>LHPF02000020.1:0-600000 GCA_002245815.2 Micractinium conductrix
GCCCCCCTCCGCCCTCCCCGTCCCCGCCACCACCAAGGCCCAGCCCCCCCTCCGCCCTCCCCCGGTCCCCGCCTCCGCCAAGCCCCGCCCCTCCGCCGCCCTCCCCGTCCCCCGCCACCACCAAGGGCCCCAGCCCCCCCCTCCGCCCTCCCCGTCCCCGCCACCACCAAGGCCCAGCCCTCCTCCGCCCTCCCCGTCCCCGCCACCACCAAGCCCCAGCCCCCCTTCGCCCTCCCCGTCCCCACCTCCGCCAAGCCCCTCCCCTCCGCCGCCCTCCCCGTCCCCGCCACCACCAAGGCCCAGCCCCCCTCCGCCCTCCCCGTCCCCGCCACCACCAAGGCCCAGCCCTCCTCCGCCCTCCCCGTCCCCGCCACCACCAAGCCCCAGCCCCCCTTCGCCCTCCCCGTCCCCACCTCCGCCAAGCCCCTCCCCTCCGCCGCCCAGCCCCAGCCCGCCGACGCCCTCTCCCGCCCCTCCGCCGCCCAGCCCCAGCCCCCCGCCGCCCTCTCCCTTCCCACCACCACCCGACCCCAGGCCACCGCCGCCCTCTCCCTCCCCTCCGCCGCCCAGCCCCAGCCCGCCGTCGCCGTCTCCCTTCTCACCACCACCCAGCCCCAGCCTGCTGCCTCCCTCTCAGTCCCCTCCACCATCTCCCTCGCCACCACCACCCCGCCCTAATCCACCACCCCCAAGTCCAAGCCCGCCGCCGCCCTCTCCTGCACCCCCACCACCCTCTCCCCGGCCGCCCTCTCCCCGACCGCCCTCTCCCCCGCGCTCCCCTTCACCCAAGCCCAAGGCTCCGCTCGATCCAGGTGACACTCAACGCTGATTGAATGTATGATTGGTTCATTGAATTCATTGCTAGAGTGTCCCAGCAGGCGGTGTGATGGGTGGTGGATGTAAATCATGGATGGGTGGTGGGTGGAAATGACGGATGAGTGATTGATTGGCGTGTCATACTCTCAAGTGACAATGTCATGCGGAAGCGCAGGCGAGTGATTTACGACCAGCAGTTGCTATCATCGAATATCACCCATGCAGGCCGAAGCAGACCACCCCCACCTCCAGTCGGGGCGCCCACCATCCCAGCCCGCACACGGCCTCCCCCACCACCCGGAAGGCGGCCTCCCCCACCACCCGGAAGGCGGCCTCCCCCACCACCCGGAAGGCGGCCTCCCCCCGGAAAACGGCCGCCGCCAGCGCAAGCCGCAATTGTGAGAACAAGCCACACGTGTGGCTGTTTGGGGGGCCGCATTGCACGACCACCTGCACGCACGGTTGCCTGCCGAGCGCTGCATCAACGCATCAAGTGATGAGCAGTAGCACAGCGGGGTTGCAGTCTCGCAGCGCTGCTTGCCCGTCGAGCGCGGCATGACGTCACTGCGCGTGCCACCCCTGCCGCGCACCGTGCATCGCCTGCAGGTTGGTGACCCGCACTGGAGAGGGTTCAACTACACGGGAGGCCCGTGGAATCTGGCCAAGGGCCAGCCCGGCAACACCTACAGCCTGTACCGCGACGGGCAGGGCGCCAAGTGCGTGCGACGGCGGCGCCACATGCTGTGACTGCTGTGCGCGAAACGCCTGCTGCATGAGTGCGGTCCGCCTTGCGAGCCCCCCTCGCAGCAGCCTGGTGTCGCACACTACACTGCTCGTGGCGTCCGCGGCTCACACAATGTGCCCCCGCGCGCACCCCCCCTGCTTCCCCAGGCTGAACTCACTGTTCGGCGCCGGCGGCCGCGACGGCACAGCTACCTTCATTCGAAGCATCACCTTCCTGCGAGGCACCAACAAGGTCACCGCGTCCCTGGTCAACATTGGGAAGGACTGGGTACTGCAGGGTGAGTAGGTACTGCATATCCTGGACCCCCCCCACCCCCACCCCCACCCCCACCCCCCACACACACCACCACCCACCACCACCACCAGACCTACACACTACGATGGAATTAAGTGTTTCGCGGGGTGTTTGGAAGACGGTCGGGTGGTGGAGTGCCACCAAGCGGGAGACCTGGCTCGGCGTGCAGGGCATGGCCGGGGGCAGGGCAGCCCTCCATGCCTCGAGGCCGCCCCGCTGCTGCTGCTTGTGCGCGCGCATCGCGCTCCACCGTGCCCCCCCCCCCCCTGCTTCAGTGGTGGTCAACGGCCGGCGGCTTGCGGCGCTGCAGAGCGCGACGCTGCCCGGCGGCGGCGTGGTACAGGCCACGCCTTCGAAGAGGGGGCGCCCAACAGGGGTCGTCATCACCCTGCCCTACCTGCGCATTCTGGCGCGGCAAAGAAACCCCTTCAAGGCTGGACAGGTGCGGGGGCGCAGGGTGCTCGGGCAGGGCACGAGGCATCGGCATGTGCAGTGTATGTCAAGTGTCTTGTCATGACTATGTCATGTGTAGGTGGACATAGGAGGGCGGGGGTGGGGCCACGGCGTGGGGGCGGGCATGCCAGCTGGGCGTTCGCGTGCTCCATCGATCGTGCTCCATCGATCGTGCCTCTCATGAGGGCCCCCTCGCCACGCGTCCCCCCTCGCATACACAGGTGTCCTCCCCTCGTTACGGCAGCTGGCTTGACGTGTACCTCACTGTGTTGGCCCCGCTACCGACGCCCGTCCAGGGTTTATTGGGTGAGCATCAGGGCACCACCGTTGGTACAAGTACCCGATACTGCGTGCTGCAACTGGTGCGGCTGGTGCCACCACCACTGCTGCAGCAACCGGACCTGCTACCGCTGCGGCTGCCAGTGCTCCTGCTGCTGCTGCTGCTGTGCGAGCAGGGCTGCGTCCTTACGAGCTGCCCCCTTGCCACCCTGCTGCTGTGCAGGCAACACGTATGTCCCCCCGAAGGCTGGCTCGCTGAGCGCCGGCGGCGGGCAGGCCGGCGCCGGCGGTGGGCAGGGCGGCGCCGCTTTTGTGCCCCAGACTGCGGCGCTTACCTTCACCCCGCAGTGACGCTGAGCGTCAGCCTGCCCCGGCGCTGCAGCAGTTGTCATTGACAGAAGCCCGTACCGCTGAGCGGCCCGGGAATCTCTCCATTCGCTTATTTATTTTTCTTTTCGATCCTCGTCTAGCTGGCGCCGCCAGTCGGATACCACCATGCTCGTGGATGGCCATTCCCACTGGACACGCTTCTGAAGCCCCAGCCCCAGAAGAACTAAGCAATAAGAACAAAGGCCAGAACCGCAAGAGCAGAGAACCCCAACCTTGCGTTTCTTTAACCCCACCGCCTTGTACAGTCTCCTTTTGCGCCGGTACCCCCCGGTATCGCATAACAGCCAGGCACGCGAAGCCTGATGCTGCACTCCCCCATCTCTATGTATTGCCATGCCTGCCTCCTCCGTTTCCTCCCGCTGCAGTTGGTGCCGCCGCCAGACAGAAGGCGAGTGCCGCAGCAAAATGCAGGCGAGCTCAGCTCTCATTGGCCGCTCTCCCCCACTTCAACCAGCAGCTCTTCTCCCCCTTTCATTCCCAAGCCTCCCCCCGGTCTGCCGTGCCGGGCCCCGTGTTCCTGGCTCAGAATAAACGCATGTAACACACGTGCACACATGCCAGGCACCGGCAGCAGCTGCACCTTCAGCACCAGACCCTGTGCGCCTGCCGCACTCCACCTTTGCCACCCGCTTCACCAGCCGCCCCTCTGTACTGTGTACTGTGTTACACCTGTTTGTATTCTGAAAAAGAAACACAGGGCCCGGCACGGCTGAGACCAGGGAAGAAGGGGGGGGGAGGGAGGGGAGAAGCCGCTGCTGAAAAAGGGGAGAGAGCGCAAAAGGGATGCATGTAACTTAGGACAAAGCAAGGGCATCTGCATGGGGGGGACTGACGCTTGGAACAGTGCGCGCACCGGCGAGAGTAGGAGCCCAAAGTGGGGAGTCCTTACCCAAGCAAGGAGGCGGTTCCCCAGGCCATTGTCCCCCCCTTAGCCCTTAGCGCACACCGGCGCAAGCCCCCATCATGCACGGGGGCCACTTGAAAAGGGGGGAAAGGGAAACGGAAGGGAAAGGGATTTGGGTGGAGGGGGGAACCCCGGGTGGGGTTAGGTGGTGGGCAGTCCCGCTGCTCGCCGCCCGGTGCGGCGGCACGCGCCTGTGAAGGCTGCGAGCGCAAGCGCCCGTCTGCGTGCCGCTCCGCCGGCCTCGCCCGCCATTGCGCTGTCCTCCTCTCTGGGGAACTCGCATCCCAGTAGAGTGGCAAGCCGGTTAGGCTGCGCAACGTGGCTGCCGGTCTCAGGCGGCCGGTCTCAGGGTCTGTGGCACCTTCCCCCGCTTACAGAACGCGCTCATACCACAGCAGGGGGCAGCACAGCCGACAGGGGCGAGGCAGGCAGGCGGGCAAGCCGGCGGGCATGTGCGCCATGTGTCCCCTTTCACTCCTTGAGCACGAGGTACTTTGTGCCAGGCTCCATCTTGGCCACCTGCTTGACCAGCTGCACAAACTGCTTGGTGCCGTCGGGGCCCAGCCGCGACTTGTACATCGCCGTGAGGTCCGCCAGCTGCAGAAGCAGCAGCACGGGGCAACGAGTGAGTGGGGTCGTCGACAGGGCGGAAACCTGTGATTGGTGCCGCCTGCACGAAGGCCAGACGCGCACACCCACGCACCAAGATGCGCCCCTTGGAGCGCAGCAGCTGCCGCAGCTCGTTGGCTGTCACCGCGCCCGCGGTCATTGGCGCCGGTGGCGCGGCTGCTGCGCCCGCAGCAGCCGCCACCTGCCCTGCCGTTGCCGCAGCGGCGGTGCCTGCCGGTGCCGCGGCGCCCGTGCGAAGCCGCTTGGCACCTTGCTCTGCCGCCGCTGCTGTTCCCGTTGTGCCTGGCGGTGCGCCGCCTGCTGCAAGTGAAGGCGTGGGTGATTTGCGCTTCTTGCCGCCGCCGGCGGCCTCGCCCTGCAACGGAAGCAAGAAGAGAGTCGTCGGGCGGTGGGACGGCACACATCGGCGGCAGCAACCAGGCCCTTACGAAGCACGAGCGCTTCCCAGCGTGCCCTGCCGCTCTCGCAACTCCCTGCCACGCGCCACTCCTCTCACCGCCGGCCGCAGCGGCGCCTCTGGCGTGGGCTCGCGCGCTGCGCCTGCTGCGCCGCCTGCTGCGCCTGCCATGCGATCCAAATCCTCTTCATCCATGATCGACTCGCTCTCCTCGTCTCCCTCCCCTGCAGTCGGAGGGTCGGCAGTGGGTGGGTGCTTTGGAGGGGAGGCGGGTGCATGGGATCCATACCAGCCATCATCATCAATCGTGCCGTCAACCCCCCTCGCATGCAGCAGGCGGGGGCGGGCGGCGGCAGGAAAACCAGGAGCAGCCAGTCGGCAGGCACAGGCACAGGGCTGAAGGCGCGTGGCGACGCGACGCTTCAGCGCTCGGTGCGCCGCAGTGCAGCGCCCACACAGCCCGGCTGGCGCACCTTCCTCCCCCTCCTCGTCGCTGCTGTCCTCCAGCCCAGTCTCCCGCATCATCTTCTTCAAACGCTTCTTGGCCTTCTCAGGCTGCAGCGCGCCCGCCCCTGCTTCTTCGTCGCTGTCGCTCGCCACGCCCCTGCAGCACCGTAGGAAGGCAGTACATCAGGAGATTACTGTTAGTGAGCCTTCTCCGCCTGCAGCGCGGCGCCGCCAGGTTCTCCGTCGCTGTCGCTCGCCACGCCCCTGCAGCACAGTACAAGGGCAGTACAGTGGACGTCATGAGGGCCGTCGGGTGTGAACAACGAAGGAGGTGTGGGCTGTCTCCCTCTCCAGGCACCGCCCATGCAGTCGCCGGGACGCGGTACGGTGACACCCAATGGCAGGCGCAGGCTGCAGTTGCACAAAGGCATGCCGCAGGGTGCGCTGGCGGCGGCGGCGCCCCACCTGCGCACGGGGCTGCCCGCGCCCTCCTCCTCGTCCTCGTTGTCTCCCATGTCCAGGTCGTCGTCTGTGGCAGGCAGGGGCAGGAAGGGGAGACAGGAGGGGCGTGCTGGGTTTGTGAGACAAGGGGGCGGCGGAGGGGCAGCACGAGGTCGACGAGACACGGCCCGACCGCCCCTCGGCAGTGCAACCGCACGTGCAAGCAAGCCCCTGCCCGGCTGGTCACCAGCTGCCACGTCCTCATGCTCCCAGTCTTCGCCCTGTAAAAAAAGGGAGCCGCAACGCAACGTCAAAGGAAGGACTTGAAGGGTGACCAGTCGGCATGGACCGCTGCATCCTCGCTGCATCCTCGTGATTACGTTTCCCCTCTTTGCTGCATCCTCGCTGCAGCCTCATGATTACGTTTCCACTCTTGACTCAAGGGGGCAGTCACAGAAGGGAGAGGATTGGAGGGGGGAGGGAAGGAGGTGTGGCACGCAAGCACCGACCCACAGCGGCTCACCTTCTCTGGCCGTTCAGCGTGGTCCTCCTCGGGCTCGTCGTCGTCGCCGCCGCCCGCCGCCCGCCGCCGCTCCGCCGCCTGCTGCGCCGGCGCCGCCTTGACCACTGTCCGCGCCGCCGCCCGCTCCTTCATGGCTTTCCACTCAGCATCCTCTGCGGCGAATGGAAACGGGGCCCAGGCAGTGTCAGAGGGGGTGCCGGCATTTTCCCAGCAGGCTTGCTGCCCGCGATCACCCTGCTCTCCACACAAGCCCCAGCAGCCACTCCAAACAAGCCAGCCCTGTACTGCCCACGCTCACCCTCCTCCCCATCCTCTTTGTCCTCCTCTTCCAGCATTGCAAGCGGGTCCTCTGAAGGAAAACAAGGAGCGGAGTTATGCGCAGGGGGGACCTGAGGGCGGTGAGGCGGGCGACCGACCTGCGTCGGTCGTGCGGTGCTGCTGAGGTGCAGCCCAGCCAGCACGCCGCGGGGACGGGGACAGCAGGTGCGGCAGCGCAGCAGCCACAACCGGCAGCAGCGGGGGGGGCATCGCCAGCAGGCACCCCAGGCCAACAGACTCCCATGCATCCCGCGGGGCAGGCGCACCCTCGTCCCGCGCAATCGCCCTGGCCAGGCGGGGGTTGGCGCGCTGGTGCTGCTCGCGCTGCGCCCGCATCGCTTCCTCCGCCTCTTCCAGGCTGCAGGGAAACAGGGGGTGAGGTGATGAGGCAGCCAGCGGGAATGTGACGGGAAAACATGGAGGGGGTGCAGGCCGGGAAGTGACAGGCGTGCGCCAGGGGCAGGGCCCCTGTGTAGCAAATCCCTGAGCCGACCAGGGCTGCTGTATCTGCAGACTCTTCCTCCACTTGCTCTGCTGCTCAGAGCTGCCGCCGCAGCCACGCCGCCCCTGCCCGCCCCCAGCACACCCACGTCTGGTGCTTCCGCTGCAGCGCCGGCTTGAAGGTGAACATATCAGAGACTGGCACAGCAATGAATTCGGCGCCTTTGCCCTGTGGATTGTGGGAGACGAGCGTTGCAAGGGAGACGTGGCATGGGGCGAGACGATGGGCAGCAGCCTGGCGACCGCCGCCGCAGCAGCAGCGAGGCAGCGTATCAGGTTCCCTACCTCCCCACAATGACGCCGTGCTGCCCACCATCCTGCAGTCTTGCCACCTCATGCAGCACGTGCACACGCGCTGCCCAAAGGTCGGCGTTAAATGCCAAATGACGAGCCACACCTTCATCAGCAGGAAATAGCCGGCGCCGGTGTCGCGCAGCCCGCCCTCTGGCTGCCCGACAAAGCGGGGCCGCCCAGACTTCTCCTCCAGCACCCACTGGCCCGGCATGCTGCAGGCGGGGCGGGCGGACGGAGGGAGTGGTGGCGAGGGCAGGCAAAATACATGCTGTGCAGGCGCTGGCGGCGGCGATGGTGCAGATAACGCACGTGCTCAGCGGCGGGGGGGTGTGCAGCATAAATACGAAGCCTTGCACGGCACCCGCATGGCACTCGCACGCACCACACAGCAGCACAGCCGCAGCTGCGGCTCGCAGGCAGCACGCGCTCCAGGCGGCACTGCCGCCGCCGCCGCCGCTCACCCGCGAGTGCCGGGCCGCGCCTCTGCCTCCTCCATCTGGCCCATCGCCCAGCTCTCGCGCGGTCGCTTGAGGTCTGGCGCCTGTGCGACGACCTCAGAACCCGGGGCTGGGCGAAAGGCGAGCGGGAAGCGGGCGACGAGGTGTCGCAGCGCCGCCTTGTCCGCCCCGGCGGCTCGGATGGTGAACTCCTGCGCCATCAGAATCTCCTGCGCACGCCGCAGAGCCCCGGGCTCGCCGAGCACTGAACGATCACTCAATTCTTGTCTCTGGCACACAATTAACGTGTGTGCTAGGGCAACGTTGGCGAAAAACAAGAAAGCGCTATGCGTTCAGATGCGACCAGGGCAGCAGGGGTGCCGGGCGCGGCAGCGGCAGCAGCGGCGGCAGCAGCACCAGGGGTTGCCCAAAGCTGCTTTCGCTCAACAATCAACAGCTCTGTACGCACGTGGCACTCTGCTTCGACTCGACGAATCGGTAATCCGGCGCAGCGTCACTGAAAGCCAAGATGTGTGCTGCAAGCCATCGTTGACGTCGACGCGACGCGTGTGGTGTTACGCGTGCTATAACTCTGGGTAAACCCTACGAGCACTAAGTTGGAAGCGGGATCACTGTTACCGTAGTGGTCATGTCGCAGGAGAGAACCTGCACGCTTAGCACACAGCACTCTCTGCGCGACCCGGGGACATGTGGGCGAACAGTGGTAAACGGTGTCGGGGTGTTGCGCTCCGTGAGCACCGCGACGGCCGCCCGTCAAGTCGACACTGCTTTTATCGCCTGCCAAATTTTGCTCTACAAACTATCGTGTGCGCCAAGTGAAGTCGCAGCGTTGCAGGCTGGGGAGGTTGGCATACGACGACGACGCCCCGGCCGTCCCCCCGGCCGCCCCTCGCCACCCTTGCGCGAGTGGCGGCAAGCTCCTGCGACCCGTGTCGCCGCAGCGGCGACCCTCGCTGCACCTGCAGCGATCGTTCAAGCAACAGGAAGGAACCTCTGTGCGCCACCAGTTCGCTTGCATGAGGGGGCCGAGAATCCCAGAGGGGCGATTCAGAGAGACGGGGCGCTCTCTCCGCCCCCATTGTACTTTGCTTCTACAACTGCTGGACACTCCCAACTGCCCCCTGCTGCACCCCACCGCGCCCCCAGGTTGCCGGTAAAAGCCACAACGCGATCGGCACTCCCCCGCACCTAAACCTCTCAAGAAGGCATGCATGCCCTGACCCTGCTCGCCCCCGCAGGCGGCCTGGCCGCAGCGGGCGGCCTGGCCACCGCGGCCCTTCCCGCGGCCGCTTGTTGCGCCCTGGCCGTCCTGGGCTCCCAGGCCCGCCCCCTTAGCAGCCTGCGCCCCCGAGTGGCGCATGCCGACCCGCAGGAGGCCGCCCGCGCCCCCAGCAGGTGGGTATTCCGCGCCGCCGCTCGTGCCGCCCGCTCGTGCTGCCGCCGCTCGCCGCTGATCCACCGCCCCCCCTTCCCTCCGCAGGCCCGCCTCCGGCATCCCTGCGCGCACCTACCACACCAGCTCCGCGGCGCAGGAGCTGGGCGAGCGTGGCGCCGCCGACCGGTGCGCGTCGCACGCATTTGCCGCTCCCCGCCCTTGCACTCCGCCTGTAGGCCGCACGCGCCGCCCCCTCCCTTCATCGACCCGGCCCTCTCCCCTCCCCCTGCCCCTCCCTGCAGCGGCTTTGCCAGCTCCGCCCTGCCCGAGACCGCGCCCAAGGGCAAGGCCGCGCCCGCCGCCAAGGCCGCGGGCAAGGGCGCCGCCGGCGTACCAGCACCCACGATTGACGTGCAGAAGTGGGTGCGCGACAGCATCACCCCCTGGGATGGCGACACCTCCTTCCTGGCAAAGCCCACGCAGCGCACGCTGGAGCTATGGGACCAGGTCCAGGTGGGTGCTGGGCGGTGCGGGAGGTCCAGCGGGGCCTTGCGGCGTGGAACAGGCACCGGTGCTCTGCCGTGGCTGCCGCCTCCCACTCGCCCCGCCCTCGCAGGCCATGTGCCCCGAGGCGTCCCCTGTGGCATGAAGCTGAACACAGGTTGACAAGCAAAGAGGTTCTCATGTTTTTTCCGCAGGCCATGTGCTCCGAGGAGCTGAGGAAGGGCATCATGGGGGTGGACCCCACCCTGCCCTCCACCATCACCGCCTTCCCTCCCGGCTACATCAACAAGGACAAGGAGGTGGGTGCTGCTGCGTGCATTACACCCGGTCGTGGGTGCTGCCGTGTGCATTGGGCGGCACAGCGTTGACAGCTCGCGCAGCTCGCAAGGGCCGAAGGTTCCGAGCACCAAAAGCAACGAAGTTATAGCTTAGCGGCACGCCGCACACACAGCCATCTTGCTGTCCCTCTTGCTGCCCTTGCAACAGGTGATTGTGGGCATGCAGACTGACGAGCCGCTCAAGCGTGCGATTAAGCCGCTGGGCGGCGTTGGCGTGGTGAAGAGCGCCCTCGAGGGTGAGCTTGGGAGGGGTTTGCGTTACAGGGGCATGCCTGGTTGCCCGCGCCTGTGCTCCCGCCCTCACTCCCAAGCCGGTTGTGCCCTATCCTGCTGCGCACCCTGCTTGGCGCCTCCCTGGCTCGCCTTCCACGGTCCGCATTGCCCCACCTCGCGCAGCCTACGGCTTCAAGCTTGACCCCGAGGTGGAGCGCATCTACACCCACGTGCGCAAGACACACAACCAGGGTGAGAGCAGAGGGGTTGGTTGGGTTTGCGTGCAGGGAAGGCGTGAGCTGGGCCACGCCGACGTGCCTGTCTGCAAGCGACCTGGCTTGCTGCTCCGCCGGCGCTGCGAATCTCCGGCGCTGCGAAGCTCTCACCCTGCCGCCGCCTGCCCCACAAACCACCAACCCTCTGCCTCTCGTCCCGCCAGGCGTGTTTGACGCCTACACCGCCGAGATGCGCACCGCCCGCTCCAACCACATCCTCACCGGCCTGCCCGACGGCTACGGCCGCGGCCGCATCATCGGTGACTACCGCCGCGTCGCCCTCTACGGTGAGCCCGGCTGGGCTGCTGGTGCTGCTGCTCCTGTGCCGCCGCCCTCCGCTGCTGCTGCCACTGGAGTCGCCGCCCGCTGTTGCCACCTTGCTTGTCCACTGGCCAGCCTGGTCGTGAGCCCCTGCACCTGTCTGATTTGGCTACCCCGCCCTGCACCCATGTGCGCCCACAGGCGTGGACGGCCTGATCGCCTCCAAGGCCCAGGACCTGCAGAAGCTGCTGGTGGGTGGCGTCTCGAAGGGGCCGGGCCGGGCCGCGTGTAATCTGTGGTGGCTGTGCACAGGCGTCTGCCTTGCGAGGGCCTCTCTCCAAGCCTGCACCGGGTGCCGCTTGCCCGCCTGCCTTGCCCACTGCCTCCCCCTCCCTGTCCTCCATTCGCGCAGGTGGGCACCATGACCGAGGAGCGCATCCGCCTGCGGGAGGAGGTGCAGGAGCAGATCCGCGCCCTCAAGGAGCTCAAGGAGATGGCAGCCACCTACGGTAGGGGCTGGGGAGGCAGCAGCAAATGTGCAGCGGAAAGGGGCACGCCACCAGGGAGCGGGCGACGTGTCCAGCCAGGCGCCGCTGGCGCACCGCCCACCAGCCAACCCCTGCTTCCCTGCCCTCCCGCTCCCGCGCCCCCCCCCCCCCCCCCCCCCCCCCCCCCGCAGGCGACGACATCTCGCGCCCCGCCACCAACGCGCGTGAGGCGGTGCAGTGGCTGTACTACGCCTACCTGGGCGCCGTCAAGGAGCAGGTGGGTTGGGGACCCTTGCATCTTGCCGTGCAGCAACCCTGAGACCCCTGCTGTCGCTCCGTGGATTTCCTGTGCGATTGTTGATCGAGCCCCCGGCCTTGCTCGGCTGCTCCCCGTCATGTACCCTCTGCTCGCTTGGTCGACCCTGGCGCTTCCCCTGCCCGGCCTCCCTTGCCCTCGATTGCAGGACGGCGCTGCCATGAGCCTGGGCCGCGTGGACGGCTTCCTGGACGCCTACATCGAGGCCGACCTGCAGGTGGGTCCTGCAGCGCTGCCGCCGCCGTTTTCCTTTAGCCCGCAGTCGCTGTGCTGTGTTGCCGCCGGCGCTGCCGCTGCACTGCGGCCCCGTGGTGCTGCCGTCGCTGCCCTATGCCTGCCCTCCCCACCCCTGGGATTGATCCCTCCTGCCCGTCCCTCCCCTTCTCCTGCTTTGTCGCCAGGCTGGCAAGATCAATGAGGAGGAGGCCCAGGAGCTGATCGACCAGTTTGTGATGAAGCTGCGCATCGTGCGCCAGGTGGGTGTGCAGAGGAGGGGGCGCGCCGAGATGCATGCCTGGGGGAAGGGAGTGCTAGGCGTACGGTTCCCTGGTTTGTTGCACACGTCATAACCCGGCGGTTGCCTCCCCCCGACCCCACTTTCTCCCTTCCAGCTGCGCACCCCCGAGTACGACCAGCTCTTCGCCGGCGACCCCACATGGGTGAGCGCGGTTTGTCTGTGGTTTTGTCTGTGATTGTGTAGTCCATGCTGCTGCTGCTGTACTCGAGGCGCCTGCACGCATGCCACACGTGTGGCCCCTGTGCGCTGTCGCCTGGCCACCCTCGCCCATCCCTCGCCTCCTCCAACCCCACTGCCTTTGCCAGGTGACCGCGGTGCTGGGCGGCACCGACGAGGCCGGGCAGCACCTGGTGACCAAGACGTCGTATCGCATCCTCAACACCCTCTACAACCTGGGCCCCGCCCCCGAGCCCAACATCACCATCCTGTGGAGCCAGCGCCTGCCCGACGACTTCAAGCGGTGGGTAGCCGCGCAGGCTGGCGCCGCAAGGGGCAGCGTGCCTGGCAGAGGCAGCGCGTGCGTCGCCTTCCGCCCTGTGCGCCGCCGCCTGCTCTTTTGAACCAGCGTGTCCGCTCATCTTCACCCCGCGCCGTGCCTGTGCCCCCCCCCATGCAGCTTCTGCGCCAAGGTGTCCATCGACACCTCCTCCATCCAGTACGAGTCCGACGACATGATGCACAACATGTTTGGTCAGTGCCGCCCCTGTGTTCGGTCATCGTCGGGCGCTCAAGGACTGCTGCAGTGTGCCTGAAGAGAGGAAGGGGCGGCTCGGAATCGACCGGCGACGCTCTGCGCCCTCTCCTTGCACCCACGCCCATGCATGCATCCCTCGCTTCTCGGCTGCAGGCTCCGACTACGGCATCGCCTGCTGCGTCTCCGCCATGCGCCTGGGCAAGGACATGCAAGTACGTGGGCTGTGGGCGGGGCTGCGCGTGGGAATGCTGCAGGGCGTCCTGGTGGAGGTGCGCCGCTCGGGGAAGCGGTACCACCCCCTGCATCTCCACCCCAACCGCTCATCCTTCACCTGCGTCCCACCCCACGCATCCTCTGCAGTTCTTCGGCGCGCGAGCCAACCTGGGCAAGCTGCTGCTGTACGCCATGAACAGCGGCGTGGACGAGGTCACCGCCAAGCAGGTGCGTGTGCGTGTGTTTGAAGCGATCACATCCGTTGGAGGCTTGACGAGGAGGAGGCAGCTTGAGCGAGCGGTCGTTCTACTGCACTTGGCTCATTTCGTTCACCCACCCTCTGTCCCTCTGCACCCGTAGGTGGGCCCCAAGCTGCCGCCCGTGCAGCTGAACGAGGACGGCTCGCTCAACTACGACAGGTGCGCCTGCCGTGGGCTGCTTGAAGGCTTGGGCGGAGGCTACTGGGGCGGCAAACAAGCAGCGAACACACCGGTAGGCCTGCACAGCGCCGCCTCCCACAGAGTGGTCATCTGGCATCCAACCCCTCCCCCTCCTCCTCCTCCTGCTGTGCAGTGTGATGCAGAACTATGACCAGGCCTTGGACTGGCTGGCCGCCCTGTACGCCAACACGATGAACGTCATAGAAAGTCATGAAAAAACTCATTTTTGTTATCATTTCTATTTTGTTAATATTATAAACATTTTTTGTGTATTAAGTCGTGAGTGCCGGCTATGCAGCGCAGCGCAGGCCCGTCATGTTGGCGCTCACGTGTCAGGATGCTGCCGTGCATTTGCTGCTGTATTTGCGTCTGCGCATGCATGTGTCACAGCGCCCACGTGTGCGCCTCACTCGGCATGCCCATCCGTCTTCTCTCCCACCTGCAGCACTACATGCACGACAAGTACGATTACGAGCGCCTGCAGATGGCGCTGCACGACACCTACGTGCGCCGCCTCATGGCCTACGGCATGGCGGGCCTCAGGTGGGGATCGAAACGCATCGAGTACGGCTGCAGGGAGGTCCGCTGCTGCCACCCTGCCCTGCCGCCACCCTGACTGTCTACCACCAAAAGCGCCGCCATGCGGTGCAGCGTTCTTGCCTGGCGCCCTGGCGCTACATGCCTGGCTCACTCGTGTCCGCCCCTTCGATTGCCTGCGTGCAGCGTGGTGGCCGACTCCCTGTCGGCCATCAAGCACGCCAAGGTCTTCCCCGTCTACAACGACCAAGGCATCATGGTGAGGGGGAGCAGCAGCAGCAGCAGTCGCGGCAAACACGTGCCGCAGCCGCGCACGCCACCCGCTGCTGGTCACATGCACAGCCGTGTGCAGCGTCTGTGCCCCCCTGCGACTCGGCATCTGTGATCATCACGCCGAGCTTGTGCCCCCTTGTGCCCCCCCTTGCCTCCCTTCAGGTCGACTTCAAGCACGAGGGCGAGTGGCCCACCTACGGCAACGACGACGACCGCGTGGTGAGTGGCGCTGTTGGGTGGGCTGCCTGCCAGGGTGTCGGCATGCCGGGGTGATCGGTCGGCGGAAAGGTGCCGGCTGGCAGTGCGCACCCTGCTGCGCCTCGGCTGCACCACCCCGCCTTATGATTCCCCGCTCCCCTCCCTACTTATTGCAGGACTCCATCGCCCGCGACCTGGTGGCCGCCTTCCACGACAAGCTGGCCTCGCAGCACACCTACCGCGCGTCCGTGCCCACCCTCAGGTATGGTGGAGGCTTGTCTCACAGCGGCTGCTACCGCTGTCTCTGCGCCGCTGTTGTACGCCAGGTGCCGCCCGCAGCAGCTTCTCCTGATTCTCAGCCATGCCCTCGCCTGCCTGCACCATTGTCTTCCACCCTGCAGCGTGCTGACCATCACCAGCAACGTGGTGTACGGCAAGGCCACCGGCAACACGCCCGACGGGCGCAAGCGCGGCGAGGTGAGCGGCGGCGCTGCGCTGCTCATTCTGCCTGACAGCCCGCCTGTGTCGTGCCCGGCGATGACAGCAGCCGCAGGGATGCAACGCATCACCAGCCCACTCCCTGCCCATGCGGCCCCCCTGCCTGCAGCCCTTTGCCCCCGGCGCCAACCCCATGCACGGCCGCGACTCCTCCAGCGCGCTGGCCTCCCTCAACTCTGTGGCCTCCATCCCCTACAAGGAGGCGCTGGACGGCGTCAGCAACACGTGCGTGCACGGGTTGGGTGTACTGGGCTTGGTTGTGGCGGCGCCTGCCGCCGGCTTTTGGCGCCGTCGCTCGCCGAGTGGTTTTCAGAACACTGGGACCAAGCTGCCTTCTGAGAGACCTCGCTTCTGCAGCGCTCACCTTCTCCCCCCTCCACTGCCCTCCCCCCTCCGCGCAGCTTCACCCTGATCCCCGCCACCCTGGGCAAGGTCCCCGAGGACCGCATCAACAACCTGGTCTCCATCCTGGACGGCTACTGCGGCAAGGGTGAGGGCTGCAAGGGGGGGGGGGGGGGGGGGGGGGGGGCATCAGAAGCCTGGAAGAATGTTAGGGAAGGGAGGGGGACTGCAAGCGGCGGCAGTGACGCACCGGCGCGAGGGCGCCGCCTTTCCTTTAAGCATGCCCGGTTGCCTCCCTCCCGCCACCGCAGGCGGCCACCACATCAACATCAACGTGCTGCAGAAGGAGACGCTGATGGACGCGATGGAGCACCCCGAGAAGTACCCGCAGCTCACCATCCGCGTCAGGTGGGCGGGCTACAATGGGTGGGGCAGGGTCGGAGGTGGTGCGCTGCTCTGCTGTCGGGGCTGTCAGGTGGGCGGGTGGACGACACTGCAGCACTGAGGGAGGGTGTTGAAAGAGATGATCTCTCCACTCCGCATGCTGCCACACCTCGCCTTGTGTGCATGCCGGCGTTATGCTGAGGCACACTCCTGCTCGTTCCCTCCCAACCCTGCCTGCCGCAGCGGCTACGCCGTGCACTTCCACCGCCTCACCCGCGAGCAGCAGCTGGATGTGATCAACCGGTGAGGGAGGAAGGGTGCGGTTTCGCCAGCGCAGGCTGTCGACGTGTGCAGGAAGGCGCCGCTGTCGGTGCAGATGGCGGCAGCAGCAGCAGCAGAGAGCGAGCATCAGCTGGGTGTGATCAACCGGTCGGAGCGGGGTGCAGCGCCCGCCTCGCTCCCCAGCCGACCCCTGCACAGCGTCCAACCCGCCCCTGCTGTGCCCCACCCCCCTTTTGGTCCTGCAGCACCTTCCAGTCCAGCCTGTGAGGTGGCAGGAGCAGCACCGGCCGCAGCGGCCGCAGCGGCTGCTGCCAGTGGGCACGGCTGCGAAACGCCGAGCCGCGCCCCGGCAGCGGCGCTGCAGCTGCGCCTCCCAGAGCCGAGCTTTGGAGCGCGCCTGCGCTCACACTGAGAGGGAGCGAGCGCCCCCAACAGCGGCCTGGCCTCCCCCGATTCGGTAGCAACGAACGACCCTGGCCTTGCCCTCCTGCCTAGACACCCCCATCCTCTACCCAATGCCCACACACCGCAGTGCGGCGGCGGCGGCGGCCCGGCCGCACAAGATGCGCGCGCCCGCGGCCCCTCCCCTCCCCCCTTCAATCCCCTTGCCCGAATGCCCCTCACATCTCTTACTCCTTTCCGTACTGGGCGCGGGCGGCGGCCCCCTGAGCAACGCCCCCCTTTGTGACGCTTGCCCGCCCGCCGCCTCGCCCCATGCCGTCCTGTGCCTTCCGCCTTGTCCCCCGTGTGTTTAGTGTCCTGCCAATTCTTTTTGTCTGCGCGTCAGAACCGTCCCCTTGTCCGCCCCGCCCCCTTTTCACAGCCGCCGCCTCGCCTGTCACGCACCTCTTCTTCCCCTTCATTCCCATGCCGCCTACTGTCCCCTCTCTCCTTCGATTTCTTCCACCTTGACTTGAGCACTGCCCCTGCGACCCTGCCTCTCCTACTGCTCCTAGATTAGCGTAGCGCGTGTGAGCACCTGCCTTTTGAGATGGGCGGAAAGCAGGAGGGGGGGGAGAGGAGAAGGGGAGGGAGCAGGCGCTGGCAAGCGCTGGCGCCGGCGACAGCTGAAGACCCTGGCTGCCGCGGCTGCAGCGGGCGTGTCCTCTGCCGCAGTCATGCCGCACATGATCTGCTCAGATCATGCAGGTGCTTACACGCATGTGCTGGCTGGCACACCAGCAGTGATAGCATTCTCTTCGTGCCTGAGGCTGGAATGATGCGGTGAACTCAGGCTGCCGAGCCCGTGCAATCCACCCAAGAACAACGTACAGAAGCGTGCATCAGGGTGGATGCAATAACGTGAAGGGTGCAGTTTGGAAGAACCAGCGAGCTCTGGAGAATTCGATGCGAGGATCATGCCGCTGCGCCGCCGCCTGGCCGCCGCTGCGCACGGCGCGCCGCATGAGAGGAGCCGACCTGCCCCCCATGCCGCCGTGGAAACATTTCCACGCGCCAAAAGCCCTTCCGCTCAAATCAAACATTAGCTCTGCTCGGCGAGCTCCACACTCCTGCGCTCTCTGGCAGCAGCCGATGCACTCCGAATAAAACCTTGGACGAGGACGCACCAGGGGAGGGGTCTGCTGGAGCCACCCCGCACTAGGGCAGGAGGCGAGGCTGCTGGGGCACCCTTGAGACCCTCCTCTGCCGTTTCTGGTGCCACAGCCTGGGGCCACAGCCTCTGAGAGCGCGCCACATAGCCGCAGTGCTTTTCAAGCCGCCAGCTGGATCTTCTGCTTGCCTGCCCCCCCATCCTGGCATACAGGCACGACCGCTGCCATGCTGCAGCAGATCGGGGCAGCAGCGGCGGCCGAGGCGGCAGCGGTCGCTGAACCGGCGGCGGCGGCGGTGGCGGCGGGCGAGGCGGCAGCGGCAGTCGACGAGGCGGCGGCAGCAGCAGCGGCAGCGGCAGCGGCATCAAGCCATGAGCCACTTGCTCCTGAAGCGGCGGCCGCGGTGGGCGAGGCGGCGGCGGCGGGCGAGGCGGCAGCGGCAGTCGACGAGGCGGCGGCAGCGGAGGCGGAGGAGCTGCCGTGGGAGCGCCAGCTGGAGCTCGCGCGGGAAGTGCGGGCGGCGTTCAGCGGGCTGTTCACCCCCAACCTGGCGGTTGCAGATGCAGTGCAAGATGTAGTAGAGGTGTTGCGCGGCTGTGCAGGCACGTCTGACAGTGTGCCATCTCCCTGTGTGCATACTCCCTGAGCACAGGGTTGGGCCCTGCCTGCGAGACCGCGCCAGAACTCGAGGACAGCGTGCAGCACGGTGCTTCTTCACAACAGCGTGAACACGACTGCGTGCCGTGCCCCCCACGTGCCCCAGGGTCTGACGAGGAGCAGCTGCGCGGGGCGCGGGAGTTGGAGCAGGGGGCGCAGCTCCTCCGCCGCATGCAAGGGTTCATGGAGGACATTTTTGATGAGGTCGAGGTGGGTGGCTGTGCTGTGCTGTGCTGTGCTGTGCTGTGCTGTGCTGTGCTGTGCTGTGCTGCAAAAGAGATGGTGCGCGAGGTGCAGGCAGGCGCTGCCAGGCTGCATCTGTCCCTGCTGGCTGCAATGCTCGGTTGGCCAAGCCTCATGCGGTCGTGACGGTGACGATGGCACATGCCTGCTGAAGCCCTGCACAGCCCCCCACCCTGCAGGACGTCGCGTCGCCAGTGGTAGAGCATCCGTGGCAGCCGGGCGGCGGAATCCTCGCCGACAGGCTGGCACGCGCAGCGGCGGCGGCGGCGCTGCCGGGGCAGAGCGCCCCAGACGTGGCGGCGTTTGTGGAGTCCGCCGCGCTGCGCCGTGACATCTGCGCACTGCTGCCACTCGCCCCCAGCGGCCGGCCGGCACTGCGCCGCAGCTTCACGGCAAACCGTGGTGAACTCGAGCACGCCATGATGCTGGCCCTGGTGCGTTTTGCCTGCTGTGCCTGCTGCGCCATGTCCCGTCACGACGTGCATGCTGCGATGCGCGCCACATGTGGGCTGCTCTGTGCGCATCCCAGCCATCAGAGCTGTCGCAAGCTTGGCGGGCCCTCGGGGGGGCTAACCGGAGCACCTGCCTCTCCTGATTTCCTCTTCGCTGCGCACCGGGCCAAGTTCTGCCGCTGCGTGTACGTGTGCCCCTGGACTGCCCCCCAGTTAGCGAGATGGACCCAGACCCGCCCCTTTTAGCCTACCTGAAATTCGGCATGGCAGCAGCAGACACCCTGTTTGTTGGCAGCGTCCTGTGCCGGGACAGCGGGCCGACCGTGCAGGCGAGCCTGCACCACTGATGCAGGCCGTATGTGTTTGCACAATGTGTCATGTCATGAAATGCAGCCGGCAGCCGGCAGCCTTCTGCCCGTCGCGCTGATGTTCTGTGTGCCTCCTCCTCTTCCTCCCGTGTGCAGCCGTCCGGCGGCGGCGAAGGCAGCACCGGCAGCAGCGGCACCGCCCACACGCCCGCCCCCAGCCCCGGCACGGCGCTGCGCCTTGTGCTGTCGCTCTGCGCCCTCCTTCCCGCGTACGGCCAGCGGGGGGCGCGGCTGGCGCACGCTGCCCTAGACATCCTCACAGACCCTGCCTGCTCCACCGCCATCGACGGCGGCTTGCGGGCGCTGGCCAGCAGCCAGCCCGCCGGCCACCACCAGCTGCTGCTCACGGCAGGCCAGCTGCGGGAGCGCTGCCACGCCTTCCTGGCGCGATCGGACTGGGACCAGTGCCACGGAGCGGAGGCAGAAGGTACGGACATTATTGGAGGGCTGCGCTTGGTGCTTGGCAGGCCGCGAGGCAGCAGCTGCGTCTTGTGCCTCCCCGCCGAGCGCTGCTGGGCACGGCGGGTGTTGGGGGTGCCTTGGGAAAACGGCTGAAGAGCTGCATGCGGCGCGGTGTCCATCCTCTCCTCCCTCTCGAACTGCTGCAGGCAACGCCAACAATGTGTCTGCCGAGGAGGTGGAGGCAGCGGTTAGCCGCGGCAAGGCAGGCCTGGCGCAGGTGCAGCCTCGGACGCTGCGCAGCCTGCTGGCGGCAGGCAGCGGTGGCACGGCGGAGTCGTGCCGGCTCTGCTTGGAGGCGGCACGCGTGGCGCATGTGCAGGTTGGCCAGGGTCTCTGGGCCCTCCCGGTGCCTGCACTGCTGGCAGCACAGCAGCTTGAAGTGTGGCGCAGGCGTGACACTGCCAACGGGTGCCTGCGCCGACAGCGGCGGTACCGCTCCCTTGCGCAGGGCAGCCAGCTGTGCGAAGTGAAGGCCGCAAGCTGTGCGGTGGTGCAGGCGTTCGCTGCTGTGTACCTTGCAGATTCAGACACGGACAGCAGCGGCATTGACAGTGCACCCATTAGCCAGGGAGGCTTGATTGCCTCAGGCCTGCGCCCCGAGCCGGAACGCAGCAAGCCAGGCGGCGCCGGGGCCAGCGCGGCGCGCAGGCGGCAGCGCTGCCTGCACAAGCTGTTGCTGCAGCAGCAGCAACAGCTGGCAGGGGCGGCGGCAGCAGCTGCGGCACGCCACCCTGGCCTGCCGGTCGCTATGCTGGCCGACGTGCTGGCCGCGTTTGCACTCGGGGCAAGCGCTGCAGGCCTGCAAGCAAGCGCGCCTGCTGCCTGACCGCTGGCTGCGCAGCACCACCACTTAACGCAAGGCCGCAGCACGCATGGTGCCCGCTCTGCAAGCACAGCTGCAGCATGCGCAGCAGCGCGGCATGGACGCGGTGGGCGCTGGCAGCGCCGTGCAGCGCATCCAGCGCCTGCCAGCGGCCAGCGAGGCTGCCGTGCTGGGCGGCGATTCAGAGGAGGCCGACTCTCAGATAGGAGACTTATTGGTAGAGCTGCACGGCGCAGCAGCGTATGTACAGGTTGCCCTGCAAATGCAGCAGGAGCAGGAGTCTCCGTCGCGCCACAAGCTGTGCGGCGGCTGCGGCGAGGCGGCGGTGGGGCTGCGCAACTGCGGGAGGCGGCTACTGCAGGTGGCCTGCCTGCCTGCCTGCCCCCTGCCAGCCGATTCATGCGCATGCCTTCCAACAGCCATCACACCCAAGGCAGCGGATTGGCCTGCTCACCTGCCTGCTCACGTGCCTGATCACCTGCTCCCACTCCTTGCTCAGTCATCCCCAGCTCCCCCTTCCGCCTCGCGTGTGCTGCAGCGTGGAGTGCCAGCGCGCTCACTGGCCGGAGCACAAGCAGCGCTGCAAGCCCACGCGCGACGCGGCGGCTGGCAGGAGCTGAGGCGGCGTGGCCGAGGCAGGAGCACAGCAGCCCTGCACCGCTACGACCACCGGAACCGGTCACTTCTGCCAGCTGTGTCCAACGCATGCCCAGCCCCCTCGAACCCCCCACCATCCTGGTGTCTGTTCAAAGTGCCCACACCATCCACCAGAATGCAGCAGCCAATGCGCCGCTGCTGCCGACTCTGCCACAACATCATGCTCCATCTGCCCCCACCCCCACCCATCCGGCGACGAAGCGCCCACTGTTGGTGCATGCGCTGCCCGCCCGTCTCCCGACCCCTCCAGCACCCATCCGCACGTAGCCTCCCCGTTTCAACACAACAGGTGTGCGTGTGCGTGCTGGCACCGCCTTCCACGCCGCTTTGCTCGTCAACTCTGCGCGGTGCAGCTCGTACGTTACACTGGGGGCGCTTCGAAGCAGCCGAGTGCAGGCATCAGTCGCTGCCGCTACCGAACATGTTCTCCATCCATTCAGGCCGCTGCATGGCGTGGCGGTGGGGAAGGCACGATGTGGGATGGGGGTGAGCAGGAGCAAGGGAGCAGGGTGATCACAGTATGACGAGGGGCCTGCGGAGCAGCCATCCTGCTCCAGAAATCCGGCATCCGCCGATCGCGACCCCGACCACCCGCACCGCCCCACCTTCTGCACGCCGCTCTTCGTCATGCCGGGGATGAGCCTGCAGGTGTGTGGGGGGGGGGAGCGGCGCAGCAGCAGGCACGCTTGACGAACGTCTGCGGCATGGCGTGGCACGGCCCGTGCTGTTGCACACGCTGCCAGCATCGCCGCTGCGGCCGCCCTCTCTGCCCGCCCGCCGCAGCCAGCCAGCACAGCCCCCGAGCACTCGCCACAGACCCAGTCCCAGCGAGCCAGAGTCAGCGAGCCAGTCCCATGGAACCTCTGCTTGCTCCCCGTGGACTTTAAATGTAATTAGTTGATTGACAGACCAGGCTGCACCCACCTGAGGCCGCCGCAGTCTCCCACGCCCAGCTCCGCCTGCCGCATGCAGTACCTGTCTGTCAGCTCCTTCTTGCGTCCTGCAGGCGAGCGGAGTGGCGGTGGTGGTGGCACACTGCACCGTTGGCTTGCTCGACCATTGCGTCGCGCGCTGCCCGGCACGTGCAGGTGCAGGAGGTGCACAACAGCCCCGCTTGTCAAGCACCAGTAACATGTGCGTTCGCCTGCTGCGGTGCGCGGCGCTGCCGCACCTGGCGCGTTGGCCGCGCTGCGCTCCTTCAGCGTGCGCAGCAGGTCTGCAAGGGGGTGAGAGAGGGGTTGCGAGGCGTGTCGCTTCGAACAGAGTGCAGCCGGCAGGGAGGCAGCAGAAACCAACGGCGCAACATTCGTGCGCTGGCCTTATCCACTGACCTTGGCCTCCCTGACTTTGGCCTACCCTGACTTTTGGCCCTCACCCGAGTTCTGGAAGCTAGCGTCCGCATTGTCAATCACCTGCGGCAGCACGCAGTTCGGGCAAGGGAGGCCGGGATGGTGCACCACTGCAGCCAACCAACCAGAGCGGCGGTCGCGCGTGCAGCATCGCCTCGCTCTCGACTCCCCTCCGCCGGTGTGCTCGCTGACCTACTGCCCGTGGCGCTCCCAGCCACAGCCCCAGTCCCTACGTCTCGCCTTCTGGTTGCGCTCCTTCATCTGCTGAATGATCTCAGGCACAGCCAGCTCTGGGAGGTCGATGGACTCGAGGCCCATCGCTGCCGCGGGAAGCGTGCGGCCGCCGAAAGCCACCGCCGCCGCCGCCGCGCCGAGGCCGGCCAGCAGCTGGCGCCGGCGCGGCGCGGCGCTGGCAGCCTGTTGGCGGCACACCAAGGGTGCGCCAGGCTGCTGCTGCCCAGAGGCGCGGCAGTGGAGGAGAGCCGAGCGCGACTGCGCTCCATACTGCATAGCGGCGGCCGGCATTGTGGCAAGTTGGTAAGGGCGATTTGCCAAGTTGGAATGTCCGCACGACCGGGGGCCAGGCGCGCCAGAGGGTTTCGCAGGATTGCAAGGCCGAGCTGGCAGGCGCCTCTGGCCGTGTTGCCGTCTACAAGCGAGCTCTGAGCATTTGCGCAATATCAAATTGGCCATCTGCCAGCTCTTGCGAGCCGACAGTCTCCACAGCAGTGGTAGGCCCCGAAGCAGGCCTCCTGCACCACTTGCTGCGCCTAAAGCCCGCCTCGGGCGATGCAGGTAGCAGCAGGGATGTCGGGGCTGAGCGCTGGCGCGCTGTCGAACCGCCGCCCAGTGGTGGCGGCGGCGGCGCGGCGGCAGCGGCTGCGCTTCGCCGTTTGCGCTGAGGGCGACGGCGGCAGCGCCCCTGGCCAGCCCAGCCGCGATGAGGTGCTGGCACGCATCAACAAGGCACGCGAGTATAAGGAGTCACAGCCTGCAGCAGCGCCCCCTTCGGCGCCGCCTGCAGCGGCGGCAGCGGCGGCAGCGGCGCTGCCTACTGCGTTCATAGAGCCTGCGTCGCCGGGCGTGGAGCAGGCGTTCAGCGAGGCGGCGCGGCAGCTGGCGTCGCAGGAAGAGGCCCAGTTTCTGCAGGCCGTCTCCGAGGCAGCTGCTTCCAGCAGCAGCACAAGCAGCAGCAGCAGCACCAGCCCACCAGCAGCAGCGCCCGCAGCCGCGGGTGGGGCCGGCCGGGAAGCAGCAATGGCGCGCATCGCCGCAGCACGCCAGTACAAGCCAGGCGGCGGCGCCAGCAGCGCCAGCGGCGGCAGCGCCACGCCTGGCATGCCGGCTGTGCACCCTCCGCCAGCACAGCCCACACCCGCCGCCGCCGCCGCCAAACTGCAGCAGCGCGAGCTCGCGGCGGCTCAGCAGATGGCAGACCAGGCAGAGCAGCAGGCGGCACAGCAGCAGGTGCGGTCGGCGGCGCTGAGCTCGGAGCAGCAGCGTTCCTTCCGCACCGGAGGCGGCGGCGCCGACCAGGCAGCCAACTTCCTTCGCTTTGCCGAGCGGGAGGACAGCGGCGCGGCGGCGCAGATCGACAGCAGCCTGAGTGCAGGTGCGTGCTGCATGGTACGGTCGCTGCAGGCCTGGGGGAGGGGCGCGGATCAGGTTGCAACAGGCGCGGAACGTTGCCTGCCTGCACGCCCAGGGTGCCCACGCCTGTGCCTCCCCCCGCCATTGCCGGGCGTTCCTCTCCCCCACCGCCGTGCAGAGCAGTTCACCCTGGCCAAGGAGGAGCGGCAAAAGCAGCAGGAGGTTCAAATCATCACAGTGGACGATGGTCAGTGGCAGCAGCTGGAGCCGTGAGGGGCGCGGCAGGGGGGGCGCAGCAGGGGGTAGGGCGGGGGCGGAGGTGCCGGTGGCACCGCTCACACCAAGCCGCGGCGGCGGCGGCAGCACGCCATGCCCTCACAACCGTCTGCCCTTCCCCCGCGCATACGAATCTCGCCTGCTACAGGCTACGCGCGCGACGTCCGCAACGAGAAGCGCCGCCAGGCAGGGCTGCCCGAAGAAGAAGAGGGGGGGCAGGCAGAGGAGGGGGGCGACGTGCACAACCCCGCGGTAGCCACGTGGGGGGTCTTCCCTCGGCCGCGAAACATCTCAGAGGCGTACGGAGGTGGGTGGTTGGGTAGGTGGCGGGCGTACGGGCAAGCAGGGGCGCTGCTGCCAAGCGCAGGCAGCGCGCCCACCCTGCCAGCCGCGCATGCCTCGACCGCGCCGCCGCTGCACTCTCCCCTCCTCAACCTGGCTACTGGCGGCGCTCCCGCCCCGTGCAGGCGGGCGCAACCTGCGGCCCGGGCAGGCCCTGGAGTCTGCAGAGGTGGCGGCGGAGCGGCAGGCGCGCGTGGCGGCGGCGCTAAAGGACTACCGGAAGACGCTTGGGCTGGACATTGACCCTGCTGTGGAGGCAGAGGCGCAGGTGTGCACAGCGGGACTGGTCCCGTCGTCCCGCGTTTGAGGCCTGCCCCCCGGCGCCACCACCCCCCGGTCCCTGCCCACAGCAGTACCGAGCACTGAAACTGGTCTGCCCCCTCCGGCCCGCCCCTGCCCTGCCCCGCCCCGCCCGCACCCCCCCCCACGTCTTCCTGCTGATCCCCTGCTGCGCCCATGCGCTCCCTGCAGGCGCTGTACAATGAAGGGCTGGCCCTGTTTGAGCAGGGACTCCTGACGGCTGCTCTGCCCAAGTGAGAAGGAGCCTCTGTCACGGTGGTCCGGCAGGGGTGCATGTGCCATCGTGCGCAGCAAGCTTGCAGTGAGCAGCAGCAGCCTTGTGCTCTGCGTGCTGCGGTTGCGGCTGCTGTGGGTGAGTGGTCCTGCGCGAGCACCACCCACCCTCCCTACCCCCTTCATTGCCACTCTCCTCACGCTCCCCTCCCCGCCGCGCAGGTTCGAGGCTGCCAGCGCGGCGATGGCGCTGCGCTCACGCCTGGGCGGCGAGGCGCGGCTGCAGCAGGCGAGGCCTGCTGCGGGGGCTGGCGTGGCGTGGGGTGGCGTGGCGCTTCAAGAGCGCTGCAAAGCGCCACTCGTGCTGCGCCTGCCCGCCGCCTGCCGCCTTGCAAGTCCCTTACAACAGTGCTCCCCTGACTGCCCTGTATCTGCTGCAGGCCCTGTGCCTTGATTCCCTGGGGCGCAACCAGGAGGCGTACGATATTTACAAAAAGATCGAGACCCACTCGGCACCCTATGTGGGCAAGAAGGCAAAGCGGTGCGCGCGGCGGGGGGCGCCGGCTGTGTGGGTGGGTGGGTGGGTGGTGTGTGTGTGGGGGTGGGTGGGTGTGTGTGGGGGGGGGGGGGGGGGGGGGGGGGGGGGGGGGGGGAGGGCGCTAGCGGGAAGGGGCGCCCGCCTGCCACGGTGGGAACGGGCAGGCAGGCACTGCTGCCGTGGCCTGACGTGACTGCCTTAAGGCTCCAGGCCGCCTGCACTTCTTTGTGACAGGGATGCTGCGAATCGGTCTTCCCCGGAAGCCCACCACTCCTTCCCCGCCCACCCACCCGCCCACCCACCCACCCACCCTGCAGCATGCTGTTTGGATGGAAGGCGGCAGAGACGCTGAAGACGGAGCGCCTCAGCTACGCCCCCACCTCGGGTGGGTCCTGGTTGTGCGGGGAGGGTTGCTGAGGGGGACGGCGGGGCTGCCTGCCAGGTTGGGGAAGCCCTGGGGGCAAGCTGATGGCGGCGGCGTTGCAAGGCGCAGCGCATCGTCGGACTAATGATGCACCCACAACAGGTCGGCGGCTGGACGGTTGGATGGGTGCGTGGGACGGATCCGCCTGCAAGGCTGCCAGGCGCAGCAGGGCGCGGCCGCAGGCGCGGCAGCGGCTGGCGGCGCTGCCGCTCCGCACCCGCGCGGCGCGCCCGACCGGTGCACCCACCCAGCCAACCGCTTCCTGACCCTGCAGGCCAGTGGAAGCGCTACTTTGACGCCATAAACCGCAACTCCGTCTACTCCAACACCTACGTGGCCAGCGAGTCGGAAGAAGAGAGCGGCCCTGGGGAGGCGGCCGCCGCCGCACTGGCGGTCGCCGTCATAGTGCTGCCGTTGGCGCTCGTCGCGTGGCGCATCCTCGCGCCATGACAGTGTGTTGCCGCTGCGCCTTTCCGAGCACTGCAAAAAACCCAGTTCAGTCTTCCGATTTCCTGCACTGTTTGATCCATCTGATCTGTTTTCGGCGCCCACCGACCCACGCTTTGCACCGCCGCAGCGCCGCCGCAGCCGCCAACGACCCAGCGCGCCGGCCGAGCGCCTTTGTTTATTCAATTTCGACGCGTGTTAATATCCTGAACTACTCGAACATGAAGCCCCTACAGGTGCGCGGGTTGCCTGGCGCGCGCGTTTTCGCCAATTGCCCCAACGACTGACCAGCTCTTCGCCCTGCGCAGGCGGTTCAACTCATTTGTTTTATCTCGCTGACCGCCGCTGCCGTCGCGGCGGCGCAGCCCACCGTGCCACTCGAGTGCGCCGGCGCCGGTCCATGGCGGTGCGTGCGGCAGCCGCGCGTGCCGTTCTCGAATGCCCATGCCCCGGGACCTATGGGTGCTGCTACCTCAACTGTGCGTATGTGTTCCTCCATCCATACGCCCATGTCCGCCTCACCCACCCACCCACCCACCCACCCGCCCACCCACCCACCGCAGCAACCTGCCGCTGGCCAAGAAGCCTGCGCCGCTGTCGGCGCTGGACCTGGCTGCCTGGCAAAGTTACGTAAAATCCATCATTCCCCACGTTGCGGGCCCCGCCGTCGCACTGGTCACTGCGCTGGTTCTGCTCCTCTCCTTTGTGGTGTGGCGCTTGGTCAGGTGCTGCGCCTGCTGCGCCACACGGCACGGCGGCAAAAAGGCGCGAAAAGTGCTGGCCGGCGGCGGCGCGCCCCGGCTGAAGGCCGCGGTGCTGCTGCTGGCGGCGGGCGTGCTGGCAGGCACCATCTATGGCATCGTTCAGGTTGGTGGGTGCTGAACGGATGAGAGGGCGGTCACACCGCGCAGGGTGCTGGCCTCTCTGTCGGCGTCTGTCGCTGCCTGGTGGGACGCCCACGCATCCCCCGCCTGACCTGCTGTCCTTCGCTCCCACTCAGGTGGAGTCTGGCCTGGTCGACGACGGCATCGGAGCTATCAACGGCGTGACACAGTTCATTGAGGACGCCGTCACGGCAGGCCAGGTGGGTGGGAGGCACGCGTCAGGAGGTGGTCGGTGCACAGGCCGCAGCAGGTGATGTGCGGTGGGTGGACTTTTCTTTCGACTGACTGCCACTCACATCATCGTTCCATTCACCTTTCCCAACGGCCTTTGTGCAACCCTGCCGCCTGCCGTCAGGGCACGGTGGACGCCGCGGTAGCGCTGGATGCACAGCTGCTGGTGGTGCGCGGCGAGCTGGAGAGCTTGGCTGTCGCCAACCCGCTGCTGGCCGACCCAGTGGCGACCTACATTTCGGTGAGAGAGGGGGGAGGCGGTCACAGGCCGGGGGGCAGGCTCGTGGGCAGCTGCCGGCTGCGTGCTGCCTGCAGGCTGCTGCCGACACCTTCGTTCCATCCCCTCCCCTGCCTTCACCGGCTGCCGTTCGGCCCCCCCTCCCCCCCTGCCGCCCCTCCCAGTCCATCGACGGCGCGCACGACCAGCTGGGCGCCTTCACCGGCTTGTCCACCAACCTGGAGAGCCTACGGTCCAGCACAGTTGTGCAGATTCAGAGCGCGGTGGACCAATACTCGCCCCTGGCCAGGACGGCCGACAAGGGGTGAGTGGAGCTTTGTTTTGGCTGGTCGTTGGGAGGGAGCTGGGGGATGGGGTCGACGCCACATGCCGCATGCGTCTGTTCCTGCACACCTGCCTCACTCAATGATCCGTACACACCCTCTCCGCCCTCCAGCCGCGTCATCGGGCTATACGTTGCCTTCTGCGTGCTGGCAGGGCTGGCAATCATAGCGGCGTCGGGGGCGCTGCTGGACTGGCCGGCCCTGGTGAAGCCGCTGGTGCTGACGCTGCTGGTGCTCGTGCTGCTGGCCTGGCTGATCGTGCTGGCGCTGACGGCAGTGATGAGGTGAGCCGTCGCAGCCGGCAGGCCCTGGGCCAGTGCAGCGCGTGAAAGTGCCACCCGGCAGGTCCCCCTCCTTGCCAAGACGTATTTCTCGCACTTCTTCCCCCTGCCTGAGCGACCCTGCAGGGTAAGCCGCCCAGCCCCGCCGGCTTCCTCAATCCACGCCCAAGGGTGTATTCTTTCTTTCTTTCTTTCGACCCTGCAGGGTGGGCAACGACGTGTGCGTGAACGCCGAGCCCAAGGCCCTCCAGCTCGCCTCCTCCATCTCCCTTGGCAGTGGTGGGCTGGCGCTGGAGGGAGGGAAGGCAGAGGGGCATGCAGAGCTGGCTGGGGCTGTGCACGTCTGACGTGCGGGCAGCAGCAGCAGCTCAACTCCGCTTTGCACCATCCCTTCGCTGCCCGCTGCGCAGCCGGCTCTGCCACCGCCCTGATCGAGTACTACCTGTACGGCACCGGCGGCGGCCTGCTCGAGGTGCTCAACACCACCATGGGGCTGGACGTGCCGGCAGCGCTGGACCAAGCGAACGCGACGCTGCTGCAGCTGCAGGCGAGGGGCCAGCGGCGGGACCGACGTGGGAGGCAGGAAGGCAACTGCACCACGGCACCCCGTGCTGCGCGTTCTGGAGAGCCACGCCGGCACCCCTCACCCCCACCATCTCCGCCCTCCCGCAGGCTGCCATCGCCGGGCAGCCGCTGCTGGCCGCCTCCCTGGCTGGCGACACGGCTGCCCTTGACACCCTGTTTGCTGACGTGGCCACCTCCGTCGACGCCCTGGTCCTGGCGCTCTCCTACGCTGCCTTCCACCCGGTGCGAGCTGTCACAGTAGTGTCACTAGTAGTGCTGTGCACACACCGCGGGGCAGCGTGCACGGCAGTGCTTGGCCCTGCACACCCCCTGTGCTGCACAACCGCCAAGCGTCCACTAACACTGACCAGCCACAGTCCTATCGCCCTGCTGCATCCCCACCCCCCCTGCAGGTGTGGGCCGGCCTGAAGGACTTTGTGTGCTGCGAAGTGCTCAACTCTGTGGGAGCCACATGGACCGGCCTCATCGCCTGCGGCTCCTGCTGCATCGTACTGCTGGTGCTGCTGTTTGTCTGGATCGGACGGTGGGTGTCGGGGGGGCGCCGTGAAGGGCCGTGACGCGATGCAGCTGCGCAGGCAGGCAGCGCACGGCTGCTGGTGGGTGTGTCTGTCCTCCCGTGCTCTGCCGCAGCACGGCGGCGCACCCGTCTGGTCCGACCGCCCACCCTGCTCTGTGCAGCATGGACTCCCTGCGTGCGATTGGCTGCTGCCACATCTACTCGGCCCGCGATTACACGCTGGAAGGCGAGGGCGAGGGCGGCGACGACGGCAGCGGCGGCCCGAAGCTCAAGTTCAAGGGCGGCGCGATGCCGCTGGATGTGCCCAACTCCCCCACCATCCTCGCCAGGTGGGAAACTGTGAAGCGGTGATGAGGGAGGCATCTACGCCGCCGTTGCAGAGACAGCGGCGCTCGCTTGCCGCATGGTGGGCGTGCCTCTCCCACCACAATGAGAGACAGGTGCGCCTGTTTGAGTGTGGACGTGCACAATCATCGTCAGTGCAGCCGAGCAGATGTCATGGCAACGTCATGTCTATTCCTCTGCCCCTCTCCTGCAGGAAGGACGGCCCCTTTGGCGGCGCCTCCCCTCGCAGCCCCTTCCGCGGCGAGTGGTCTGGCGCTAGCAAGGCAAGAGGCAACAAGGTGGCACCCGAGCCTCACCTGCAGTCCTGGGGCAGTGGCGGCATACCGGCCAGCCAGCTGCCCTCAGCTGGCGGTGCTGGCAGCGCCGGAGTAGACGGCGGCGGCAGCGGCGGCAGCCCGCCCGCCGGCAGCACGCACCCTGCTGTTTTGCACAGCCCCGGAGCGCCGCGCGGTCCCTCGGTGCGCTTTCCTTTCGCTACGGCAGCAGCGCTGCTTGCCCAGCTCATGTCGCCACGACCTCCAAAGCCGACTCCCGCCAGCGCTTGCCTGCCTGTGCCCCCTGCCCTCCCTCCCCTTTCTCCCTGCCGGCAGGTGCCCACCGACGTGCAGCTGCGCCTTGAGGCAGAGCGCGCAGCACAGCTGGCGGGACAGGTGAGAGAAGGCAGACACGCATGACCAGCATTCTTCTTCTTCTCCATGTTCTTCTTCTCCATGCAAGGCTCTCCTCCTTGAGGAGGCCTTTCCTTGAAACGCCTTCCTCTGGCACCTCTCTCCCATCTCCCACCTGCCCTCTGCAGGCGTACGCATACGCGCAGCAAGCGCAGACCATGCTCGAGGTGGTGGCTCGCACCAACAGCCAGCTGAGCTCGCGGTCAGGGCTGTCGAGCCCCGTGGCACCACGCGCTGCTCACGGCTTCAGTAGTCCAACCAGCCCCTCTGCGCCGCCCGCGTTCGGGTTTGCGGGCCCGGGCAGCCCTTCGGCAGCGTCCCCTGCCTACGGCTACCCATCAGGACCGCGCATGTAGCGCGGCACGACGGCACCGTCGGGTGCCTGCCGCCGGTGCCTGCCGTGCCGCCGCCCGCTGATCCGGACTCGTAGCCAGCTGGTCGGCCGGCGCAGCTACGCTCTCCCACCGGACGGCCCCTTTTATCACCCTTTCGTTGGTACACCCCTCCCCACCGTTCCCTCTGAAAAGCCTTCAATCAATCCACCGAACCGAACGGAGCTGGAAAGACTCGTTGAGGCACCGCAACATGCGCGCTAGTGCGCAGGGTGCCGCTGCAACATGCCACGATGTCGCTCCCCTGCAATTGCTACCCTGTGTGCCCTGCCTACGCCTGCCCTTGATATTCGTTGTTACGCCGTGGGCCCGCCCCTGTGGCGGGCAGTCCATCTGCAGCCACAGCCCAGCCGCCCTTCCCCTGTTCCCCCGTCTCTGTAACCACCACTTCTTGGCAGCTGCCCGCTGTGTTGCGAGGTGCAGGGTTACTGAGGCGGGCGCCCGGGCGCCCAGGCATGACGTTTGGTGGGCCGGGAGCGGCTGAGTGAGCGCGGTGCGTTGGGCGGGTCATTCATGTGCGGGGCTGGTGTGGGGTACAGCTGACGGGCAGCCCAAACAATTGAGTCGACTGGGTTGACTGTGGTAGGAGAGGGCAAAGAAAGCCAAGGGAGAGCAGTGCTCGTGCAGCAGAGCACATGAGCGGCACAGGCAAGCGAGAGGGTGGAGCGAGCAACAGGGGGGGAGCATGCGCGGGGAGAGCGGGCGCGCAACGCCTGGGGAGGGGAAGCCACGCGGGGGGAAAGCAAATTGTGCGGGAGCGAGGCGTGCAATGCATGAAAATGTGCTGTTATCTCGGGGGGGGGGTGCGCGGGGAAAAGCGCCGCCGTGCCTTCCCGCTGCATAGCGCAGCTTGGCAGAGGTGCACGGCGTGGTAGCTAGAAAACAGGGTACTGAGTGCGGTATGGTGGATGGCAAGGGTGGGTAGGTACGCGGCGGCGCCCACGCAGGGGGTCATGCACTGCAGGCAGGTAGGCACGAGCGCTCGCAGCCCGTGCAGGTGCCGCGTCACTGGGTGGGCAGCACCTGCCGCAGCGCCGCCTTCTGCTGGTCGCTGAGCTGTCGCGGGAAGATCACTTCAAAGCTGCAGGAGCGGCGACGGAGCCGGGCAGGGGCAGCAGTGAGCAGTGGCTGCGCTGGTGTGCTGCGGGCAGCCCACAACATGCCACCCCCGCCTCCCTGAGCAGCCGCTGCCTGGCCGCCCCGCCCTTTGCCAACCTCCTGCTGCACCCCCACAGACCGACCGCACGTCCAGGCAAGCGGCCCCCGTAAGGCAAGCGGCCCCCGTAAGGCAAGCGGCCCCGGCGCACCGTAAGCGCAGGTTGCCCTTCTGCCCCGGGTGCTTGGTCAGCGGCATGCCCTCTCCTGGCACAACCTTCTCCAGCTGCGGCGACACGACCTCCTGCGTGTGGTGGGTGGGCAGGGGGGGAAGGGGCAAGGCACACTATGTCGAGCGCTGTGCAGGTGCTGCTGCCAAGTCGTGAGCACAGGGTGCTGCCCACAGGGTGCTGCCCACACCGAACATGCAAGAAACGTGCTACTGGAGCGTCCGGCCGAAGACGGGTGCGACCCTGCCCACAACCCCGCCCCTGCCTCCACCAACCTGAATGGGGATGCTGAGCGGGCGGCCGTCCAGCGTCTGCAGCTGCACCACGGTGCCGCACAGCGCGTCCGCCAGGGACAGCCTGCGGGGCAGGAAAGAGGGGGGGGGGGGGAGGGGGGGCGGGCGGGCGGGGGGCAGAGGGTCACGCGGGCTGCCAGTGCACCGGCCTGCATGTGGTGCATGGGAGCAGCCTGGTCCCTGGGCCTGGGAACTTACCACAGAGCTGCTCCCCGCCTTGGAACTGCACTTTGCCATCACGATCGTCGAACCATGCATCCCAACATGCACACTGTCGACGGTCCCCTGAGGGGCAGCGCCGGCAGCCTCCTCTGCCGCAGCCGTTCACTCCCCACCTGTGGGTGTAGATGAGGTCGTTGCCGTCCCGCTTGAACACAGGGTGCGCCTTCTCCTGCAGCACAAACACAATGTCGGCTGCGGTGCGGCCAGGGTTCTCGTCGCCTGCAGGCGGGGCACACGGCGGGGCGGCGCAGCGGCGTCAGGGCGCCCGGCAGCGCACCGGCGTCACGGCGCCCGGCAGCGATGCGTGGTTACTACAAGGCGCAGTCAGCGAGCGGGCGACCGCGCCGCCGCTGGCGCCCCCCCAGCCCCGCACCCCCCACCCTCCTGCGGAGCCCACGCACCCTTCTCCTGGAAGGTGATCTTGGTGCCGGCCTTCCACCCGGGCCGCACATTAATCTCGAGTATCTCTGTCTCGGGGTGCTGCATGCCGCTGGCATCCAGCCGCTTGCGGCTGCGGGCACAGGTGAGCGGCAGAGGCACGGCAACGCATGTCACATGACAGGACAAACAACTCAAGTTAGGCCGCGGCGCGGGGGAGCAAGCGGGCGCAAGGTAGGACAGACGCCGCCAGCACCCCCGCCCCCACCTGATCTTCATGCGCCGAGTGGTGCCCTTGAACAGGTCCTCCAGGCTGCACTGCAGCTGCATCTCGTGCGCAGCGTCCTTTTTGGAACGCCGCTGGTGGTGGTGCCCGTGCCCGCCGTGGCCGTTCATGCCTGGCCGGGGAACCAGGGGGTGGGAGGTCACAGGAGGCGGCGGAAGGGCAGCGGCGCTGGTGCGGGGCATCCGGAATGTGCGTGTTGAGACGTGAGGCAGACGCACACGCCCTGCCTCTGTATCTTCCCGGCTGTGTGCACTGCACGCTGCGCCAGCTCGTCTGGAGCCGCTCCACAAGCACGCCCCGCCTCTCCGGCACCCCGCCCTGTGCAGGGCCCCCCCCTGCACCTGGGAAGCCGCCGCTGCCCATGCCGCCCATGCCTCCCATGGCGACAAAGGGGTCGAAGCCTCCCCCTGGCATGCCTGCATCAGGAGGAGCATTGGGAGGGACAGAACAGGCGCTGCCAGTGAGCACGCACAAGCACTCCTCAGCCAGCCCGCGGTACGCCGGCGGCAGCAGACTTGCTTGCTGCACACCGGAGTCGGACTTGCCCCCCAGCCCGCAGACTTGCCTCCTCCCATGCCTCCCATGCTGCCAAAGGGGTCGCCGCCAAAGCCGCTGCCGCCGCGGTTGAAGCTGCCGCCGCCGCCGCCGCCGAAGCTTCGGACGAACTGCACACACAGGGGGGCGGTGCAGGCAGCAGGGAAGAGAAGGGAGGGGAGGTCAACAGACTGCCGCCGCCTTCCCTCATAGCCCAACACTCCACGCAGATTTTTCCACTAAGATACATGGCTACAACCAAGCGTGCGGCAGAGGCGCCTGCTTGCTTGACGACTGCCTGCAACCCCTACGGCACTCGAACTCTGCCTGCAACACAGTCCCCTGCATGCAGCAGCTCCCCCTGCCCACGCCGCCCACCTCTGCAAACAGGTCGTTGGGGTCCCGTGGCCGGAAGCCGCCGCGCCCGCGCCCGCCGCCGCCAAAGCCTCCAAACCCGCCGCCGCCGCCCATGCTGCCCTTCAGGCCCTCCTCCCCAAACTGCGGCAGGCAGGTGAAGAGGGGGCCGCCTAAGTTCGGAGCAAGGTGCGCCGCACCGGACGCTTGTAAAGCAGGGTTGCGCCGCACCGCAGGCGAGAGCCGTGACGACGATGCCTCGCCGGGCGTGCACTCGGCCGCCGCCCCCCGGGCCACCAGCCCCCGCCTTCCCAGCCAACCCCCAGCGAGGCCCGTGCCTGGTCGTAGATCTGGCGCTTCTCCGGGTCGCTCAGCACCTCGTACGCCTCCGACACCTCCTTGAACTTCTTCTCCGCCGTTTCCTTGTTCTCGGGGTTCTTGTCCTGACACAAACAGCCGGGGGGGAGAGTTCCAGCATTCAATTGAGCGAAACGGCCGCACTGGAGGCCATCACTGCGTTCTCTGAGTTCTTGTCCTCGCGGGAGAGAAGGCAGAGGCGGGGGAAGGGGCACGGGTTGAGCACCCCCGCCCGCGTTTCTGCGCGGCGTGTATCCACATCGAATGCGGTCGTGCTGGCGGTCCTGGAGCGGCGGCGACGCAGCACCCAACAACACTCAACCCCCGCACCGGGTGCCACTGCATCGCCAGCTTGCGGTAGGCTGCGCAGCGAGGGGCAGAGAGGGAGGGTGCAATGCAGCGGTTGGGCTGTTGGGTGCTGAACCGCAGGCCGGCAGCGCCCTTGCTCGAGAAGCAGCTTGCCCCCGGTGCACCAGCCGCCGTAAGCACCCACCCTTTTTGAGCACCGCATCATCTGCGGTGCCCTTTGGGACGCCCAGGATGGTGTAGTACTGCGCACGGGAGGTGCAAGTGGGTGAGAAGGGCTGCTCACGCAGGAAACAAGTGGGCGGTGGTGGCGGTGGCGGCGGCGGCGGCGGCGGCAGCGGCGGCGTGGTGGCAGTTGCAAGGCGGTGCGCCCTCGATTGGCCCTCGAACTCACGTCCTTGGATCCCGCCATCGTGGGGGCGGATCAAGCAGGCACGGAGGCACGGAAGGAAGTGGGAGGCACGGGATGGTTCTAGCAGGCGCGACTCTCAGTCTCCAGCTCGAGGCCGTTGTCGCTGCTTTGTAGCTGTTGGTGGTATGTCCGGGGTTCCTTGCAGCGCGCGAGAAGGGCGCGGGGACGTCCAGGGCGCAGGGACGGAAGCTTCGGGCAATCGAGTCCGGGGCGGCTTTTGCAGGGCTCCCTTGGTATTTTAGAGCCAATGGACAGGCTCACAACTCCGGATGGTCTCACATGCGCACTGAATGGCAGAAGCACGCTCGGGCATGGCTGCGCTGCGCACGTGCGCACCTGCTGCGCCTTCGATTGGTTCATCAGTTCAGCAGCTGCGCTCGCTGCAACGCGCTGCAGGTTTTGTGAGGGGTGCTCAGACTCGGCACAAGCTCTGCTGGCGCGAGCAGCCAGCGCCAGGCAGCTGCCCCTCGCTCTGAGCAGTGCCTGCAGCTATGCAGGGGCCCAGTCGGCTGGAGGTGGAGCGGGCGCAGCGCATCGCAGAGAACCGGCGCAAGCTAGAGGAAGTGGGGCTGGCAGAGGCGACCCGGCGCTTCGCAGCGGCGGCGGCGGGGCCGGCAGTGCAGCTCGAGGCCGGCGCAGAGGCGGCGCCACGTCTCAAGCGCCGTCGCGTGCAGCAGGTGGTTGTGCGGTGAACATCCCATCGGTTGCGCTGCTGCATTGGCCAAACGCACAGCGCCTGCTCGCCCGCACCCGCTGCACACACCCCCTCGACGTGCCACCCAACCACCGCAACAGGCGCAGCAGCCGGCAGCGCTGGAGCCGACGCGGCTGTCGCGCCGCCTGCGCGGCGTGACAGCGCCCAGCCTGGACGAGACCGCCGCGGCGGCACGTGCGGAGGCGGAGGCGGAGGGTCATGAGCGGCGTGGGCTGACACGCAAGCGCCTCGCCCTCGACCCCGGCCAGCAGCTGGCCGCCCCCTTCTCCCTGTGGTCCATTGGTGGGTGGGTGGGGGTGGGTGGGTGGGGGTGGGCTTGTGTGGGACACCCAGGCATCGAGGGTCGACGCTGCGCTGTCCCACTCTGCTGCATTGCGGCACGGCTGGATCCTTTCACGCGCCCCGGCTGCATGTCCCCTCGCCTCCCCCTCATCGCCGACCACTCAACTGCACCATATCCCACCCCACCCCACCCCGGCGCCTTGCTGCTCCCACCAGGCGTGACGGTGTGGGAGCTGGGGCGCGTGCACCGCGGCGCCTTTGCCCACCGCTACTGGTCCTCCTCTGGCTGCCTCTACCACCACGCCTACCCGGTGGGGTACCGCGCAACAAAGGTGGGTGCTGCAGGGTTGTGTCTGTGGAGTGGAAGCGGGTGAAGAGCATTCGGAGGGCGCTGCGGTGCCTTGTCGAGCAGAGCAGCGTTGCGTTTCACCGCAGCCTGGGCCAGCGCTGTGCACTGCGCCCCTCCGGCCCCGCCGGCTCTGTGCAACCAGATGCATGCGAGGCGCATTGAGAGGAGAGTCCACTGCTCTCCTGTCTCGGCCGGCACCTGTCAGCCGGCGCCGCTCAGCACCTCCGCCACCCCCCCCCCCCCCCCGCCTCCTCTGCTGGTCAGGTCCAATTTGGGCGCACTTACGAGATGCGAATTGAGGAGGGCCCTGCGGGGCCGCTGTTCAAGGTGCATCCCAGTGTGTGCTTGGGGGCAGGGGCTTGTAGGAGGCTGCTCCTGGGAGGCTGTTCCACGCATGTCTGCCAACTCGCCCCCAGCCGCCCCTGCGCTGCCTCTCTGGCGCCGCTGCCTGCCCCACAACCGCCGCCCCTTTCTGTGTGCACACAGGTGGTGGACCAGCAGACGGGCGCCGTGTTCTGCGGGGAGTCCCCCACCAAGCCCTGGACCGACGTGTGCATCGCGCACCGCACCGGCCAGCGCATCAGCGGCCCCCTGTTCTTTGGTTTCTCCGACCCGCTGACGCAGCGGGCCATCGCGGCCAACCTGTACAGCGCAGGGGAGCTGGCGGCGGCGCTGCAGGTGGGGGCTGGTCTCCAGTGCGGCGGAGGAGGGGGGGGGGGAGTATCTATCTAGGCGTATGCTAGTGCGTACAGTATCTATCTAGGTCCCTCGGATCGGTGACTTGCTGTGCGCCGGCAGCAGCATCGCTCCTCGCTGCAAACCTGCCTGCTGCCCCGTCCGCCCACCTGGTGCCTGCCCTTGCGCAGGGCGGCAAGCTGGAGCGTGCTGCGGAGAGTCCAGAGGAGCAGGCAGCACGGGAGCTCTGCTCGGTGGAGGGCGTCGGAGAGGCGACGGCCATCGTGCTGGCGCGCACACAGGCGCTGGGCGGCGCCTGCCACCCGGGGGTCGACTCGCTGCGGAGCTGGGCGAGCGTGTCGGGTGGGCGCAGGGGCGTTCGTGCAGGCTGTTGGAGGGCCTGGGGAGGGCGGCAGCGCGGGAGGGCTTGGTTACATGCAGGGCAAGTGCTTTGCAGCAGGATGCACCCTTTGAAGGTTCCCGGGTTTTGCAGTGTAGTCTGCGTGCCCACGGCCTCCTGGATGCCTCCTCGTATCCCTCCCTCCCCTGCAGACGCCAACGCGCAGGCGCTGCTGTCGTTTCTAATGGGCAGCGAGGAGGTGCCGGAGAGCACACGGCGCTGGCCAGCCTGGCAGCAGCGCATAGCGCCCCGCATCGTGCTGGCGCTCAGCGGGCGGTGGCTGGGCTCGGGCCCTGAGCCGTCGCCCAAAGTGGGCGAAGCAGAGGGGGAGGAGGAGGAAAAGGGGGCAGAGGGGGGCAGCGAGCTTGCAGCTCAGCAGCAGCAGCAGCAGGAGACGGGGCAGCAGGAGCACCAAGAGGAGGAGCAGCAGCAGCGGCAGCAGAAGCAACAACAGGCGGAGGAGCAGGTGCAGCAGCAGGTGCACCAGGCAGAACAGCAGGCGCAGCAGGCACAGCAGCAGCAGGATCATGGGCCGCCACAGGCGCAAGCAGCTCCGCCAGAGGCAAAGGAGAACCGGCAGACACATAACCGGAAGCCGCCACCGGCCGCGCCAGCAGCAGCAGCGCACGCCGCGCCAGCAGCAGCAGCACCGGCGCAGCCGCAGCGCGGCCAGCGGCAGCGCAAGGCCAGCAGCAAACTAACTGGCTTCCTGACGGCGGCAGAGGCAGAGGAGGCCCACGGGCTGGCTGGCGAGTATTGAGCACATACAGTGGACATCAAAGGGCACCGTGGGCCCCACATAGTACCTAAATGAAACCTGTAAACCACAGTTACGTGAGGCACACAGGCGGAGGCAGCAGGGGACAGGCAGAGGGTGGGCCGCACAACATTAGCCACTGCAGCGCGGCGCCGGCGTTACCCGCCGCCGGCTGCTACCTCTCAGCCTCAAGTCGCTGCATGGTGGACTGGAATGTGCTACTCGCCATGTCTGTCATGACCAGCAGCAAGCAAAAGCTGTGGCGGCGACAGGGAAGCTGGGGGGAAGCCGGCCAGCTTAGGTCTGGCATGACAAGCGCCCTTGCCACCTGCATTCCATACATCCGCCGCTCAAGGTAGCCGCTGGGGACGCCTGATGGGCAACATCTGCTTTACATCGTCTAAGGAGCTGGCCCTTAATGAGAGAGACGTATCGGTGGGTGGAGAGTCGGCGGCGGCGGCGCTCCCGCGGCACGCTTCCGACGCCTCGGACGCGCCCTGCCCTTCGTCACGCCCTCATCACATCGCCTGTACCCCACAGGCAGCGATGCCGACGCCAACGGGCGGCGGCGCACTAGTGAAGAGCGGCGGCGCGCTGGCGGCTGTAGCGGCGGCAAGTGCGGCAGCAGCGGCGGCGCCCGCCTCCCCGACCGCTGGCGGCGGTGCCTGCGCCTGCGCGCGGCAGGCTGCGCTCGTGCCGGTGCAGTTGGTAGACCCCGCTTCATTTCCCACCGAGGCGCTGCGGCGGGCGGCGCTGCTGGCAACAGGCATGGTGCACTCCCCGCCGGAGCGTCGCTTTGACGCCATCACAGAGTGAGCCTTTCCTAGTTGCCCTGCCTTGACACAGCTCCCTTTGCCTTCACGCTGCCTGTCGGAGAGCGGTGGCACCTGGCGGTCGACTGAGTGCAGACATCTCTGTTGGCACCGCGGCTCGCCCCCGCCGCCAAACCCTCCGCCCCCGCCCGCCCCGCCCGTCCTTCCCTTCCGTGTCCCCCTCTCTGCCCAGGCTCATGGGCTGGTTGTTCCAAACGCCGGTGGCGCTGGTGACCATGGCAGTGGATGACAAGGCACGCAAGCAGGGGGGAGGGAGGCAGGGATGCAGGCGGGACAGGAGGGAGAGGGAGAGGGGCGTGAACGGAGATGCTGCACGGGAGAGGCTGCCGGTAGCGCTGGTGTGACAATGGCAGCGGACGACACGGGGGAGCGGGTGACCCCGCATGTGCCTCCCCATATCCCGTCCCGCCCCTCCAACCAGCCCCCATTGCCCCCTCGCCCTCCCAACCATGCCATGCACTCTGTGCCAGGTCATGTTTAAAAGCAAGTTTGGACCGATGGGCAGCTGCGTGGAGCGAACGGGGTCGTGGTGCAACTGGACGCTCGTGCCGCTCAGCCCTGAAGGCGCGTCGCCTGCAAACGCCGCTGCTTCTACAGTTTCCTCACCACGCACCCCGGGACTTCCTGCGTTCGCGTCGGACGCCAGGGCCCCCCTCTGCCTGCCCGTCTCCTGCTGCCCGCCTCACCTGCCTGCCCGTTGCATGCCCAGTCGTGTGCTGACACCCGCTTCGAGATGAGCGCTGCCCTCTGCAGTGCTGGTGTGCGAGGATGCCACAAAAGACGCACGCTTCGCCGCCTCGCCCTACGTCAGCGGGCCGCCACACATCCGCTTTTACGCGGGCTCGCCCCTCATCGGCCGTGGTGAGTCAGGGTGAGATGCCTGAAGGAGCTGCCGCTGCCTGGTGCTGCTTGCACGCGCGCTGCTGCCCGCATGACCGCAGGCTTTAGGCCGGCACCAGCGCTGCCGATTCAGAGGCTGTTGGATGGGGGATGGCAGGAGGATCATCCACAACCCTCTGCAGATGTACTCACCCTGCGCCTTTGCCGGCTCTACCCGCACTGCCCACCTGCCCTCCGCCTCAACCCCCCCCCCCTCCCCCCCCCCCCCCCCCACACACACACACCCCACACCCACCCCACCCACACACCCACACACCACACACACACACAGACGGCCACCGCTACGGCACGCTCTGCGTGGTAGACGTGCGCCCACGCCGCTTCTCCGCCGAGCTGTACAGGCAAGCTCGAGTGAACGTGGGGACGCACAAGGGATGGACGTCTTCGTAAACGTTTGTTGGCAAGCCAGATGCAGGTCCTGCCCCTGCACCACCGCCCCTGATCTCAGTACCCCCAGCAGTCCCGCCTTGCCTCCTCCCGGCGCAGCCTACTTGGCAACTTTGCCACGCTGGCAGTGAGAGAGATGGAGCGAGACCTGGTGGGCTGCAGGGGAGGGGAGGGGCGGGTGAGCGGGGTGGCTGCCCATCTCCCATAGCAGCCCTGCACTGCCCGCCCAGTGGCCCGCCCAGTGGCCTGCACCTTGTCATTGTCCACCCAGCCACCTGCCCGCTGTCACCCTGCCCGCTGCCACGATCCCCTGCCACTCTCCCTGCCCGCGGTGCAGCCCGTGGCGGGCGGCTCCCCTCCTGATCAGGACGCCGTGCTGCTGCTAGACGTGCGTCCCCAGCGCTGGGGGGTGCTCTACTCCAACGACGTGTGGGCGACGGTCAGCGGCATGGGAGAGGAGGAGACACGCGCCGGCGGGTTTTGGGACCAGCACGAGCCGGCGTGGCAGCCGCCTGGAGAGGTGAGCTGCGTCTCCCCTCTCTCTTTGAGGGGGCGGGTGCAAGTGTGTGGCAGGGCGTGTGGAGCGAGCGTGGGGATTTGACTTTGGGGGGAAGGGAGTCGGTCGGTGCCAGCGGCAGCTCCGTCCTGTGCCTCCTAGCTTGCCAATCAATGTTCTCTCCACCCATGCCCCGTGCCCCACCTCCCGCCTCGCATTGCTGGCTGGCAGGCCTCCGTTTTGGAGCGCGTGCAGGCAGCCGTGGCGGCGGGGGTGCCCACCTGCCTGTCGGTGCGCTGCAAGCAGACCGGGCGGGTGTTGCAGCTGGAGCTGCGCCCTGCCAGCAGGTGAAGAGGCCTGCAGCAAAGGGCCGCCGGGCGAGCTGGCCTGCCCTGTCTGCCTGCCCGCCCGCCCGCCTGCCTGCCGCAGCTGCCGACGCGCACCACGTGCTGCCATTCGACGGTGTGCCAGGAAGCAGCCCTCAGCCCCACCCACCACCTTTCTTATTCAACCGCCTGCCGCCTCGCCTTGTATCCCTCCAACCCAGCGACCAAGTGTTCCGCTCGGGAGTGTCCCCAGGCGTCCCCAATTGGGTTCCAAGTGAGCTGGCCACAGGGGAGCACCGCTTCGCCCCCGGCAACACCCTGCAAGGCAGCAGCCACGCCGGCGCCGGCTCTGGCGGGTGCATGGGGCTGTCCGCAGCGGCCGCCCCCAGCGCCTGCTTCTGGTTTGCGGTGGCGGCGCCCCCTCCGGCGGCACAGCCGGCGGCGGCGGCCCGCGCGCCCGCCAACCCTGGCAGCGAGCTGCAAGACCAGGGCGCGCCCAGCGTGGGGGGCAGCGGCAGCCAAGCATACGAGCCAGCGGGCGCCTGCACGGCCCCCACATCCGGCCGGTTCGCCACGCCGCGGCTGGGCCACGATGCAGCGGCCGCCGGCGGGAGCAGCTGCCAGCAGGGCATGCCGACGTACGGCCGCCGTGTGCTGCCTGCTGAGCTGGCGGGGCACCTGCTGATGGGTCCCCTCATAGGCAGCGGCAGCTTTGGCAGGGGTGAGCGGGTGCGAGGGCAGGGCAGGGCTGCAGGGGTGGGCGGGATGGCGGGGCTTGCGCATGCCTGTGCGCGCCATGCACGCTGCCCAGCGGCCTGCATTGTCTGGGCAGCAGTTTGCAACCTGTGCAAGCGCGTCGCTGTCCTCCCTGTGCCCCCCGCGCAGTGTACCGAGGCCTCTGGCGCGGCCAGTCGGTGGCGGTGAAAGTGATAGAGTGCCGGCAGGGCAAGATGCGCATGGCTGCGGCGCTTCAAGAGGCTGCCCTCAGCCAGGGTTTCGACCACCCACACGTCGTCAAGGTGGGGAGGAGTGTTTGGCGGGGGTGCAAGGCACAGGGATCCGCCCTTCCGGGCCCCACCAGCTCAGCTTTGCAGCTGATGCGGGCGGCCCCCACATCCCTACTTGTGCTCACCCGCCGGTCCTTCTTCCCCCTGCGCTTTGAGCCCCTGCCAGACTCACTTGCACACGGTGCAGCCCCAGGGGGAGCAGGAGTCGACGGTGTGGATCCTCCAGCAGCTGTGCACCCACGGCACCCTGCTGGAGGCGGGTGAGTGCGACCGTGTGTGGTGCGGGGGCCTCCGCGCCCCAATCCTCTGGAAGAGAAAAGGCGCCTGCCTGCAGCAATGTTAACGCGCAGCCCGAAGTGCCGTGCTGGAGAGAGGCACGCGCATGCTGCGGTCAGTTTCACTTTCTCAGCCCACGCGCCTGCCCCGCCCCGGCCCCGGCCCCTGTCCCTCCCTCCTGTCCCCAGCCGAGGTGGGGCTGCTACACCAGCAGCGCTCCCTGGGGGCGCCCGTGGACATGCCCTGCTTGCTGCGCTCGCTGTGGGAGGTTGCGTCGGGCATGAAATACCTCCACTCACGTGGGGTGGTGCACCGGGATCTAACAGGTGGACGGCTGCGGCGGGGCACAAACGGGGGGGCGGGGGGGTGCATGGAGCCTGCCCCACACCCAGTCACTCACCCCGCCGGGTGGGGAGGGGGTGCATGGAGCCCGCCCCACACCCAATCACTCACCCCGCCCTGCACCTGTGGCTGTTCGTCTCCCGGCAGGCAACAATGTGCTGCTGGAGGATGCGCCCAACGACCCACGCGGCTTTGTGTGCAGGGTGCGTGCTGGGTGTGGCGACAGCGGGCGGCGGCGGTGGGTGGGTGGCCCAAAGAATGGTTCGTGGTGCGTCACTGTGAGGAGGGGGCTGCGCTAGCGCGTCGGTTGGCCGTGGCGGAAGCAGCTGCGGCTCTCTCGCAGCGCACGCCTGGCGCCGTCCCACCCTTCCCCCGCAGGTTGGAGACCGAGCGCCTTGTGTCTTTTGCAGCTTTCCATCAGCGCACACCCGGCCTATTGTCCATCCCCACCCACCCCTTCCCATCCACCCACCCGCCCACCCACCACAGGTCGGAGACTTTGGTTTGGCCCGCCTGGGAGAGGGCCCAGCGGCAAGCACCAAAAGCTTTGGCACCGTCACCCACATGCCCCCGGGTGCGTGGCGGGAGTGGGAGGAGGGGGATGGCAGGCAGCTGCAGCCTGCACTTGCAGCCGTGGAGGTGCAGCATATGATCATGCCGCTGTGCACACTGAACCGGCCGTGTGTGCCCCCCATGCCTCCCATCGTCCTGCCCTCCTGCAGAGCTGCTGTGCGAGGGTCTGCTGACGCCTGCGACAGGTGGGCACCACGGGGGGTGGCGCATGCTTGGAGAAGAGGATGGGCAGGCTGCACAGGGCCAGCTAGTTCCAGGACATGGCCGACCTGCTGCCCGAGCCGACACCAAAGCCAGCCTGCCATGCGCCAGCGTGCCTGCCCACTGCCTCCTGCCCACAGCCCACTTCCCCTCCCATGCTGTTGCCGTGCGCCACCAGACGTCTGGAGCTTCGGGGTGCTGTGCTGGGAGGCGCACACAGGCGCCCGCTCCTACGCAGGTGCGCTCCAAGGCGCCGGCGGGCACACGTGCATGCAAGGGCAGCCAGCGGGTCGACACTGCGCCAGCCACCCCCGCCCCAGGCCCCCCCCGGCCACGGAAACTGACAGCTGACGTGCAACGCCGTGAGTCGCATCACCTGCCGCCGTCGGCCCTGAAGCTGACAGCAGGCCGGGAAAACGCGCTCCTGCCCCTGGCTGCGCAGGGCTGCCCATGCCGACAGTCGTGTACCGTATCACTTGCGGCAAGCACGGGCTGGAGCTGGGGGAGGCAGCGCCGGAGGGATTCAAGGTGAGGGAGAGAGGCAGTAAACATGTGTGGTAGCCGGCTTGGGGAGGAGTCAAAAGGCAAAGCACGGGCTGGGGCTGGGGGAGGGGGCGCCGGAGGGCTTTAAAGTAAGCAGGGTGTTGCTGCCGCTGCTCCTGTGGTGGTGGTGGTGGCGGGTGGCGACGGCGCTGCTGCCACAGCCACCGTTGCTGCAGCCGCTGGTGGTGGCGCCGCTGCTACCGCCGCCCCGCTGCTGCTGCTGGCGCTGCTGCCACGTCTGCCCTATGCTCCTGCATGACGCGCCCGTGCACCCTCTCCTTCCCTCCCAGGCCTTGGTGGCCTCCTGCCTGCGCCTCAACCACCGCGAGCGCCCCTCGTTCGAGGCCCTGCTGACCCAGCTGGACGCGCTGCTGGCTCAGGAGGGGGGCTGGGCACGCGCGCACGGCGGTTCTGCTGGTGCCATGCAGCTGGGCGCACCTGCGCCCGCAGCGTGCTGAAATGGCAGGTGAAGGCTGTCGTCAGGACTGCTTCTCTTGCCGCTCGCTCAGAAAGACTGTAGGGGCGGCCTGTGCCCACGGCCGTTGGCCGCACTCCTGGCCTGGCAGCACCCCTCGCGGACACAGCTGGCAGAAGCCGGCTGGGCCGCTGCGCTCCCCGAACGTGGCGCCCCCCAAGTCCCCTCACGTTCCTCAACTGCTCATTCGTCTGCTCAAGTACCCTCATCGTTCCTCAACTGCTCATTCGTCTGCCCCAACAGGCATAATCAACCAGTCAGTCAGGCCATTGATTCTTCGCTTGTGCCGCCGGCACCGCTGCTGGCGACGCTCGTGAATCTCCCCTTCACACCCCCGGCCCAGCCTCAAGCGCTGCCTGCAGCCAGCTGCCTCGCCACGCCCTCCACCGCCGCTCGCGCCCTGCAGTCGCACAGAGAACAGCACAGCACAGAAATGCCGCCCCGGTGGCTGCGCACCCAAGCCTGCCCTTGATAGCTCGCTCGTGACGGCGCCTTGCCCTGTGCGCCCTTGATATACCTACCGCCTGCCAACCTCTCGTGTGCTTGATGCCCCTCGTCGCCCACCGCCCAGATCAGACTAGCTGTAAATGCGTGTTGCACACGACAGGCGGCAGCGTCAAGCAGGCGCTCGGAAGGGCAGCGTCCCCGCCAGCACAGGCAGCGCCACGCCGAGCACCACCCACATCGCCATTGGCAGCCACCCGCCGCCCTGCTCATACAGCTCTGCTCCCGCCGCAGCTGCAGCAGCAGCAGCACCAGCCGCCGCCGTGCCTCCGCCGGCGCCTGTTGCGCCGCCCCGCTGCTGCGCGCTGCGCAGGCTGATGCGCTGCATGCGGTGCGCCGCCGCCGAGAAGGCCACGTGTGCCGCCACCCACGCCTCCCATGCTGCCAGCCACACCGGGCTGCGCCCGCCCAGCTTGCCGACAGCCAGGTAGCCAGCCAGGCCGCAGACCAGGCCCAGGCCCAGGAAGAGCTTAGTCACGGGCATGGTGTGGTAGTCGCTGCACAGAGGCGGCAACGGCGGAGGGGGCGGGCGCTGGCGGGCAGGGCGAACCGCAAAGCCAAGGTCGTCACGTCTGCATGCACACAATCAATCAATCAATCAATCAAACACAATCAAACACAATCAAAATCAAACACAATCAATCAATCAAACACAGCTCAACCACAGCATGTAGCCAGCCTCAAGCCGTCACACGCCTTGCACGCACCTCATCAACCCGCTGCGGTAGACCACCCAGGGCGCCGCCAGCAGCACCGCCAGCCCCAGCAGCGCGTCCCCGACGCTGAACGCGTAGCAGGCGGCGGCCTCGGCGGCGCGCCAAGTCCCAAGCAGGCCCCAGCCGCGGCCGCCGCCCCAGGCGCCGCAGCGCGCGGTGACGGTGTTGAGGAGGCCTCTGGACAGGAGCTGGTAGGTGCCCGCCGCCACCATGACGACCAAACCGAAGGTTAGGGTATCTGCAAACAGGGAATGTCGGAAGGGGACGCCAGAGTAAGCAGAACGCTCAGAAACCGACAGGAGCTGGCAGGTGCCCACCGCCACCACCACACCCAGGCCGAAGGTTAGGCTAAATGGAGTGAGTGTGGGTGATGGGGAGGCGGCGCAGCGGCGGTTCAAGGTTTGACGGGAACCGCCGGTTGCACAGACATGCAGGCTGCTGCCGCCAGCAAAGCCTGCTGCGCTCAGTTACATCCACATGCAGCACAGCCGCCCGCCAAGCCGCCCGCCAAGCCCACCCGCCCCCACCCCCACCTGAGCACATGCGACGGAAGCCGGCGGTGCGCTCCAGAGACAGCTTGTACGCATCTCGGGCCGCCTGACGGTGTGGGCGGTGCAGGGGAGGCGCGGGGGTCAGGTTTGTGGCAAGGCAGGGCCGGGCTGCGAGGCGCCAGTGTGGGGCGCGGAGCTTGTTGCCTCAGGACACCTGTGACAATGAGGTATGCAGTGGGCAGGGAGAGGGAGCGACGGCGGCAGCAGAAGCAGGGCCAGTGGCAGGAGATTTGGTGATGGGCGCCACGTGCGCCACCCCTACCGCCACCGCCGCCACCGCAACGCCTGCACCGCACCTGCCGTGCCGCCTGGCCCGCCGCAATGTCGCGGTGCTCGCTGCGCAGCACGTTGGCCTCTGACCCAAGCCTGTAAGGATGACGAAACCAGATGAGGGTTGGGCGGCGATGAGGGCAGACAGCATGCATGCATGCAGACACCCTGCAGGCAGCAGCAGGCAGCGGCCCAGCAACAACCCCATCCCCGCTGCCGCGCCGCGCTGCCACCCGCCACCCCCTCTGCAACACCCCCCCCCACACACCCCCGCCGCCCTGCACCTGTGCATCTGCTCCGCGTGCCGCCGCGCCTGCTGCGCCTGCCAGGCCTGCAGCATGGTGTAAATGAGCTGCAGGCGCTCCCCCGCGCTGAGCTGGCCTGGGTCAACGTGCATCGACCGGCACATGGTCAGCACCAGCTGCGCCGCCGCCGACACGTCAGCACGGTCTTCCTCGCGCAGCGCGCCCAGCGCGCCGGCGTGGCCCGCCGCCGCCACTGCTAGCACGTCGTGCGGGCGCTGCTGCTGCAGGTCGCCGGCAGCGCCTTTCCCTGCTGCCGCTGCTGCCGCCGTAAGGCCGCTGCCGCCACTGCCGGCCTCCCCGGCTGCAGAGGCAGCTGGAACCTCTGCCGCCTTGTCTCCCTCGCTTGCGTCAGAGCCCTGCTGCATCACCAGCTCTTGCACGGCAGCCGCCACTGCTGCTTCTGACGCCGGCTCGCCGGGCGTCTCGCCGCTGCCCTCCTCTTGTCGCTCCTGCCAGGCCTCTGCTTTGGCGGCTGCTGCTGCTAGAGTGCTGCCCGCCGCCTCAGCTGCTTCCGCTTGCTCCAGCTGGGCTGTGCTGCCCGCCGCAGCTGCTGCTGCTGCTGCTGCTCCGGCAGCGCCATCAACTGCGCCTGCTGACGCCAGCAGACGCGCCTGCTCCTCTTGTGCTGCTGCACACGATGCTGCCGCTGAGCTTGCTGCCGGCACGAGCTCTGTACCTCGCTGGCGGCTGCGGCGCTGCAGCACAGCATGCAGCAGCAGCACGCCGCAGAGCAAGCCAAGTGCAAAGGCAGCGACGGCGGTTGCCGCCAGCGGCTGCCACCCTGCCGACGGGCCCGGCAGCAGAATGGCACCGCCCTCCAGGCTGCACGCCTGCTGAGCATCAGGCACAAGAGGCGCAGGTTCTCCTGCTATAACAGGGCTGCCAATGCGCCGCTGCTCGCGCTGCTCAGCCTTCTGCTGACGCCGCTGCGCAGGCGTCAGGCGCGGCGCCCGGGCGGCGGCGTGCTCCGCCTCGCGGGCAGCCTGCCAGCCGCGCGGGTTGGCCTGCGGCTGCATGGATACGGCGGCGGATACCAGCGCCAGCATGTGCAGCACCAGCAGGGCCGCTGAGAGCCGCTGTCTACGCGACGCCATTTTTGCGCGAGGGCAAGGAAGGCGCCCGACGGGAGGAACGCTGCCAATACCTCAGATACGCGCTGCCGAGAGTTGGGGCAGCAATGAATGCCGATTGCGACAGCCCAGGAGCACGGCAGGGTCGGTTGCGCATTTGGGTTGTGGGGAGCTCATTTGGCAGCGAGGCAGGGATCCTGGACGCAATTCCGTATAGCCTGGTGTCCGGCATCGACACTGGGTCCGACAGGCGCACCGCTGCAGCCGGCATGGCGCTGCCAGTGGCCTGGGGTGTGGCAATCGGGGTTGCGGGCGCCCTGGTGTCGCTCTTCAGCGGTGAGCGAATGCGTATGGGTCCGCAGAGTCTAGAAGCACTGCGCCGCGCGGCCGCCTGCTGCCACTCGCCGCCGCCGCTCACCGACCTGCCAGCCGCCGCCGACAACCGCTCCTGCTACCTTTTCTGCAGGCAACTTGAACTATGCACCCGGAGCCTGCGAGCGCTTCGAGCCCTACCTGGCCTCCAAAATAGTCGGGCAGGAGCTGGCGCTGCGTCAGATTGCCGACGCCGTCTGCGACCAACTGGCTCAGGCGGAGCCGCCGCGCCCGCTGGTGCTCTCGCTGCACGGGCCGCCCGGTGTGGGCAAGAGCATGTTCCACCAGCTCGCTGCACAGGTAAGTAAAGCGGCAAAATAAGACATGCAATTAGACATGTGTACAAACTTGAGTCGCGCCTCCTTGCCGCCGACATTTCATCACGATGATAAAACATCGGCGGCGGTGGGCTGGGTGGGCACGTCCTCTGCTGTCGCCTTCTCATCGCGATGCAACGCATCACCACTCGCCGTCAGGCCCGCCACCTGCTGCCGCTTTCACGTCCCCGGTTGAGTGCCAGCTGCCGACATGTGGCCCTTTCCTCGCCGGCGGTGCAGGCGCTGTACAACCGGGTGCTGCGGTCGGACCTGCGCTGCCCTGGGCTGGACTGCGCTGGGTACAAGGTGGGTGCGGGGATGTGATGTGGGCGGGCATGCCGTGAGCACTGCATCAGTGCCGGCTGCTGCCTGTGCTGCAGCACACGCCTGCGCGTATGCACTGGCTAAGCTTCTCCGCCGTGTGCCAATCTCGACGCGTCTGCTTGGCCCCCTGCTGCAGGTGCTGTACGGCATGGATTACGTCGCAGAGGAGCGGCAGGCGCAGCACAACGCGCTGCGTGCGTCGCTGCTGGAGCACCTGCGCAGTGCGCCAGAGTCACGTGTGTCTACCCCCCGAGGGGATCTGCACAGGAGGGGGGGTTGCACAGCTGGATTCGTGCGCTTCTTTCGGAGCACATCAAACTGAACGCTGGGTAGACCAGGTGGCGGGGGCGGGGGGGCGTGCTGTGCTGACTCGGCACGCTGTTCACCCATGCCTGCCTCGCTCGCAGTGCTGGTTGTGGAGGAGTACGACAAACTGGACTGCTCGATGAGAGGGTTCTTTCGACAGCTGCTCGAGAATGGGCAGGTGGCAAACGTGACGCTGAACAAGTGAGGTCGCTGCTGCTGCAGCCGCTGCTGCTGCCGCTGCCGCTGCCCGCCGGTGCTGCCACCCACCGCCGCCGCTGCTGCTGCTGCTGCTGCTGCTGCTGCTGCAGCTCCTGCTGCTTTGCAGCCATTCGGCGAGCGCTTCTCAGGCTCACCATGTTGGCCGTCGCACGTGCCTCCCTGCTGCTGCCAGGGCCATCATTGTGTTGGAGTCAAACCTTGGATACACAGAACTGCACGACCTGCTGCTGCGTGCCGGCGACCGCAGGTTCGCGATTGTTCTGGGGGCCTGGGTGTTTGTGCCAGGGCGACCGCAGGTCAGCAATTGCACCGGCGTGGCTGCACCAGGGGGAGGCTGTGTCAGGGCGGTTGCTCCAGGGTGTGGCAGTGCAAGCGGCAACATATCTAGATGTTTGTTTGCTAGGGACATGCGAGGGACGCGTGTGTGCCTGCGACCCTTCATTAACATTCAGCAACAGCCTGCACACGTTTTGCGCGTTCATTACGCTGAATTGACATCACCCGATTCACGCTGGTGGTCGTCCCCCTTCCCTTGCCGCGCAGCCGAATAGCCCCCGAGGAGGCCCAGCGCGTGCTCAAGGACATGGTGTTTGCTCGCTGGATGGCAGAGGGCTGCGAGGAACGGTCAGACACGCTCAAAATGGTGCGAGGGCCGCTGCTGCAGCGCTGTTGCATGGATGGTTGGTTGCATGAACGAGCGAGGGGCGTGGGAGGGGTGGAAGCTGGGGTGTGCGTATCGATGGCACCGGCGGCTCGCGTGGGGCCGCTGTGCTGCAGGGCTGGGCGTCGAGGGCTGGTGTGTGGTCGTTAGGGTGGAAGGTTAGCACGCCCTCGACCCTCCCCGGCCCCATCTCTCTCTCCAGGTCGGGCTGGTCTCCTTTTTCCTGCCCTTCTTCCCGCTCGAGCGGCGCCACATCCGGCAGCTGTTTGAGATGCGTCTTCGCGAGCGGGGAGCGGAGCTGCACAAGCGCGGGGCTGGCGGCCTGGCGTGGAGCCCGCAGGTGGTGGACTTCCTCACAGAGAAGGTGGGTGGACCTGTGCGGGGCAGGGCGCATCGAACAACGCCTGGGCGGGCTGGAAGGGAGGTGGCAGCTGCACAAGGGTGGGGCGGGCGGCCTTTTTTGGAGCCCGGTAGATGGTGGGCGCCCTCCCCACCCCCTTTCGCTGCGTTGGGATTGGCCGCCCCTCATGGTGAGATCCCCCCTCCTGCGCTGCCTGAACAGCCTACACGACGCCCTCTCTCTCTCCACTTCCCCCACACCAGGTTGATTTTGATGGGCAGTTTCCCATCGAAGGGGCCAAGGAGGTTGCCACCCTGATGACGCGGTACGCGTCACGCCCGCTGCGCCTCTGGGCGGCGGCGCAGCAGGCGGCGGCGCAGCAGCAGAAGCAGCAGCAGCAGCACAAGTGGAGCGGCAGCGGCGGCAGCGGCAGCAGCGGCAGCGGCGGCGCGGCGCCAGCGGTCGGTCCGGCACCGGGCGGGCTGCTGCGGGTCGCTGACGGTGGCATGGAGCTCACAATAGAGCCGGCACGTGCGATAGCTCGATGATTGCTGCCCGCCACCCCTCTCACTCTATAATTACGACTCTCCCCTCTTGACTGTGCGGCAGCGCACCGATTGCCACCTCTGATTATACTTGTAACGCGATGAGGACTCCTCTCTGCCTTGCGGCGTTGATTAAAGCGCCAGCTGAGCAGCAAGGACAGCCAGTCGATGCTCTACTGTATCAGATAAGGCTGATTTCAGGTCGCAAGTTTCAGCAAGCATTGGAAGGCGACAGAAGCGAGCGCTGATCGCATGCACTCCGCGCGGCGCAGCCCGCCGAGCGCGACGCCCCCGAGGCTCCAGGTGCCCGGCCGCCTCCCATCTCTGAGCTCCCTCTCGCGCCCTGCTCGTTGTTTTAGTCATCTGGCGGAGGACCAGGAGGCCTGTTGGAGGCCTGCCTCCGGCTAGAGCGCGCGTGAGAGGTCGGCAGTAGGCGCCCGAGGGTAGGTGGGCGCGATCAAGAGCGAGCAAAAGCGCGCAAAAGAGCTCGCAGAAGGCGACGATGTCACCGCACGCTGAAGAGGCGGCGCCAGAGGCGCGCACCAGCGTCGGCGTCGGCGGGCGGCGGGCCGGTGCACAGCCGACCACTGGCAGCTAGCTAGCGGTCCAACCACCAGCATCTTGCTTCCCACCGTTCGCCCTCCCTGCAGGCAGCCTTTACCGCGCACCAGCATGTTTCAGGGTCACGATTCGGATGCAGCTGCAATCAGCGCTGCGCAGCAGCTGGTGCACGAGGCAGCAGCGCGCGGCGATCTCGCGACTGTTCGCCAGGCGGCGGCTGCACCACCCGGCGTTCTGACCGCGCGTCACACCCAGTGGCCTGGCTGGTGCCCCCTGCACGTGGCCGCCCTGCATGGGCATGCCGCAGTGGTGGCATGCCTGCTGGAGGCGGCACCGGAGGCGGCGCTTGTCCAGGATGTGAGTGGCCGCACACCACTGCACGTCGCCGTGGAATGCAACCACCAGGAGTGTGCGCGGCGGCTGGTTGCGGCGGTGCCCGCAGCTGCGTGCATCCAGGATTGCTACGGCCGCACGCCTCTGGCTGTGGCGGCACGGTTAGGACATGAAGCTGCCGTGCGGTGCCTGCTGGAGCTGGCGCCGCAGGCAGCCGCGCTGAGCAGCCGACTGGGCCGGGCGTCCCCGCTGCAGGTGAGCCGGCAGGCCTGAGCGCCCTGCTGTGGGCCAGTGAGCAAGCTGAGTCACATGGCCCCGTATGCGCATCTAGTCTATCTCGAGGTTTGTGCATGACTCAGCATGAAGCTAGCTCTGCCTCTGGCACGCTCCCCTTGCCTGCAGGAGGCTCTCTCAGGAGGCCATATGCGCGTCGGACTCATGGTTGCCAGCCCTGCCGAGGTGCTGCACGCGCTGTGGTCCGGCGGCATCTGGACGCGGCGCCTGTATGCAGATTACGTCATTGCTCGCCTGCCGCTGTCCGATGCCGAATGGGAGGCCGTCCCCAGCCCCTGCGGCGGCCTGGGCCGTGCCCTGCCAGCTGCGCTCGACCATTCAGCGGGCCAGGCAGAGCAGCTACTGTCCCGCATGCTGCTGCCCCGGGCTGAAAAAGCCCGCCTGCGCACGCTGGCGCTGTGCCTGGCGCGCGAGCAGCGGCGCCTGCGCGTCATCCTGCCGTCGCTGGCGGTGCAGCGCGTGCTGGCGCTGTGCCTGCTCAACTCCTGACCATCTCTCCTCCCCCACTGCCTTCCCGTTTGTGTGTCTGCTCTGAGCCTGCGTGTGTTGCTTGTACTGTGTGAAACATCGGCTACCGCCTTCCAATCACTTTCACTGTACCATGGTTAACACACCGAGCTGTGACTGGCAAAAAGGTTGGGCCAGCGCATCTCAGGCTGTTGAGCACAGGACCAGTCAGAGCTAATCAGAGCAGCGGTGGCGCCGCGCCCGCCCCCGCCGCGCCCGCCTCATCAAGCTCTTGCCGTGGAGATGGCAGCTCTCCCTCTACTTCCTCCTCCTCTTCTTCTTGTGCTGCCTCCACATCTGCCCCCTCGTCTCCGGCGGGCGGCGCCGCCTGCCGCCAGCCAGCGCCGGACAGGTGGCGCACCAGCAGCGCTGCACGCGCAGACTCCTGCCGCCAGTCGCAGCGAGACACGACGGCGCCCAGCAGAAACGACTGCAGCACGGCCGCCGCCGCGATGCCCCACCACAGGCCGGCGGTGCCCCAGTGCAGCGCGAAGGCCAGCAAGCACTGCAGCGGCAAACCGAGTCCGTAGTTGCAGCCAGCGTTGACGGCGGCGCCAAACTTCTGCCTGCCGGCCCCGCGCAGGATGCCGCTGAGCAGCGCGGTCAGGCCATTGGCTGGACAGGGGGTTGAGGCGTGGGAGGCAAGGGCAAGGTGCCGAGGTGTCAGGCACACGCAGTGTGGACGCAGCACTGCACAGCAGGGAAAGCTCCTGCAGCACAGCTGCGCTCAGGCCACCAGTCAGCGCCGCAAGTGACTCACTGATCATGCACACGGCCAGCGGCAGCATAAGGGCGCCGCACAGCTGCACCACCGCCGGGTCTGAAGAGAAGAGCGACGCCGCCTGGCGGCGCAGCAGCAGGAGCAGGAAGGCCGGCAGCGCCGCTAGGCCGGCGCCCGTGGTTATGCCGATGTCGGCTGTTAGAGGAGGGAGGGGCGGGGGGGAGAGGGAGCATGTGTGAAGCAAGGGGGAAGAGCGGGAGGAAGGCTGCACGCTGGTGGGACCGCAAGCATCAGGGGGCAGGCAGGCGGGCGCGCAGGCAGGCAGGCAGCACTAGTCGACCCTCGCTGCAACCTCCCCTCGCCCCCCCCCCACGGCCTGCACCTGCCAGGCGCGCCGAACGTGGCCGACGGCCGCCCAAGTGGTGCCCCACACGCGCGCAGAGGGCAAAGGCCAGACCGAAGGGCAGCATGAAGACGCTGCAGCAGCGGGGCCGGTGTGGCAGGCAGGCAGGGAGGCGGGGGGGTACATCACCCATCATGCTTTCTTGCGAGCGGCAGCCCAGGCGCAGCACACGCGCCCAAATGTCGGCGTGTTGGTCATGCACTTCACCCGACACCCTGCCTCGCCGAAACTGGGCGGCATGCCATGGTACTATGGCAGTACCTGGCTTGGATGTTGTAGAGAACCCCGGTGGCGGCAAGCGGCAGTTCCGGGTTGGGCAGCAGGCCTGCAGGGGGGGCCAGTTGGAAACATTGCACCGACCGACTCAGTGCGGGTTGCACGTCGTGTTCACAAACCTGAGCTGCTGCGAGCAGTGCACGTGTCAGCAGCAACACAAGGCAATGAGCAGGATCAGCACGTTGCTCGAGCTCCCCAAGCCCTCGGCCCTGCCTGCGTCCCCTCCCCACCTGCAAGCAGCGTGAGGATGTCGTACGCCCACCAGTCTGCAGAGAGGGACGATAAAGAAGAGGTGGCGACTTGATACGCGAGCGGTGCGCACCAGGAGACACCACAAATGCCACGAGTGATGCCCCTCTGATGCTGCCACGATGCAGCCACCCGACACACGCTGACCGCGCCCCCACCCCACCTGCCACAATCATCGCGGTGGCAGCCAGGGAGAGCTTTAGGTAGGGCCCCCAGTCTGACAGCGCCGCCCGCAGGTCCCACCCGCGCCACCAGCGCGCGTCGACCGCCTGCCGGCTGTTGTGGCGCCAGCACAGCAGCGCCAGGGCTGCCACGTACACTCCCTCGCTGGCCACCGCAGCCAGAGCCGAGCCTGCACAGGTGAGGCCACGGCGAGTGCTGATCTTGTGAGGGTTTCTTTTTTGGCAGTACAGGGAGGCTGCCACGCACTGTGTCTGCACAGCGTCGCACTGTGGGTACAGCCGAGAAGCACGCTCAGCGTGCAGCCCCAGGCGGATCGTGTGCGTCAACAGGTGGTCGAGGGGTGCAGTGCACGCCGCCACGCGGCAGCCGTTGCGCTGAACAAGAGCAAGACGCAGCCCCACGCACCGTCCAGCCCCAGGCGGAGCGTGTGAATCAACAGGTGGTTGAGGGGTGGGGTGGCGGCGAAGAAGGCGGCACCGCCTGCCAGCACATACCCTGCCGCGCCTGCTTGGAGAGCATGTGGGGGGACACGCGTTCAGCTGACTGGCCGGCAGGGCTTGGTTGTGGAGCTTGCGGCTGTTTGGCGCTTTGCTGGTCAGGAGCCATCTGTGCGTCCGCAGTAATGCATGCTTCAAACGTTTCAGCATCCCGTGTTGGCACCCCCGCCCTTGCACCTTGGCTTGCCAGCGTCCGATAGAGGCACAGCACCACAGCGTGCAGCGGTATCCTGGCGGCGTAGAGCCGCGTGTAGCGCGCCGCCGCCGCCGCCACCCCGGGCTGCTGCCCCAGCGCGCGCAGCACGGGGCCGGCCGCGGCGTACAGGCCCAGCAGGGGGACGCAGGCGGCCAGGGACAGCAGCAGCGCGCGCTGCAGGGCCAGCCCCACGGCGGGGAAGCTGCGCGAGCCGTGGGCCTGGGAGCCGACAGTGTCTAGGGCGCCGGTCACGCCGTTCAGCAGCGCAATGCCTGCGGTGCATGGTTGGCGCGAGGGGAGCCGGTGGCGGCGCGGCGGGATGGTCGCCCGCCACCCTGCAGTCCGGTTGCCCCTGTCCCCATCCCTGTCCATGCATCGCCCGTCCACTCTACCTGTGATTGATTGATTGATTGATTGAATAATTGATTGGTTGATCTACCTGTGATGTTGGTGAGCGAGCGGCTGAGGGCAAACGCGCTCAGCGGGTGCACGCCGCCGGGCGCGACGGGCAGGCGGCCGGCGTATGCCAGGGACACGAGCGTGCTGGCATAGGTTAGCAGCTCCTCAGCGATCATGGGCGCGCCAATGGCCAGCAGACTGCACATGGAGTGGACAGGGTGATGCATTGGCGTCAGCGGCAACGGCGGCAGGAGGGGAGGGTGAGCAGCGGCAGCAGCAGGACGACATGAAGCAGCGGACGAGAGCGTCCTGCGCAGCAGGAAGCAGCAGCAGAAGGCCGCTGAAGCGCGCGGAATGTGCAGCGACACGCACCGTTGGCCTTCGACGGCGGCAGGCACCACCAGGCGGCGGCCGCTGACGGGAGGCCCTGGCAGCAGCGGCGCACTCATCGCCGCATTGGACGGATCTCTCATGCCGCCTGGGTCCTGCTGAAGACAACGGGGCGGCTGTGGAGGCTGGGGCAAGGGGCCAGCGCTCGCGCCCCAAAGACTGGTGTCGGCGGTGCGCCTGTCGAAGGCCCGCATAAGCTTTTATGATCCACCAGCGCTGTCGACGGGGGCCGGAGCTGTCAGCGGGAGGCAGCTGCATGCGCGCCCCTTTCTCCCGCGAACTGTGCCTCTTCTCCCGCCCCCGCTTCCTGCAACATCATGTGCTCGTAGTAGCGCGTCGTTGCAAGCGGCTCTTCAGCTCACGGCGCTGCTCTCCACGGAGATCGCATCTCTTGCGTCCAAAGGGGAGCGCCAGCCATGGCGTCGCTGCTGCGCATCGCTAGGCAGAGCGAGCTGGCGCACGAAGGGCAGAAGCTGGTGAAGGTGCGTGCCTCCCAGACCTCTCGGCTGTCCTCTCCTGCACCGAGCTGTTGCTGCCCTTCGCCACCTACGCCCAGCGTTCCGCCAATTGTGGGATGACGCGGCGGACCGCGACGCTGCTCACACGAGCGCAGGCCGCGGGCAGAGGGGCCCACCCCTGCGCAGCGAGCGGCAGCCGCCCAACGGTCGTCTCGTGCCACTGCCGCTCCACCTCCCCTGCAGGAGGTCTATGGCCGCAAGATCTTGCTCGCTCGCACTGGCGGGCAGGTCTATGCCACCGATGCTCACTGCTACCACAGTGCGTTGCGGCGTTTGTTGGTGGAAGCGCCCTGTGCAGCAAGAGCTGTTGGGTTCACCACGCACCGCACCACGTCCGTGTCGCCGCCGGCTGTCGAGCAGCACCCACCAACCCCTCTCCTGCCTGCAGTGGGCGGCAACCTGTGGGAGGGCGACATCGAAGACATCGACGGCCACGCCTGCGTCGTGTGCCCCCTGCACCGCTACCGGGTGAGCTGGGCAGCGCGGCGGCAGCGTGCGTTTGCGCCGCTGCCACGTGCTTGCTGCGCCTCTTCCGCTCACCTCGTGAGGCTGGCGTCCAGCCAGCACCCGCGTCCCTCACCCCCGCTGCAACCCCCCTCCCCCCGCCTGCGCCACCAGATCGACATGATCAGCGGGCAGAAAGTGGACCGCATGCTCGACGGCTGCGTGACCTGCTCCTCCGGCCAGCAGCAGCGCACCTACAAGGTGTTTGTGGACAGCGACTTCATCCGGTGCGTGCCGGCAGGTCGTGGATGGCACAGCAGCTGTGGAGCTGAGGATGTCCGCCACGAGGAGGCGGCGATTTGGAGCGCGGGTGTCGGGTGCTGGACAGCGTCGGAGGCGCGACTCACCGGCCCAACTGCCAACTCCTGCGCCCACCCACAGTCTTGCCTCCCTCCTTGCCCTTGCTCCCCCCCCCGCCCCTGCTACTGCAGCATCGACATTCCTGAGCTGCACGCCCAGCAGACGCTGCCCAGTGACAAGTACAACCAGGTGGTGCAGCCCACGAGCAACAGCCGCGGCCTCTTCAGCAGCAGCAGCAGCGGCGGCCGCGGGCTGGCAGCAGCGGAGCCACTGGCGCCCTTTGCTGGCTTGGGCGCGCGCAGCCTGGTGCCTGGCACCCCCGAGCGTGCGGCAGCGGAGGAGCCGGCGCTTGTGCTGAGTCAGGAGGCGCCGCAGCCGGCGCCGCAGCCCCAGCAGCCTGCACACTACGCGCAGGTGGGTGGCGCGTCTCGGAGCGCCGCAAGGTGCCGGGCGTGCGATCGGTGCTGCTGCCCTGCTTGCTTGGCGGCATGCCGCCCCGCTGCCGCTGCTCCGGGGGGGCGTGCTGTGCCCCTCGTTCGTTGCCCGTCCGACCCCCTCATTGCCCCCATCCTTCCATCCATCCTCTGCCTCCGTGCAGGGCCACATCACCTTCCCCCAGGCTCGCAGGGAGACCGCCTCGAGCATGCGGCGCAGGATTGCAACAGAAGCCATCAAGAAGCGCGCGTACGTGCCGCCCTCGGCGCCGGCCCTGGCGCAGCCCCAGCAGGCAGCCGTTGCGCGCGGCCTGTTCAGCACCGGCACTGCGCCGCCGGCGCTGCAGCAGCAGCAGCAGCAGGGCGGGCTGGCGCGCTCCGCCTCCAACGGCGGGCAGCAGAACCTGTTTGCGTTTGGGTTCACCCAGCAGGCCCGCCCTGTGGCGGCTGCCTCTGGGCCAGAGGACATGGAGATGTAGAGGGCCGCTGCCATGGCTACCGGCCCTATTCGACAGCCTAGCGACCGTATTGGCTTTGACGCATGTGGCAGCACGCAGAAGCCGCTGCCTGCGCTTGACAGCATCACGGCGGCGGCGGCAGCGCCAGCAGAACGGGCGGACGCGCGAAACAGCGCGGCCGTCCCCAGATTCAGCTCCCCTCAGACCCCTTGACACTCCAGTTACGGTGAACACACCACAGGCAGCACCCCCTCCCCGCCAGCTGCAGCCAGCCTTCTATTGATGCGCAATTGACCCTTCCTGCCTCCTTTTGCTTTGCCGTCTCCAAGTTTTCGCCCCCGCAAAAAAAATGCGAGAGCACAAGAAGCCGCATCACACATTTTTGCAACTCCCTTGCTGACCCTTACCCTTACTGCTGTCGAGATCAGCCCCCCGCCTGATCCGAGCCTTCCCTTCCCCTTGCTGCATGCTATTCTATTCGGGCCCTCGACATCTATTTGCCCGTTTTGTAGCACCGACGCCCCTTGAGCTTGGCGTGAGGCAGGATGCGGTGGGCATCAGCTGGTGGGTTCGTTTCACTTCAACCAGGGCACGTGTCGGGAGGGCAAGGACACACGGAATGCGCGGCAAGGAGGGGGGCACGCGGGAAAACCGGGGGTGCGCAGTAGTGTACAAGCAGCGACAGGAATGGCTGTCAGGGGGGTCATGCACGACAGTGCAAGCATCGTGGGAATGCTGCAGTTGCAGCCGCAGTGCGTGCCAGCTGGCCAGCTAGTGACCGACGGCGTTGGAGTCCCCCACGATGACCAGCACCCCCAGCACGGACGCCAGGTAGGCGCAGTACCCTCCCACCATGGCCCACCCGCACCATGCGGGCAGCCAGTGGCGGTGCGCCAGCGACACCACAATCAGGCCTGCGGGCAGGGGCGGGCGACGCAGGCAAGGTGAAACGCAAGACGCAGCTGCCAGGTTTGTTGCAAAAACAGAGAGTGGCAGCGTTCCGGGCCGCCTTGCAATAGCTCGCGCACAGCAGGCTTCCCAAGGAGGCTGCGCCCCGGCTCACACACGCAGTTGAGCATGATGAAGAGGCAGCCGACCAGCACAACCGGGTCCATCGTCACCGCAGCCCGCCTGAGGTGGCTCTCCTGCAGAGTCGAGGACAGAGGACATAGAGTGAGAGAGATCGAACCAGGGCAGGGCAGGGCAGGGCAGGCAGGGCAGCTAGAAGCAGCACTGCTGGACCTGGCAAGCCTGCCGTCCCCTTGGCGCGGCCCCCCTGCAGCCGTGATGGAAGTGCAACCAAAAGCCGATGCTCCAGCTGGGCTCTGGTTGGCGCGATGCCGCTGCTGCATGCTCCGCCCCACCCTCTGCGTCAACGCGGCAGGCGGCCGCGTACCGGCGCCTGCCTCGCCACCTGCACCCACCTGCAGCACCCCCAACACCTTGCAGCACCCCCAATACCTTGCCGCACCCCCAATGCCTGCACCACCCACTTGCACCACCCCCAACCCCACCTGCAGCAGGCTCCAGAAGCCGATGCCCAGCCCCACAAGCATGTTGAAGAGCGGGCCAGCGAAGCAGGCGGTCATGGCCATGCTGTTGCCGCCGCGCGAGCGCCCCGCCATGGCGGTCTGCACGTAGGGCAAGCGGCTTGCAGGTGGGAGATGAGCTGGCATTGCTTGCGCAAGTAGGCAGCAAGCATGCTCTGGCCACAACACACGTGCCCAGGGGTGCCTGCGGCGTCCGCAACGGCAGTCCGACAGGAGATGCACATGCGCAGCAACAGCAGCAGCAGCAGTGCAGCAGCAGCAGCAGCAACGGCAAACGTGGTTACGTAATAGCCGCGCGGTCAGCAGCCGCCCCTCTTACGTTGTTCATGTAGTCCATCAGGGAGTTGCCCCAGGCCAGCACCGTCACGCCCAGCACCGCCGGCTCGGCTTTGCTGCAGGGCAGGGCAGGGAGGACCAGGGGGCAGCGCGCGGGCGTGTGGGTTCCAGGCCGCATGCTCGCGCCGTGGCTTCACTGGCGGGAACGCACCGACGTGCCCCTGCTTCGAAGCAAGCGGGGCAGAGTGGCATGCCGCCCAACCGCAGCAACCGAACCTCGGCGCAATCTGCAGCAGTGGTAGGTCAACGCACGCACGAGCGCGGCTGCACCTCACCAGACCATGCCCAGGAACTGCAGCAGCCCCACTATTTCCGTGGCAAACAGCGAGATCCATATGGCCGCCACGCCAAAGCCGTACACAGCCACCAGGGCGGCGCCTGCCAGAGGGGACGTACAGGTGGCAAAGGGGTGACGAATGGGGTGACCAGGGACGAGGGCAGCTTGGTGTGGGGAGGGCCCGGGCAGCAGGCGCAGCGGCGTGTGCGCCCGCCGCGCCGCAGCCCCCTGCGCCTCTCCCACCGCCCAGGCAGTGCAGCAGCGCAGACGCCAGGCCACACCGCAGTCCCGCTGCATCGCAGCCCCCCCCTGCACCACAGCCACGCCGCTGCATCGCAGCCCCCCCTGCACCACAGCCACGCCGCTGCATCGCAGGCCCCCCCTGCCCCCCCCCCCCCCCCCCCCCCCCCTGCACCACAGCCTCCCCCCCCCCTGGCACCTGCCCCGTCGTACTCCGCTAACCTATGGGGTACTGAGTGCCCAACGTCCACTCTGGGGCCTTGCCCCCCAGGGATCGGGTGCCGAGGTGCCCCGCCGCCGCCAGCAGGGCGCCCGCAGCCAGCGCAGCGGCCACAGAGGGCCAGGCCACCAGGCGGAGGTAAAAGGTGATGAAGAGGGGGGAGGCTGCCATGGCGCGGAGGAACCAGGGTCTCTGGTAGCTGTTTGACTCTACCAGGGGGATGGTGGACTGGCAGGACCGGGGGGGGGGGGGGGGACGTCAGGTGAGGGAGCAGACAAGGTGGGAGGCAAGACCAGGCAGGTGCCGGGTAGCTGTGGGGGCACACACGTGGCTGCCACGGGCCACAACAGCCGAGGCCAAGTCTGGTGATCCTCCCCCACCCCCCATCACGCCACACCGCCGCCTCGCGCGCACCTGCAGCAGCAGCAGCAGCGGCCGCTGCGTCGCCTCCAGAGCCACCCAAAACGCGCCGGCCCGCAGGACGGGCTCTGCCTCTGCCTCGGGGCCGCCGGCGCCCGGCATGCGACCGCCTTCAGCCGGCGCTGGAGGCGCCACCTCAAAACTGGAACAATGAGACGGGAGCACGGCAGGGTGGAGACGAGGGGTGACGGGGGAGGCTTTGGAAAGCCAGCACGCCGGGGTGGGCGGGGCACGCATGGAATGCATGCAGGGGCGCGGGGCCAAACCAGCGAGCAGCCTGGCGGGCGGGCGGGCGGGCAGGCAGGCAGACGAGGCGGGGGGGAGGCAGTGGTGAGCAGCTCACCTGGCGACGCTGAACTGCATGGTTGATCCAGATCGTGAGCCGCTAGACTGATGAGGGGTGAGGTGCGTCGGCGACAGGTAGGGCGGCGAGCGCGCTGGCAGCGGCGGCACCGCCGCTGGCGCTGCCCCTGCTGCCGCCGCCGCCGCCTCGACCTCTGCCACCGCCTGCTGCGCTGCCAGCAGGGTGGCGTTGAGGCGGACCACGGGCGGGCGGTAGTCGCGCTCCGGCGAGCGGCGCTGCGGCGAGTCGCGCGGTGGCGCGCCCGCCTCCCCCCAGTCTGCCCCTTCGTCCCCACTGCATCTCGAGGAGCGGACGGCGTGGGCATGCAGGTTTGAAGCGCCAGCGTGGGTGGGGCTGAGCGAGAGTGCCAGTGCGGCAAGGCAGCAGGCGCGGCGGCGACGGCGGCGCCGCCTGGGCGCACCGTCCCCTGCCTTGCCTGTAATACTCGCTGTCTGAATCGGACCGGTCCTCCTCTGCCACCCTCCCGCCGTTGCGAGCGAAGAAAGACTTGGACTGAGGGAGGGGGATTGGGCGGCGGACAAGGACCTGAGACACGCGTCGTTCAGAGACATGCTTTCCACGGCACAGGGAGTTCCAAGCCTGACGGCCGGCCAGCACGGGCAGCGACAGCAGCGGCCGCGCGGTCCGTGGCTGCCGCCGCGCGCTGCAGACGCGTGCGGCACCGAAAACCCCGCCCTGCACTGACCTATGCCCTGCCCTGAAGGCCAACCCTCCCCTCGTATCCCCAAAGCAGCAACTTTCTCTCTGGCTGAACCAGGGAGAACAGTGGCAGGAGCGCCCCCCCCCCACACACACACACCTGCGCCATTTCTGCCAGCACTTGCTGCCGGTACTCCCGCCGACAACGACGAAGCGCCGGAAACGCGCCCCGCCCCGCAAACCTCACGCCGCACCCTCCACACCACCTGGTCCAACGAGCAGCCCACCTGCGCCATTTCTGCCAGCGCGCGCTGCCGGTACTCCTTCGCCGACATGTGCACAAGGTCTCCGTAGCTGATGTGGGGCTGGAAGTGGGCCAAGGGGGGGGCGTGCCTGCACAGACGGGGGCAGCGGGAGGTAGGATTGAGGTGGGCGCACACCAGGGCAGTGAGCCAGCTGCCCCCAGCTCGAGGCAAGGCCCTGCTGCCCACCCCAAAGCCCTCTCAACCCCCCCGTGCCTGGGGTGCTGCGCGTGCTGCACTTCCGCCTCGTGCCGCCGACCCCCGGTGTGGAGGTCAGGCAGGCTGGCAAAGCGGGAGCCTGCTGCGCCCGGCGGCAGCCAGGGCGGGCTAGGGCCCTCCAACTGGGCTGCCTCCAAATCCTGTCGGTACAAGGCAGCGAAAGCGGGAGACTCTGGCATGAGGAGACAAGCAGGCAGGCAGCGGGCAAATGCATGGAACAGCAGCGGCTGCGGGGCAGCCGCCCCGCCTGCTCTCTATCACCATCCGGAAAGGAACGAACCCGTGGGACTCCTCGTGCTCACCGGCGGCAGAGAGGCCGCGCCGCCGAGCGCCGCCAGCGGGGCCCCCGCCGCGTCGCCGCTGGCTTCTAAGAGCGCCCCCTCCTCCGGCGTCGGCGCCAGCCGGCCCGCCGTGCCTCCGCCGCTGCCCGGCAAGCTGCCTGCACTGCCCAGCAAGCCGCCGCCGCCACCACCGCCCCCGCGAATGGGCAGGATGCGGGTGAGGGCGCCGGGGGTGGCACGCGACGGCGCCGCTGGCGCCGCCGCTGTGCCTGCTGTGCCTGCCGCGCCAGCGCCGTAGTCTTCCTGGAGCAGCGGGGCGACCATCTCGACACGGAAGCTGCGGCACGGCGGCGAGTTGGGGCGGTGCTTTGTGGGGGCAGGGCAGCGCAGACGCACGAAGAGGCGACCACGGGCCTGCCATGCAACATGCTGGTCACAAACTTCCCCCCCCCCCCCCCCCCCCCGCCTCACCGCTTGGACATGCGCTTGGACACGTTGCGCACCACGTCTCCCCACTCCACGCCCGCTCGTTTGGTGAAGTCTGCCACCGCCACCACCACCACGTACGCTCCGTAAATGGAGAGCAGCGTGGCCACCGAGGCGTAGGTGAACGAGCCGCTCGCGACTGCAGCATCCAGGCAAGGGGGAAGTGGGGCGCGGGATCAGAGAGGGATTGACAACGGGTGGCGTGGCTTGCTTGCCCCCCCCCCCCCCGCCCCCCTCCCGCCCCCACCCCTGCCCCGGGCTCCCCCCTCACCTATGCCCGTCACCACCGCCACCGTGAGGAACTGCGTTGCTATGTCTCGGATCTGCGCAACCGCGGGCAGGGCAGGGCAGGCGTGGGGGGAGGGGGAGGGGAGGAACAGGGGCGGGCAAAGGAACACCTGCGACTTGGCTCCGCCTCCACGCCCAACCTCGCTGTGCACCCTCCCGTCCGCTCCAACCTGCGCGGGGCGTGCGCGCACGCCGCCGTTCAGGGTGACGATGCGCCCTGCCACGACGGCCCCCACAAACATGCCGGCGCCTGTGAGGGCACCCATGGCCAGCTGGTAGTCTCCTGCAGGTGTGTGGGTGGCAGCGGCGGAGGTGCGCAGCGAGGGTGTGTGTGCACACATCAGCGGCGGCGTCGCACTCGCCACCCGACGTGGCGACGCCTGCTGGCAGCCCAAGAGCCAGCGTCCAACACGCAGGCAGCCCCCTGCACACAGACAACAGGCTCCGCTGCCTCCCGCGCCACCACAATCCAGATTTCACTGCCTCGATCGACCCAACAACCAGCAGCCGGCACACTACACACAGGCACCCCTGCAGGAACATACCAGATTTTACTGCCTCGATCGAAGCAGACAGGTCGGGCGCCCCGTTGCCCAGGGCCAGAAGCGTCACGCCGCCCAGCCGGGGCGGCAGGCCGAGGTCTTGCGAGATCTGCCGGGGGCGACGGGGGGCAGCACAGCGCAGCGCAGCGCACGGGTGGCTGGTGATACGCTGTGCTCTGCTGCGGGCAGGTGCCTCCCGGAAAGAAAGATGGGGCACAAGCCACAGCAGGCGGGCAGCGGCGAAGCACGCAGGCAGCAGCGCGGCAGGCAGGCAGCCCGCAGCAGCAGGCGGCAGCGCAGCACGCAGCAGCGCGGCAGGCGGCAGCGCAGCAGGCCCCGACCTGCGACAGGATGCATGAGAAGAAATCGTCTGCTGCCCGTGCGATGATGCGAAACAGCAGCGCCAGCAGCGCCAGGCAGCCCAGCTGCGGGGCGACGGCGAGGGACGAGCGGGCGGGAGTTGGTGAGGGGGCCTGCTGCCCGCCACGCGCCGCTGCTCGCCTGCAGGCTGCATGCACGCAGGCTGTCGCATCGCTCACCACCATGAGGCCTGCCAGCACCGGGCCGTGGGGCTGCGCCCCGCAGTAGAACAGGGTGGGGTAGTTGAGCAGGGAGGCGCGGTCGGTGCAGTGCTCGCGCACAAACGTGCAGCGGTCGGCGCCTTTGGGCAGTGCCCTGATGTCGCCGCACTCCAGCTCTTCCGAGGGATTGGGCTCCCCATGGTGCTGCGCAGCAGGGGCCGGCCCGGCAATTGGTGGGTCGGCAGAGGCAAAGGGGGCGCTCCAGGTGCCGCCACAACCGGCGGCGCCCCGGCTGTTCCCCCCGCGCCGCCGCCGCCGGCTCGCACCGCGCCGCCCCGACAGCACCTGGTGCTTATGGTGGTGGTGCTTGCCCTCGAGAGCGTCCTGGCAGGCAACCTGGCCAGCCAGCAGCGCTGCTAGGGAGAGCACGAGGGCCAGCACAGCCGGCCGCCTCCCGGGCATCTCGGTGTGGTGCAGCACGCACTCGTGAGAATGCAGGATCACGCAGGCATCGTATGAGCGCCGCGCAAGCTGCGCAAAGCAGGGACCGTGTCCAAAGGGGGGTCCCAGCCGCCCCTGGCCGCCAGGCAAGGTTTAACGTGGCGCAGGTAATGCCAGGAAGCTGAGAATGGGGCAATGGCCAAAAGAGCGCGTTGCAAAAGTGGGGGCTGGCTGCTGGAAAGCCTGCACTGCCTGCTGCGCAGAATGCCTGCCTGCCTGCTAGCAGAGGCGTCGTCGTTGCTCGGGCAGTGCCCCATCAGCGCCCACCCTGCCTCAGGGCCCGCCCGGCGCGTTCCCAGCTCCGGTCCAGCGACTGCCCAACCCAACCCGCGCTCCTGCAGCGCCTCCCGCCCCTTCCGAGCCGGCAATCGCCCATCGCAGCCTACCCTCATCTAGCAGGATGCAGGTCGTAGCGCTCAACACACATGCAGCGGCTCTGGCACAGCCGCTAATGGCGCGGCGGCCAGGCGTGGCGCCCCGCCACAGCGCCGCCCTGAGCCTCGTGCAGCAGCGTTCCGCGGCGCCTGCAGCCCAGCCGGCCGCCCGCCGGCACGCCGCCGGCGCCCGCTGCCAGGCAGCGCCCGTGGCGACGGTGGTGGCGGAGCCCAAGTTTGAGCCGCAGGTCTGCGTGGTGCTCGGCACGCAGTGGGGCGACGAAGGCAAGGGCAAGCTGGTGGACATCCTGGCGCAGGAGTACGAGATCGTGGCTCGCGCGCAGGTGCGCAGGGCTGGGCGGCAAAACGCATGTGCACACTTCGCATGCGCACATGTGTGGCGCAGCGCAGAGGGAAACCGAAACTGCATTGGCAGAGCTCTACACGCTGCAGCTTGCAGCCTGGCCACGTAGCAGGGGGTGCCTGCCGCGCAGCGCCACGCCGCTTGCATGCAATGCCAGCGTTGCGCAGCTGCAGTGCGCATGTCCAAGCGCACAGCACCCTGGCGAACACCCGATCCTCCTGCGCGACCCCTGCAGGGCGGCGCCAACGCGGGGCACACCATTTACGACAGCGAGGGCAACAAGTACAAGCTGCATCTCATCCCCTCGGGCATCCTCAACCCCAAGGCCACCTGCGTGATCGGCAACGGCGTGGTGGTCCACCTCCCAGGCCTCTTTGAGGAGATCAAGGGCATGCAGGTGGGCGGACGCTTTGGGAGCCTGCAGCACGCGGGAGCCTGCAGCACGCAGGCTCGGGCATGGGCGCGCGGGGCGGCGTGGGGTCGGTGCGCCGAAGCTGCGCGTGCTGCGCACGGCAAGGCTGCTTGCGCCCGCCGGCCCGCCTGTCGCCCGTCGCCGCCCGCCTGCCCACCCGCTCCCAAACAACCAACAACCAAACAACCAAACAACCATGGCAGGAGCGCGGCGTGAGCGTGGAGGGCCGCCTGCTGATCTCTGACCGCGCGCACATGCTGTTTGAGCTGCACAAGGAGATCGACGGCGCGCGCGAGGCTGAGCTGGCGGGCACCGGCAAGCAGGTGCGCGCGCAGGCGGCGGCGGGTGCGGCGGGTGCGGCGGCGGCGGCGGCGGCGGAGGGGCCCTGAGTAGGGGAGGTGCAGGCAGCCAGGAATGATGCATGCTGCAGCACCCCACCCCCCACCCACTGTTCAGCACCCTGACCCCGTCGCGCTCCCCCCGCCCTGCTTTGCGCGCCGACAGATTGGCACCACCAAACGCGGCATCGGCCCCGCCTACTCCTCAAAGAGCACCCGCAACGGCCTGCGCCTGGGTGACATCCGGCGGCCGCAGCAGTTTGCAGGTGGGCGGGCGCGCACGTGGCGCACGTGGCGCTTGGGGCGCAGGGCGCGACGCGTGCTGCGGCTGCGTGCTGTCGTGCTGTTGCCACAGATGCGTGCGTGCGTCGTGTGCTGGTCCACCAGTGTGTCGGCGACAGCTGAGACGCTGCGTTTGACCGGTCAACCCTGCAGAGAAGCTGCGCAAGCTGTCGCTGGACGGCTCCAAGCGGTTTGACGATTTTGATTATGATGTGGAGGCGGACATCAAGCTGTACGAGGTGCGCAGTACCACACGCGGGTGCCCCGCCCAGTGCCTCCCGCGCAGGGCATCTGTGTGTGTGTGCACGCATGTGCGCACATGCACATGGCCTCTTTTCCCACGGCCGGGCCTGGCGGCTGGCAGCACTGCTGCAGCGCGTGCTTGCGGGTGTCACAAGCGTGATGTCATGATTATGTGCCTGCAGGAGATGGCGGCGGTGGTGGCGCCCTACATTGCCGACACTGTGTACCAGCTGAACGAGTGGTGAGCACCGGGGGGGGGGGGGGGGGCTGCCTGGCCTGGCCTGCCTGCCTGCCTGCCTGCCTGCCTTCTGCTGTCACCTGCCGTGATCGCTGCCTGCCTGCCCGCCTGCCTGCATGTCTGCATTCACAGCTGCGCACGCAGCCCCAGCGACCGGCCGCTGATGCTTCAATACACGCATAGTTCATCCGCAGCGGGTTTACTCCCCGCGCTGAGGACACAACTATACCGAATGTCTTTCGCTCCTATCTGAGGCCAGAAGCGCTGCACACGCACGTCACCAACAAGGTTCCCCTCCTCTCACCACCTGCCCAGCAAACCCCATCGCCTAGGCTCGATGTCTCTTTGTTTGCTTGCTGCCAACACCTGCGTGCACTCCCCACACCGATCCACGTCAACCCTCACAAGCCAGCGTTCGCCCACTCCCGGCGCAGGTGCGACGAGGGCCGCAAGATCCTGATCGAGGGCGCCAACGCCACGATGCTGGACATCGACTTTGGCACCTACCCCTACGTCACTTCCTCCAACCCCTCCATCGGCGGCGTGCTCACCGGCCTGGGCATCGCCCCCAACCGCCTGGGCGCCGTCATTGGCGTGGTGAGTGCCCGCCTGGCAGGCGTGGGGGCGTGCACGGGGCCGAGGGGGGGCAGTGCAGGAGGAGAGGGCGCACTGGCGCCGCGTCGCAGGCCTTGCCGCGCCTCATTGCTGACATCGACTGCCCTGCGTCTTTGCTCGGCTGCCGCTCCTGCGCAGGCCAAGGCGTACACCACCCGTGTAGGTGCCGGGCCCTACCCCACAGAGATATTTGGCGAGGTGAGGGGAGGGGCGCGACGGGGGGAGCTGGCTGCATCAAACAGGGCGGGAGCTGCCTCTCTTGCATCCAACAGCTGGCTGCCCCAACAGCCGGCTCCACGGCGGCAGCGGGCTGGCATCCATCAAGGCCCTCTGCACGGGCGTGCCAGCTGTGCGAGCCGTCGCGCCGCTTGCTGCAGGGCACAGCCGCGTCTGTCTGATCTGAACCTTGTGGCGGCCGCCTCCCCTTTTTTTCATCTCAGCTTGCCGAAGAGCTGCGTGAGGTTGGCGCGGAGTACGGCACCACCACCGGACGGCCGCGCCGCATCGGGTGGCTCGACATGGTGGCCCTCAAGTATGCCTCTCGGTGAGCCAGCCGTCGGGAAAGCTGTGGCATCAATCAAAGGCACATGCCAAGCGTGCTTGCCGGTGAGCCAGCCGCTGCCGCGGCTGCCGGCGCGCCGCCGCCGCCGCGCCCGGCTGCGTATGCTGCGTGCTGCGCTGCCGCCGCCGCATGCCCAACTCCAGTCCTCGTCCCCTTCCACCCTGCAGCATCAACGGCCTGACCCACCTCAACCTCACCAAGCTGGACGTGCTCTCCGATCTGGAAGAGATCAAGGTGCGTGTGTGAGGATTGCCGGTCGCTGTGGTCCTGCCGCTTCCCGCTCGCTCTCCTCTCCTCTCCGAGCAGCAGGGGAGCGTCGCAGGCCGCAGGCTGCCGCATGCACGCTGCCGCCTGCCCTGCGCGCGTGCCTGCACGCCTCTGCCTGCCTGCCAGCCAGCCAGCTGCTGCCTGCTATGTCGTGCCGTGCCGTGCCTGCCTGCTAACCAGCAAAGCATGCCGGAATGATTAAAAACTCTTCGGGCACACACAGACCTAACAAGAGCTCGCCCACCTGAGTGCAAACCTGATGCTACATCTAAGGGACTGACCGGCCCCCTGCCTCGCCTGCTTTGCTGCCTGCTTCTGCTGCATGCATGCATGCAGGCCCTCTCTTGCTGCACCCCGCCACACACACACATGCACGCCTGCCGCCGCACCGAAACGGTACCAAAACGGTACCGGAACCGCCGATTTGCCCCTTGCCACTGCTCCCAAATGCGGTGGGGAGGCTTCCTATCATTTGGCGCACAGCAGCCCATTCGGGGACGGTGGGCATGGCCCTGCCCTCAGCGCCGCATGAGGCCGACATTCCTTGGCGTCGCGGATGGGCTTGGCCTAATCACCAGCTCCACATTGCACCATGCCTTGATGCAGACTTGTTTGGTGCTTTCATGCATCAGGGTTGTCCGAATCACCATTCTCACCCTGCCGGCTTCACGCACACACCTCTGCCTCCCTGCACCCCGCTCTGCTCCCCCCCGGCCAGGCGCCCCCCCACCCCGCCCTGCACGCCCCCGCCTGCACGCCCCCGCCTTGCTGCAGATTGGCGTGGCATACCGCACGCCTGACGGCACCCTGCTGCCCACCGTCCCCGAGGACCTTGACCTGCTGGAGCAGTGCGAGGTGGGTCTCCTGCCTTCCTTCATTTCCTCTTTATCAAGCAATGCGGCAGCGGCTGCGGTTGGGATGCTGTGGGCAGTGGCGCCAGAGTGTGCCAAGGACCGAAGTGGTTTGGTGCTGCTCGCTGTGCCCGAGGACCTTTGCCTGCTTGAGCAGTGCGAGGTGGGTGCCATGGGCGTGGGTGGCGTGCGAGGCGCCGCTCGGCTGGAGGACCGGGCACCTGCCGGCGTCGCGTGCATCCCTGCTTCTCCTCCTCTCTCACTGCCTCTCATTGCCTCTCATTGCATCGTATTGCCTCTCCCCCAGGTTGTGTACGAGACGCTGCCAGGCTGGAAGGTGGACATCTCCAAGTGCCGCGCATGGGAGGACCTGCCCGAGGCGGCACGCAGGTGGGCCGGGCGGAGCGTGCATGCGGGGTGCGGCACTGCAGGGGGGGGGGGGGGGGGGGGAGGCTGGGAGCACGCAGGTGGTCGGCGCAACTGGCTGGCCGACGCCGGCTAGACCCATGGCCGTTCGCCTCTCATTTGCATATCCTGCCCCCCCACCCCCCCCCCCACCCACCCCCCACCCCACCCCGCAGCTACGTGCGCTGGATTGAGCAGCGCCTGGGCGTGCACTGCAAGTGGATTGGCGTGGGCCCCGGCCGCGACGCTGTGGTGGAGAAGCCGCTGGAGCAGTATGCGGCGGCACGGTAGGCAGCGGCGGCGTGCTCAACTGCACGCCTGCACCGCGCGGCGCTGCTGCTGCTCGCGTAGAGGGCGCGCCTGGCACCCTCGCGCCAACAGCTCCCGCTGCAGCACGCCTCCCTGCACCAGCGTCCCCTCCCTCTATAGTAGCCCACTCCCATGTCGCCTGAGTGCAACGAATGTCGAATGTCGACTGCCGCGTGCGCGCTCCTGCTGCCCAAGTGCAGCGCCACGCCCCACCTGCCCACCTCCCGTGCGGGCATTTTCTTTACGCGTGCCTCCCCCCCACCGTGCGCCCACCCCATCCCCTGTTCCCCCCGCTGCCCCTCTGCCTGCCATTCTTTTCGCTCCCAACCCCGCGCTGCCTCTGCTTTGTTGTTTCGTCCCCCCCGCCGCCGCCGCCAGACAAGACTGTAGCCTGCCGCCTGCCCCTCCCCTTACAGAGCTCCTCTCTGTACCGGCCTGCACCCAACACTGACCCACCCCCCTGTCATCCCTCTTCACGGGGCACACACGCACACGCACGTGTCGCCCCCCCCTCTTGAGCCCCCATTGGCCTGTAACACTTGCATCGCTTGAGCTCGGCGGGGGCGGCCAACGGTCACACTTGTATCAAGAGTCGGGGGCGGGCGGCGCGTGCTGGCCGCCGCGACGCCTCCTGCGGTTGCTGCGGCGTGCCGTCCGTGCGTTCCTGAGCTGCACGCTGGGTGGGCGACCCACAAGGGAGCTTCACAAAAAAGGGAGGTGTTACGAGCACGGACGCAAGGAAAAGAGGTGTGTGTGTGGGGGGGGGGGGGGGGGGGGTGGTGGGGGGGGGGGGGCTGGCGCGCGGTGTGGACGGGCGCTGTGGGAATGAAACACGACAGGTGAAGGGTGGCGGTGGGGGCTGTCGGTTTGTCGAAACTGCGCAGCGAAGCGGTGCGGCGGCGGCTGGCAGGGAGGGCCGGGAGGCAGTGTCGCCGGAGCGGCAGCCCTCCACAGCTGTGTGGCCCTTGGCTGTGATGCATGCGAGAGGGATTAGTTGTGATGCATGCGACTGGGTTTCCTCGCCTCGTGGGTTGTCGGTTGTGCGCGCTGCACGGTTGCCCCTGCCGCGCTGAGCTGAGATGCTCAGCTTGCGGCGGGCGTGCACGGTGGCGTGCGCTGCGCTGGCGGTGCGCTGTGCTCACGCTGAGGTGGCCCTAAAACGGATCTCCTCCTCGTGCAGCTCGTGGTCAAACTGCCACACACCTGCGGTGGACCGAGGCGGCGGCGGGTGCGGGGTCCGTGGGGCGTGGCGTGGGCGTGAGAGCGCGCGCGCGTGCATCTGTTGGTGTGGGTCTGGAAGCCCGAGAGCCCAGGGGGAGCACCGGACGCACCCTCGGCTGAGGCGGGCGGACAGGCAAGCTCACCGTGGCCCTTGCCCAGCCGGCGCAGCTGCGCCACGTAGTCGGCAGCCTTCTTGATGTCCTCTGCCTGCGGGGCAAGGCCTGGGCGGGCGTGTGAGCAGCGCAGACATGCACGGCGCCGTGCGAACGGCGCGCCCGCTGCTGCGCCACGTCGCTCGCGGCCTGCTCGACGTCCTCTGCCCGCGCGGGAGCAGGAGCGGGAGAGGGGCGACGGAACAATAGTGGTGGTTCCGGAAGAAGAGCAGTTCCTGGCACCGCCGCAAGAGAGGCGGAGGCGGAAGCTGCGTCTCTTCTCGCCAGGGGGCCCTACTGAAGAGAGGCACAGCCGGCGGGCAGCGACACCCACGACCACCCGCCTGGTCCTGCAGCGTTTTCCCCTTCCCTGGACGTACTGTACTGTACTGTACTGCACTGGGTCGGCGCCCCAGCCGGCCACCGGCCGGCGACCGTGCAGCACAGGTCAACAGTGAGCCCACAGCAGCACCCACCAGCCGACCCACAGCCCGCCCAGCTCGCACGCCCACCTGGTCCTGCAGCATGTCCTCCACGTATTGGGTCAGCTGGGGGTCGCCATCCGCCTCAACCACCTGCAGCATTCGAATGTACGATTACACACAACACACACGAGTAAAGGGACCATTTGAGGGCGGCTTGTGTCTCCACGACAGGAAGGCACACACGACGAGTGGTGACTGGGCGACGCTGCTGCATGTGGTTTGCGAGCAGCAGAGTTTACAGCATGAGCGGGAGCGAAAGCAGCGGCAGGCGGCAGCGACGGCAGCGGCAGCCGCAGCCCAGCCCACCTACCTCCCACAGCTGCAGCAGCTTGCTGAAGTTGAGCTGCAGCGGGGGTTTGAGCGGGGGAGTGGAAGAAGGAACGCGTCAGATCAAGAGGGGGGTGCGATGCCTGGTGCGGCGCAGCGGTTCAAGCAGGCGGAGCTGGGAGCAGAAGGTTGGGGAGGAGGCGGGTGGGCTGCCGCGCGTATGCCGCACGCTTTGGAAGGCGCAGCCTGGGCATGGCACGACGTCATGGCGCACCGACGGACCCACCCAGCTGCCGTGATGAGCAAGGCAGTGGCAGCTGGACACTTGCACATCCTCTCAGACCCTGCAAGGTCAATGTACAAACCCTGGAAGGATATTGTACAAACCCTGGAAGCTTGTTGCAGTGTAAACCCCTCCCACCTTCTCCATCGAGAGCGCCAGCTCCATTGCATACAGGGCGTCACCTGCGGGGGAGGGAGGGCGGGTTGGCACGTGGGGTGGGTGGGTGGGTTGGCACGTGGTGCGGGTGGGTGGGTGGGTGGGTGGGTGGGTGGGTGGGTGGGTCCGTCTTCAACGCCGCCAATCCCATCCCGCCGGTGCCTCGACGGTCCCCATCACAGCACATTGCGCATGCGGTGGCGGACGATGCAAGCGGGTGGCACACCAAAGAACGTTTTGCATGGGGAGGGAGCTGGATGCGGAGGAGGCTGGGCGCTGGGCGAGGGAGGTGGGTGCTGCGGTGGCTGCACGCACGCCTCACCCTTGTCCTCATGGTCAAACTCAGTGACGGGGGCCATGATGGTACCCAGCTTCACGCGCCCGCCCCGCGTGTTCTGGAGATCAATCAGCTTCTGTTGTAAGGGTGTGCGAGGTGGGGTGAGGTGGGGTGAGGTGGGGTGAGGGGTGTATGTGTGTTTTGGTGCGTGTGTGTGGGGGGGTGTGTGGGGGTGGGGGTGGGGGTGGGGGGGGGGCGTGTGCGTGTGCATGTGCGGGCAGATGTGTCCGGTCAATGTCTGATTGCATTGTGGCCACCTGAGGAGCGAGCTGCAGCAGGCGCAGGTGGCACCGCAGGCGGCCGCGATGCAGTTAAGACATTGGCAGGACCCCTCTGCACGCCACCGCACGGCAAAACCACGAGGCCTGCAGCCGCCTGCTGTACCAGGCAGCGCCAGAGACGGCAGTGATGGGCGATTTGTCGGGCGGCGTGCCCCTCCACGATGCTGCTCTAGAAGACCGCGAAGCAGCGGTGCGTGTGCGTGCGTGGTGGCCCTGCCTGGTGCCAGCCATGCAGCATGCAGCGCGCACGCGTGCGGCGCCCCTGCCTGCTGCCAGCGACGCATGCAGCGCGCACGGCGCCCCTGCCTGCTGCCAGCGAGCCGCCCCACTGGCCACCCCACCACCCACCCACCTGAGCATGCTCCCGCTCCTCATCGGCGGAGTGCCGGAAGTACTTTGCAAAACCTGGCAGCAGGGTCGGGGTGGATCAGTGGTTGGAACTCGTTGTCAAAAGGGCCTGACCAATCGAGGCGTCGGTGCCACGTGTCGCCGGCGGCAGGTGTCATGGAGACACTGCCCCCAGCCCACCCACCCAGGCCCTACCCGGCAGCGAGACGGTGTCCCGGTCAAAGAAGGCGCTCATCTGGTGGTAGACGTACGACAAGTTGTCAAGTTGTACCTGGAGAAAAGGGGTGGGGGGTGGGTGGGGGGGGGGGGGGGGGCAGGGCGCAGTCGCGAGGCGCACACACGCGGCTGCCCGCCTCCTTCCTTTGACCCTCCTCCATAGCCCCTGCCCCGCTCACTCGATGTTGATCTGATCGTTGATCGCCGCCTCGCAGCGCCCCCCAAACGTGGGCGTGCGCGCAAACGAGGTGGTGGGATCGGTGATGGCGCCTTGTGTGCTGGCGAGCACGGGCGCAACCTGCGGCAGGAGGTAGAGAGATCAGGGAGGCATGGCGGACAAGTGCGCTGTCTGAAAAGTGCGGCAGAGTCTGTGCGGGCAGCCTGAGGCAAGCGACCGGCGGCGGCACCAACCACAGAACCCTACAGGCTTGGGAAACCCGCTTCCGCCTCCCACCCGGCCGTCGGGCCGTACCGCTGACCTCTTCAAAGGGGTTGAAACTCATGCCCGTGACCACTTCGCCCTGCTTGGGCTTGCCAGCGGCCAGGCGCGCTGGCTTGCCACAGCGCGGCGCCACAGCGCGGCCGCTGCGCGGTGCCCAGACCGCAGCCTGCTCTGCGCCGAGGCGTCCCGTGGATGCGGCAGCCAGCATGTCTGTGAGTGTGTGAAATTCCGGGAGTGTCGAAACTGAGGTTCGATATCTCGTCTGTGCGCTTCGGCAGCAGGCAGGAACGCTCGGGGAGGTGCCGTTGGTGTGATCGGGAAAGACAGCAGGCCGCAGGAGACGGTCCCCACTTCAGAAGCTGCCGGCGGCGGTGAGCGGGCGCGGCACGCCCGCTGCTCCCCCTGTACCTCATGCACCTTCGTTCTTTCCACTCATTCGACGGATTTTGCAGACACTGCAGTGATGCCGATCAAGGTATAGAAACATATAATACATGCAGACAGATAGCAGAGGTCACTCCTCATGCCGCATGTCGGCGTCGGCGGCGGCGCCGCCGCCGTCACCGCAGCCGCCCGTCGCCGAGGCCGCATCTCCCGCCAGCCCCCTCAGGCACTTGCCCAGCTCGGTGCACCGCGCCAGCTCCTCGCGCCATCGAGGCCAGAAGGCAGGCGCCCCGCCAGCCCGCAGCAGCTTCTCCTCCACATACGCCACCGCCAGGGCCGCATCCGGCAGCGCCTCAGCCTGCGGCGCGCGCCGCAGGCGCGCCACCGCCGCCGCCACTCGAGCCAGGCTGGCCAGCACGGTCGCCTGGGCGCCCTCGGTGGACCGCAGGTGCAGGAAGTAGGCCGACAGCAGCGCCGCGGCGGCCGGCAACAGCGCCGGCTGCGGCGACGCGCGCGCCAGGGCGAGGTGCGTGCGCAGCGCGGCCAGCGCGTGTGGGTCGGAGCCTGCACCGTTTGTGGAAGAATGGCGTTGTGGGGTGAGGGTTGTTGTTCATCGTAGCAGGCACAGAGCAGAGGGGACGGAACACCGCTGTTGAGACCTGCGCAGTAGCAGCGACGTCAGCCCTTAAAGCCCTGCCCTACGGTCCCGGCGCACCCGCGTCGCTGCTGCTGGCCTCCAGCAGCGTCAGGTCCGCCATCAGGTCGACCTCCTCCTCCGACTCCGCTCCAGCACCCACCAAGATGTCGTGCTGGCTGTGGGGAAATAGAGGAGTTGGGGGAAAGAGAGGGGCAGCAGCCGAGTGTGTGATGCGCAGCAGGCAGCTCCGTTGGCCGACGCAGCAGCGACGGGCAGACAGCAGCCAGCCCGCACACCACTGAACACAGTCCCCCCCCCCCCCAAGCACCTGAAGAAGGGGTGAGAGTACTTGTTGATGATGCGTTCGGTGAGGGACAGCCCCTTGCTGCCGCCGCTGCCCTCCAGACCAGCACCGGGGTGGTACGTGCCGCCACCGGCGGCGGCGGCTGTCGAGGCTTCTGTGCCGCCGGCCTTGGAGAGGTCTGGGAAGGGAGGGCGGGAGGGAGCGAGGGGCAGGGCAGGAGTTGGAGAGGTCTGGCCGGAGAGGGCTGTGCGGGTCAGGGGCAGGTGGCACGTGCAGACTGTAGAACAAGCTGGCGAGAGCACAGGTGCAGCACAGTGGCAGCAAAAGGCAGCAGCACGCACCCGCTGCCCGCTGCCCTCTCCCGACAAGCAACGACCCCACCTTCCTCGCCACAGCAGCACCCACCCACCCACCTTGCTCATGCACCAGGGTCCACAGGGTGGCCCCCACCGGCACGCAGAGGTCTGGGCAGCCCGGCACCAGCGCCGCCTCCCCGCCGCCACATACTGCCCCAGCGCAATGGCCCGCTTTGCGTCCAGGCCAGAAGAGCTGAGCAGCAGCACGCCGCGCGCCGCCTCGCCCAGCTGCCCGCCGGTGACCAGGGGCGCGGGCACGCCCAGCACGGGCTCCACAAATCGAGGCTCCAGGCCTAGCAACAGGCAGAGGCGGGGGGTAGGGGGGGCAGGGAGGAGGGAGGGAGGGCTCACGGCAGAGCAGCAGCAGCAGCAGCAGCAGCAGCAGCAGCAGCAGCAAGTGTTCTATACCTGGCAACAGGCGACGCGGGTCTGCTGGCGCGGCGACCACGCTGTGGCCGCACAGCGTGGCAGCGGCAGCGCGCAGGAAGCGCTGTACGTGGGGCTCGGGGGCGGCAGAGGTGAGCATGATGTTGACCTGGCAGGGTGCCGGGGAGGGGAGGGGAGGGAGGGCAAGTAGCGAGAGGGTCAAGCAGAATTGCCAGGGAGCGCTGCGGGCGCACACAGTTGCAACACACACACACAACTGGCCTGGTCATCGAATCCTCATGGGCTCTTCTCCCTGCCTCTCCCTGCCCTGCATACCCTCCCTCTGCCCTGCATACCCCCCCCCCCCCCCCCCCCACCACCACCACCCCACAAACCCCTCCCTCCCTCCCTCCCACCCACCCAGAGAGAACCCACCTGGTTGCGCGTCGCGACCGCGCGGCGCTGCAGGTTTGCCTGCGATTCAGACGGGAAGGGAGGCGGGCTGTGTGGAAAGTTCGGAGTCAGCTTGGGCATAGCTGAGCAGGGAGGGTACTGAGATGCGCATGGGTGCACACAGCACGTGCGTCGCGTGCACGGCACCAACACCAGCCAGCAGGGCAGCACCCACCTGCGGCTCTGGATCGTACATCCCTCCCACCCCCTCGCCCCCGCCGCCCAGCTCGGTGCTGCCCGTCCCCGCCGCCGCCGCGCTCAGCAGCACGCCCAGTCTCAGCAGCGGGCTGGCAGCCGCAGGGAGCGCCGCATCAAACACATCCAAAATGACCTGTAGCAGCAGGGCAGCGGGAGGGAACTGCCTAGTTACTTGCCGCTTTACAGATGCCACTGCATAGCATCTGCAGCAGGTCAGCGGGCCAAGGCACAAAGGGGTCTGCCTTGGGGCACTTGACCTGCCCTGCCGCTGCTTAGCTGCAGCTCAAGCAGACGTGGGAGCATTCACAAGCAACACCCCCAAGGCCGCCCCAACCTGCAGCTGGGTGCAGGCCGCGTCGCTGCTGTCGCCCTCGGGCGGCGGCGCCATGGCCGACAGGTGGCGCGCCGCCTGCGGCCCCAGCTCCTCGCCGCCGCCGTGCCGGGCGGCCTCTGCTGCGGGGGTCAGCACCTGCAGGCCGCAGGCGTCCAGCTGCAGGCAAGGCAGCAGGCGGGAGGCAATGTTTGGCGAGAGCGACTGAGGTTATTGGAATCTAAGGCCGTCCAAGTCCCGCTCCGGGGAAAAGGGCCGGAGGGTGGGTGTGCTGCACCAGCAGGCAGCGCCCTCTGTAATTGCAGCACCCAGCCAACACCACCGACCGCCCAGCAGCCAGCCACTTCACACCACCGCCACCAGTGGCCGCTCACGTGGCAGCCCAGCGTCAGCGGCAGGTGCGCGCCCGGCGCCAGCACCGCGGGCGCGCCGCCGTGGAAGCCGGCGCCGCCTGTGACCAGCAGGCGGTCGCCCACGCGCACCTGCAGGCGGGAAAGGAAAGGGAGAAGGGAGGGAAAGGTGCACCTTCAGGCCACGAGTTAATTTTCAATCATCCAAACAGCGGTGCAGCAGCACGAAACGTGCGCCGCGCATGCGCCATCCCAGCAAGGGGTGCCGGCAAAGCAAACCGCGTGCCTGCCCCGCCAGGTCGTCTGCCAGGTGGACCGCCAGCAGGGCAGCACCCAGCTGGGGCGCCGGCGCCGCTGGCAGCGGGTCGTCGGTGCACAGGAACACGGTTTGGGCCTGCGGGCGCGGGGGGGGGGGGGGGGGGGCGCGCGCGCGCGCGCGCGCGCGCAGAAGGAGGGAAGGGAGTGAAGGGGGAGCCGAGCAGGCACAGAAGGCAGACTGGCAAGTCTGCAGGGCTCGCCGCCGCGCACACCTGCCGGGCGTCCCTCCAGCTTCTGTGCAGCAAACAAAAACGGCACCCAACAGCCCAGCATCCACAGTCCTCTCACCGGTACCATGACGCGCGCCGCCTCCACTTCGTGCACCATTCCGCCTGCAGTGCCGTCCCCGCAGCAGGGCGGCGGCCTGGCCAGGCTGTGCAGCACGCACAGCCGCTCGCAGGCGGCGCACTGGAAGGCGCGCACAGCGGGGCGCTGGAAGACGGCGGTGGCGGCGACGCACACGCCGTGCACCGCCAGCAGCGAACCAGACGCGGTGCGCAGCTGCGACAGCGCCTCGCTCACCCCGACCTCGAGCGGCGCGGGCAGCTGCCGCGGGCGCAGCCACACGCGCTGCCCCGGGCCCAGCAGGCCGGCGCCGGTGAGAACTTCCGCCACGGCCTGGCGCGCCGCCTCTGCGGTGGCAAGGGCGGCAGACGGCTGGGGCGGTGAGCCAAGGCGGCCGCTGCGGCCGTTTCACTGCAGGCCGCAGGCGGCTTGCTGAGCTTCCCACGCTGCCATGAGCTGCACTTGCGCCTCACAAGCGCCCCACCCAGCCTCAGGCGCACCTGGGCAGGCGAGCAGCGCAGCAAAGAACTCGTCGTGCGCCTGCGAGGCGGCCAGCTCCAGCAGGGGCACGTCCAGCAGCAAGGGGCCGCCGTCTGGGGGCGACTCCACAGCTGCAGCGGGCAGGGAGGCGAGCCAGGCCTCTGCGGCGGCCTGCAGGCCGCTGCTGGCCTCCTCGACGCCCTCCATTGCACTCTAGGGCTCGGAGATGAGAGGGAGGAGCGCCTGCGAAGCGCTAGAGAGGGAGGAATACCTATAGGCGGCGGGCCAACGGATCACGAGAGGACGGCGTGCGCCGCCCGCATGGCGCGCTGCAGCTGGGTGCTGGCCTGCTCAGTTTGGCTTGTTCCCTGGAGCAGCACGGTTGTGGAGCTCCAGAGCAGTGCATGGAGTACTTCTGAATGCAAGGCTGCCGTTGACCGCAGCTTGCGGGCGGGCCGTGCAGCACCCAGCTATCGCCCGTGCCGCCGCCCTACTCCGCTCGGGTCGAGTCGCACGCTCCCTCCCCTGCCCCACAACCGCAATTTTGGTGTACAGGTGTGCAAGAAACAATGATACAAGCTTTGCAAAAGGATGAAGTATCAGGCAGTGTACAGGTTGGCAGCGGCGGGGGCGGTCGACAATGCTGCGCACGCGAACCCGCTCGGCGCAGCTACGGCCGCCCGGGGTCGCTGCCTGTCGGCGAGGGCAGAAGCCGCTCCAGCCCAGCCTCCAGCCGCTCTGCCTCGCTCATGCCGGCCAGGCCGTCGCCGCCGCCGCCGCCGCTGCGCCCGCCGATGCCTGCGCTGCCCTCCAGGTCGGCAGACCACAGCGCGCCCAGCTGGCCGCGGCTGGCCGACAGGAGCGCCACCGTGCCCAGCGTGCAGGGCACGAGGTAGAGCAGCGCTGGAGGGGGGCGGGGACGGCGTGTGCGGGAGGCGAGCAGGCTGCGTCAGGAACACGCGGCGTGCTGGCGGGAGGCGGGCGTGCCACGCCAACGAGGCACCGCATGTGGAGCCTTCCCCTGCCCGACACCAGCCTGCCGCGTCACCTGCTGCGCTCCACTTCCCCTTGCCTCACCCGGCTGCCCTTCGTCTCCAAACCAGGAGAACCACAGCGCGCAGTAGGTGAGCAGCAGGCCGCCGCCGTAGCCGGCGCAGCAGGGCCCAAAGTAGCCGCGCGCGGCGGGCAGGCGGCCGGCCAGGTCAAAGCGGCGGCAGAAGGCGACCAGCAGGCCCGGCAGCACGACGTCCCCTGTTGGGTGGGGTCCGTTTGGGGTGTCGGTGAGCCAGCAAGCAGGCAAGCGCGGAGTGGAGTGCAGTGCGCGGTGAGGGTGGGAAGGAGAGAGCAGGGCGAGGGTGGGCAGCCGGAGGAGGCTTGTTACCTTGTTGCTGACGCCCCTCAACACCCCTGCAACGCTCCCCTCATAAGCACTCACCCAGCCCCAGCAGCGAGAAGGCGGGGTTGGTGCCCAGCGGGGCGTGCGGCACGCGCAGCACCATGGGCAGCTGCTCGCGGCTGGAGCCGCCTGTCGCGGGGGGCAGCACAAGGGGTGGGGCAGCAGGGCAGGGCGGCGTGTCGGCAGGGTGGCTCGTTGGCAGCTGGTTGGGAGCAGCAAGGCGCGCGGCAGCCAGTCCAAGAGTAGGCATCAGGCCCCCGCCCGCCCAGCACGTGTGCTCCAACTCCTTCACGGGGAGGGGGGGGGCCCCACCTGTCGCCACGTCGATCATGACGCTGGGTCCGCCGGTGATCATCGGCTGCAGGAACACCCACCACACGTCTGGCGGCGGGGGCAGGGTGGGAGGGGGCGACGCGCGTGGGTTTGGGGGGCGCAAGGCGAGCAGGCGAGCAGTGGCGCTGCTGGCAGGCAGCAGCCCCCACCGCACCTCGCCTGCCCTCGATACAGTGTACACTACACCACCCACGGCTCTACACGCACCGTACACAAACGCGAGGCAGAGCAGCGTGGCGGCCACCCGCAGGTTGGGCAGGCTGAACTGCTTGAGGATCACCTGTGGGGAGGAGGGAGGAGACAAAGGGAAGGGCCAGGAAGGGGAGAAGTGTGAGAGGCCTGACGGAGCAGCTGGAGACACGGCGGGGGGGCGGCAGGGCAGCAGGCATGCACGCATGCTGACCTGTCGCAGGCACCCTGCCACACGGCCGCGCCCCTTGCCCTGCACCCACCCACCAGCATGAAACAAATGCCCATGAGGTCCTGCACCAGGGGCGGGGGGTCGGGCAGGGGGCGTAGCCAGTTCAGCACGCTGCAAGGGGCTTGCGCTGACCAGGCGGGTGGGCAGGAGAGGTAGGCACAAATGCACAGCCTGCCAGGCTTGCGCCAGCCCACCGACCGCCTTGCGAGCGTCGTCAACCCACAGCACACGCAGCACGCCGCGCGCTCGCCCTCTGCACGCGTCCGCACCGCTCGCCGCTGCTGCGACGCCAGCGTGCCTGCGCCCTCCCACCTGCAGTGGCCAGCTCCAGGCTTCGTCGTGGAATGCCGCCCATGTCGCGCACAGCGCGCTCCCCGCCGCCGTCGCCAGCACCCCGTTTGCGGGGACCAGCCCGGTCCAGGGCAGCCGCACGTAGGCGGCGCGCCAGCGCGGGGAGCTGGCCTGCTGCAGCAGCGAAAAGAAGACGAGGCCGCAGGCCTGCCAGGCGCCCAGGGCAAAGAGGGTGACCTATGTGGAGAGAGGGAGGGAGGGAGGGGTGGGCGGGTGAGCCGTGCGAGCTGTGCAACACGGCAGTGCAGCTGGAATGTCCGCAGGCCCTTGCCTGGCATCGACCGGCATGCAAGCCTCGACTGCGTGCCCTGCCAGCCCCCACCCACCCACCAGCAGCAACGCCCTGCCCGCGCACCCCCGCCCACCAGCAGCATGGCCAGCCAGCGCGACAGGAAGAAGAAGAGGAGGAGCAGCATGCCGGAGGCCGCAAACACAAAGCCCACCGCCGCGCGCCCGCTGATCGACACGGCGGCCAGCTCGCCGCCGGCGGCGCCTTTCTTGGCCGTGGGGGTGCCCGACTCGCGGCCGCCAGTCTGTGTGTGCCCGGCCCACAGCCCGCCCGCGATCACTGTTCCGGTTGCCATGAGCCTGCACGGTGCACAGGCAAACGGGAGCGCAGGTCACACGGCAGCTGGGGACGGCCACGGTCCCAGGCCCGCACGAGTCGCAAGGGCAAGGGCAAGGGCGAGGGCGACGCACATCAGAGACAGTCGCGCTTCTGATTCGAGATGTTGCTGCAAATCTGATCGCAGCGGGCTCGGCTGCGGCACAGCAGCTTGCGCGTCTGACAGTCGGAGCACCCATCCCGCACTCACCACAGGGCCACAGAGGACCAATCAATTGGACCCTCAGCAGGCATGCGCAGCGTGACGGAGGCATATCCGCCTCCGCCGCCGCCGCTCGCGCCGCCCGCGGCCAGCTGCTGCAGCGCGTCGCCCGCCGCCTGCGTGAGGCTGGCCACCAGGAGGGTGAGGCCCGCGGCCTCGCTGCGGTTGGCCGACATGAGCACGCACTCTGTGCGGGGTACAGGGGTGGGTACAGGGGTGCGAAGGGGGGAGGTGAGGGGGAGGATGCACAGGATGCACAGGGGGGGGCCTTAGGTGGGGACCCAGGGGTCTCTGCCGTGCCTCGACAGCCCCAAGGACCCCGGCCTGTCTGCCGTCTTCCACGCACCAGGCACCCCATCCCACTCTCGCAGTCCAGCCACGTGTTGTGAACCCTCCCCTCCCATCCCCTGCATACACCGCCCTCACTACACCCTCACCGTCGGGCTCGCTGTTGAAAAGCAGCATCGCGCCGTAGCCTGCCGCCTGCACAGCCTGCGCCTTGGCTGCAAACGAGCAGTTGCCGCGCTGCACGAGCGCGGCGCCGCCGGGGGCGGGCGCCGCTGCCACCGCACCGCAGGCGTTCAGCGGCTCGGCGGCGGCCAGCGGCAGCGCTGCGCTGGCACTGTCGTTGAGCCGAGCGCCAAACGGGGCAGGGTAGCCGAAGAAGAAGGCGGTGGGTTGGGGCTCGCCTGGCCGGGTGACCGCCAGCTCGACCACCTGCGATCGCAGGGAGCGGCGGAGGTGAGCAGGGCAGGCGAGGCAAGTGAGGGGAAAGCGAGGGGAGCGGTGCCGCTAGCTCGGCCACCTGCAATAGTAGTCTTGATCGATCAAACGTGTATCAGAGAGAGTGGGAGGTGAGCAGAGGAGGCGACGCGAGGGGGAAAGCCAGGGGTGCGGAGGTGTCGCCGGCTGGCGGCGGTTTGACGGCGGCTGCCGTTCTCTGCCAGCGCTGCCGGGCGTCCTGCTTGCAGCGCAGACACGCACCGCTCCATAGCAGTCGACGATCCCTGCCGCGGCGGCTCCACGCGAGGCCAGGAGGGAGCACAGAAGGGCCGCGGTCAGCAAGCCGGGGAGGGGGAGGCTCTTGGCGCGGGAGCGCCTTGTGCCGGGCATCCTGAACGCCCAGGGGAATGCCGGGGGAGCCGAGGGACTGCTTTCAGCACAGCGCTCGAGCGTGGCGTGCATGCTCGGCTGGGGTCAGGGGGTGGGTTTGTGGGCAATTTCATGACGCATTCCCTGCGCGTGTTGCCTTCCCTTCCTGCCAGGACTACACACAGCTTGTGTATTGGCAGCGAGGGCGAAATGGCCGCACTCCTGGCCGTGAACGCAGCGGCCGTCGCTCCAGCAGCAGGCAGCTGCCGCAGCTCCGCCAGCGGCGCGCGCATGGCCCACATGCGCTGCTTCATGGCGGCTCCCCGCGGCGTGGCAGTGCAGCACCGTGCAGCGCTTGTGGCGGCCCGCGCTGAGGCTCCGACCGGCCGCGGCGGCTTCGCAGCAGCTGAGGATGAGGAGCAGTATGAGCAGGACGACCGCTTCCAGGAGCGCGTGGTGCAGGTGCGCGATATGGGCTTGTGGGCGGCGGGCGGCGGCGGAGCGGAGCGGTGCACACGCGTTGCAGCCTTGCGGGGCCTGCCCCTGCAGGCGTGTGCTGAGCCCTGTGCCCCTCCTTGGCGCCACCAACGTCGCAGGTCCGCCGTGTGACCAAGGTGGTCAAGGGCGGCAAGCAGCTGAGCTTCCGCGCGGTGGTGAGCGCAGGGGCGGGGTGCCGGGCGCAGTTTGGTTTGGGTGTTCTTCGAACACTGCCCCAGCTGCAAACATGCTCAGCATGCAGGCAGCGCTGCCACGCTGGTTTTGAAGCTGCGAGCGTCGTGGGGAGCACGCCGGCAGCGCGCTGGAGCAGCCACGCGCCATGCATGCGGCCATGCGGCACGTGGCCGCCGCCGCATCACACGCGCTCCCCGCACCTCACACTCGCACGCGTCGCCCCGTCCGCCCACCCTCCCCATTCTCTTCCCCTCCCCCTCCCCTTCCCTGCCCCTCCCCCCACAGGTGGTGGTGGGCGACGAGGCCGGCACCGTCGGCGTGGGCTGCGCGTCTGCCGGCGAGGTCATCCAGGCAGTGCGCAAGGCCAGCGTGGACGCCAAGCGCAACCTGGTGTCTGTCCCCCTCAACAAGAACAACTCCTTCCCCCACAAGGTCGACGGCATTTTCGGCGCCGGCAAGGTCATGCTGCGGCCCGCGGCCGAGGGTACCGGCGTGATTGCCGGCGGCGCGGTGCGCGTCGTGCTGGAGCTGGCCGGCGTAAAGAACGCGTTTGGCAAGCAGCTGGGCACCGCCAACCCGCTGAACAACGCGCGCGCCGCCCTGGAGGGCATCAAGTCCATGCGCACCTTCCAGCAGGTGTCTGAGATCCGCGGCATCCCCGTGGAGGACCTCATGGGCCTGTCCGCGTGAGCGCCGGCGCCGCCGCGCCGCCGCAGCCCCGAGCCGCCCTGGCTGCCCCGGCCAGTGATGTTCCTGGCTCACCCCCCCTGAACCCCGCCCTGTCCTTTCCTGCTCCCCTCTGCTCTCGACTCCTTCCTTTCCGCCCGCAGCCCCCTTTAGCCGCTCCCCGGCACGTGGGCCCAGGCATTGCTGCGCCCCTGCCCCCCCCCCCCTAGCCGCTGTTCGGTTGTAACGCGCGGCACGCATGGCAGCGGGAGCAGGCTAGGGGGGTCTGACAACAGGCTGTGCAACCTGCATGCCCTGCTTGCCGCCAAAGAGAGCCTGCGTGTCTTGCTGCTGCAGCGAGTCGCACTTACAGCGCCCGGGTGGGGCGGGTCAAAAGGGTGTTGCACAAAGGGAAGCAGGCTGAGTTACAGTGTGTGCCTTAGCAAGGAGGGGGGGTGGACACAGCAGAGGGTACAACAGCCAAGAAGGGCGTCGGACGAGGGGGGAGGCTGGCGGCGGCAAAGCAAGTGCCGGTCAGCGGCAAGCGCAAGTCGGGGCGGCCTGCGCCGCCCGCCTCCCAACCTCGGCAGGGCAGCGGCTGCTCATGGGCAGCGGCTGCCACAGCGGCCGCCTCAGTACTTGACAAGCTTGACCTCGGTGACGTGGTGCATGAGCAGATCCAACACCTGGCAAACGAGCAAGGCAAGGGTGGGGGAGGAGGTGCGACGACGTGTGTTGAGGTGGGGCAGGGCCGACGCCGGGGCCCGCAGACGCGAGGGGTGGTGCAGCGGCGTTGCCCAGGGAAGGGCAGCAGGGCTCAGGGCTCAGGCTGGGCAGGGAGCACGAGACGATTGCTACGCCTGCAGCCTGCCTCATGCCGGCTCTCACACCAGCCGAGCTGCCGCTGATCGTCCGACACGACACCCGGGCCTGGCGCAGCCCCCCGCCCGCAGCCCCCCTCTTCTCCTCCCATCCTCACGTGCTTCTTCTTCTGGCCGATGCTCTCCTGGATGCCCTGCACCGCTTTCGACGACTGCTCCGCCAGCCGCACCACGTTGTCCTGCGAGCTGCTGCCGTGGTCGTTGACCTGCAGGAGGAGGGTCGATGACGGGAGGGAGGGCAGAGGCACGACGTGAGGAGGAGCAAGGACGGTGCGAGAGACTGCGGCAGCAGCAGCGGCGGCGGCGGCAGCGGCGGCAGCAGAAGACGCCTGCACGGCGAGGAGCGGCGGCGGCCTGCCATAAGCGACAACCGCAGCAGCTTGGCTGTGCTGTGCAGCGACAGCCGCTGTCCTGCCAGTGGGCATTGAGCACCCGGAGTGCACCACCCACCTTGCGCTTGAAATCTGCCTCGCGCTCCGCCTTGAACGCCGCGATCTCACGCTCCGCCTCCTCCTTGGCCTGCTTCAAGCGGTCGGACTTGGCTGCGGGGGGGCGTGGGGAGGCGCGGCGAAGGAGAGCACCAGTTGAGCCGCGTGCAGGGTGGCGCAAGGCAGACAGGCAGCGGGGATTGTCGCGGACGACGACGAGACCTGCTCGCCGCTGCTGCAGATCCAGGCGACGTGCAAGTGATTACTTGCTGCTACTGGCTGCTGGCAGCGGTGCCACGCAGAAGGGCAGCGGAGCAGGCCGACACGGGCGGAGGAGGCGGACCGGCGAGGGCGCAACGTAGGGTAGGGCACCGACGCAGGGACGCACGCTCGTCGCTGCCGTCACCCCTGCATCTCCTCTTGCAGGGCTGCCACCAGCCCTGCACCTCCAACGCACCCCACACACACGCCGCCAGACCCTGCCCAGCGCACCTTTGCGCGCCTTGGCCACTATCGCCTGCGCCTCCTGCTCCGCCGCCAGCAGCCGCTGGATGCCGTCCTGACCCGCCGGCACCTCCATACCGCCGCTGCCTGCCGCTGCACGATGGCCCTGGCTGTCGGTTGGCCTGTCGAGAGCCGCCCGACAGGGGTGGCTGCTACAGGTCGAGGGGCGGGGACGATCGCGCCTTCACGATCGCTGTGCGTGCGCAGCGGGACGCTGGCCAGTGGGCTCGAGCTGATCCGGTGGCCAGCGCTGTGACAAGCCTCGTGCTGGGGAGCGAGCGGGGTTTCGCTGACCCGCCGAAAGAGGAGGCGCAGGGGCCGCTCGGGAGCGTCTTGAGATGCGGGCGAGAGGTCGAAGCGGCTTGTGAGCAACCAGGAGGGCAGGGCTTTGGCGGGGACGCAGTGCGCAGCATGGGCTCAGCAGACCCCCTCAAGCGCTGGCGCAGCGCCTGACTCGCTCCTTTCCCCTGGGTGTACTCCTGGGCGTCGGTCGGAGCGGCACCATGTCTCACCGCAAGGTGAGCGTGCCACGGGCCGGGCATGCCTCAGCCGCACGGCATGCGCCCCCACAGCGCCCTCAGCCTACGCAGCACGGCATGGCCGTCAGCCAGCAGCGAACTGAGCAGGGCGCAGCCGCCTTCGGCTGCATGATGCCCCGGCCGCCGGGGCCTCTGCAGCCCTGTTGCGGCTCCCGAGCGCTGGTCATGGCACATGCGCCATGGCGGTCATTGTGGTGACGCGCCTGGCAGCAAAGGCGGCCAGCTGGCTGCGGCGGCTGCGGCCTGCTGCTGCTGCTCTGTCGGCCAGGCGAAGCTGGTTGTGCAGCGGGCTCCTGCTGCACACTCTCTTGCCTTGCCTTTATTACTAAACTTGAACCTCCTCCCCTGCCCTTGAGCACTGCAGTTTGAGCACCCCCGCCACGGCAAGTGAGTTGACGGGGCGGACCGAGGGGAGGGACCGAGGACGGTGGATGTTTAGGACAAGCATTATTGCTGTTGCCGGGCATCTGCAGCAGCTGTGCAGGCGTCGGCCTGCTCCCGCTCCGCACACCTGCTCAATACACTCACAACACCATCATCCCCCACCCCTCTGCAGCCTGGGCTTCCTGCCCAAGAAGCGGTGCCGCCGCGGCAAGGGCAAGGTGAAGTCCTTCCCCAAGGATGACGCCTCCAAGCCCCCCCACCTCACCGCCTTCATGGGTGCGTGGCGCCGCCGCTGCCGCTGAGCTGGCGGGGAGGAGGTGCTGCTGCGGCATGCCATGGCGGGCGACTCGTGCTGCAGCCAAAGTCCGCTTGCCGCCCCGCCGCCGCTCATCCACTCGCCCCCTGCCAACCACTGTGTGTGCAGGCTACAAGGCGGGCATGACCCACATCGTGCGCGACGTGGAGAAGCCTGGGTCCAAGGCCCACAAGAAGGAGAGCGCCGAGGCGGTGACCATCATCGAGACGCCCCCCATGGTGGTGGTGGGCATCGTGGGCTACGTGCAGGTGGGCGGGGTGGCGCTGGCGGGTGCGCAGCCCGGGCCGCATGCTGCGCGGTCACGGATGTGCGCATGCAGTGCAGAAATGGTGTTGACTGCGGTCGTGGGGGGTAGGGGGACGCTGCACGCTGCGCCCCCGGCGGGCAGCAACGCCGCGCCTCAGCGAGCCTTGGATGTGCTGCTTGCGTCTCCCTCTCCGCCCTGCCGCCACAAACTATCACAGCCTGGCCCGCTGGCCTCCTTCCTCAACACACCACGCGTGGCACGAGCAGCCTGAACACCGTGCCTGCTGCTGCTGCTGCGGCTGCTCCTTCGTGACCCGCCCCTGTGCCTCCTGCCTGCCCTCCCTCGACAGACCGTGCGCGGCACCCGCAGCCTGAACACCGTGTGGGCGGAGCCGCCGGCCCTTTGCTCTGACATCCAGCACATGCGTCCTTTCTTTCCAATCAATCGCAGACCGTGCGCGGCACCCGCAGCCTGAACACCGTGTGGGCGGAGCACCTGAGCGAGGAGGTCAAGCGTCGCTTCTACAAGAACTGGTACAAGTCCAAGAAGAAGGCCTTCACCAAGTGAGCTTGCGGTGGTACCATGCTGATTCTGCGTGGGGTACTGCAGCTGTGTGCCGCCACCTTGCGTGTCTGCCCTGCGGCATCACCGCCCTTCCGACAGCGCCTGGCGGAGACACCTGCGTGGTAGGCGTGCTGCAAGCTCGTGGCTCCCGAGCATTCCTCAAGTGGGTGGTGTTAGACCACTCCTGCATCCGCGCGACTTCACTGACGGTACCGCACCTGCACCCACGCTCCCTGCGGTACCGCAGGTACTCCAAGAAGTACGCCGACGGCAAGAAGGAGATTGAGGCCGAGGTGGCTGAGCTGAAGAAGCACTGCTGCGCCATCCGCGTGCTGGCGCACACCCAGGTGCGTGCTCGCTCGCTTGTGCGGTCGCACATGTGGCCCGCTGTGCGGTGCGCTGCGGCGGGCTGCGGTGTTGGAAGCACTGGTCGTGGGGTTCGCTGCCTTGCCTCGCGCATGCCCAGGCACGCACAGGTAAAGGTAAAGAGTGGGGCATATGCCCGTATCGTCCCCCTGCGGAACAATGTTTGATCCTACGGGGCCACGCCATGCGCTGGAACAGCCGAGACCCTGGTTTAAGCGTGTTGTACGTGAGCACTGAGCCTGTCAGTTCTCCCCTTTTACTTTCACGAGCCGACACTAAGGATCGAACCCGTGCCCCGGACGGGGTTAAAGCCATGCATCCACCACCCTATCGCTAGGGGGCTTCCTCGCTAGGAGGCACAGGAGGCGGCCCCACGCCGGGAAACCTAGCTAGCACTGCAGCTGCCAGAAGCTCGCCGCGCCTGGACGCCCCGCCTAGCCGACGTCGCCCTCAACCCTCCCCCCCCCCCCCCCCCGCTTGTCCAACCCTTCTGCCCTGCAGGTCCGCAAGGTGCCCATCAACCAGAAGAAGGCGCACCTCATGGAGATCCAGGTGGGTGTTGGGGCGGGGGCGGCAGCAGGCTCTGCCTGTGCGGAGTTATCGAAAAGCGACGCGCTCAGGTGCTGCCGCGCGGCACGTCCGCCTCGCCCCCGCCAGGGCACGCCTGCCGCCCGCGCTTGCCCCCTCTGTGCCCCTCGAACGCGCCTCACCCGTGCTCCCTCCCCCTCCCCCTTCCCCCTCCCCCTCTCCCCCAGGTGAACGGCGGCACCGTGGCGCAGAAGGTGGACTTTGCCTACGGCCTGCTGGAGAAGGCTGTGTCCATCAACACCGTGTTCAACCAGAACGAGGTGCGCGCCGCGCCGCGCCGCGCTGTGCTGCGCTGCGCTGCGCTGCGCTGCGCGGGGTGGGGCGTCTGCCAGCCTGCCACCTCGCGCGCCCGCCCGCACGCCCTCCGTGTTGCTGTGCTGTGTGTAGGCACCCGAAGGGCCGCCTGTGCTGACCTGCTCTGGAGCGACACACATGAAGCCGGTTTGGCCTCCCGCCCCCCCACCCGCTGCCGCAGATGATTGACGCCATCGCCATCACCAAGGGCCACGGCACGGAGGGCGTGGTGACCCGCTGGGGCGTGTCCCGCCTGCCCCGCAAGACCCATCGCGGTCTGCGCAAGGTGGGTGGGGGGGCTGGGGTGGTGGGGTGGGGCTGCTGGCCACCCCGAATTGCAGCGTCAGCTGGGGCAGTGGCACACGGCGGGCGGCGGGCGGCGAGCGGCACCAGTCTCGTCGTTGCTGCGCGCTCTGGCCGCTGCCGCTGCTCGGGTTGCTTCCTGCAGCCGCGCTCCTGTTGCCTGCCGCCGCTGCGAGCTCACCCTTCCGCCTCTTCGCTCTCCCCTCGTCATGACAGGTGGCGTGCATCGGCGCGTGGCACCCCGCCCGCGTGGGCTGGACCGTGGCGCGCTCTGGTGCCATGGGCTTCAACCACCGCACCGAGATGAACAAGAAGGTGGGTGCTGCCCCGCCTGCGACTGACCCGCCACTCGTTGATTTTGAGGGTGCCGCCTCGCGCGCTGCCTGCAGCGCAGTGAGGTGCATAAGGAGGCGCTCGCTCGCAACGCGTCCCACCAGCCTCCTCTGCCCCACCGTTTCTAAACGTCCCGCCTCTCCATTCTCCCCTGCACACACACAGGTGTACAAGATCGGCGTCAAGGGCGAGGCCAGCCACACCGGCACCACCGGTGCGTGTGCTTGGGGGTTTGGGGGGAGGGGTTGTGTTGAGCCGCCACTGGTGCGTCCCTGCCTGGGCCTCGTTTTGGGGTGCTGGTGCCATCGCCGCTGCGGCGTCGCCTGCGCCACGCCTTCTCCCGTCTGCATCCTGATGTGTGGTGCACGCGCACAAGCTTGACGTCTTGCATCTGCATCCACATCATCAGGCATGCACGCATGCATGCATGCACACACTTGCTCTGGGATTGCTGAATGATGAGAAGTATGATTCCCCTGCTGATCCACATGATCGATCAATCTGTATTCGTATTCTGACAGCAATCCCAACAACGCACATCCACGCACGCACGCACGCACGCACGCACGCACGCACGCACGCACGCACGCACGCACGCACGCACGCACGCACGCGCGCATGCCATGCATCAGTTTCATTGCTGCATGCGCCCTGCATGCCCGCAGCCGCCCTCCTGCTCGCTGCTTACCGTACCTATAATTGCCCCCCCCCCCCCCCTGCAGAGCACGACGTGACCGAGAAGGAGATCACCCCCATGGGAGGCTTCCCCCACTACGGCGTGGTCAAGGAGGATTACGTCATGATCAAGGTGGGTTGACCGTCGACTTTGACCAGCATTGACTTTGACCGTTGACTTTGACCAAAGAGCTGTCTGACCGACCTGGTTCTGTTGACCGGCTGTCAATGCTGCTGTTGCAGCTGCGCGGCGGTGGGTGCACGTGCGTGCGGTCGAGAGAGACATCTGTTTGTGCATGCGTGCCTGTAAAGGTCGGCTTGACACCCCCCCGCCCCGCCCTCTGCTCCCTGTCACCTGCAGGGTGCCTGCCCCGGCGTCAAGCGCCGCGTCATCACCCTGCGCAAGTCGCTGTTCCCCCAGACCACGCGCTCCGCGCTGGAGGAGATCAAGCTCAAGGTGAGCACAGCGTGCGCAGCACGGCACATGCTCGGCGGTACGCAGGCAGGCGGCGCACGCACAGGCGCACTGCATGCAAAGGCACACATGTGCGCATACTGCCAGCTCGCTCACCGCCCGCCTCCCCTCCTCCCCTCCTCTCCCCCCCCTGCAGTTCATCGACACCTCCTCCAAGTTCGGCAATGGTCGCTTCCAGACCAGCACCGAGAAGGCCAAGACTCTGGGCCGCCTCAAGGCTTGAGCGCCGCCGTCGCCGTCACTGGCGCGCGCCCTGCGGCGCGCCCCGCCGCCGCGGCTGTGCCTCGGGCAGCGGTGGTGGCGGCGCGCGGCGCCGCCGTCGCCGCCGCCGCCGCCGCCTGACCGCCTGGCAGTCCTTCTCAGCGGGCAAGCTGCCTTGGAAGGGCGGCTGCGCCGCGGGCTGGCGCTGCTCTTGCTGCTGCCCTGCCCCGTGCGCGCCGCCCGACCCAGCGTGTGCAATCCTCCCTGTAAGCCGCACGCTGGAAGTACACCAGAACACATGGCAGGCTGCGGCGGCAGAGGCAGGAGAAAAGGGGGCAAAGGAAAGGAAGATTCCAGTGAAGGGCGGGGCGACGCCCTGCTGACGGGGAGGGGGAGCGCGCGACACGCCCTGCTGGCAGCGTGTCTCAAAGGCCGCCCATGCTCTCTGGAGCCTGGACTCGGCCTGGCGGTCTGGCCTGGGTGCAGGGTGGTGCACCGCGGGCGGCTGCTCGTGCTGGGCACTGTGCCTTGTGCCCGGGTGAAGGTGCCGCTGTGGGGGGGCTGCTGCTGCTGGGTAACTGCTGCTGCTACTGACGGTGGGGTCGGTCGCCGGGCGCAATGTACCGCCAACCATTGCAGAGAACAGCAGGCACAGCAGGCTGCGACATATGGCAGTCGCAGCCGCGGGCTGGCTGAGTGGCGGCACCCTCTGCTGCGGCGCAGCGGCGCCTCCTCCCTGAACAGAGTGTAAGGTGGAGTCCCAGTTTGCACCCAAGTGAGCGGGCCAGGCCTGGACTCGGCCTGCACATCTGTTCTGGGCCACAGGCGATTGCTGCGCACGGCTGCTCGTGCTGGGTTGAAGCCGCGCGGTGGCTGCCCGGTGGCGCTCAGGGTTGAACCCACCCGCTGCCTCTCCCGCCCCATGCCCCTCCGCACTCGCCCGCGCTTTCTAGTGTGTGGGTGGGTCACCTCGCCTCCCCCGCATACTATGCTCTAGCAGAGGCCTGGTGCAGGCCCGGAGGCAGGAATTGGGCTGGAGCAGAGTGCCTGCGATGACAGCTGGGGGAGGGCGGTTCTATGGCGTTCCCGGACGGCATGCTGCGCATGCTGCGCATGAGGTGCTGCGCATGGGGGGGTGCTGCGCATCTGCTGGGCTGGGGTACCGCTCATCCCTGTCCTGCCCCATCCGTTTCCTGTACTGCTCGGGCCGTGTGACTGCTGGCAGCGACGGTGTGGCATGGCTGGTGGGGTGGAGCGTGCTGCTGGTCCATGCTTTGGCTAAGTTCCCGTTGCCTGCTTAGGGCACAGGCCGGAGTGCCGCGTGGCCCTCACAATCTCCCTGGCGGGCTGTGCACCCGCCATCCTCTGCCCCTTGCCGAGGGTGTCCCCCTTTGCTGGCCACAATCTTGCAATGCCAACGGCCAGACAGGCAGCCAGCACTGGCTTGCCTGTCTCCCAACACGCCACACGTTCCTGAACATCCCTCGAGGGCGAGGGCACCGGGCTGCGCTTGCCCCTAACTGCTGTCGCTCGCCGTCGCCGCCGCTCCATCCACCCGCCCGTACGTTCTGCTCCCACTGCTGCTGCTCGACCTGCAGTACTGAGCTACGAGTGCGCATTTGATTCAGGGACTGCAGACGGGTGGGCCAGAGGCAGGCCTGGCGGGCGAGCGGGTGTGCGGGGCCGGCACAGCAGCGGCCTTGTGCAAACGCCCAGTCAAACCAGGCCTGGCATGTGCACGTGCATGTGCAACCCTTGGCCTGGTGCTGGTGCGCAGCTACTCAAGAGCCTGCCCGTGCCTGCCTCAGAGACTGCTCTTGCCGCCGCCGGCCGTGTGCCCGCTGCAGCCTGCGTGACTCGACGTTGCCGCCTGCCCTGCCTGCTGCTTGGGGCGCACCGCCTCGCTTCTCTATGCTGGGTGCACCAGCCTGTTCGGTCGTTGCTGCCTGCCCTCTGCCGCCAGTTGTGCAGCCCTTTGCCTCCCTGTGTGCAGAAAGAAAGACAGAAAGAAAGAATACGCCCTTGGGCGTGGATTGAGGAAGCCGGCGGGGCTGGGCGGCCCTCAAAGAGGACCATGCCCCACCAGCTACCATCCTGTGTGCAGCTGAATGCCGCCGAGTCCCAGCCCGTGCCCAAGTTGGTTGGGCCAGGCCCCGGACTCGGCGTGCGGCCCTGCACTGGGCAGCAAGTGCCGGGCCGCGGGCGGCTGCATGCGTGATCACTACCGGGTATTGAAAGGGCTGGAAGGCTGCGGGAAAGCACCCCTGCCCCAAACGTCGGGTCAGCCCCCTGTGACCAGGGCCCAGTCTCAGCCCGGGCATGCAGCCCCTCTGGGCCTGGTTCTGGTGCATCTGCAGGGACCCTGCCCGTGCCTGCCTGCAGAAATACGTGGCGCCAATCTGGCTCGCTGCAGCCCGTGCGCCTGCGGTGCCTTCTGCTGCTCAGCGCTTCCCCCTGCCTGGCCAGCAGGCCGAAGCCCGTTCTCAACCCCGTGTAATGGGCAACGCCTGGACTGGGATACTTGCAGAGGGAGAGGCACAGGCTCTGCCTGCCGGGCAGAGCTGCCGGCTGGGCAGAGCCGGTGCGTGCGCCATTTGTGAGTACCCCCCGTCCAGGCATTGCCTGCGCATGACAGGAGGGCCACCGGCATTGGGGGTGCATGGCACAGGGCAGGGATGGGGAGGGGCATGCGGTGGGGACGCCCTGCTGACCAGCTCGCACCCCTTTGGGTGCAGGTGCCGGTGTGCTCCGAGCGGTAGTTTGTGCTGGTTGTGGTGTGGGGCCTTGTATTTGCTGCAGGTTTGCTGCAGGTGCCGGTTTGCTGCAGCCGGTGGTCCCTAACCTGCTGCTACGCAGCGCACCCACCTCTTTGCAGGCGTGGGGAGCCTCCACGCGAGCATAGAGGGGCCCTTTTGCTGCACCTGCGTGCAAGCCGAAGCGGCTGGGCGGACCTTGGCAGGCAGACAGGTGTGGGGAAGTGTGCAATCGGCAGGGAAGCTAGGATGTCGGAAGCTGCTGAGGAGCGGCACCGCAGCCGGGGGGCCTTGCCTGCCCGCAGGCGTTGAAGTGTCGGGACGGCGTTGTGCTGCCCCACGATGCATTCATCAACCTGCATGCTGAATCCCCGCTCTAAGATGGCACATTCTGCCCTTGCCCCATGTGTCCTGCAGGGCAGGTGCAGCACGGCACGTTGCCGCTGACGGTGCAGCGCACAGCACGGAGGGCCTGGCCCTCTGAGGGCATGCCGGGGCACCTGTCCAACAATTCTAGCTTCTTTGTAACGTGCCCACATGTCGTTCGAGCAACGTGTGCAACGTGGGAGAACAACAAGGAGGAGACAGGGGCAGCAGGAGAGAAGAAGGCGGTTGCGGGAACGGCTCGCGCGCTGTGTGGTCTGGGCCGGCTGCTGCGACTGCACTCCCCCGGCTTGCTCGCTGTGTTTCACTGTCGCTGCAGCAGCCCTGATCTGTTGCAGCTCGCTCCCCAGCGCCAACAAGACGCTCAAAGTGCGCACCTCGCCTCGAGCGTCGCGCACCCGCCCGCTGCTTGCTGGCGGCTACTTGATGCATCAGTAGCGCGCGCGACTCGGCAGTAACGCGGCAGCAGCGACTCGCTTCGAGTGGCCGGCGCGCGATGAGGGACGCGGAGGGCCGGCAGAAGGCGCCGGTGGATGTAGAGACACAGCCCATACTCAGCGACGGATCGACGGGCGCAGGCGGCACTGGCGCTGCCGCAGCATACCGCTACTCCGACGCCCCGGCCGCCAACGAGCACGACGGCGGCGGCCTGCTGCAGGAGCCGCCGCTCACCCGATGGCAGGCCTTCTCGCGCGACCCGCTGATGCGCGCTGCAGCTGTCAATCTGGCCCTCATAGTCACGTGGTGGGTGCGCGGGAGGGGGCGGCGCGCCAGGCTGCACCCGGGTGGTTGGCGGGGCAGGCGGGGCAGAGGCGCTGTGCCGCCGTTCCGCCCCTTCCCCCACTGACGCGCGCACGGCCCTCGCTGTGCCCGCTCTCGTGCTGCAGGTACTTCTTCAGCACGCTGCTGAGCCTGTTCAACAAGATTGTGGTGGGCAAGGAGCACGGCCTCTTTGGCATGGGCGCCTTCCCAGGTGCGGGGTGCACCCTTTGGGGGGGTGCTGCTGCACCCGTGGATGCTGCGAGCAGCCTGGTGTCCTGGGTGCTGGGACACTGCTGAGCAGCACACAGCTGAGAGAACTGGTGAATTCATGGTGCTGCTATTTGGAGCACACGGGCGCCAGCGCACCCGCACCTGCCCTTCGCCGTGCCCCACCCCCGTGCAGCCCCCTCCGTCATGTCCAGCTGCCAGTGCTGGCCCTCGCGAACGCTGCCCCTGCGGCCCACACTCCCTGTGCCCTCCATCACCTCCACCCCCCTGCAGCCCCCTTCCTCATGTCCAGCTGCCAATTCTTCTTCCAGCACCTCATTGCTCGAGCGGTGCTGATGTCGGGGCTGGTGGGGCGCAAGAGCGACGGCAGCCAGTCGTGGCAGGACTACTTCCGGAAGGGTGGGTGGATGGGTGGGTGGATGGGTGGGTGGGCGGGTGGGTGTTGCAGGAGCAAGATGTAGGGCAGCCAGTCGTGGCGGGACAACTTCCGCCAGGGTGGGTGGGTGGGCGGGTGGGTGTTGCAGGAGCAAGATGTAGGGCAGCCAGTCGTGGCGGGACAACTTCCGCCAGGGTGGGTGGGTGGGCGGGTGGGTGTTGCAGGAGCAAGATGTAGGGCAGCCAGTCGTGGCGGGACAACTTCCGCCAGGGTGGGTGGGTGGGCGGGTGGGTGTTGCACGAGCGGGATGTAGGGCAGCCAGTCGTGGCGGGACAACTTCCGCCAGGGTGGGTGGGTGGATGGGTGGGTGTTGCAGGAGCGGGATGTAGGGCAGCCAGTCGTGGCGGGACAACTTCCGCCAGGGTGGGTGGGTGGATGGGTGGGTGTTGCAGGAGCGGGATGTAGGGCAGCCAGTCGTGGCGGGACAACTTCCGCCAGGGTGGGTGGGTGGATGGGCGGGTGGGTTGGTGTTGCAGGAGCGGGAGGCGTCCCTCGCGAGTGTGCTGGGCTGCCGGGATGGGTGGCAGCGCCCTGCCGGCTTGTGGTAGCTGCACGTCATTCACTTATCTCTGCAACCGCGTGCCTGTTCACGTGCCACCAGCAGCACCTGCACACGACTCATGTGAACGCTGTGGCTCACCCCCCCCCCCCCCCCTGGTGCAGTTGTCCCCAACGGCGTTGCCACGGGCCTGGACATTGGTTTCTCCAACTATTCCCTCGTGTTCATCACCCTCAGCTTCTATGTGAGGACCCTCTGGGCATGTGGGGGTGGTGCGCTGGCTCGTCACCCTGCCCGCTCAGCGAGCGACCGCTGGCACGTCCTCCTGCCTGCCCCTCCTGTAAATCCATGCGCTCGCTCTCGGCTGATCCTCTGCTGCGCTTGCTTGTCACTCACTCAATCGCTCGCTCACGCACTCACGCAATCACTCACGCAATCAATCAACCAACCGATCAATCGATGTGCAGGTGATGTGCAAGTCCACCACGCCGCTCTTCCTGCTGGTCTTCGCCATCGCCTGGGGCATTGAGACGCCCAGCTGGTGGGTGGGGTGCGAGGCCTTTGCACAACGGCACCCACAGGCCGCTGCCTGCTGCTGCCCGCGCTCGTGCCTCGCAGCGCGCCCACTCCCACTCCGCCGCCCTGGCCTTGCTCCTACCTGTGTGTTCTGGCAGGAGCCTGGCGGCGGTGGTGTCGGTCATTTCTGCTGGTCTGCTGCTGCTGGTGTATGGCGAAACGCAGTTTCACCTGGTGGGCGTGCTGCGCGGGGCTGGGGCTGCGCAGGGCTGGGCTGGGCTGTGCAGGGTGGGGCTGGCCAGCGTGTGGACATGGGTCTTTGGTTCTTGGAAGGCGGGGGAGGCAGCAGAGGACAGAAGGGCAGCAGCGCAGCGGCACGCCGGGTGTGCCCCGGCGCAGCAGCCTGTCCTTCGATGTCGACCAGCAGCCTGCCCATTCACATCTCTCCGTGGCAGGTGGGCTTCATCCTGGTCATGACAGCCGCCATGCTGGCGGGCCTGCGCTGGACCATCACGCAAGTCCTGCTGCAGGGCGGCCCCGGCGGCGGCCACGGTGAGAGGGGGAAGCTGTAGGAGGCACAGAGGGGACCATGAGAATGCGCGACCTGCGCCTCACGCTGCCGCCGCTGCCGCTGCCGCTGCCGCTGCTGCTGCTGCCCCCCGACGTCTGCCCAACTGCCGGCTGCGCTCCCAGCAGGCTCCAAGAAGCACGGCGGCCCGGTGGAGGTGCTGTACCAGCTGACGCCCGTCATGGGCCTGACGCTGCTGCTGCTCAGCCTGGGGCACGAGCGGCTGTGGGCCACGCTGCCGGCCTCCCCCTACTTTGCCACCGTCGGCATGACCTGCGTGTCCGTCGCAATCATATTTGGAGGGGCCTTCATTGCCTTCATGATGGTGGGTGCCAGAGGCGTGCGCTGCCGCCGCCGCCGCCGCCACCGCCGGGCCGCTCTGCTGCCTGGATGGGGAGACGCCCTCCTCCATCAACGCGATTCCCTCGATCATCTGTGCCCGCAGGTGGTGGCCGAGTTTGCGTTGATTGCCAACACTTCTGCCCTGACCTTCATGGTGGCTGGCACCTTCAAGGAGATTGTGACGGGTGGGTGGGTGGGTGGGTGGGTGGGTGGGTGGGTGGGTGGGTGGGTGGGTGGGTAGGAACACGCTGGGAGGGCTGGGCTTGCAGGCTGCGGGCAAGCACAGTGGAGCACGGGGGAGTGCAGACTGACCGAAGCGCATGCTAGCTCCGCCTGCCGGGCGCCTTTCTGCCAGCCCGCCTGCCTGCCTGCGTGCACGCTCATACGCGGGGACGTGCTTGCCCCTCCTCTGCCTCCCTAACAGCCCCCCCCCCCCCCCAATCCTGCCCCCCTCTCGTTGGCCCCCCCCCCCCCCCCCGCAGTGGCCGCGGCCGTGGCCTTCCTGGGGGAGAACTTCACATGGATCAACGCCATGGGCCTGCTGGTGGGTGCCCTGGCTTGGGTTTGAGCGCCGGCGCCAGTTCCCCCCACCCCCCCCACCCCACCCCCACCCCCCCCCACCCCCCCACCCCACCCCCCCACCCCACCCACACACACACGCACACGCACACGCACACGCACACGCACACGCACACGCACACGCACACGCACACGCACACGCACACGCACACGCACACGCACACGCACACGCACACGCACACGCGCACGCGCACGCGCACGCGCACGCGCACGCGCACGCGCACGCGCACGCGCACGCGCACGCGCACGCGCACGCGCACGCGCACGCGCACGCGCACGCGCACGCGCACACACACACACACACACACACACACACACACACACACACACACACACACACACACACACACACACACACACACACACACACACACACACACACACACACACACACACACACACACACACACACACACACACACACACACACACACACACACACACACACACACACACACACACACACACACACACACACACACACACACACACACACACACACACACACACACACACACACACACACACACACACACACACACACACACACACACACACACACACACACACACACACACACACACACACACACACACACACACACACACACACACACACACACACACACACACACACACACACACACACACACACACACACACACACACACACACACACACACACACACACACACACACACACACACACACACACACACACACACACACACACACACCACCCCCACCCCACCCCACCCACCCACCCACCCACCCACCACCACCACCACCCCGCCAGTTCGACAGGCCACAGCAGGGCCCCGCGCGCGGCACTCTTTGCCGCTGTGCGACTGCAGCGCACCACGCTGCACGCCTGCCTCGCCCTGCCCCCCGCCGACCGTGACCGAAGTGTGCCCCTGCTGCAGGTGCTGATTGCGGGCGTGGTGCTGTTCAACTGGCTCAAGTACAGGAAGCTGAAGGAGGAGCTGGTGTCGGGTGAGGGGCGGGGGGGCAGGGGGGGATGGAGCCTTCTTGCCCACAACCCGCCGCCAGCAGCATCTGCGACACGTTTGCACTGCTGCTGCGCCGTGTTCTGTGTGTCGCCGCTGAACAATGAATGAACACACATGTGCCGTGTCCCTCCCTCGTGCAGCCCCGCTGCCGCCCGCGGAGGCAGCGGCCAAGCTGACGAGCGAGGACGAGGTGGGCGGCGGCGGCGGCGGCAGCGGTTCGGAAGTCGAGATGAACGGCGCTGCCTTTGGCGGCAGCGGCGGCGGCGGCACGCTGAGCCCCACAGGGCGGGGCGGCGGCGGCAGCGGGGACCACCAGGTGCTGATGCTGGGCGTGCGAGAGGGGTTTCTTCTCGAAGATGAGCAGCTGCTGCGGGAGACGTCGCCACTCACCCCTGGCGGGTCGCGTGCCTGGCGCGGCAGCGCCACCGGCGGCGGCAACGGGCGGCTCCGCGGCGGCGGCAAGCACGTCGCTTGACGCCCGCGATGCGGCGGCCGACAGCACCTATGCGTCACGCCTCCTGCTAAACAATAATGAAGCCTGCCGTGGCACGCTGGAGCTGAACACCGCTGCTGCGCCTCTCGCCTACCCTGTCCGTCCGTCCCTTTTTTGTTCTGCGCTACCGTCCCCATCGCAACACATCCTGCCGAGAGTTCGCTCTGTCTATGGAGAGAGTCAGCATGTGCGTGCCCCCTATGACACCTGTTTGAGAGCCCAGGGAGATACAGGGAGGGATATGGACGCCCTGTGCCGTCCCCGCGCGCCTGCACCTTCGCATGAAGCCCCACCGAGGCGGCATGAGGCCGCTGCCCTCCGCCGACTGCCAGGCTGGTCTGCAGACTCTGTCACGCTCTCTTTGGCCTCATTGCGCTCCCCGCCAGCCTCCCAGAGCGTGGATAGACGCTGAGCACACGCCTGCCTGCTCCTCACCGCACCCCCTAGCTTCCCAACCGCCCTGGTGAGCGCTGGGATGTTGAGCACCGGCCTCAGGCGGCCCTGGCACCGGCCAACGCATCGCCCCGCGCCGCTTGCCGTTCGCTTGTGCCGCCGCGCTCCGCCCGGTCGCATGCCACCCACCCTCACCGGTCTTGCGGCACTGCAGTGCGGACTCCAACGCTGAGTCGTGCTGCCCTGGGCGGCCCAGCGCCCGCCGCATTGCCTGCAGGACCCGGCGGCCGCCATGATTGGCGTCAACGTGTGGGGAGAGACGGCTGGGTTTTCAGGTGAGAGGGTGTGCGGTGCCATTCATCCTCCTGCCTTCATTGCTCGCGCTGTCCTGGCCACGGCCGCAGTCGGCCGCCATCGTGCCCTGGCTGAAAGCGCAGCCGGCGCACTTGCGCCTGATCTTCATCTCCGGCTCCGAGTGTCGCCGCGCCGTCGCGCGCGCAACACTGGCAGGCAGCGGATGCAGCGGCGCTCTTTGTGCAGGGCCCACTTGGTGTTTGCTTGCAGCGTGAGCACAGGCTGTGGCTCGGTCGACCTGTGCCGAAACAGAGATATTCACCAACCTTGCAGGCGTGGAGGTGGATCCGGCCAGCTTCTACCGCGGAGTGCGGCGCTTTGAGTACGAGGGGCTGCCCGCCCTCGGCCCCCTCAGCCTGCTGGACACAGCCGCGCGTGCGCTGGCGCTGCAGCTCGAGCAGGAGCCCGCGTTGGATGTGTCCTGGTGGGTGCTGGCATGTCGGAGCAGGGAGTGCAGGTGGGGGCGTGCTGGTCTGCGCGCGCTTGGAGCCGCACCGCGGTGCTGCGCAGCGCTGCCCGTCTGCCCTACCCGTTTGCCTCTGGCAGCTCCGCCTTCCAGCAGCTTGCCCTTCGACCTGCTGCGCCTGGTGCGGCGCGGCGTGCTGCGCTTTGACCACTACGCAAGCCCGCCGATGCCCACCAGGTGGGTGCTGCGCCGCATGCCCAGCGTGGTTGCCCATGCAGGGCGGGGCAGGGCGAGCCTCCTGGCAGCACGCGGACCTGCCGTTGCCTGCACCTCCGCGACCCCTGAACGGCGGCGGACAGCTGAGGGCGGCCCCTGCCAGGCATGCTGTTTGATGACAGCAGACAGGCGCCCACCGCTCCATGCCCAACCCTCAGCGGCGGGCTACTGGTGAGGCGGCGCGCGCTCAGCCTGCCTCTGCCGAATGCTTTGTTGCGCTCACCCCCCCGCCAGCCAACCCTCACAGCGAGGAGCTGCTGTCGGGGCGGCGCGCGCTGGTGGCAGCGATGCAGCAGGCGCGGGAGGAGGAGGAGGAGGTGGATGGCTGCTGGTGCTCTGCAGAGGCAGAGGCCAGGCTGCACAAGCAGGGTGCGGCGGCGGGGGGGGGAGCAGAGGATGTGCAGCAGCCAGTTTGCCTGCAGGGTCTGACTGCGGCTGCTGCTGCTGCTGCTGCTGTCGTGGCCATGCTGTGCCATCCTGCGCCGCGCCAGGCAGCGCTGGCGGTGTGCCGGCAGGCCCGCACGAGCGTCTGCAGCGGGGCTGTGCGTCCGCGGTCACGCTGAACAAGGTGTGAGTGCCTCCCATGCTGCAGAGCCCTGGGCTGCACACCGGCGCTCACAGATCGCATTATGTTGTTTTTCTACACAACATATTATGTTGTCTTGTGTTACCCTTGTGTGCTGCAGACCCGTGGGGCGATGTCAAGCTGCTGTTCTGGCACCGGCGCCCGGGCGGGGCGTTCCCGGACAAAGAGGATCACTGGGAGAGCCCTGACGATGGCAGCCGCATCTGCTGCGAGCACGGTGGTTTCAACGCGTCGTGCTGGGGCGAGGCGTGCGGCGACGGCAAGTGCAGCGACGGCGGGCGGGCCAAGCGACTGGTTCAAGCAGTGAATGAGATGCTAGGGCTGGAGGTCGACGCCGCGCCGCGGCTGATGCTGGCGACGACGAGCACTGCCACACAGGTAGCTGGGCGGGGGTGCTGCTTGGGGACTGATGGGTGCTGCATGCGGCGTCCTGCTTCCCTGCGCAGCGCGCGCAGCGCCCGCCGAGCTTCTCGACCGCGCCCACCCGCCGCCACCCCCTCTGGCCGCGCAGGCCGCGTACGGCGCCGGCCCCGCCTCAGCCTGCTGCGCCCACTGGTGTTTGACAACACTGGCGGGGACCACGCCGACCGCGTCTTCCTGCGCTGCGTGCCAAACCACTGCTTTTTTAAACAGGAGGACTGGCACGAGACACGCCCCCGCCTGGAGGTGCAGTCGGCGCGCGGCCCCGTGCCCAGCACCCGCGAGAAGCTGGCGCTGGCTGACGCGCTGCGCCTGCTGCGGCTGGAGCCGCTGGCGAGAGAGGCGGGCCTGCTGTTTGTGCGCACCGTCAACGGGGCTGGCTAGCGGCGCGACGCCCGCGGCGGTCCTGCAGAGGGTGTCGCAGCCGGCAGACGCCCTGAAGCGTTGCATCTGTGCCGCACGCTATGCCTAACTCACTGAAAGCTAGTGTTGCTGCTTGATGTTCCAGTGTCGAATTCGAGTAGATGTGAAAGACACAGGATGCAATAACAGAGGCCCTGGCCCAGGCTGGGCGGACGGCGCTGCCGGCGTGCTGGCCACGCTGCGCGCGACAGCTGTCGGCAGGTTTCCTGCCTGCACAAATACAGGCCGCCGCGCCCCCAGCCGCTATTCCTGCGCACTTCCGGGCCTCCCCAACTTGTCCAGACGCCCGTGCCCAGCCAGCTCCCCCGCCCCCGCGCCAATTGGTCGCGCACTCGGCGGTTTCGGCCCCCACGCCCCCACCCCGCGCCTCAAAGCTCCGCCACTCCGTCGACATGACTCCCTGGAGGCGCGAAGCGGCCGCGTCGCGGAATTTAGCCGCAGCGGTTTGGCGCCGGCGAAAAATGCGTTTGCTGCCGGCTTCGCCGCGCCTGACCACGCCTCCGCCCCCCCTCCACCGTTTGCAGGTCCGCCGTGGCGCTGCTGGTAGTCCTCGGCGCCGCCGCCGCCCAGCAGCCCGCGCCCGCCGGCCCGGCGCGCATCCACGAGCTGGCGCTCGCTCTGCTTCCCAGCCCCTTCCTGGTCGAGACTGTCGAGGCGGGCCCTCCTCCTCCCCCCGCGTCCAAGCTGCCCGCTTTCTGTGCTCTGCTGACTGCCGAGAACCCTCGAGTCTGCGCCGCTCCCGACGCCACCGGCGCGTTTGCCAGGTGTGTGAGGCGAGGGGCTGGCGGAGGGGTGCACGGAGAGAGCAGGGCAGGGCAGGGCGGGGCAGGACGGGGAGGGAGCGGGGAGAGCGGCAAAAGTGGAAGGGGACGCACACGCATGGGAGCTCTCAACACCCTGCGCCTCGACTGACCGCCTGCACACTCCTCCCCCGTAGGTCCCTCTGCCCCGAGTGCATCCCTGCTGGCGGTTCGGCGCGCCGTCGCCTGAGCCAGACTGCCCCCGAGGCTCCTCTGCTGCCCTGCGACCAGGTGAGAAGGAGGGGTTGGATGCAAACAGCCAGGCCGTGCCGCCTTCGCACACACACAACCGCCAGCCCTCTCCAGCACACACACACGGCGACCTGACGTCTGTCGGTCACCACCACCATCTCCGCCCCCCCCACCTGCCCCTTCCCCGCAGGTCCAGGATGCCAGCGCCATGTGCGCGTTCTTCCTGCAGCAGGCCGAGGGCGCATGCACCACGCAGGGGTGAGTGCTTGGAGTTGACGGACCCGTGCATATGGAGGGCACTCGTCTAGGATTGAGTGTGCTGCCAGCGAGCGCCCAACTTCTCGCTCACCCTTCCCTTGCCCCCCTTCCCCTTGGCTACCCTCCCCTTCCCTCCCCAGCTTCCTGACCGTATTCATGCAGATGCAGTGCGCCGCCTCCTGCAAGCGCTGCCTCTCCGGGGATGCGCCCGCCACCACCGCCTCGCCGCCACCCACCTGCGCGACGCTGCCCGACTCTGGCGCAGCATGCGGGTTCTTCTTCTCCACCATCGCCAACCCCTGCTCCTTGGAAAGCGCGGGCGACGCGTTCATTGCCACCTGGACCACCGCCAACTGCCAGACCAGCTGCGGCATCTGCGCCCCTGAGCCCGCCACCCCCACCCCCTCCCCCGTCGCCGAGCTTTCGCCCGCAGCACCCACCGTCGAGCCCGCGCCAGAGCCGGCCACCCCCACCCCCTCCCCCGTCACCGAGGACGAGCCGAGCACCGAGGAGGAGCCCGTCCCCGCATGCGCCGACCTGGAGAGCCCCACTTTTGCGTGCCGCGACGTGGTGGTGAGTGCAGGAAGGGGGTGACAGGGGGCAAAGCAAGGCGGGCATGAGGGAGTACTGGGGAGGTTGGAAAGGGACGTTGCGTGCACCTGACCTTCCCCAATGTAAACATCCATCACACACACCGCGCCGCCCCTCCCCCGCCTCCACCTGCAGGCTCAAGACCTATGCGGTATGGCCTACGCTGCCGCCTGGTGCCCCCTGAGGTGGGTGAGGGGGCAAGATGGGTGATGTGCAGGGCGTCGCGCAATGGAGGCAGCAGCGATGTTGAAAGGTCATGGGGGGAAGGTGACAGCGAGCTTGTGTGGCAGAGCGGCCAGCCCTACACCCTCAGAAAGGCTCCCCCCACATCCTGTAACACATGGCTGTTTAATTTCTGCAGCTGCGGGTACTGCACTCCCGACACCGCCGTCAGCCCCGCCTTGGAGCCGACCACCCCCACCCCCTCCCCCGTCGCCGAGCCCACCCCCTCCCCCGTCACAGAGGCGCCTGCTTCAGCGCCAACCAGCGAGCCCGCCTTGGAGCCGACCACCCCCACCCCCTCCCCCGTCGCTGAGCCCACCCCCTCCCCCGTCACAGAGGCGCCTGCTTCAGCGACCACCTCCACCCCCTCCCCCGTCGCCGAGCCCACCCCCTCCCCCGTCACAGAGGCGCCTGCTTCAGCGCCAACTGGCGAGCCCGCCCCGGAGCCGACCACCTCCACCCCCTCCCCCGTCGCCGAGCCCACCCCCTCCCCCGTCACAGAGGCGCCTGCTTCAGCGCCAACCAGCGAGCCCGCCCCGGAGCCGACCACCCCCACCCCCTCCCCCGTCGCCGAGCCCACCCCCTCCCCCGTCACAGAGGCGCCTGCTTCAGCGCCAACCGGCGAGCCCGCCCCGGAGCCGACCACCTCCACCCCCTCCCCCGTCGCCGAGCCCACCCCCTCCCCCGTCACAGAGGCGCCTGCTTCAGCGCCAACCAGCGAGCCCGCCCCGGAGCCGACCACCTCCACCCCCTCCCCCGTCGCCGAGCCCACCCCCTCCCCCGTCACAGAGGCGCCTGCTTCAGCGCCAACTGGCGAGCCCGCCCCGGAGCCGACCACCTCCACCCCCTCCCCCGTCGCCGAGCCCACCCCCTCCCCCGTCACAGAGGCGCCTGCTTCAGCGCCAACTGGCGAGCCCGCCCCGGAGCCGACCACCTCCACCCCCTCCCCCGTCGCCGAGCCCACCCCCTCCCCCGTCACAGAGGCGCCTGCTTCAGCGCCAACTGGCGAGCCCGCCCCGGAGCCGACCACCTCCACCCCCTCCCCCGTCGCCGAGCCCACCCCCTCCCCCGTCACAGAGGCGCCTGCTTCAGCGCCAACCAGCGAGCCCGCCCCGGAGCCGACCACCTCCACCCCCTCCCCCGTCGCCGAGCCCACCCCCTCCCCCGTCACAGAGGCGCCTGCTTCAGCGCCAACTGGCGAGCCCGCCCCGGAGCCGACCACCTCCACCCCCTCCCCCGTCGCCGAGCCCACCCCCTCCCCCGTCACAGAGGCGCCTGCTTCAGCGCCAACTGGCGAGCCCGCCCCGGAGCCGACCACCTCCACCCCCTCCCCCGTCGCCGAGCCCACCCCCTCCTCGTCACAGAGGCGCCTGCTTCAGCGCCAACTGGCGAGCCCGCCCCGGAGCCGACCACCTCCACCCCCTCCCCCGTCGCCGAGCCCACCCCCTCCCCCGTCACAGAGGCGCCTGCTTCAGCGCCAACCAGCGAGCCCGCCCCGGAGCCGACCACCTCCACCCCCTCCCCCGTCGCCGAGCCCACCCCCTCCCCCGTCACAGAGGCGCCTGCTTCAGCGCCAACTGGCGAGCCCGCCCCGGAGCCGACCACCTCCACCCCCTCCCCCGTTACGGAGGCGCCTTCCTCCACTCCCGCCGCCGGCTGCCCCTCGGGGGATGCACAGTTCGAGTCGGGCTACGCCAAGGGGTTCTCTGAGGTGAGAGGGGGAGTGTGTGTGCAGAGGAAGCCGGGGGGTAGGTTTAGGCTGTTGAGCCGCCTCCCTTGTCCCCCTCACCCTTTTATCTTCGTCCCCCCTCCTCCCCTCCCCCTGGTTCCATACCCTGCCGCTCACCCCAATCAGGCTCCCCACCTCCCACTTCCCCTTCCCCTCCCCCCGCACAGGGGTACACCCAGGGGATGGCTGCCGCTCGCGCGGCGCGGGTGGAGCTGCTCCCTCCTACCGAGGGCTCTGGCGGCCGCCGCCTGCTGGCGGCACAGCCGCAGCCCGCCCTCACCATGGCCAGCGCGACGCTGCTGGGCGCTGAAGCCACGGAGAAGGCGGTGCAGTCCATCCCCCTCCCCTTCCTCGCCGCTGCCGCTGCAGGCGGCGCGGTCACCGCGCTGTGCGTGCTTGGCGTACTCGCCCTGCGCCGCGCCAACACCCCCGCCACCCTGCCCTTCTGAGAATGTTAGTCATCCCCTCCCTCCTTCTGCTCTCCGACGCTATGCCTTGCCTCCCCACGCTCCTGCCCCTTTACGACCCCTCTGGTGGCGCTTTGACCCCCCTTCCGACGCTGCCCTGAACCAAGGATGCAGCCATGAACTTGTGTTACCGAACTTAGACGCTGCAGAGAAGCCAGGGGGTGACGCGGGGAAGGCTGCTTGAGCCCAGGACAGCGAGCAGGGATGCAACAGCCAACCTGAAGGCACGGCGGCGTTGCCTTTGCCTGCCGCTGTCGCCCTGGAGCTGACGCTTGCCTTAACACTGCATGGTCAGTGTACTACTACTTGCAGGTGGATTGTGGAGTGCCCACACGTCCACATTCTGCAGCCGCAGGGAGGCGATTGTCGTGAGATGCTGCGCCGCCAGCGAGCGCCCGCCGCCAGACAGGACTCGACGGAGAGCTCTCGCCATGCTCCAAAGCATGATTGACTTTAAGGCTACCACCAGAGCGCAAAGGCGTCCTCTGCCGACTCTTCACGGACCTCGGTGCTGTCTTGCGAGCTCCCGCCGCTCGGGCGCGCACTGTCAACGAGCTGAGAGGTATGTGATGCTCGTGGCGGGCAGCGAGACGCGCGGGCGCCGCCGCCGTGCTGGGTCGCGGTGCCGGTGCCGGGCACCGGCGCCTGTCGACGCCGCTGCCGCTTCACCCCACCATGCTGCAGGGCCGTCAGCCCAGATGGAGACCAACCCCTACTGCATCCAGGTGAGTGCGCACGAACCTTACGCAGCGGCACGGCCATCCAGCCCTTGCAGCCGCACGCACATGCAACCAGCCGCTCTTCCCACCCAGCACACCGCCGCTCTGGCCCCGCTGTGCCGTGCAGTACGCCGAGAGCGGGTAGGCCACCTGCACCGCTTGCAAAGCGCGTCGCTGATCTCTCTGACACACCCCGCTGTGCTGCGCAGTACGCCAAGAGCGGGCGGGCCATCTGCACCGCCTGTGAGAACACCATCGGCAAAGGGGAGCTGCGCCTGGGCTCCCCGGTGGTGTTCCACGACGCGGTGAGCTACAAATGGCGGCACTGGTGAGTTGCCCATCGCCCAGCAGGGGCTTGCCGCAGCGCCGTCCGTGCGTGACTAGCAACGCTTCGGACGCCTGGCATGCCTCCAGCAGCGGCTGCTGCCGTGGCGGCGTGCGGCGTCGCGTGCCGCCGTCGGCAGCAGTTGGCCCCACTGCGCGGCATGGTTGGTGGCGAGCCGTGCGCAACGCTGCAGCCGGGCGTGTGTTTGGCCTGCTGCTTCCCACCACACCAGTGCACACCTGCCTGCCTGCCTGCCTGCCCCCAGGACCTGCACCACCCCGGCGGTGCTGAACAACATGGCTGGCAAGATTGGGCGGCACAGCGTGGAGGCGGCCATCACGGGGATGGAAGACCTGAAGCCTCAGGTAGGGAAGGGGTGCTGGGCTGCTGCTGTTGTTTGTCGGTGATCCGCCACCCGCAGCGCGGTGTTTTGAAGGCGCAGCCCGGAGGAGGCAGCCACCGGCCGGAAGACCCACAGCCTCGGTGGGAGTCGGTGGCATGCAGACTATGTGCGTTTGCTGGCGCGCCACCCGGGGCAGGTGGAAATGGTCTTTGAAGGCAAAAGTGGGTGCCGGCAGGAGCATCGAGCGCAGTGACAAGAGGGTGCAGACAAGGCATTGCTTGCTTTGCGGGGGCAGAGCGGCCTGCCGCCGCCCTCCCTTTTTCGCGTTTCAACCGCCTGCTGTCGCAAACACACTGCAGGACCGCGAGCGTGTGATCCGTGCCATTCAGACTGGCGCGGTTGAGAAGAAGGAGCACCGGGAGGGCGAGGCCGGGTACACTGGCAGCGAGGAGGAGGAGGGACAGGAGGCGCCGGCGCCGCCCGTGCGGGCGAGTGCAGGGGCGGGGCGGTCGTGACCTGCTTTGTCAACGCTGGCTGCTAGGCGACTCGACGTTTGTTTGAAACCTGGCATGGCACCCCTCTCAGCGTCCCGCAGCAGCATGCGTGCCACCCGCTCCTCCGTTAGCACATGTCGATCGCCGCCGCCGCCGCCGCCGCCACCCACCCCCACCCCACCCCCACGCAGACGCCGCGCAAGCGCGCACCCTCGCGCAAGGCGCAGGAGACGGCGGCCGCCCAGGAGGCCGGCGAGGAGGTGAGCAGGCACAGAGTGCCGCCGTGGGCAGCGTGCTGCCGATTGCTGCAGTGGCAGCCACCTGTGCTGCACGCTGGCCTGCTGCGACTGCCAATCCATCGACTGCTGCGCTCCGCAGAGCGGGCTGCTGTGGCGCCTGCTGTGCCCGACCACCGCTCCCAGCCGCAGCAAGCAGCAGGGGAGCCCAGCCCTTGCCCGACCACACACGCTGCTTCCCTGCACTGCCGCATCCGCGCCAGGACGAGGAGTGGGTGCCCTCCTCCAAGAAGAAAAAGGCGCCTGCCCGGCGGGCTGCTGCAGCGGTGCACAAGTGACCCAGCAGCAGCGGGTGCCCGCCCGCCCGGGCCGGGCATGTTCGGGCGCGCTGGCGGCGTAGTTCCGCGGCGCCCAAAGGCAGCGACGCGCGGCGCCTGGTGCCGTGGTACCTGCACGGCACTGAGGGAAGTTCGCAGCAGGCAGCCACGCTCCAGTGCTCCTGCCAAGCGTGCAGTGAAGAACTGGGGAGGCGGCGGTGGCAGTGGCAGCGACGGCTGCGCACCGTTGCGGGGGGGTGAGCCGCAGTCCCACTTGCGGCGATTCTGATGGGTCTCTGCCGGAGGGCAGGGGTTGGGATTCACTGTCATGTCGAGTTTGGCTGTGTATCATAAACTAGAGCCATAAATGTTGAACCATGACGTGTGCGTGTCATAAAGGACTTCCGCAGCGAGACTGTTTGGGGCCAACGAGCAGCACATTGTGGAGCCTGGTTCCTGCGCAAACGAACCAGTTCTGTTGGCCAACTGGCCAAGTACCCGCAAAGCATCCGAATGTGGGTGGGAATGCAAAGGGGGGTTGCACGTGCACGAGTGCAGAGGGGCGCCCACGTCTTGCGGGCAGCACGCCGTGGCGGCGGGGCGGTGGGAGCATTTAGGACTTTCCCGCGCCTCCTCTCGCACCTTGAGCGCCTCCACCCGCCTTTATACCTATTTCCGAGGTGTCAGACCGCGGCGCAACAGCTGGCCGGACGCTGGGCTAGCGGCCTCCACTTGCGCGCAGGCCAGGATGACGGCTCGTGCGGCGACTAGCGGCTCATACCTTGTGCAGGTGAAGCGCAGATGGGTATAGCTAACGCGAAAGGCGCGGGGCCGCTGAAAGGCAGCGGCGTCAGCGCTGTCGAGCGGCGGCGGTGCCGCCGCCGCCGCCGCCGCCGATGCCGAAGCACCCTCACACCCTTCTTCCACTGCCCTGCGGCCCCCCTGGACGCCTGAAGTATGCACCAAGCGGGCGGTCTGGCTGCCTGGAGTGCAAGCAGCTGATACAGAAGGGCGAGCTGAGGCTTGGCGCGCCCCTTCCGGAGACGGGCCGCTGGCAGTGGCGGCACTGGTGCGTCCGTGTGCTTGCCTGCGTGCCTTGCCTGAGGCCTGCAAATCAGAACGCACGAAGTCTGCTTCGCAGCCATGCCTGGCGACTGCACATGCCGGCCTGCATCCAAACTCCAAATGCAGCAGCCACTGGCACGAGCCGCACCCGGGCCTGCCGTGCCGCAGCTGCCAACACCCCTGCCCTCCCCATCCCCCCCCCCATTGTCACGTATGCAGGGGCTGCCTAACGGACGCAGAGCTGGGCACCGTGCGGCAGCACGTGCAGCATCGGGGGCCCAAGGGTCTGACGGGCCAGGAGGAGCTGTCTGCAGAGGCACGTGCCGGGGGGGGGGGGGGCGGCGGCGGCGCCTGCAGGAGGGGCGCCAGGAGGGTTTGTAGCTGTGGGGCTGTGCTTTCCTGCTGCACAGATGCATGTGGGTGCCTGCGCGACGTGTCGTCACCCTTGCCGTAGTCTGCTGACTGCGCCTGCGGCTCTTGCTGCTCCCACACACTGCGCAGGACCAGGAGCGTGTGCGGCACGGCGTGGAGGCGGGGGATGCACACGGCGCGGCGTTCGGCGGCGAGCAGCCGGCGGCAGCAGCAGGGGGCGCGGCGGCGGGGCGGGCGGCGGCGGCGCGGGCGGCCGCGGAGGAGGGCTCGTCGTCTGATGGTGATGAGGAGGAGGAGGAGGAGGAGGAGGAGGAGGAGGAGGAGGAGGAGGAGGAGGAGAAGGAGGATAAACCTGCGAAGAAGAAGAAGCAGGCAAAGCAGGAAGAAGAGGAGGAAGAGGAGGAGGAGGAGGAAGATGATGAATACGAGCCGGCGCCACGCATCAAGGTGGGGCCAGCACCCACCGCCACAGCTACCGCCGCCGCCGCCGCCGCCGCCACGGCTACCGCTGCTGCCGCCGCCGCTGGCGTGCCCCGCCCTTTGTGCCCAGCTGATTCCACTGCCTGTGCGCAGCAGGCCCCCCCCCTCGGGCTCAGCCCTGCTTCTGCCACAACTGCCTGCAGACGCCCCGGAACGTGGTGGTGGGCTCTGGACGCCGCCTGCCCTCCCGCCGCATGGCAGAAAAGCGGCGCATGGCGGGCGACGACGAGGCAAGTTGGGCGGGGCGTGGGAGTGTTCTCTGGCGCGTTGCCTCAGGCGCCCTGCCGGCCAGCGCGGTCGCAGGCGGTGCGCACGTTGTTTCCTTGAGTCTGTGGTGCCCTGCTCTCCCTGACACCTGCCTGCCTGCTGTGCCCACATGTTCGTTCATCCCCTGGTCCTGCATCCACTTGCTTGCAGAAGGCAACATTGATTGTGCGATTCAAACATTGTCTGTGATTCAACCGTTTGTGACGAAAACCGCCTCGTTTGCAGGGTGACAGCGACTACGACCCCCGAGGCGACTCGCGCAAGAAGAGGGCTGTGCCGGTGCGGCGTGGCGGCGGCAGGTGAAGAACGCCGCTCGCATCAGCCACCGCCGGCGCCGCTCCCGCCGCCGCCGCCGCCGCAGCAGCGGCGGAAGCAGCAGCGGCTGCCACTGCAGGCTGCTGCGCTCCACGACGCGGCACTCGTTGGGACAGCGCCAGGGGGCTGGAGCCACGGTGCGTGGGCAACTGTGTGCCCGCGGCTGCTGTATGGCTAGCTGGGCTGTGCACCCGACAAACCTGAATGCATGACCTGCTGACGGACCGACTCTGCTGGACAAGTAGACCGTGCAATGTACTGTTGAGCATACGGTCAACTTATCGCTCTATACAGGAGGGGTGCAACCACTCCGGCATGCCGTCTGACACGTGCAGTGCCTTGATCCAGCGGGTAGAGTAGGCAGCGACGTGTCGCCGCCACCGAGCACTCGGAGGTGCAACCGCGCACACCGCTGCCGCTTGCCTCCCACCTGCCTCCCACATATTCTATGGAGGGCGCGCAGGCCCTGTCTTTTTTTTCTTTTTTTAAAAAGGGGCTTTTAAAAAGCCCTGGCATACTATCACAAAACACTGGCACGTGCAGGGCGCCACTGCAAGGCCCCTTTGTCCTGCTTGGCGGCAGCATCTCAGAGCCGCCCTCAACTCAACCACGCGGCAACGCCCACGCCATTGCGCGTGCCTGTTACCTCTGCGGCCACTTTGACACCGATACAGCCCGCCTCCGCCCGTCTCGTTTGCGCCCGAAGCGCGGAGCTTGCGGCGGGCTATGCTGCAGCTTGCTGGGCCTTGCCCGCAACCAGCAGCGATTGCGCAACGCTGTAGGAGCGGCGCGAATCGACGGGCCGCCGGCCGGCAGCACTGCGCCACCGCCGCCAACATGAGCGGCAGCCGCGCCGTGTCGCCGTCGAGCAGCCGGGCCGCCACCCCGCACGCAGCTCGCACCCCAAACTGGCGCAACCCCACAGCTACAGGTGGGAGCCTTCAGGGATGTTTCCCACTGTAGCGTGCACTCAGCGCTTGTGCATGCGCTTGGGCATGCACCACGTAGTCGTGTAGGCATGGCATGTCTCTGTACCAGGTGCGCGAGAGGGACACCTTCAGCGCTGCGCCCCTATGCCTCGTCGCAGCGCCGCAGGTGGCTTTCACCACCACACCCTCGCTCCCATCCCTACCCGCAGGCGCGCGCTCCATCTGCCTGCAGCTCGCCAGCCTGGGCCGCGGCGGCGCGCAGCGGCTGCACGCCCACGACTCTGAAGTAGGAGGAGCTGACGATGGAGCGCTGGCGCCGACGCCGCGACCGCAGAGCGCTTGGCAGCTGGTGGTGAGTCTGCTGCCGCTGCCGCTGCCGCTGCCGCTGCCGCTGCTGCCGCTGCCGCTGCTGCCGCTGCTGCCGCTGCCGCCGCTGCTGCTGCTGCTGCTGCTGCTGCTGTGTTATCTGTTTGTGCTAGTGGCGCTGGTGTCGCGGCATGGCGTGCGCAGTGTTCAGACTGTTTTGCTGCAGTGCAGCCTGGCAGGGCCGCAGCGGCGGGTGCAGTCGTGCAGCAGCCCTCGCGGCGCTCGTCTCGCCAGCCCCCCTCACCCACACCCGCCTGGCCCCCGCGCGCCCGCACCCGCAGGTCGCCCTGGCCGCCCTCAGCGTCGTCATTTGCTACGCGGATCGGTCCAACATCTCGACGGCCATCCTGCCCATGGCCGACCAGTACGGCTGGGCCACCGGGCAGCAGGGCCTCATCCTCTCGCAGTTCTTCCTGGGCTACCTGCTGACGCAGCTGCTGGGGGGTGAGGCGAGGGGGCGGTGAGGTGGGAGGCCCGGGGGCTGCTGACGCAGCTGGTGGGGGTGCTGCTGTCGCAGCAGCTGCCGCTTCCGCTGGTGGTGGTGAGTTGCTGCCGTGTTACACCTGTTCTTCACACAGGCCCCCCATGCAAGGGGTTGAATGGTGGGAGGGTGGGTGGGGGCGCTACACCAGGTGGCAGATTGCGAGCGAAGGCATAAGAGAGGGAATGGGGAAGTGCACTTGCTGGGCACAGCAGGCGCCATCCCTCTCCCCACCTCTGCACTCCGCCCGCCTCCCCCCCCCCCCTACACAGGCGCCCTGGCCGACAGGTACGGCGGCAAAGGCGTGCTGATGGCGGGAGTGGCGGCGTGGTCGGTCTGCACCTGCCTCACCCCGCCCGCGGCGGCCCTGGGCGTCCCCGCCCTGATCGCCATCCGGTGAGTGCTGCAGGGTGGGAGGGACAGGGCAACGGTGCTGGCACACACCGTGGGCCACTCGTTGGGCTGCTGCTCTGGCAGGACAAGTGGTTGATTCGGCCCCCCTCCGTCACCTGCCTGTAGCATCGCAATGGGCCTTGGCGAGGGTGTTGCTTTCCCAGCCATCCACTCGATCATTGCCCGCACCGTGCCTACCGAGAGCCAATCCACAGCGGTGCGAGCAGGGTGGGCAGGGGGAGGGTGTGGGCAGGCGGGCAGGGGAAACACGGAGACTACGGGCACGGCGCCCCTGTGCGGCTTTCCCGTGGCCCAGGGTCCCCATCCTGACCCCTTCGTGCCCCGCAGGTGGGAATCGTGACTGCAGCCAGCTACGGCGGCACCGCGCTGGCGTTTGGGCTGTCGCCCGCCATCATCGAGCACCTGGGCTGGCCTGTGAGTGCTCTCACGGGGTGCTGCTGAGGGGGCTCAGTTGTGGAGAGGGCGTGACATGCAGGGCGAGCCCTGCCGCGTAGTTGCTGAGCGCATGCGGTGCCGCTTGCAGGGTTGGTGCCTTGCTGCTGTCGTTTAGTTGCTCTGGCGCCTGCTTTGCCACGTCACCGCTCGCCACGTCCCCTCCCTGGCCGCCCCGCCGCGTGCCTGCAGTGGGTGTTTTACATCTTCGGCACGGCGGCGGTGCTGTGGCTGCCACCCTGGGCGCTGCTGCGGATAGACGGCGGGCGCGGCGGCGGCGGCAAGGGCTTCAACCTGCTATCCGTGTTTAGCAGCGAGGAGGGGCGCGGCGGCGCGTCTCCCGCAAGCCGCATGCCCCCCTCGACGAGCGCTGACTCCCTGGGGGAAGCAGCGCGGCTGCAGCCGCCGCTGCCGCAGCCCTCGGACGCAGGTGGGCGCTGCGCAGCGTGCATGCTGCCGGTGCCACGCTGCACCTGCCTGGTGGTTGAGGCCATGCGTCTGCCGGCTCCCGCCCAGCTCACCACTCCAAACAAAGCGCCCCCCACACACCTCTGCTCACGTCCTGCTGCTGTGCTGCCTCGACCCTCCTGCTCGTTGCAGCGTCACTGCTCAGCGACGCAGAGACTGAGTGGTCCGATGGAGTGGCAGCGGGGTTCAAGGCAACGGCGCGCGGCGGCGGCACGGGCGGCACCGGGTTGTGGGCGCTAATCCGGACCAAGGAGGTCTGGGCCATCTGCGCGGCGCAATATGCAGGTAGGGCGGCATGTGATCAAAGATGGGGGCCAAGCGTGACCAGGCAGGCAGGCAGGCAGGCAGGCAGGCAGGCAGGCAGCACATGTCTGCCCCCACCCCCCGCGTCACTTGCTCACCTCCGCCTCTTCCTTCCTGCCCTCCCTCCCCGCAGGGTCCTGGGGCTTTTACGGCCTGCTCAACTGGCTGCCCTCCTTCTTCCGGGACGCGTACAACGTGGAGATAGCGCAGCTGGCGTCCTTGACCCTGCTGCCCTTCCTGGTGCAGGGCGGCGTGGGGGCGGCGTCAGGTCGGTGGGAGGGGGGTCGGGAGGGGAGCGGGCAGGAGTGGGTAGGGTGGTGGTGGCTTTGAAAGGGAGGGGAGAGAGGGAGCGGGTTACACACACGTGTCACGTTCAACACAATCCTGTGCTGCTGAAAGGGAGGAGATGCCCGGTAGCACGCAGTGATGGCAGCGGGGGCATGCCCGACTGCCTCCTCCAGCTCCCCTGCTTGCCATATCCCCCCGGTGCACCGCTTCCAACTTCAGGCCTGCTGGCCGACAAGCTGCTGCGGCGCGGCTGGCCCGTGAAGCGTGTGCGGCGGACGCTGCAGACGGTCGGCATGCTGGGCCCCGCGGCCTGCATGCTGGCCGCCGCCTCCCCCCTCACAGATGGTAACCCCGGCGCCGCGTCTGCCTGGGTGACTGCTGGCCTTGGGCTGAACGCTCTCACGCTGGCAGCAGTCAGCGTCAGCCACTTGGACGTGGCGCCTAAGCATGCGGGCGTGGTGTTTGCGGCGGGCAATACGTGCGCCACGCTGGCGGGCCTGCTGGCGGTACCGCTGACGGGGGTGGTACTGGAGACCACCCAAAGCTGGCCCCTGGTGAGCGCCAGCAGTGTGGCACTGACACGCGTGTACTGGCAGAGCCGGTACAGGCTGAATGCATGCTGTGCCTGCTGCTGGTCTTTTGCAGCTTCCTGCCCGGCACGCCTTTGCCTGCTGCTGGGCGCTCTGTTGCAGCCTCCTTGCCCACCTGCCCTGCCTCTTTGGCGACGCCCCTCCATCCCGCGGCAGGTGTTTGGCATTACCGCGGGGCACTACGTTGTCGGCGCAGCGGTGTTTGCTACGTGGGTGGGCGACCGCCCCCTGCCCCAGGACGGATGAGGCTGCAGCGACGCCGGCGGCGCGCCGTCCTGCTGCACCCCGCCATGTGTGACCCTCAGATCTTTCCACCGACTCACGACCCTTGACCCTTGACATTGAACTATGCAGCAGCGCACCCCCCTCCTCTGCTCTGCTTCTCCTCTGTTGTGCCTGCCTCCCCTTGGCCCCCTCCCACTGCCGCAGCCCTGTTTCAGTGCACTTTGTCCCCTGCCCACTGCCGCCAAGCGCCGCATTGCATCCCTTTTCCCTCCCTATGCATGCACACTCGTGATCTCGGAAGCCTGGTGCATATGCCTGCAGCACCGTGTGGCAGCACGTGCACTTGCCCGTCGCGACAGCCAGCCGGGGGGGGGGGCCTTGGCCCGCTGCTCTCGCACGTCACGATTTCACATGATGCTTTCGAGGACTCTGCAGAGGATTGCAGATGCGGTTGCCAAACTGACTGTTGCAGCTGCTAAGGAGGGGACTCCGCGGCTGCCCTGGCCGGCGGCTCAGTCCCAGGCGTTGGTCGGCGGCTCGCTGTTCGCCGGCCCCGGCCGCGGCAGCCCGCCGGTGCCGTCTGCCTGCAGCAGCGACAGCGGGTCCGCCGGCAGCGGGAAGTGCTGCACGTAGCAGCGTCGCACCGCCTCCAGATCGCCGTCCAAATAAATGGCGCCCTACGCAGGCAGGACCAAGAAATTGCGGACCAAACATTGTGTCTGAGAGGGATGCTAAGGGCGCGCTGATGGGCAGTCGCATGTTGCACGGCCCTCCTGACGACCAGGCGGGCACCTGCCCTCCCTTTCCTCCCCCTTTCCCTCCCCACCATCAATGCCTCAAACATCTCAGCCAGCATGTTGCTGCTGGGCTCCCCGGACTGCTGCACTGCAGCACAGGGGGCGGGGGAGGGCAGGGCGGGGTGGCTGCGTGGCAGTGGCGGCTGCGTGGGCTCGGTGGCACAGGGAGCAGGCACACGCAGTGCTGGCAGATGAGCTAGATTCCGTCGCATGTGGTGATGCGGCATGCAGATTAATGAGTACGATGACTCGTGCAGCAGGGGATAAACTCACCGCGCACGCTCCTGCCCAGCACCAGGTGCGGCCCCAGGCCAAGGTGGTTGGCGTACCGCTCGCACATCAGCCGCCCTATTAACGTCTTGCGCACCTCACTGGGGGAGGGGGGAGAAACGGAGCGGCGGAGCGGGGATCGGTGGGGAGTGGAGGAGCCACAGGCACGTGCAAAGGCGGGCAGGGGCAGGGGCAGCCGGCAGCGCTGGGTCCTTCTCGGGGATCCGCCGCCACGGCCGCGCTGCCCCAGAAGCCGCCGTCACCCACTCCCCCTCCGCACGCACCTCAGCTTGCCAATGGGCACGTAGCCCAGCGCCGCTGCCACTTCTTCTGCCACCACCAGATAAAGCGCCGCGTCCCCTATCCACGCCATGATGCCGTTGTGCGTGGAGGGTGCTGCGCTAGAGTGGATCAACGCCAGCCGCAGCAGGTAGCGGTTCCTGGGTGTGTGTGTGTGTGTGGGGGGGGGGGGGGGGGGGGGGGCGGGGCGGGGGGGGGGGGTGCATGCTGTCATTCAACAGCGCTGCAGCAGCGGAAACGACTGGGGCGGCAGAAACACAGAGCGTGTAGCGCAGGGGCTGGCCTGCATCCCGGAGGGGTGCGGCAGGGGTGGGCGGCACAGGGAGGTGGTGGGTGCTGCCCTGGGCGAGTGCTGTCGCCCGCAGCCCGACTGCATGCGTGCAGATCCGTGCTGCGGCACAGGCACACCGACAAACAGAAGAGGCGCCACCCTAGACGCGACCCTGCCCTCACTCACTTGAACTGGTAGCCCAGCCGCTCCTGCAAAGCGTCAATGTCCGTTCTGCTCGCCTCCACAGGCCGCTTTCCTGGTGGGTCGGTCCACTCTATGTTGCGTGCCGTCTGCGTCAGCTTGTCTGCCAGCATGCCGCGGTTTGCCAGCGGCGCGGCGAGACCTGCGGGGTCGACGGCGCTGCCAAACGCGCCGCCGCCGCCGCCGTCGCCGCCGCCACTGCTGGTTTGCCGCCTCCCACCGCCGCTCGCTGCTGATTTCTGCTTTTTCCGGCGCGGCTCTGCTGCTAGCCACACGGCTCGTTGCTGCACTTGGCGAGAGGCACCGATTGCCAGGCGCCAGCAGGCTCCCGTCAACGCGGCAGCTCCACACATACTTGTTCGCAAAGTCTTGGCAACAATGTGAACGCGCCGCCGACACGCATGCATGAAGCCTTGCTATCATGCTAGCCGACGCTGCTGCCGCCGCTGCCGTGTGGCATGACACCGCCTGCCTGCCCCTCTTACTCGTCAGTGCATCACAGAGAAGGCTTGAGCAGTGCATGGTGATGTGTCGCATCAAATGAAGGGAATGGCGCAGAGAGGCAGGAGGCAGGGACACGAGGCGCAGTGTTGGGTGGCGACGGGTCGGTCGGACCAGAAACGTATTGGGGGGCGGAGGTCGAGCGCAAGCACAAGTGCAGCAGGCGACCGGGGCATGGTGCCGCGCCGGCAGGGGCGTCGCGGGCAGAAGCGAGGGCAGCGGGTCAGGGCATGGCGCCGCCGGCGCGCAGCAGCTGCACCAGCAGGCATACGTTCCATAGGGAGTGCAGCGCGATGGGGGCCAGCAGGTTGCGGCTGGCGGCGTACGCCCCCCCAAACACGCACCCCAGCAGCAGCAGCGGCAGCAGCCCCTCCCTGCTGAAGTGCACCAGGGCGAAGATCAGCGAGGTGGCTGCCACCGCCGCGGGCGCCGGCAGGTACCTCCCCAGGGAAGGCAGGAGGAAGCCGCGGAACATGAGCTCTTCCCAGATGGGCGCCGCCACCGCCAGCACCCCAAACCAGAGCGCCTGGGTGGCGGGGGAGGAGGAGCCCAGGATTCGCTCCGCGGTGCCGCTGCAGGGTCAGGGCCAGGGCCAGGTGGGGGCGTGCTGGAGGTCGACGAGGGGGGGGGCGTGGCAGAGGGGCAGCGCTGCGAGGCGACGCCCCAATGCTGCGTGGCAGCCTTCCTCGGTGGTGGTGGCTCATCCTCCTCCACATCCGCACCACACCACATCCTCCGGCTTGAGCCCCAAACTCCCACCTCCGTTATACCCCCCCCCCCCCCCGTTATATCCCCCCCCCGCCCACCTGGCCACCACTTCCTCCAGCGCCAACAGCGCCACCATGCGCTTGTGCACCCAGTCAATGAGGGGAAAGGTGGCCAGCCCCGCGGCGACGGCCGGCAGCCAGGCGCGCAGCGGGCGCAGCGGCACGGCAAACAGGCCCAGCGCGCGGGGGTGGTAGCCGGCCAGGCCGCGGCGCAGCAGGGCTAGCGTGGCGCCCACCTGCGGGCAGCGTCGCAGCAGGGTGGGTTGCGCAGAGTGCCAGAAACAAGGACCGCCTGCCAGCTGGCTGCGATTTGAATTCAATGCAACCGAAAGCACAGATGACGGCTGCATGCCCCAATTCAGCTGTGCGCCCAGTCGAAAGTGCACGCAAGTCGCACAACCGCCCAGCAACCCCACCGTACCTGGAGGCTGTCCAGCAGCAGGTGCCGCAGCGCTTGCGTGGCCGCGCCGCCCGGTTCCGCGCCCGCCCAGCGCAGCAGCGCGGGCACGAGGGTGTAGGCAGCTAGCCAGAAGGTGAGCAGCCACATCACCATCAGCGTCAGCGTGGTGTTCAGGCCCCAGGGGACCGCCGGCAGCGCCGGCCAGTGTATGAGCCGCGCCGCCCACTGGGGCAGCTGCGGCGCCGCTGGCTGCTGCTGCTCCCCGCCGCCCCGCTGCTGCTGGTCCTGCTGCTGTTGGAGCACGTCGGCTGCGGCAGGTCCCGCCGCTGTCTGCTGCGCATGCAGCTGCTGCTGCTGCCGCTGCCGCTCCGCCTCGGCAAGCAGATCTGCCTGCGCCGCTGCTGCCTGCGGCTCTACTGCCGCCGCCGTTTGCTGCTGCTGCTCGTGGCTGCTGCCGTCGGGCGCGGGCGCTGCCTGTAGCCGCCACCGTCGTCGGTGATGCCCATCAGCTGCAAGCGTGGGGCAGGGCAGGGAGCGAGTGTAAAGTTGGCAAGCTGCGTGTAGTATCCGTGCCGCTGCCTGCCTGAGGGTGCCGCTGGCAGCGCCCGCCGCTGCTGTCGCTGCCTGCCACTTCTCACCTGCAGCAGCTAGCGGAGCTCGTTGTCTGCAGCCTGCACGCGCGCTGCTGCGCCACTGGACGGGCTGCCGGGCGGCCTGGAGGGGGCGCCGCTGCACTCCGCCACGCAGTTGCTGGGAGGGCGCCCAGGCAGCGCCTGTGGGCGGCCGTACGGCCGTGGATGTCGTCATTTTCGAGTGTGGGCAACGCCGGCCAGCAGCGCGACCGGGTGCCGCACCGCGGGCGCGGAGCTCCCAGAGCCGTCTGTGAGCAAGCTGTGCTGTACTGATTGTCTCCTAAATACCAAATGCCGCGAATGATGGGCGCAGATTCGCTGGGGGAGGCCTCACAGACAGGCATGGCGGCTCGCCGCCCCGCTGTGCGCTGCGCGGGTCCCCGCCACCGTTTGCCCCCTCCTTACCCAGCCGGCACGCAGAGCAGAATTACAAGGATGAGCACAAGCATGAGGTTTTGGAAAAGGGGCACCGTGCAGATGCGCCTCAGCACATGTCAGCCCAGGCGGCGGGGCTGCTGGGCTCCTCGCTCGCTGCGCATCCGCCGCCGCCGCCGCCACCGACGCCCTGCTTCTGGCCGCCGCGCCTGCCGCGCCGCCCGCTGCGCTTGCCCGCGGCCTCAGCCGCCCACGAAGCGAAAGCCGGCTTCTGTTCAGCACCAGGAGCAGCCACCTGTGGACCTCCAGCCCGGGGCGCGCCAAAGCCAGGGGGCGGACCATCCACGTCGCTCAACACGCTGCGTGCGGGGCTGGCGGCACGTGGCGCCGCCGCCTCCACGCCGGCGCCGCCGCGACCAGCTGGCGAGGGCGTGAACTCGATGCCAGCGCGCACAGCAGGGTGGCTGGGGCTGGCAGGCGTCCATGCAGGGTCCGGAGTGGCGGCGGCGTGCGCGTCGCCGCCCCGCGCCGGCAGCGCAGGCGTCAGGCTGGGCGTGCCCGCCTCTGGTGCGGGCTGCAGCGGCAGCACGTGCAGCGGCGAGCCGAAGGGGACTGGGCCGCGAGGGGAGCTCAGCGGGGAGGCGGGGCGGGGGCTCCCCTGCGCAGCGTTGGCTGCCACCACGGCAGCCACTGCAACAGGGTGGATAGGGTGTGGTGGTGTGTGTGGGGGTGGGGGGTGGGTGGGTGGGGGGGGGGGGGGGGATGCATGAGGGAGAGCGCAGTTGTCTGCTCTGCGAATCGTGCACGCAGCTGGTTGCTTACATGCACGCGCTTTACGCCTGGCGCCTGTGGCACCGCTGCTGCGACCGGCGCAGCAGCCGCGCCACGCTGACCTGCCGTAGGGATTGAGGGACCGCAGCTTCCTTCCCTCTCCTGCATGTCACACATCCGCTGCTTCCAGGACCATTCAAGCACTGCGCCCACCCACGCCGCTCACCCGCGCTAACCTGCGCGCTGCTGCCAGCCCGCGCCGCCGGGCGCGCGCGCCCCGCCGCCGCCGCCGCCGCCGCCGCGCACGTTTTCGGCCTCCGAGCTGCGGCGCAGCGGCGCCGGCGCCGGCTTTCCACAGGGCTGCGGAGGCTTCTTGCTGAACATCTCCAGGATGGAGCCCTGGTGAGGGAGCGGGGTGTGGAAATGAGGGGAGAGGTGGGAAGGAAGTGGGCAGAGTGGGCGGGGAGGTGGGGGGTAGGGCTGGGGAGAGTGCGCAAGGTGGGGCGGGGGGGGCTCTAATTTAACGCGCTTTGACCATCGGGTACGAGGGAGGGAGCATGCAGGTGGTGAAAAGGGTCACTGGAGCGCGGGCTGGGCCCCCGAGGCCAGAGTCTGGCAGGTTCCAGGCAGACGCGCTGTTGCCTCCTTTGCATCCCTGCCCCCACCCCCCCGTCCCGCCGCACCCGACGCTGCCCGCCCGCATCGACCCAGCTCGACCTTCAGAAGCAGGCAGGCGGCAGCGCCGTGCCGCTGCAGCACCCACCCACCTCGACTTCTTCCAGGGCCTTGTACGCCTTCCAGTCGTTCTTCTTGATCTGTGGCGGCGGCAAGGAGGCGAGGGCCAGGAGGCAAGGGACAGGAGGGGTGAGGGTGGGTGGGTGGGTTCAGCAGCAGCAGCAGCAGCATCGCACGGTGGCAGCAGGAGGCGCATGCTCAAGGCCGCGGCGGTCCTGTGTGTGGCCTCTCAAGCCCCCCCACCCACCCACCAGCGCTTTGAGAGGACCGTGACGGCACAGCCCCTGGCGACAGGTCGGCACCCACCCACCTGCGTGTCCTCCGCCAGTGTGTCGTGGTGCAGCATGTTAAGCAGCTCCTGGCCGGTGAAGGGGCCGCTCACGCGCCCGCGGCCGCTCTTCAGCAGCCACTCCTGAGCAAGAGAAGCAACGACGAAGAACGGGACGGCAGGAGGGAGGGGGGTGGGGGGGGGGGGGGGGAGGGGGGCAAGCCAGGTAGGGTAGACAGCCGAAGGGCCCCCCACCGGCAGCCACTAGTGTGCGGCGACAGGCAACGACGCAGGGAAGAGCGACAGTGATTTGGCCAGGCGGTGCGAACGGTGCAGAACTTCCCCCCCGTCACCTGAGCACCTTGTCATCCTCATAACCCACAGGGCTCTTCTCCTTCCTGCCGCCGCCGCCGTTGCCGTCCCAATTGCCGTTGCCGTTGCCGCCCGAGCAGCCAGTGCCGCTGCGCGTGCTGCCGCCGCTGGGCGCGCCGCTGCCGCTGCCCGCCGCTCCCCAGGAGCCAGCTGGCGAGTTGCCAGACTGCTGCGCGCGACGCCCGGCGGGCACCGGCACAGGGGCAACGTGGGAGGAGCGGCCGACCGGCTGCTGCAGCTGCTGCTGCTGCTGCTGTCGTTCGACGTAAGGCTTAGCTGCCACAGCGGCGATTGCCCAGGCGGCGGCATCAGGCACAGCTGGCTCTGCTGGGACAGCTGGCTCTACCTCCACTTTGAGGCCACCTGCCCAGGAGCAGCTGTCAGGCAGCTGCTCTGCCGAAGGCTGGAAGCTGGAAGCCAGGCCCCAGGAGGCAGCATCCGGCACGTCTGCCTGTACCGGCGCGCTGGCGGCCGGCCTGGGCCACGCCTGCTGCGCCTGGGCCTGCTGCTCGGGGCGGGGCGGCGGCGCGCTGCCCGCGGGCTTGGCCGCCAGCCACACCGGCTGTGGGTAGGCAGGGGCGGCGGGGGAGGAGGCGCTGGAGGCCTGCTGAGCTGGGGGCAGCGTTTGCGCTGCGCTGGCGCCGGAAATCCTCGACGGCTGGCCCAAGCCCAGCGGCACTGCCGGCCGCCCCGTGGACGGCCCCAGCCGCGGCCAGGAGGCGTCGCCGCTGGAGGCGGGCGCCACGGGCGCTGCCGCTGCAGGCTGGGGCCGCCAGGAAGAGGCCTGGGCCAGCGGCGTTGCGCCGTGCAGGGCAGTCGGCTGCGGCAGCAGGGCAGCCTCGCACACCGGCGGCGCAGCGGGCGCCGGCGGTGCCGCAGCGGCCTCGGGCAGGGGCGTGCCGGTGGCGTAGCAGTGGCGCACCAGCGCAAGGTCCAGCCAGGCGCTGTTGGGGCTGTCCTGCTTGACCTGAAGGGCAGAGAAAGCAGTGGAGACACTGGGAGGCAGGTACGGCAACCAAATACGACCTGTAAATGGGACCAGCCAGGCGCCGCGGCGCTCTCTTGCCAGGCGTGCAGCGCGAGAAGGCGACGAGGGCAGACTGCCAGCGGAGCAGCACAGGCAGCAGGCAGCTCAGCGCTTGCTCCAACCCGCCCTGCCCACGACCACCACCTGCACCCACCTCCGTGCCGGGCGGCACGCTGCCCTGCTGCAGCCAGTACAAAAGCTGCTCTAGGCTGTAGGGGCCGTACAGGCGGGCGCTGCCGTCAGGTGACAGGTAGTGAAAGGTGTCCTGTAGCACAGCAAGCAGGGGCGAAGGAGTCGGGGCATCGGTGGGGGGCGAGGCGAGGTGGGCGAGGAGCAGGGATCACACCAAGTTGTGCCAAGCAATACGTAACACATGCAGGCAGCCTTCCCATCACACGCCTGCAGGGTGGGCTGCGCACGTGGCGGCGTTGCCAGGTGCGGCGCCAGCGCTTGCGGCAGGTTGTCCGGTGCCACGCCCGGCCACTCTGCGGCCGTGATCCGAAGGCTGGAGGCGACGGCCGTGGCAGGCGCCAGAGACAGCTGCCGCTGTGCTTGCATTGCAAGGGTCGCTGCCGCGCCTGACGCGGCGGGCATGGCGGCGGGCAAGGGTCCCGCCTGCGGATGCTGCCCGCCTGCGGCGCGTGCAGCGCACAGCGTGCGCAGCTCTGCCTCAACCTCGGGGCTGTCCTGCAGCGCGCCTGCAGCAAGCAGGGCAGCAGGGCGGGGCAAATTTATCAAGTGGAGGCGAGCCCTCAGGCGTCAGCCCCGTGCGAGCCGTCCACAGCAGCCGAGGCCCAGGCAGCAGTCGCCCACCTGCGCCCCGCCTGAAGTGCCCACACTATCTGCCCTCCGCCGCCGCAGAAGGGGTGCCACTCACCGCCGTCGACAGCTGCCTCAAGGGCCTGGAAGTACTCTTCAACCGAGCCGGTGGGCGAGGAGGGGGCGCTGCCCTCGAGGCGGGCCCCCGCCACCGCCAGCAGCACGCACGCGCACTTGACGTCGTGCGCGGCGGCGGCGGCGGCGACGTGCTTCTCCCCCTGAGAGGCAGGGGGAGGCAGGGCGGGGCAGGCGGCACGGAGAGGTGGATGGTAAGCGCGCAGCACAGTGCACAAGTGTGCTCTCACCGTTCACCCTCGATCCTTCCCCCTCCCAGCCTCCTTCCCTCCAGACTGAAGCACGTGCAGCCTCCGCAGCCTCCCTCCCGTCGCGCCTGGTGCGCGTGCGGCCTCAGCAGCTCGCCCAGGCAGGAGTGAATGACCGGGGCGCCGATGGCTCCCGCCCGGAACAGGGAGGCCACGAGGCGCACAGCGCCCATCTTGGCGGCACGCTCGGCTGGCGGCCACGCCTCGCCTGGCAAAGGTAGGAGACGGTGTGGGCGCGAGGGGATTGCGAGAATTTGGTGACAGGGGGGGAGCTGAGATGCGGCGGGCATGGCACGTGGGCTGCTGGGCGCCGCTGCTGCCGGCCAGGCCATCCAGGGGGGCTCAGGTAGGCACGAGGGGCCACCCTGTGGCAGGAGTGGGGCAAGCTGTTGGCGGCGCACAGTGTAACTGCAGCGCAGCGCATTCGCAACAGGTCATGCGAGGCGAGCGCCTGCCGCTGCCTGCGCCTTACCCGGAGGCGGCGGCGACAGTTCGAACGCGTCTTGGCAGCGGGTGAGCAGCAGGCAGCGGAGCAGCACGCCATTGCCGCTGGCGGCGCCGATGCTGCCGGCACGCTGCGTCTGGGCCGCCACCATGGCCGCCACCGCGGAAGATACTGCATCCGCCTCGGCTTCGCCGCGCAGCGCAGCCACGTACAGCTGTAGGGGGAAATGTCCGGGGGGAAATGTCTGGGGGAATCAGGGCAGCGTGCGGGCAGCAGGCAAAGAGGTCGGTGGAGCGACGGCCGGGCGTCGCCGACATGGGGCTCGTGCGCCCGCTGCACATGGCACCCTGCCAAGTGGTCGCCTCCCACGGCTGCTTCCCTACATGTGCTTGTCTTCTTACGACCCCTCAACGCCCTTTCGCTGCCCAGCGCCTCCCACTACTCCCAGGGGCCACCCACCTCCTGAGCCACTCGTTCTGCCGCATGTGCGCGCCGGAGGTCGAGGCCGGCCAGCGCCTCTGCCACCGCCTCCACCATCGGCGGCTGTGGCTCGGCCAGCAGGTCTTGCGTCAGGCGGCGCGCTGCATCGCCAGGGGCCTCGAGGAGAGAGTTGTGGGGCGCGTCTTCCCAGGACGCTGGCACGGCCGCGGCGGCCGCTGCCGGCGCCGCCATCGGGGCGTGGCGGGAGGGGGTAGCGGGGTGAAGGCGCGGTGGGGGTCCCTGTGGGCAACCTGCAGAATTCATACAAGCGTCAGGGGTTGGTTGAACGCGGAAAGACGCAGTTTCGCACCCACCGCGGCCTGATCGAGCGCTGGCAGGACTCTGAGACGCATCCCCTACTGCAACGCGCCTGCCGCGATCTGCAGGGGTGTGTGGAGAGGGACGCGCGGGGGCGCAGAGGGCGGGCGAGGCGGCGGGCCAAGTTTGAGCGGGTAGGCCGTGCAGCCAAGCTCCCAGGCTCACCGATCGACTGCCTGGTCGATGTGGGTCAATGGTCGGGATTAGTAGGAGCGCGCAAGAGCATCGCGAGCGCATCATCTCTATCCTGCCTGCATGGGGCCGCCGCCGGCTAGCGGCGGGCGGTGAGCGCGGCCTGCAAATGCGCTGCCCTGGGCGACTTGCCCCACATACGCACTACATAATCGCTCTCGCACAGCTGTGTCATGCATGATACAGCTGCGCCGCTGGTGGTGCACGCCGTGTGGCCCCCCTGCTCATCTGCCGCTGCCGTCCCAAATGGAACACAGCCGAAAGGGAACTGTTCCACTGTCAGTTTTAAACGAACGAAAACACTGCAGCAACGGCAAGTAAAACAGGCGAGCTTGAAACCGGAAACTCCAAATGAAAAACTGTCGCGGCTGGAGAAAAACACAGAGGGGAACCTTATTGCAACATTGCGCCACAGCGACCGCCGGTGGGAGTCGGCCGAATGCAGTTGTAGACAAGACTGGCAATGCCGTATCGCGGAAAGAGAAGCAGGGAGATTGCGTGGGTGACGGGTGTGGGTGGTGGGTGGTGGGGGTGGGGGCACTACCATTGATCTCTAGCGCAGCGTGACTACAGCCTCCGCTGCTGCGCTTCGCGACTGCGCCCGCTGCTGGCCTGCCAATGAGGCCTCCGCAGCTGCGCCATTGCCGCTCACCTTCACGTGAACGCATCTGCGCACCTGCGCACCTGCAGGTGCGTCGTCAGGGTTGCCGGCGCTCACAGCCTGACTTTCGTGGCACTGTTGCTGCCGCTGCGCTCGGGCACCACGACCACCGCCTTCAGCCCGTCTGTGCTGCTGCCCTCCTCCTCGTCATCAGAGTTGGCGGCGCCCTCGATCAGGCTGGCGGTCACCGCCTGGCGCTGCAGGCTGCGGAGAACCTGGCAGGGGCGGGGGGTGGGAGGGCGGCGGGCGGCGAGGGGTGGGAGGGCGGCAGGACTCCTGCCGGAGGGCGGCCTCGGAGGCAGGGAGGGAGGGCGGCGGGCGGTGAGGGGTGGGAGGGCGGCAGGAGGCAGGGAGGGAGGGCGGCCTCGGAGGCAGGGAGGGAGGGCGGCGGGCGGCGAGGGGTGGGAGGGCGGCAGGAGGCAGGGAGGGAGGGCGGCGGGCGGCGAGGGGTGGGAAGGCGGCAGGCGGAGCGCTAGGCGCTTCGCTGCACTGTAGATGGCCTCGCAAGCTGCCTGTGGGGCTGCAGGCAACGGCACGGTGCCGCCGCGCGGCGCAGGCACGGCCAGGCGCGGCCGGCAGGGAGGCCGGCAGGGGGCACACCACTCACTTGAGGTTGCTTCCCATGCAGCGGTGCGTCTGGGCAACGATTTAATCCAGAGGGATGTCGTTGAAGTCTGCAGCGGGAGCAGCATTAGGCGGTCGAGCAGGCGGCGCTTCCCGGCTGCCGCTCGCTGCGCTGCGCCGTACGTGGGAGGCCGTACGTGGGGGTGCGCAACTCGCAGCCGCCCAAGCCCGACCAGCCGCACTGCCTGCCGTGCACGCTGAAGGACACAGGCGCGCGGGGCGGGCAGGGCCAGTGCACCGCTAGCGCGCCGCGCCGCCTGCCGCCGGCGTGCCTCCGCCCAACCCTCCCCGCCGCCCTGGCCGCCGCCCTGCCTGCCCCCCCCCCCCACACACACACACACCCCCCACCCACCCACCACCCACCCACCCACCCCCACACGCACACGCACACGCGCGCACGCACGCACGCACGCACGCACGCACGCACGCACGCACGCACGCACGCACGCACGCACGCACGCACGCACGCACGCACGCACGCACGCACACACACACACACACACACACACACACACACACACACACACACACACACAGCTGGTTCTTGCGTAGCCAGCTGCGTGCAGCCACGCCCTGTTTGGGAGACATCCTGTTCCCTCTCTGCACCTTGGCCCTTCGCCAACAGCTGTTCCACTACAGCACGCCAGAGCCTGCCCATCGCAGCACGACGCAGCACGGAGGCCCCTTCCCACTCGGTGGCACACACCTTTGCCGAAGGGCTGCTCCACCTCCACCGCCGCCTCCTCGACGCCAATCACTCCGAAGCCGATCACAGCGCACAGCAGCATGGTGTACCTGCGGTGCAGGGCGCGGGCCCAGGTTCGACAGGCATCACCCAGGGAATGTGTGCGGGGAAGCGGCGGTCGCAGCAGCGGAGTCTTCTCCGACAGCAGCAGTAGCAGCAGCAGCAGCGGCGGCGGCGGCGCCGCCGCCGCCCAGCCCGGCCCGATTCCCGGGGGGAAGCAAGCAAGTGAGCACCACGCAGAGCGAACTCTCACCAGTCGAAATAAACGACGTACATCCACGGGATGCAGGCCAGCCAGAGGCACATGAAGGTGTGCAGGTGGGAGATGTACTGCAGGCAGGGGCGAGGGGGAGAAGCACTGCAGGTGATGAATGCTTCGCAGGCAGGGGAGCGGCACCGCAGGAGATGACAGCAGGCAGGGCGTGGCGCCATGAGGACTGCTGCCGTCACTGCTGGTACCGGCGCAACTGCTGCTGCTGCTGCTGCTGCTGCTGCTGCTGCTGCTGCTGCTGCTGCTGCTGCTGGCTGTCGGCGCAGCCACTGCTGCACTCACCGCAAACGGGATCGGGGTGTTGAGCATGGCTCGGCAGGCGGCGTAGTCGTAGTAGGTGTCATCGGCACGCTCCAGCCACTTCTGGTCCCTGCAATGCAGAGTGGAAAATCTGGCTTGAACCAGCGGCGGCGTGGCGGGGGCACCTGGCAAGTTGCCACTTCAACTGCTGCTCACGACTGCTGTTGCCCCATGGCGTGCACCGGGCGCCTGTCACCCTTTGCAAGTGGACCGCCTGCATGGGCGCAGTCCGCTGCAGCCACCGCAGCACGCGCAGCGTGCACGGCGCCCGCGGACGCACAGCACCCGCTCGCCCAGCAGCACCGCAGCGCCCGGCAGCACCCGCAAGCAGCACCCACTTCTGTAGGCGGAAGTTGCGCTCCGCTGTTGTCACCATGAGGAAGCAGTACGACACGGGGTCTGGGGTGCGGAGGGGCGGAGGAAGGCGGTAGCGACTCGTGAGCGGACAGGGAGGAGACGACCAGACACGGCTGCTGCTGCAACCCGTTGCTGCCGCACCATACTTCATCATGCATCCCACCCGCAAAGGGCCGCCCATCTCGTGCCCACCTGGCGACGCCAGCAGCGCCTCCATGTCTTACTGGTTGGTGATCAGCTTTGCCAAGGCGTGCTGGTTCTCGTCCCCCCGCAGCGTCTGGCGAGCGAGCTGCACGAAAATTGAGGAAACACGGAAAGAAGGGAAAAGGAAACTGAAGAAAAGAAGGTGCACGCAAAACGGAGAGGCAGCGCCCGTAGACATGGGCGGAGGGAGCCCCGCGGCATCTGGCGCGCAGCTGCAAGCACGCGGTCGTGGTCACGAAGGGGTGTTGGTTGTGAGACGGGTGGGCGCAGCGCACAAGCTGGCAGGCAAGGGCGGGCAGCGGCGCGCACCTCCACCGCGGCCATGAGCCAGCGGATGTGCCCCATGGCATGGGGGTAGGCCTTGGCTCGGTCCATTGCCACATACCGGGGCAGCTCGCCTGCGGGGAAGGGATAACAGAGGGCAGCAGCAGGTCAAGCTCGCACGCCTCCTGCGTATGCTTGCGACGGACGGGCATGCATCATGGACAATGTGCAGCTGCTTCTGCAAACACAGGAGCAAGCACGGCCGTCTGCTGCTGCAGGCACCCCACTGCTTGGCTCTGGCATGCGCCAACGCGCGCCAGCAATGAGACGGAGCGCTTGCAGGAACGCACGCCCAGCCACATGCACAGTGGACGACTGCGCAGGAACGGCGGGGTGTCGCTGGCGCTGCTGCCACTGCACGTGACTGCGCCGCAGGCTGCAGGCAGGGGGCACACACACGTACGCGCGCTCCCAGAGCTCCGCATCAGCTGCTCACCCGCAATTAGGCGCGTCAGGTTCTTGCACTTGTCGCAGAACCGGTAAAACTGGTCGCTGCCGCTCTGCCACCTGCGGACATGCGTGGGCACGGCGGGGGTCGCTGCTGCTGTTCAGGTGGGGCACAAGTGAGCAACGAACGTGCAGTGCGTCGTGGAATCTACATGGGGGGCGGGGATGCCTGCCCCCTCAAGCCACCCCGTCATCGCGCGCATCCCAGCGCCTGTCCCGCCGCCGCGCTCCCGCCGCCGCCCCCCCCGCCGCCGCCGCCCCCGCCCGCCCGCCCCCCCCCCCCCCCCCCCCCCCCCCCCCCCCCCCCCCCACCCACCCACCCACCCACCCACCACACACACACCCACACACACACACACACACCACACACACACACACACACACACCACACACACACACACACACACACACACCACACACACACACACACACACACACACACACACACACACACACACACACACACCACACACACACACACCACACACACACCACACACACACACACACACACACACACACACACACACCACACACACACACACACACACACCACACACACACACACACACACACACACACACACACACACACACACACACACACACACACACACACACACACACACACACACACACACACACACACACACACACCACACACACACACACACACACACACCACACACCACACACACACACCACACACACACCACCACACCACCCCACACACACACACCACCCCCACCACACCACCACCCACACCCCACCCCACCCCACCACCACCACCAACCCCACCACCACCAACCCCACCCACCACCACCACCCACCACCACCACCCCCCCCACACCACCACCACCACACACACCCCCACCCACCCACCCCCCACCCCGCTGCGCATACTGACCGGCTGTAAGCCGAGTTGTTGCGGAAGGTGATGAGCAGGAAGAGCAGGGTGCCTGCAGGGTGGGTGGGTGGGCGGTGGAGCGGGGCTGGGGTGAGGGCTGGCGTCAGGGACGGGAAGGCCAGCGCAGTGGACACGGCCTGGCGGCAACGCAAGCATGGAGGCTGTGGCGGCTGTAAGGAATAAGGGTTCGGGCAGGACGCAGACGCAGCCGACGGCAGCGAGCCGTGCGCTTGGGTGTGTCGCCCACCCACCTGTGCACCTGCCGATTGCGTTGCATCACCCTGCCCCCCTGGCAACCCAAACCCGTCCCCCACCCCTCACCCTTCACCTCCCACCCACCCAGGGCGGAGGTGAAGTTTCCCAGCTGGCGCAGCTGCGACGCGGAATCCTCCCGCTGGTCTGGGTTGATCTGTGTGTTGACCTCGCACACGCCTGCACGCACGCAAGACAAATGTGTGTGGGCGGGGAGGCTGCCTGTCAGATGGGCGAGCCAGAGAAAGAAAGAGTACGCCTGCGGGTGGGGGTTAAAGGCTGAAGCCCGCCTCTGGCTGACCTTCACACGGCTGCACCGGGGGGGGAGACGGCAGAGGCCTGGGAGGGTGGGCCGCGGGGCGGCTGGCGCAGGTGCAAGCATTCGACCCACGCCTGCCGCGCGTTGACCCCACCACCCAGGCAGCCCAGCAGCCGTGCTGCGCTGCCCGGGTGTTGACCTTGTGAACGTACTGCTTGCAGCGGCCGCCCCTGCCCCGCGCCTGCGCTGCCAGCCTTGAGATTCAGGAAAAGAACAGGGCACTCCGAAGGTTCACAATAACATTAACAGCAGGCTTGCCAGCGCTGCACGCCAGGTAGATGGTCAGATCTGTCCAGGGGATGGCTCGGCCGTGCAGGTTGAAGAGCGTCGGCCACCAGTAACTGCCATTGAAGCAGCCCAGCAGGCCGGTCTTCTTGCGGGCGTGCAGCAGCAGGAGGGTGCCCTGCGCGGCGCGGCGGGACCAGGGGGTGCGTTTGACGAAGAGCGGGCGCGCAGCTTTGTAACCAGGTGCGACTGGCAGGGATCGATGAAGCGTGCACATCGGCAACTGTTACTTTGGGTGGCTGGGTGGGGCAGGTCGAGGTGCGGAGGAGGCAGGCGGCGGTATTGGCGGCGGCGGCGGCGGCGGCGGCGGCGGCGGCGGCGGCGGAGTAGTGGCAGAGGGCTTCAACCCGCTGATTGGCTATCGCACCTCGCCGCCGCGAACCACGGTGGTGAGTTCCTCAAGCTGCGCCGAGATGGCGTGCGAAAGCTGCGGCTTCAGAAAGGGCCCACCAGCGCCGGCTTGCGCCGACTGACCGCTCGGATCGGAGCCATTATGGTGGTTGCGCAGTGTGTTGGCGACGGCATTACAGGCCGAATTGCGCATTAGCTGCGCTGGATGCGGCCCCGAGGGGGAGGTACGTGCCTCGCTGGCGCCAGGCATTGTACCGCCGCCCTTTGCTTCTCAATTGAGCGAGCTCAAGCGATCCCTCGGAGCCTGTTTTAATACTGAAACGCCGTGTTGCATACAACCAAGCCCACAGGAAGTTTGGGCATTGATCCTGCTGCATGCTGGATGCTGATGGTGCACGACGTGCGTGCGCAGCGCATCCCGGGGCAGACCTGCGCCCCCTTGCAGAAGGAGCAGCAAGTCGCAGCCCGTCCTGCGTCAATCCAGTTTGGCCTTGCACACTGGGCGTGTCCACACAGGGCACATTGGCTGGATTGGGAGTGGGCTAGCACGGCCTGCACTCCTGTCGGCGGATTACTGCTTTTACTAGAAGAACCGCCCAGGGCGCTCCAATCCCAACCCCCGAAAAGCGCCTAATCGTGCTTTGTGTGGACACGCCCACCTTCGTTGGTCAGGGCCCGCCTGGAGGTGGGGTGGGACTTCAGGATTGAGCAGACCGACGGAGTTCAGGCGAGCTGTGACACTTTGACGCCTAACGATTGCAAGTTGATCAGAAGGCACGCAACGTAAGAGGTGAAAAAATAGAGAAAGCGCGGCTTGAGCACTCTGGGGCAGCGGGCGAGCGCTCGGCGCAGGCCTGCACAGCGTCACGCTGCGTCCCTGCCGCAGATGTCGTGGAAGCGCCACAGCGTGTGGGCCGCGGCAGCGTGCGCTGTCGCCAATCCCCCCTGCACCGCCAGTGCCAGGGACGACAGTCCCAGCACGGTGGCAATCATGCCGACCAGCAGCGCCCGCGACTTGATGTGCCGCTGCACCCACATCACCAGGAGCTGGCCGGCCGTGGTGGCGCCGGCGCCGAGCAGCAGCAAGGCGACGGCATAGTCGACTGCAATCAGCAATATCAAGGGGAGTGCTAGTTGCGGGGCGGGCTCAGTGACCTCACGCGCGGTGTTCCCGGCACAGCACACTGCTGGTGGTGTGCTGGTGGCGCTCCCACTGTCGTTGCACAAGGCGCCTGCTCGGCAGCGCCGCTGCCGCAGTGCCCGCCCCTGGCGCACCTTGCACGGCACCGAACGAAATGAAGACAACGGAGGCCGACATGGAGGTGAAGAGGATCATGGTGGCGCTGGTGGCGGCCTGCAGGGGCGGCAGCGGCGGCGGATGGGTGCGTGGGCAGTGAGGCTGGCGCTGCGGCAGGACGTGTGGCAGCAGGCGCAGCAGCGAGCCATTGCACGTTGCGCAGCCCGCCCTCCCGCCGCGCACGCAGGCCTGCCCAGTGTAGCCCCTTGCCCCCCACTCACCGCGACCTCTGGCAGCACTCCCATCTCAAGCATCAGAGGGCCCTGGGCGGGGGGAAGGGGCAGGCGAGGTGGGCAGGGAGGAGTGTCGATCCAATGTATAAATCAAGTGCACGCAACAATGGAACCAGGCGCAGGAGCCCCAGGAGCAGGACGAGAGCCTGTGAGCTTGACACATGCTGCACCCGTACACCCGACGTCAGTGCAACGATAGCGCGGCAGTGCCGGCGAACGCGTGCCCTCGGTGCCCCCTCTATCCGCCCCTCCCGAACCCACCTTGATGATGCCTCCTCCAACGCCAAATACCCCCGCGGCAACGCCCGCAAAGGAGCAGAGCGCGGGGTAGAGCAGCGTGCTGGCTGGGGTCCACTCCACGTCTCCTTCGTGAGGCTCGTACCCCGCTGCGCGCTGCGCTGCGCCCTTGTGCAGCAAGTGGACTCTGCGCGGAGAGGGGGCGGGGGGCGGGGGGCGGGCGGGTGGGCGTGCTGCGGCCATACGCCTGCTGCCCGCTGTGCTGCCCCCTTTTGAAGCTAAGCCAACGAGCAGAGAGCAGCGAAGGGAAGGACCGCGGGCAGGGCCCTCTGCACAGCCCCCCTGCTGCAACCCACCCACCCCCACGCACCGCACTGCAAACAGGACGGCCAGCGCCAGCGGCACCATGGCCGTGGCGCGCAGCCAGTAGGCGAGCGAAGGGCAGGCTGCGTGCGTTTTCAGGACGTCGCTCAGCACCACGCCTGAGGCAGGCAGGGAGGAGGAGAGGCGGGACGTGGGTTGGGCAGGGGGCAGAAGCGTCGGCAGGTGGGGCACGAGCTTGCGGGCAGGGGCGATGCGCCGGCTAGGCCGCAGTGAGCAGCAGAGACGCCCGCCCCTCCACTGCTTGCCCTGGCCGCACCTGCAAGCAGCATCACCAGCACCGCGGCCTTGCTCCAGGGCAGGTGCGGGCGCCAGCCGCGCGCCGCCGGCTTGCCGCTGCCGGCGCCGCCCGCCTCTGGCGGGGCGTGCGGCTCGCCGGCCGCGAGGGCCGGGTGCTGCCACGTCTTGACAGCTGGCGTAGATGCGTACTCCGTCGAGCCCAGCCATAGCAGCGTGTCCCCCTTGTCCTGCAGCCGCGTTTCACGCTCGTCGCTGCAAGGAGGGGGGGGGCATGCAAACAGGCGGGGCGGGGTCGAGGAGCAGGCAGGCGAGACTCGGCAGCTGACAGCTGGGCAGCTGCATCTGCATCTGTGCAAGTGCGACGAGCACGCCGCACCCTGGGCAGCGCCCCCCTGGCTTCCGCCCACACTCACTCTACCGGGGTGAGCAGCGGCAACACGCCGCTGCCTGGCCGGGGCCCGATTGGAAGCGGCGCGCTTCCGTAGCTGGCAAGCTCTCCCTCCCCATCGCCGGCTGCCGCCTCTATGGCCGCCGCAGCCGTCGCCGCTGCCGCGCCAGCCTGCTCCGCCAGGAGGGCCCCACCGCCGCCGTCGCTGCTGCTGCCGGCGCTGTCGGGGCGCAGCGTCAGCGGCCCCACGGGAGAGGGCGTGCCGTGCCGCATCCCATCGCCCGCCGCCGCTACATCCAGCAGCGGCGCACGCAGACCGGTCTCCCACTCATCCCCAGGGCCCTGCCCCAGCGGCTCGTACAGCCGCTGCAGCGCCGCCCGTTCCTTGCGCCAAATCTCCGCTGCCTTCCTGCCCATCTTATAGGTGATGAAGGAGAGCAGCGCGGACAGCGTGACGGTCGTCAGCCAGCCGGGCAGCAGCTGCAGGGAGGGTGGGAGGCGCGGCGGGGCATGGATGCACGATGTGGGATGTTGTTCGCGCTTGGCGTGCGTGGATGCACGCCTCCCGTCTGGAAGGAGACGGGCGCAGCGCTGCTGCTGCCGCCGCAGCTGCGGGCACAGCCGGGCCCGCACCAGCCACCTGGCGCCACGTCACAACACGCTGCAACCTGTCCTCTTCACCCTGCCACCAGCCGCCGCTGCCCCCATCAGGAAAGCCCCCTCACCTTGTTCAGGTAGCCGCCAAGCAGGGCCCCCAGAATGGTTGAAGGCTCCATGACAAGGATGATATCCCAATCAATCAACGGCCCCTGAAACATGGGAAGCACGAACAGGGCGGTACGGTAGTTAGCTGGCATGCTGGGGCGCAGGCAGCGGCGAGCCAGCAGCCCGCACAGAAGAGGCGTGCCCTTGGGGCACGGCTTGGCAGCACGCAGAGCGGGCACGCAGGCTAGGGCTGGCAGCCCGAGAGCTCTGAGCCGGTAAGGTGGCGCACCTCTCGCAGAGGGTGCTGGCGGCCGATGTTGAATGCAAGGTTGACAAGCGTGCCCCCAACGATGGTGACGTTGGAGAGCGCGACGGCGCGGGACGTTCCGAAGCCTGCACGGTGGGATTGTTGGGTGGGTGGGTGGTTGGGTGGTTTGGGAGGGTATGTGTGTGCGTATGTGCCAGGCCAGGGCTGCGTGGTGGGTGGGTGGGCGTTGGGGCGATGTATGTGTGGGGGGTGGGGGTGGGGTTGGGGGGAGGGGGGCATAGTGTCACACTGGAAGCCAAACTAGTCACCGTTTTGCAGGCACGCATGCAGCGTAGCCGGCACTGCCGAGGCCAGGAAAAAGGGTTTTTTTGTTTTTTTATTATTTATATATATAATATAATATAATATAATATAATATAATATAATATATATAATAATATAATATATAATAATATATATAATATATAATATATAATATATATATATATATATATATATATATATTTTTTTTTAAGGCCTGCAGGCCACTCACCCAAGATCATCAGATAGATAGGGAACAGCAGGGCGCCGCCGCCAATGCCGCTGGAAGCCGCCAGCAGCAGCGCCAGGCCGGCAGCCAGAAACCCTGCCACGTCCCATGCCGACAGAGGCAGCAGCGGCTTGTGCTCCGGTTTGCTGTCGGCCGGGCCTGCGGTGCTGCTGCTGCTGCTGCTGCTGCTGCTGCTGCTGCTGCTGCTGCTGGTGTTGGTAACAATTTTGCTGGCGCTGCTGTCTGCGGCAGCCCAGTCACCGTGCGCCTCGTATGGGCACCAGCCGCCAGCGAGCGTGCAGGCGATGCTGTGCACAGGCGCCGGTGCCGCCGCCGGTGCCGCCGCCGCCGCCAGGCCTGGCCGCTGCCGCAGCACTTGCGGGTGCTCCGGCTGATTAGCTGACGCCGCCACGCACGCGCCTAGGAGCAGCAGCAGCACGCCAGAGGAGGCGAGCAAGTGCCGGCAAAGGCAAGCCATGGCTTTTCCCCGACAGGCCGACTCCCCGACTGGATTTGCTGCTGCTGCGAGGCACTTTGACAGTGTATTTGCGCTGGTTGCAGCAGCGGTGTCCCGGGGCTGGACGGGACCGAGCCGCCTGCCCACTTCGAGCGCTAACTCTCTTGTGCGCGGCTTGCAAGGTTCAGGGGCGGCACGAAACTTTGCAGCATAGAAACAGAGTGTGCTGGGGTAATGCACCAAGACAGTGCCAGCAAGCAGTGCCGCGTGCCGGCAGAGCGGCGCCGCCGCCGCAAGTGATGCCTCTCTTCATCTCTGTGCCGTGCCAAGGCCCGCCTCGCCTCTGCGGCTGCTCAGGCCGAGTCTGGCTTCAACGCCGCCGTCTGGCGCGCTGCATTGGTGGCCGCCTCAAGCGCCGAGGCCTCCACGCCGTATTTTGAGCGGAGGCGGGAGGACCACGTGCCGCTGCCGCTGCCTGCGGTAGGAAGAGCGGCCATGGTGCGCAAAGGACTTAGCTTTGTATGGCATGCACGCTGGGCATGCGGCAAAGCTGATCCCGGTAACCAATGCAGCGCTGGGGAATCACGCATGCTCCACACCGTGGTGCCGGCAGCAGACTTCAACTCCCACCCTGCTGCTTCACCAACCCACAGGTGCACATCCACATCCGAGAGGCATGCGTTGGGGGGTGCTGCTCGAACACGCTGCTGCACGCACCTGCATACGTCGCCACAACCGCCCGGTGCAGCGCCTCCCGCGCCCGCTCCGTCTGCTCCTCCCTGCTCGCCAGGGGGCAGGGACCTCAGGGGGACGAGTCAGGGTATGCGGGAGCGATGCTGGGGGCGAGGCACCGAGGCGGCGCCGCGCTTGCAATGTGCGCCGGAACCGCCAGCCGGGCTGGGCAGGCCCCCTTGCCGCCCCTGCCGCCCCGCCCTGGCTTGCCTGTCATCCTCCCAGGCCTCCCAGGCAGAGGTGTAGATGTGGTGCAGGTAGGAGGCGGCTGCCAGCGCCGCCAGCTCGGCGAACAAAGCGGCCACGGCAGCTAGGCGGGTGCAGTGCGCGTTTTGGGCCAGCCACGCCTGCGCCTGGCGCCAGCGGCCAGAGGGATCGTCTGCAGGAGACGACGGGGTTTGGTGGGGACGGCATGGGAAACCAGGGCGGGTGGGTGAGGCCACGCCTGCGCCACCGTCACCGTCACCGCCACCGCCACCATTACCGGCGGCGGCGGCGGCGGCGGCGGCAGAAGCGCCAGCAACAAATGCTGTTCTCCACCCCCCCCCACCCACCAGGGATGTGCTGGCGCCAGGCATTGTCCGTCAGCAGCAGCACCGTCGCCCCCGCCTGCGCCACCACCAGCAGCGCCAGCAGCAGCAGGTACAGCGCCAGCTGGCGGCGGCGCTGCCGCGTGACGCCCGCCAGCCCGCAAAGCGCGGTGGCAAAGCAGTAGGCGCCGACGACGCCAGTGGCGTAAATGAACCTGCAGGGGAGGAGGCATCCGCATGAGAGCGCGAGGGTTGGTGGTGTGAGGAGCTTGCGCAGGCAGGCAGGCTGGATATAGAGGGTGTGCTTGGTGGCAGATGGGTGGTGACTAGCTGGTAGCATTGCGTCTGGGCAAGCCCACAGCTGGCAGCAGCAGCACGGGTGCATCAGAGCGCACCAGGGGAAGCTCGCCACGCCGGCAGCGGCGCCGCCGCCGCCAAAGCCGCCACTGCCGCCGCCACTGCTGCTGAGGTCGTCGCCGCCGCTGTCGCCGCCGCCGCTGTCGCCGTCGTCGCTGCCGCGATACTCTTGCCCCATCCAGAGGGAAGCAGCGATGAGCAGCAGGCCCAGCGCGGCCAGCGCGACGTTGAAGGCCCGCAGCAGCAGGCGCAGCAGGGGGGCGGCAGGGTTGTTGATGAGGGGCCCCGGGGGCAGGGGGTCGACCCCTAGTGGTTCGTACATTGTGGAAGGCCGCATCATTCTGGGTGCTGCCTGCTGCTATTGGGTGCAAGGGCACTGGAAGGCAAGGCCGCACGGGCTGGGCAGGGGACGGCGCGGTCCTGCTGCGCACGCTCTTGCTGCTGTGCTGGTGCCCGGCGCGCCGCGCTATGCCACCTGCTGGCCGGGCTCGTTGCCTGGACTGCGTGTGCCCTGCTGGAGGCGCGCCGCCGCCTACTTGCGCTTGCTGGCCTTTTTCTTGCCGCCGCCGGCGCCGCCGGCGCCGCCGCCGCGCTTCGCTGGCGGCTTCTGCCGCTGCTCGACGCGGAGCTGGTAAGGGTCCTCCCCCCGCGCCAGCTGCTCGTCGATCTTGTTCTTGACTTCCAGGTAGCTGACGGCGGTGAAGGAGAGGAAGGTGAGCCCAGCGATGCCGGCCACGGAGCCCGCCTGCAGGCGGAAGGTGGGGTGCAGGGCGCCACAGGAGCGGCGGCGGCGAAGGTTTTCGCGGCGGCATAGTGGGACTCACCGGTGCATTCTCGCGCGGTCCTGTGTGCAATTGTGCTTTCACAAGAGAAGTTCAGGGCCCTGGGGAGCTAGACGAGCGCTCGTGCAGGTTCGCGCCCGGCGCTCGTCGTCTGAAGATGTCGGTCCGCGCTGCCACTTGCATTAGCATCTCTGCACTAGCATGCTGCGCGTTTGAGGAAAACGGCAAGCGCGCCAATCCCTCACGCTGCACACTTTCCCTCCGACGCTCTCCTCCCGCACTCGCCAGAAGCAGGGGCTCGGCCACAGGCATGACAGGCGAACCTCCAGTGAGATTGGACTGCCTGCGCCGCGATTGATTGCGATTGAGCGCCTGCTGCCCCAGCACACTGACGTGACGCATTGCTGTGGCGCAGCACGCACTACTAAAGCACCCCGTCGCTCAAGGCTGCGCTGACTTCCAGGGCTGGCTTTGAAACACTGAGTTGTACCGCAGCCCTGCCAGGGGTGGAGTGCTGAGACAGTATCTGGGCAGCTTGCGTCAGCCGCCACTCTCAATGGCAGCGGCTGCGGCACCCCGGCACGGGGAAAGCCAGCGACTCAACTGTCACCCAACTGCTGACCATTCTATGGAAGGGAAAGGATTCACACTGAAGAGGCAGCGAGGTAAAGCGGCAGGATCCAGCAGCAACGCCAGCGCGCAGTGAAAAACTGTGGGTGGAGGGTGGGGCAGGCTGTTGCGTTCTGGCAGCGCTCACGACAGGCGTCCTGCCCGACAACGCCCATCACCACACATATGCACTGGACAAGCCCTCACGCCGCCGCTTCGCAGCTGCCTGCTGCCGCTGCTGCCGCTGCCGTTTCGCCTGCTGCTGCTGCTGCTGCTGCTGCCGCCGCCGCTGCTGCCCCTGCTCCAGCCACGGCTGCTGCCGCTGCCGCTGCTGGCTCTGGCGCTGCGGAGAGAGCTGCTGCCATCTTCTGAAGACGCGCCTTCAACAACCAACACGCTGCCGCTGCCGTCCGAGTCGCTGGCAGCGTCGTCGCTAGCGCTGTCGCTGCCGCCCTCTTCGATATGCTGCTCCTGCTGCTCACACTCTTCCCTGATTTTCCACAGGGGCCTGCAGGAGCAGAGGCGGAGTGCGCCGTGGCGAATCTCGTGAGGCCTTCAATCACTCTCGCGGCTTCCCTCTTGGCGCAGCAGCATAATGCGGCACAGTCGCACCACTCTCATGCGGCACCCGGCTGGACGCCTGGCGACATCAAGCGCTGCACTGCTCCGCCCCAAGTGTGCTGCTTGGTGGCAAGGCACCACAGCAGCGCTAGCGGGGCATGCCATGTGTCTGCCATCGCACACATGGCAGCAGTTCGCTGCTCGCTGAAACCAGGCGCGCCATGCGCCTCTGCGCTACCCTCCTCCTTTTATGACTCACTCCCTGCACCTCCCAGGCGAGCATTCCCCTCCCTCTCTTTCTTCGCCCAAGCACCTGTAGACCTGTACATTTGGTGGGGCTGTGTGCCTCTCACCCCGCACCTTCCAGACGCGCGATGCGCCTTCTCCCCCTTTCCACCCTCCTTCTTCTGTGGCTCCCTTTCCCGCACCTTCCAGGCATGACATGCGCCTCCCATCCCCCACGTCCAGTTTGTGCATACTGTTCACAACCCACACCTAATTAGCATGGGTCGGACTGGGTGCGAGTCTGCACAAAGGAGGTGCGGTGGGGTGTGCGCATCATCAGCCGTTACCAGCTTGCATGACGGCTCACGAGCTTGAACAATCGCCCTCACCCCCGTCCTTTTGCAGCAGAGGCGGCGGCAGCAGGCGGCAGCGGGCCGAGCGCGCCGCCGCCGCCCCTCATCCCGGCATCGCTGTTGCATCCGGCGGCACTTCGACATCATCGCTAGCAGCTTTCTGTTGCTGTTGCACGGCTTCCCGGCATACGGGGAGCGCCGTGAGGTGCAGCCGATATGAAAGCGGGGTGTCCAGGTGCCTGCCTGCTTGCGCTGATCGCGTTAGTTGCCGGGGCAACCGCGGCGCAGCTGCAGAGGGACACCGCCGGCCTCCGCGCCGACAGCGGCGGTGAGCCCGCCGGCGCCCTCGACGCGCGGCGCGAGGCGACAGCGCGCGCCGGCGGCAGCGGCAATGGCTCTGTCCCGTCCAAGCTGCCAACGCAGCCGCTGCAATACGAGCATGAGACCATGACACGTGCGATTTGCCGTCCAGAAGCCTTTGCTGCCCGCAGCTTGACACGCCTGCATGCATGCCCCGCCCAGCGCCTGCGCCCCACCTGCTGCACCAAAGACCTCTGCCACTCCTACGAATACCTGCCTGCCTGCCTGCAGATCTGATCACTGGGTGGGGCTACCCTTTGGAAGAACATTTCGTGACCACAGCAGACGGCTTCGTGCTGGGAGTGTACCGCATTCCCCACGGCCGCACCGAGGCGGCAGGCAGCAGAGGCGGCACGAGCGGCGGCGGTGCTGGCACTTCTGCTGGCGGCAGCAGCAGCAGCGAGGGCAGCGTTGGCAGCGGCGGCGAGCCTGTCCGCCACAGCAGCGTTGGCAGCGTGCGGCGTGCCTTGAGCGACAGCGACGGCGCTGGACCGTCTGCCGCCGACGGCGCGGCTGCCGCCCGCCCGCCCGTGCTGCTCTGGCACGGCCTGCTGGACAGCAGCGCTGCCTGGGTGCTGAACGAGCCAGACGAGAGCCTGGGCTTTATCCTTGCTGACGCTGGCTATGACGTGTGGATGGGTGAGCAGGGACGGACGGCGTGGGGAGCACGGCAGGGAGCGCTTCCAGTGTGCGCTTCCAGGGGCGCTGGGGAGTGCTTCCAGGCCAGCCAGTGCTCAGCGCTGCTGCAACTCGCCGGCGTTCTCCGCACCTCTCCGCCTTCCTGCCTGCGCACCGACCGCCGTGCCGTCCCTGCCCGCCGTCCCTGGTGCAGCCAACACGCGCGGCAACCTGTTCTCTCGCAACCACACCGGCCTGGACCCGGGGCAGCCCGCCTTTTGGGACTTCAGGTGGATTGGGGGTGAAAATTTAGGACGGGCAAAGACAGTTCCTGGGGCTCGGAAGAGTGGCTTCCACATGCACGCATTGCTTGCCAGGTTTGCTAGGTTTGCCCCGCCGTGCGCCCTTCGCGCGCCCCTTCTTCGACCAACTCATGACCTACCTTCACCTCGGGGCTCGCTTTCCGCCCTCCTCGCTCGCTCCCTCGTCCTTCAGTTGGGACGACATGGCAGCATACGACATGCCTGCTGTGGTGAACTATGTGCTGAAGCAGAGTGAGTGGTGGCCCCTTTGGCCAGCGCCAGCTGGGGCCGGTGTTTCTTGTCGTGGGCCCCCCCCGGCCTGCGCCTGCTGCCCCGCCTTCAAGCACATGCAGCCTCTCCACTGCCCGCTTGCCCCTCTATTTGCCGCAGCCGGTGCGTCACAGCTGGCCTACGTCGGCCACTCCCAAGGCACCACCCAAGCCTTTGCTGCGCTGGCCTCCAGCCCCGCGCTGCGTCGCCGGCTCAGCCTCGCCGTCATGCTGGCGCCAGCGGTGCACATGGGCAACATCCGGCGGCTGCCCTTTGAAATCCTCGCTGCGCTGGACGCCGACAGGGCGAGTGCGGGCAGGGGGTGTCGAGGCTGTGACCTGGCACGCTGTGCCGCGCCTTGCGCTCTGCCAGCTGTGGCGCAGGTGCAGGTGCCGCACCGGCCTTCGCCGCCACTTTGCAGGTGCTGCAGGTGCTACACTTTGCAGGTGCTACTTACCTGTGCCCTCCCTCCCCCTCTCTGCCCCTCCCGCTGCAGATCTTCAACTGGCTGGGCCCCATGGAGTTCCTGCCCTCCACCAAGGCAGCAGCCGACCTCTTCGGCGCGCTCTGCCAGGAGACCCCCCTCACCTGCGCTTCCGTCATCACCGCCGTCTGCGGCTTCAACCCGGACAACTTCAACCTCACCCGCCTGCCAACGATGGTGCAGTATGCGCCCAGCGGTGCGCGCGCCCGGGGGCAGCGCATGCACGGGGCCTGTAGGGGGTTGATGGGCACGTGTGGAGGGCCAGGTGCACGGGAAGCAGGGCGTGGGAGAACCGCACGGGCATCTGCACGCCGCTGCGTTGGCCTTAGCAACCCTGCACCTGCGCCGTCTCCCCTGCCCCCACAACAGGCACGAGCGTGAAGACGATCGCTCAGTGGGCCCAGGCCATCCGCCGCAGCCGGCAGCAGCGGCGGCCGCTGTTCCAGGTGAGCACAAGCGCTGGTTGGCAGGCAGTGTGGAACAGGACCATGCACTTCCCGATTCGTGCAGCCAGGCGTGTGCAGCGCAGGCAAGGCACGGGGGCCTGCTAATTCCTGGCATCGTCCGTTCACCCCATTCTGCACTCACCAGATGTACGACTATGGCAGCATGTGTTCCCTTCCCAGCGGGCGGCCGCGGACGTGCAACATGCGGTGAGGCTGCTGCGCCAAAGGCTGGCAGCGCAGCGCTGCCGCCGCTGCTGCGGCTGCTGCTGCTGCAGCCGCCGTCGCCTGCAGCTCGCGCCCCCCTCGAGTGCCGCCTCGCCTGCCCTCCCACCCGCCTCCCTGCAGCGTGTACCACTCCTTGGAGCCTCCCAGCTACGACCTGGGCGCCATCACCTCCCCACCCCTGGCCATCTTCCACGGCGGGCTTGACAAGCTGGCAGACCCCGGTGACGTGGCGACGCTGCTGCTTGCGCTGCCACAGGGGGCGGTGGTGTACGAGCAGGTGCGTTGTTTGGGGCAGTCGTGGCAGCGGCGGGTCGGTGGGGTCAGTGCAGGCAGAAGTGCGTCGACTGTGACAGGCGTGTACTCTGCAATCAAAGGGCACATGTCAAGGCGGGCCGGGCCCGTCTCCTCTTGCGAACTGCGCGGTCGCCGACTTGCCTGTGCCCGTCGTCAGCATACCAGCTGCTCTTGTCCACACCAGTTTATGCGCACCACTTCTGGTTCCCAGCTGGAGCCCACCTACCAGCACCTGGACCTGACGTGGGGCATCGACGCGCGGCAGCGCATCTACCCGGCTGTGCTCCAGCTGCTGGCGCGCTTCCCCCCCGTCTGACCCCACGGCCGTCTGGCGCGGGCCGACGCCAGCCAGGACAGCAGCGCCGCCTATGCGTGCCGCCAAAAGTACCCGTCTTGCTGGCAGGCACATCCCCCTGTACATTCTTGCTTTGGTGCCACAGTTTTCCCCTGCACCACACACCCGTTGCTCCAACCCCTCGGTCATGCTCTTTCATGCTGCCCCTGTACATTGCCGCCCTGTACAACTTCCTCCGGCTGTGGCTGTGAGTGATGCAAGTTTGGCGTATCTCAATGCATGCAAGTAGGAGGCGCATGATGCAGGGGCGCAGGCATCGCAGCATGACAGAGGCAGGCAGGCGCGGAGCGCCGCTGCATGCCACCAGACGGAAGCGTCAGGGGGACAAAACTGCGGGCGGCCGAAAACTGTGGGAAAATCAGACAGGGGGCGGCACTGGGCAAGGATCGAAAGCAGAGGGGACTCTTGGTGGTGGATGAATGGGGAGCTGGTCAGGGGGTCGGAATGCATGGCAGGGCGGTCGAGAGACGAGGCCGGAAGGCGGCAAGGACGCAGGTCGGGAAACGTAGGCGACCAGGGCGTGAGTGCCCTCGGAGTTGCGATGAGCTGGTCGTGCACTGACTCTTTCGCACTTATTGATTAGCATGCACGCACGCGGTGGCACGCGGCGTGGCACGGCGCGCGCTTCAAGTGCTGCCATGCTTTGCACGCCAAGCAGCGATCCAGGCGCGTGCGGCGGCCACGTTGGCAGACGCAGCGGGCATGGCGGACGCGGGGGGCAGCTTTGAAGGCTCGACGCCCAGGCGCTCCCAAACCCCGCGGATGTACCTGCGTGGGCAGGGGCAGGGGGGGCGGGGTGTCGAGCGGTTCCTCGTGCAGCGGGCGGTGTGCACTGCCGGCGAACGAGGCGCGGAGCAGGCTGCGCCGCTTGTCCCTCTGAAGTCCCACAGGCCTCCACGGCCGCCGCACTCCCTCCCGTGTCCCCCCACGCACGTGTCTGCGGGCACCTCCCAGCTCTTGACCTCGTCAGCGCCGGTGCTGGCTGCGGCTGCCTCGCGCATCGCACGGGCGGTCTCACGAAGGACGGTGGACGAGAGCGATGCGGCAGACGCCGCTGCAGCAGGGGCAGCGTGGGGGGGGAGGCAGGCGGTGTGAGGCTGGCACGCACCGCCGTCGAGGCCTGCAAGTGCAGCTGCGGCCCTCCCTCGAGCGTTCACCGCCGCCGCCACCCTCCAACCCCCCAGCTTCCCAATCACCTGCGATCACGCACGCCACTGCCACCAGTGGCTGCCCAGCGAAGTAAGCGCGCGCCAGCACGGCGCCTGCGGCACCAGCATACACTGTGCCCTGGGGCAGTTGAAACCAGGGGGGGGGGGGGCGGCGGCGGATGTGAGGAGCTGCATGTGCAGCATGCAGCTCCTATGGTGCACGCCACCTGCTGCCGCGCCGCGCAAGGATGCTGAGACGTGCCTCCTGCAGGCGTGGGCAGGCAGGCAGGCAGGCATGGCCCCCACCACCCGGCAACCATGCAGCCTGCAAACCCTGGTGCGGTTCCGCGACAGCCACCGTAGTGGCTGGGATAGCGCACTCTGCGGCACACTTCCCGTGCTGCTGCAGCGCTGCCAATGAATGCATGACTGAAGCGGCGCCACAGTCGCACCATCACGGATGTGAAGCGCGCCTGTTGCTCGGGCAGGCCCGCCGCTTTGTTCGCGGCGTAGCGCAGCGCCACTGCGCCTGCAGGGGGGGGCGCATGATGTGGGGGGCTGTTGGCTGCTCCTGCTGCAGCTTGCTGCCTCGCTCCCTTGCCGCCATTTGCGTGCCGTACACCACACGCCGCAGCACCCGGAACAAGGTGCGGAGTAACTGGCCTGCAGGCATGCCTGCCACAGTCGCAACGGCCTTGCCCCACCCAACAGATGCGCAACAACCCCCAGGCAGGTTGCCGCCAGGTGAACCCTGCACTCACCGGCATACACCGCCAAGCCAGCCGCCACCAGCCGCCACCAGGGGCTGCCCGGCGCAGCGGTAAAGAGTGTTTGCACAACCTGCGAGTGCTGCGCCACCATGCTGCCGCAGGCGACCGCGGTCAGGACTGCAGCGGCGGCGGAGGCCGCCGGGGCGAGCGCTGCCATGAAGTGGGGCAGCACAGCGGTGAGAGCCGCGCCCGTCAGCAGCGGCAGGAGCGCCACCTGGCGACGGGGTGTTGGATGGCAGGCTAGTGATGGTTTCGGGCTCGGCGGGCGGCTGGAAAACTTGCAGGCAGGCGTACGCGACACCGGCAGAAGCAGCGGGCTGCTGCAGCGAGCAGTGCAGCGCAAGGCCTGCTCCCAGCCTACGCCACGGCTGCTTTCTTGCCTTTGCAGCACAGCCGGACAGCGCGGCGGCATCCACAGATGTGGGCACACCCAGCACCGTGGCGGCGACCAGGGGCGCTGCCACCGCCGCCGCCATCTGCGGGGAGGCGCGCACGGACATTACAATGTCGGTGGAGCAGTGTTCGAAAGCACGTGGTTCCTTCCGATCATCCTTGCATTGCTCGTCCAGTGCACACACACGCACCACTGCCCCTGCATACCCTGCCACTCACCACGCCGGCGGCAGTCAGGGCGAGGCCCGTCACGCCCTGAGAGCAACCGAGGGAGGCAGGTGGTGGTATGCGGTCGGCGGCATGGCATGCCGCTCTGCATAGCCCCATGCACTTGCTGCAGGTCGCAAAGCTGCCGCACAGACGGTTGCTCTGCACCAGGCCTGCCGCCGCTGGGTCGAACAAGCTGGTGCCAGCGGCTGCAGAGGGGCCTTTGCCTGTGCAGGAGCATGTTTGGTCAGCACCCACGCACCTTGGCGTCCAGCGACAGCGACGAGAGCAGCACAGCGGCTGCCACTGCCGGCGCTGCAAAGGCAGGGCTGACATAACTGAAGAGGGCCGGCTGCGCCAGGCCAAGCGCCGATGCGCCGACCACAAGGTTTGGCAGCGTGGCAGCAAGGCTTGGCGGAGGGCTGGCTGCTGCAGCGGCCACCACAGTGCGGTTGCTGCGTGCTACAGCGGCATACTGCAGCTGTGAGTAGCGCCGGGGCTGCAGCGGCGCCAGCGCGCGACGCACAACAGCCGGGCCCGGGGGCATTCCTCCCGGCCGGCAGGCGCCGCTCCAGGATAGCTGGCAGTCGCCAGGTGCGCACTTCTGCGTGCGGGACGCCAGAGAGCGCTCCTATCGGCCTGGTATACGGTCACAAACCGACTTACGAACGCCGGCTGGAATAGCGCGCGAGATGGGCGACAACAAACGCACCTGCTCACAACGGCCGTCATACTGCTCTGCGGCGCGTTTCGAGAGATTAAGAGTCAGCAGGCGTGCACAAGAACGGCCGTTGGTCGCGAATAGGTCCGCCAAGCGGCTATCCTGAGGGAAGATGCACCCACGCAGCGTGGCCAGCGTGGCCACCGCCTCGGGGTACCCCTCCACGGCTTCATCCCTACATGATAGCCCACTCGTCTACACTGTGTGACGTACAACACATCATGTCTGCATTTCGTCGCTGCCGCCGCTGCTATCTGCTGCTGGCGCCGCCGCTGCGCCAGGCTGCATCACGAGCGCGCGCTGGCCTGCCACCGAGTCGCCGCTGGCCCGCCGATGCATAACCAGCTGCCGCACCGCCGCCGCCTCCTCTGCCGCCTCTGGGTGTCCCGGGCAGAGGTGGAGCGCTTGCTCCAGGCTGACAAGCGCCAGCTCAGGTTCTCCCATGTTCAACTGCACAGCAGCCGGGGGGGGGGGTTATATACAGAATCGGAAGCACTTTGGGGACACGTGGTGGGAGGAGTGAGGGAGGGGTGAAGCCAGTAGGGACACAAGGGAACCGGCATGTCGCAGACAAGCGGCATGTGCCGGAAATGTACGAGTCTGGTACGGTGTAGGGTGCCCTTGGCCCACCTGCGAGCGCCCCAGCGTGAGGTGTCCCTCCGGCCAGCATGGCGCCAGTTCCACCGCACGCTGCGCGCACTGCAGCGCCTGCCAGTCCCGGTCTAGCTGCAGAAAGACCTGGGGAGCGGGGGGAAAGGGCGGTGCCCGGCGTGGCTGGGGTGGTGAGCATGGGTGAGCGCCGACATCAGGTCGCAGCCACCCATGTTTTGCTGACCTGCAAGCAACAGACCTGCTGGGCACACCCCTGTTCCACCAGTCATCCTGCAAGCGCGCGCTCTGCAACCACACTCATCTAGCCGACACATCAAATAGCGAGTGGGTGCCTCTCTCACCCCACCTGCGCCTTTGACTCGTGCAGCTTGTGTGGCTCTGCAGCGCCGGCGGACAGCGCAGCATCCCAGGAACGCAGCGCAGCGCCCCACTGCCCGGCTGCTGCCGCCGCGTCACCCGCGTCCTGCGGCACAGACGTGCGGCGCGGTGGTGAAAGGAGTGCGAGCGGGGCGTGATGCACCGTGGGTCATGTGGTCGTCAGCAACGTGCAGCGGCGCCAGCAGTGAACGGGCGGCCGGCGGCGGGTGGCGGCGGCGGCGCACCTTGTGCTGAGCAGCACTTAGCTCGTCGGCCGCTGGGCCCTGAGCCCCCTGCTGCAGCTGCGCGTCTTCCTCGCCCTCTGGTTCCTCTGCAAACAGAGCGGGTGAAGGCCTGGGCCGCTGCTTGCCCGCGCCGCCGAGCTTGAAGGCCTGGAATGAAGCCATCGAAGTTATTGATGTTGCAAGAGCGTGTGCTGCAAGGCCGGGAGCGGGGCAAGCCTCCTGCTCGTCGAAAACGTCCACCAATGCCATTTGGCATTTGACACGAAAGACTCTGTCCCTAGCTGCCCGATCACCTTCTGTCAGTGTCCACCGATCTACGTGCGTCATCCACGATCTGCACAGCGCTTTGCAGAGGCCTGCAGGCGCACCCGCCGCTGTTGGGCGAGACGCCCCCGTTCCCTTCCCCGCTTGTCGCGCTCCCTTGCACCCCGTGTTATTCAAGCATCCATCCCAAAACTCCAAGCCGATGCCGGCTGCAAGCGGCGCCTAGCAGGCCCGCCCCGCTCTCGCAGGCCCCGTGCAAGGCGCCCCGGACTCCCGGGCAGGTGGCGCCGCAGTTATGGAGGCGCCCGGCGGACCCCCACCGGCCGCGGAGGCCGGCGAGGTGTTGTTTTTGATAGCAGAGGCTCTGCAGGGCGGCCCCTTTGCGGCGCTGGGTGCCGCGCTCGCGGAGCAGGCGGCGGAGCGCGGGCTGCTGCCGCGCCGACATGACGTGCACGGTGCGCCGCCGCCGCCGCCGCCGCTGCCCGCGAGGCTGCTGCTGCTGCTGCCGGCCGCGCGCCTACATGCTACCCCGAGCACTGCGCTGATTTGCATTCCTGCGTGTTGCATTCTAGCGCCACAGCATCCTGGGCCACACACCTCCGGCTGTCCCCTGTTCCCATGGCGCAGGCGCCTCCCACACGCTGCCCTTTGATGAGCTGCGCCAGCGCTACACCCACCTGCCGCCCAACGCGCTGCAGCACCTGCTGTCGCAGCTGCTGGCGCGGCGGCGCGACGAGGCGCCGCAGCCTGCGGCGCGCAGCCTGACCAGCCTGCTGGAATGCGGCTCGCTGGCAGTGCTGCCTGCAGCGGCGCCGCTGGCGCCGCCGCCGCCCCGCTGGCTGCGCCCCGGCGCGTCGCTCTGCAGCGAAGCGCGCCGCCTGCTGCTGCTGCGCGCTGGCGGGCTGTGCCGGGCTGGGTCGCACCCCGGGGTTGTAGCACCCACCGAGGCGTACGCGCGCCAGCTGTCGCACGTGCTGACCGTGCGGGGCCACCGCTTTGCCGTCTACTGCGTCTGCTACGACCGCTCTGGTCGCTTCATCGTCACTGGCTCAGACGATCGGCTGGTCAAGGTGGGTGCTGCTGGCTGCCTGCTGATAATGCACAGAACATGCGCGTGGGGCAGGGAGCACGCAGGGCAGGCACAGCGTGGGCGACGCGCCGCACCCGGCGGTGGCTGCCTGCCTGCGGGTTGCCCTGATCCTCGATTGTCATGCATGCCTGCCACGCCAATGGCGTTTTGGTCACCTACCAACACCTTTGCCGCTGCTTCTGCTCCTGGCACTTGTGCAGATCTGGAGCACCGTGACGGGGCTCCTGCAGGCCAGCTGCCGGGGGCACGACGCCGAGATCACAGGTGGGGTGCTCGGCTGACGGTGCTGGGGTTGTCGCCCTTCTGCCGGCGCTGCTGGGGCGCCGCTGGTGCACCTACCTTTGCCATGTCCCACCCCGTCTGCTCGGCGGCGCGCCCAACGCCCACACGAATCGCTGGGCCCTGCCTCCCCTTCATCGCGCTCGCCGCCCCGCGCCCTGCCCCCCTGCTCTGCTCGCCTTGACAGACCTGTCGGTGTCGGCGGACAACTCCCTCATGGCCTCCTCCTCCATGGACGGCACTGTGCGGGTTTGGCAGCTGGGGGTGCGTGGGTGGCGGCGCGTTGGCAGCTGGGGTGGGCGGGGGGTGGGCGCTGGCGTCAGTATGGAGTGCTGCTGCCGTGCCTCACCATGGCGGCACCCACGAGGGAGGGAGCAGGCAGAGGCGGGGTGGCGCGCCTGCTGTGCCATGCTGTGGTCGGCCCTGGCAACAAGGGGAGCCTCACCGACCACGCAGCCTCGGGCCCCTCCTAGCATCCCAACCAGCCTGCTCCACTTGTCCTGCCGCTCTTTGTGCTGCCCTCCACTCGTCTCGCCCCTCTTTGTGCTGCCTCGCAGGCCGCCAAGGGCCGCCCGGGCCTTCCTGTGTCGGTGCTGGCAGGCCACGCCGGCCCCGCAGCGTTCGTCGACTTCCACCCCACCCTGCCCGACGCCCTGCTCTCCGCGTCCTTCGACGGCACCTGCCGCATCTGGCGTGCCCGGGACGCGGCCGCGCCGCCCGTCGTGCTGCGCATCGACCCGACACGCTTTGGTCTCAGCGGCGCCGCGGTCACACGGTACGTGGACTGCCAGGCAGGGTGCGGCCAGTTCAGGTGCTGGCGTTGCCTGGAAGCCGCCTCGCTGCATGCCGTGCTGACCTGACCCGTGCTTTGCACTCTCGCACTCTTGCACTCTTGCTCTCCCCAAGCACTCTTGCTCTCCCCTCGTTCGCCGCCCTCTGCAGGCTTGGCGGCCTGGCCTGGCCGAGTTTTGCCGGCCCCCTGGGCGGCGGCGGCGGCAGCGGGCTGGAGGCTGACGGCATGCGCACCACCCGCAACATGGAGCGCCAGCTCCTGGGCCTGCTGGGGCAGCAGCCAGCGGGCCCAGCAGGCGCGTCGGCAGCGCGCGGCGCCAGCGCCCCGGCCGCTGGCAGAGGGGGTGCGGCTCAGGCCGGGCGGCACAGCGGGCGCGCCACGCGCAACCAGCGCAGCCTGGCGGATCAGATGGACGAGGGAGAGGAGGAGGAGGAGGCAGCAGAGGAGGAGGAGGAGGACGGTGAAGCAGCAGCAGGAGCAGCAGCAGGGGGTGAGGGCGTGCATGAGGACGGTGCCCCTGGCATGAATGGCCTGCTGGTGTGCGGTTTCAGCAGGGACGGCACCCACATTGTGGCAGGCGGCAACGACTGCAGCGTGTACGTGTGGCAGTGGGAGGTGCCGGGGGCCGCGCCGGTGCCGCAGCAGCGACGCACCTCGCTGGGCCGTGGCACAGGCACGCCCAGCGGGCCGGCAGCGGCGGCGGCGGGCGCATCACCCGCCATGAGTCCTGCTGCTGCCGCGCAGCAGCAGCAGCAGCAGCGGCGGCGGCCAGTGCCCCTGGCAGAACTGCCAGAAGAGCAGCTCGCACCTGCCGTGGCAGCAGCAGCCGTCGCAGCGGCAGTGGCGGCAGCAGACGGCGCCGACGCAGCAGGGCCCTCAGCGCATCGGCCCCAGGAGGTGCACCAGCCGCCTGCAGGCGCAGCGCAGCAGCAGCAGCAGCAGGAGCCGGCGCCGCGCCGGGGGCGGGCGCAGCGCGGCGCAGCAGCGGCGGCCGACGCTGCTGCAGGGCCTCCTGCGCCGTGGCCTCTGCCAAAGGAAATATGCCAGCTCAAAGGGCACAGGTAGGGTTCCCCCTTGAGGGTCGGTTTGTGTTGACCCTGCAAGGCTCCAGCTTGCTGCGGCACGAACGCAGCACGCACTTCGCCGCGCCAGCACCCAAACCGCCTCCGTGTGCAGCAAAGCAGGCGCAGTCGTACTGTAGCCTGTACCGGCTCACCCGTCCCCCCCACTCGCTGCCGCAGGAACGACATCATCTTGCTGCAGTTCAGCAACGGCGGGGACCACGTGGCAACGGGGTCCAAGGACGGCAGCGTGCGGGTATGTGATGCAGGGCGCGTGCTGCCTCCACGCCTGTGCACGGGAGCGTGCGCCGGGGGCTCGCTGCCGCTGCTGCAGGGCCGGTGGAGCGTGCCATCGCTGCAGCGGCGTGAGAGCGCTGCGTCGCCCCACGCCAGCCCCCCCCCCCCTCCCCCTCGGCTCGTCCTCTCCCCCTCCAGGTGTGGAGCCGGCCGCGGCGGTGGCGCAAGCGGCCCCAGGCCTGGGAGCAGCTCTTCACGTTTGCTGTGCTGCCCGACCCCGAAGCCATCAAAGAGGTGAGACGGCGCCTGTGCTGCACTCTGCTGCGCCTGTGATGCACTCTACTGTGTGCGTGCTGCACTCACTCTACCGCGCCTGTGCTGCACTCTGCTGCGCCTGTGCTGCACTCTACCGCGCCTGTGCTGCACTCCACTGTGCGTGTGCTCGTCTTTGCCTGCCCCCTGCCTGCACAACGCCTGCTCCATGCCCGTGCTGCTTGCCTCGCGCCCGCCCCTCTGCAAGTGTTCTCACAGCCTGGTTCGTTCCAAACCCTGCTTGCCAGGCGAGGCGCCGGCGCCGCCCGCCCCCTGCGCCCAGCGTCGACCAGATTGCTTGGAGCGCAGACGACCAGCGGTGGGGGGGCGGGCAGCAATGAAAAAATGGGATATCTGGCGTGTCTAGACCAGAAAAGAGGGCAGCCAGGGGCGGAGGTGATGCGTGCTGGCCTTGCGGGAACGCAAGGCGAGGGCGGGGGCGGGGCGAGGTGACCGCCAAGACGCTGCGCCGGCCCGGTTCCAGCGCGACCCTCCTTGCGCCTCCCGCGCGCGCGCCCCCCCCCCCCCCCCCCCCCCCCCCCGCCCTGCTGCAGCCTGTGTGTGTCCATCACAGATCACGGCGTGCGCGTGCTGGGCATGCCTCGTGGCGACCTGCTGCACACCCTCGCCATCCACACCAGTGAGCCTCGACTGCCGTGTGTGCTGCTAGTAGGTTGGTTGGACCGCCTGGCCTGGCATGCGGCTGGTGTTGCAGCCTGCACCACCGCCTGTACTGCTTGCTGCGCTCGTCCTGGCCCCACCATGCCTGCCTCCTCGCCTTGCCTCCCCCCCTTTGCTCAGACCACGTGCACATACTGGAGTGCCACCCCACCGACCCCTCCCTCGCCTTCTCCGCCTCGTACGATGGCACCCTTGCACTGTGGAACCTGCATAGCGGTGCCGTGCTGCGCCGCTTCACCAGGTGCGAGGCGAGGGCACGAGGACAGGTGGCCACAGCGGAGCAAAGATGGATGCAAACCACAGTCTTGCTGCCTGCACAGCGCCGCATGCTGGGCGTGCTGTGTGCTCACTCCTGTAACCTGACCTGCCCCATCTGCAGCCGCCAGACGCGGCCCGACGGCCGCAGCTGGCCCGACCTGCTGCCGCTGTCAGACGGACACTTCTCCCCAGATGGCGCCTCAATCACCGTCAGTGGTGAGAGGGCTGGGCCACATGGCACAGTTAGGGTCGCCAGTAGCCACAGGGTCGCCAGTGGCTCGCTGCCCGCCTCGGCGCCTGCATCCTCACTCAGCCAGTACCTCAGCCAGTACCTCTCCACCCCCTCGCTGCAGATGTGGCCGGCCAGATGCACCAGTACACGCTGGGTGCACGCTGCGCCCTGCTGGCGCGTGCGCCGTACGACCAGTTCTTCTCGACAGGCACGTAGCCAGGAGGGTGGGAAGGGTGGGGAGGGCTCGCGGGAAAGACCGGGAGGGTGAAGATGGCAGGGAAGGCTGGGACGCAGCTGGTCGCACTGCAGGGGAGAGGGATGGCGAGGCGTTGGGGACGGGCTCAGCGCCGAGGGCAAGTGCGCCACTGCATGGGGACTGACGCTGCGTGAGCTAACCGAGCCCTGGTTGCTTCGTTCCCCCTCCTCCTCCTCCCTCTCTCCCTCTCGCGCGCCAGACTACAACCCGCTGCTGCGGGACCTGCAGCACAACGTGTTGGATGCTGTGACGCAGCTGCCGCCGCACGTGCTCACAGGTAAGACCGGCGGTCCCGCACAGCTGGCGTCGTGGGGCCAGTCTCGCAGTATGCACTTTCCACAATAAGGGTGGAGCATATCCGGCAGCCAAATGGAGGACCATGCTCCTCTGCGACTGCAGGCTCTGCCTGCCTGTCCCTTGTCCCCATGTGTGCCTTTTGCTGCCCTCAACCCACGCTGCTCTCATGGACTGATGGGCCGCCTGTGCCGGCATATGACGTCCGTGCAGCACGTGTTTGCTGAACCTTTGTGCACCTCCCCGTCGCTGCAGGTGCCGAGGCTGTGTGCGACGCCCTGGGCAACCCCTACCCCGAGCCGCTGCAGGCGGCGTACCGGGCGCAGCGGGTGCTGGCTGCGTCGGCGCAGGTGCGCAGGCGTGCGTGGGGCTGGTCAGCCACTGGACGCCTAGTTTCGCAGCTGGTGCAGGGTGCATGGAGCGCCAGCGGGCCAGGAGGCGCCGACGGCGGTGGGCACGGCGTGCGTGGTGGACGCACGGCACGGCAGTGCTGAGCTGGTGGCAGTGGGCCAGCACCAGTACACCATGCCATGCCTGTAAGCCTGAACGCGCGTGAGGCACCGTTTCCGGCTGTTGCTGCTGGCAGCCGGCCCAGCCCGTTGCGTGCTTAACCCACCTGCACTCGATTCCTTGCAGGAGGCGGCCTGGCTGGAGGCAGGAAAGGAGCCAGGCTATCTGCTGGCAGCGCCCACGCTGACCGCTGCGTCCTGGGCTGTGGAGCAGGCAAGGAGGGCAGGGGCAACGGCGGCGGGACCAGGGGCAGGACTGCCCTGGCGCTTTCACACGCGCCTGCAGCGCAGCAAGAGCTTTGCCCGCTGCCGAGGGGTGCCTGCATCCGGAACCGGCATCTCTTGCTGATCCACACCAGGTCCTGCCATCTCCACACCCCCTGCCCGCAGGTCAACGGCACAGAGCACGCAATGCAGCTGGCCATCGCGCGCGCCCAGGAGCGCCTGACCGTGCACGAAGACAGGCTTAACGCTGGCGCCTCTGCCGCAGCGGCACGCGAGGCAGCAGACGAGGCGGGCAGGCCGCGCGACCGGCGGGAGCGGGCGGCGGCGGCGGCGTGGGCGGAGGAGGCGGCGGAGGAGGGCGCGGAGGGCGCTGACGCCAGCTCTGGAGACGAGTACCTCGAGTGAGTGGCAGCAAGGGGGGGACCGTGCTGCGTGTCGCCACGTGTCTGGACCCTTCCCTGCTCCCTTGCAGCATTGAGCATGTGCACTAGGCTCAAGGCATTGCAGTGATTCGGAGGCTAGGGAGGATACAGGCTCCCTGTCGTGCCATGCCCGGCCATGCCTGAAGCGTTGCATTTTTGTGTCCCTCCTGCTGCTGCAGCAATGGCGCAGTCGACAGTGATGAAGACGTGGATAGCGCTCTGCTCTCAAGCGAGGAAGATGACGAGGACAGCATGGACGATGATGATGAGGCGGACGGGCGGCGCCGCGGACGCGGGCAGCGCGGCGCCGCCGCCGAGCCCTCCCGGCAGAGCACGCGGCTGGCGGGGCGCCGCGGCAGGGACCGCGGCCGCGCTGCAGCGCCCGTGCGCCCCGCCATGCGACGCAGGGCCCCGTCGCCTGAGGAAGATGAGGAGGATGCAGAGCATGACCAGCGGGAGGAGCAGCAGCGGGCAGACAGGGAGGCGCGGGCGGAGCGGCGGCGGGCGGTGCAGCAAGAGAGGCTTGCGGAGGAGCGGCACCGGCGGCAGCGCCAGGCGGCGGCGCGGCGGCGGGCAGCAGAGAGCTCAGACGAAGACGAAGAGATTAGCGAGGTGGGACACCTCCTTAGAGGGGTTCTAAGGCAGGCATGCCCTGGGGTGGTGCCTGCACATGAAGCGCAGGGGGAGACGCCGGCAAGGGGTCACTTTTGTTGTGGTCTGTGTCGATAGGTTGCCTGCGGTTGACACGCGTGCAGCACAACAGGGTGGCTCCCACACTGCTGTTGCCCCCTGCCCTCGCTCACGCAGATGAGCGAAGACGAGCAAGCAGGGCCCAGCAGGCAGCCAGCCGCGCAGCGCGGCGGCGGCCGGCGGCGCGGCCGCGACGAAATGGAGGGCGGCGAGGACGCGGCGGCAGCCGGCGCAGGAGACGGCACACGTTCGCGCAAGCGGCAGCGCCGTGCGACCGGCGGCTGGCGCCCGTACGTCAACTACGCATGGCTGTCGGTGTCCGCTCACACCCCCGGCGTGTATGTGCCGCAGGCAAGGCAGCGTGGGCAGCGCAGGGGCTCCGGTGTGGCGCACTGTCGGCACCTAGCCTTGCCGTCCTCCGCAAGTAACCTGCATAACTGTCCTTCTACATTCCTTGCAGGCCGGCGACGCGGTGGTGTACCTCCGCGAGGGCCACCAAAAGTATTTAGACAGCACCAACGACAAGCGGCCCGCGCCCTGGCAGGTGCTGCGCGGCGGGCGCGGCATGCGCCCGGCCGAGCCCTGCACGTAAGCGCTGGAGCGATTGTGGGGTCGTGAGGGGGGGGCTCTTCATGCGAGTGTTTGGCCCGCCTGCGCCGGCAGATGCACATTGGGGGCTCCTGCTGTTTAACCTGGCTCTGCCGCGCTCTGCCTGTTGCCTGAAAAGCGATCGCATCTGTGCTTCTGTGCTCCGTCGCCGTGCGTGCAGGATTGTGGACGTGCACTATGTGATAGCGAACGACGGCAGCGACCACACCCTGGCCCAGCTGACGCTGTCCCTGACCGACGCGGCGTCGTCTCTCAAGGTGCGGCATACTGGTGGGGGGAGGACGGCAGTGCTGTACTGCCGCTCGATGCCTGCATCACAGTTGGGGGACCTGCGCCTTCGTTTGCTCTAGCAGGCGCACTCGGTCGGCCAGTTTGCTTGCCTTGCCTCACAGGTCCGTGTTGCCTCCCCCTCCTCCCAACAGGACACCTGCTTCACCGTGGAAGTGCCGCCGCCCATCGCGGGGCACGCCGAGTTTGTGGTGCACCGCTCCCGATTTGAGGCGTCGGTGGTGCAAAAGTGCTGGGAGGTCGGAGACCAGACGCAGGTGCGCCAGGCCAGCAGGCGCTGCTGGCGGGCAGGCAGGCGGGAGGGGTGATGGTGGGCGACAGCGCCAGCATTTTGCGGCAGTAGTGCCGGCTCACAATCGACTGCCCAAGGCTCTGCGCATTCTGGCCCGCTGGTTTCCAAATAGTGCTGGGATGGTCTGCATTTGTGCAGGTGTACTGGAATGACGATGGCGACGACGAGAGCCCTACCGGCGCCGGGCTGTGGTGGCTGGGCACCATCGTGTCTGACCAGCGGGACGGCAGGCAAGGCGTGTGTGCGTCCACGGTTGAAGGGGCAACAGGGCTGGAGGATGCTGCTGCCGTTCCTTCCAGCTGCGCCTCCCGCTCTGTCAGCCAGCCAACCCAACACTGCGTCCCTCCCCTGCTGGCTCTGCAGGCATGCCGACGTGCTGGCCGATCCTTTTGGAGCGGGCGGGCTGTGGGACAGATTCGGGGTGGCCTGGCTTGGTGCGTGGGCGCGGCGTGGCGCGCTCTGGCATGGCTGGGGCGGGGGACGCGTCCTCCGCCTGCCGGCTGGCGCGGCAAGCGGCGGTGGCGGCGCAGGTATCCCTGGGTAGATATGACCCCTCTGCCCATCCCCTGTCCCGTCCTGCCAGGCGTTGTGGGCGTTGACGGAGACGTGGAAGAGCGGCAGGCAGACAACTCGCTGCACTGCCCCTGGGAGCTCTTCACGCCCGGCACCACCAGCCAGGCGCGTCTGTCGAGGCGTGGCTGCGAGTGCAGGGAGGCTGATGGTCACAGGCCTCCCGGAAGGCCACGTGCAGCGCACGCCGCGTGACGCTGCACCTGCCGCTGTGCTCTCGGAGCATCCTGCGCTGGTGGTGAGCTGCAAGGGCGGCCCCCAGCTCCCGGGCCCACAGCCCCGACGCGCTGCTCCCTTGCTGCGCTGCAGGCCGCCCTGCAAGAGTCTCCCTCGCTGGATGCTGCCACCACGCAGCGCATGCTGGCAGCTGTCGAGGCGAGTGTGGGTTTAAGAAGGGGGGTGCATGGAGAGATGCGGGGGCCCAGCAGCAGGCGCACGGCGGTTAGGGAGTGTAGGACGGGTCCCACACATCGCATGTGCGGCCCTGCCCTGCAATCCCATGTGTGTCGCCTCGTAGCGCAGGTTCAATTTGCGAGTGGTTGGTTGCGCCTAGGCTCCCTAGAGCTGCCTGCATCCCTCACTTGCCGCATGTCCCCCCTGCTGTGCCACCTTACCTGCAGGCCGCGTCGAAGCAGGATCGGTTCGTGATCTTTGTGGCTGTGCCCGAGTACGACGAAATGTACGTCAGCAAGACCCGGCGCAGCACCTACTACAACCGGCTGGTCAGTGGCTGCACACCTCCCTTCCCTGCATTCCACCCTTTGCGCCTGATGCCCTTTCCCTGTGTCGCACACCCTGTTTCTGCGACGCGTTCTGATGTAGCGTTTGTACTCTTTACCGTCTCCCCGGTTTACCCACTCACCCAATTCATCCTCACTTTCCCGCTTGCAGGTGGGCCTGCCTCTGGCGCTGCACCAAGTCGGCGACCGCCTGCGTGCAGGCTACTACCGGCAGCCAGCAGCGCTGGCAGGTGGGGCTGGGGCTGTAGCCACTGCCAGCTAGCTATGGCATGCGCCTCAGTACACCCTCCCCAAAAACGGAGCAAGGAACTGTGTTCGCCCTGCTTTTGGATTCACTGTGACCTAGCCACCTTGAAGCAGCCCCAACCACAGCCCACCGCCCTCCACCACCCCACGCACCCCTCGGTGCAGGCGACATCGCCACCATCGCCTCCAACGCCGCCGCCTTCAATGGAGAGGACAGCGAGATAGCAGAGGACGCTGCCGCGCTAGCTGGCTACCTGACAGCGGTGCTACAGGGGCAGGTGTGTGCAACGTGGGAGGGGCAGGCGTGCCAAAGGGTGCGCGCATGCCGCCGCACCTTCATGTGCTCCCGCGACCCCCTTTCTGCATCTATCCCAACCTGTCAATTAACGCTTTCTGCCGCTGTAGGAGCCAGACATAGCTGCATTCGCCACCTATCCCGAAGACCAGGCAGCAGCAGCAGAGGCAGCAGCAGCGGAGGAGGAGGCGGGCGGCGGGCGGCGACGGCGGCGTGCCACGCGGCGCCGCGGCCAGCAGGAGGAGGAGGAGGAGGAGGGAAGTGAGGATGAGGAGCAGCAAGGGCAGCTGGTTCTAGCGCTCGAGCTGCCGCCGCCGCTGCCGGCTGGCATGGAGCTTCCGGCGATGCCCCTGCCAGAGATGCCCCTGCCAGAGATGCCTGCTCTCCAGCAGGACCAGCAGCAGCAGCAGCAGCAGGCGGTGCATCCATGGCCAGGCCTCCTGCCTGCAGCAGGCTCTCCAACGGCGGCCCAGGCAGCGGCGGGCTTGGCAGGCCTGGCCGCTGGCCGGACGACGAGCGGCATGCGGGTGCGCTTCACCGTGCCGCAGCACCTGCGCACGCATGCAGGCGCGGCCGCGCCTGCTGGCACGGCTGCTGCAGCAGCAGGTGGCGTGGCAGCGGCTACGGTTGTCGAGATGCAGGAGGATCAGGCGCCGTGGCTGGCAGCTGCACCTGCCGCCCCAGCAGACGCAACGGCAACGGCTGCTGCAGCAGGGGTTGACGGCGAGCAGGCGGCAGCCGCAGCAGCACCGCTGGCGGCACTCTTTGCCAATGTTGCAGCCACGCTGGTGGGCGCCCCTGCCCCTGCTGCAGCAGCGGCAGCCCCTGGGGACCCTGCAGCAGCCTGGCCAGCCACGGCATTTGGTGGCAGCTGGCCCATCGGCACTGCCCGCCTGCTGCAGCAGACACCCACGGCAGCGGTGGCGGGCCAGCAGCAACAGCAAGTGCGTGGCAGCAGCGGCAGCGGACGGCGTGGAGGCCTGCGTGGCAGCGGCGGTGGGCGGCGCTCGTACGCTGAGTTTGGTGGCTCTGAAGATGAAGAAGAGGAGGATGCACGCAGCAGTGGCAGCGATGGCGCAGGGCGCCGCAGTCGGCCGACGCCACATGGCCGTGCCGCGCCAGCGCAGCGTGGGCAGCGCGGCAGCGGGCGCGCACGCCAGCGGCACAGCTACAAAGAGAGCGAGGAGGAGGAGGAGGAGGAGGAGGGAATGGAATGGCAGGAGGAGGCAGCACCGGCGGCGCGGCAGCAGCGCGCCCCCCGTGCCCGCCAGCGCCGGCAGCAAGACTCAGATGCCGACTGGTCGGCTGAGGGCGGCGGCGCAAGCAGCAGCGACGCCGTCGGCGACAGCGATAGCGACGCATATGTTGCGCCGCAACGTCAGTCAGGGCGGCGGCGAGCGGCGCGGCGCTGAGGCGACGGCAAAGGCTCTGCTGGGTCAGCTGGGCCGCCATACTCGCTCCACTGCGTTGTTGCTTTCACTTGGCAAGAGAGTGCGGCGTGTTCTATCAATCAATTACATTTAAAGTCCAGGGGGAGCCAGCACAGGTCTCATGGGACTGGGCGGAGGGAGGAGGACGTCGAGTGGAGTTAATAGCATTGGGAGAGGTACTGTGCGGTGCGGGCGCAGGTGGCTGGGCCAGCCAGGCCTGTGGGGTGGAAATTGAGACCGGGAATAAGTCTGCGAAGTGGGTGCGGAGGGTGGTGTACAGGGGACATTGAACAAGGAAGTGTGCCACGCCTTCTCTGGAAGCAGGGCGATGGGGGCAGCGCAGGGCATCTGCCCGTCGGGCAGTGGCTGCCTCGCGGGCGGTGGGACGCTGTGTAAATGCACGCTGCGTCGGCGGCCGACTGTGTCACCCAACAGAGGAGCATGTTGGAGCTGCAGGTCGGGGCGGCCAGCTCGGGCAGCCAGGGGCAGCGTCAAGAGGGAGCCACGGGCCGGGGCGAGGGAGGGTGCCTCTCTGCAGGTCTGGGGCAGGACGGGGGAGAAGGAAAGCTGCAGGGTGCGGCCAACCGGGCGGCTTGGCACCGCCCCGACCACGTAACCGACCCAGGCAAACGTGCAGGCGGGGGCCAGGGATGGCCGACCGCTGCCGCTGCACCCTTGCCTGCCACGCCCCTTCCCTGCCGCACAACACGCACTGGAGACAGGCCTACACTGCGCTCTGGCACGCAACCGACCGGCACAGCACTCGGTGCTGCTGCTCTGCCTGCCTGATGACCCCCCCGCCTCCTCACCTGGTCAGCGGGGTCAGCAGAGGCAGGCCTGCAGCAGGAGCGGAGGGTCAACCGGTGCACCGCGCATCCGCTGAGTCAGCGGATGCAGCATGGTGGCAAATAAGCAAGGGCAGCGGATGCGGAGGGAGGCGAGGCTGCCCCACGACTGCCTTTCCTGCACCCCTTACCAGGTGATGCACAGCACAGCGGCGTCGGCGTGCAGACGTCATGCGGCCCCACCCCCTGCCACCACGCTGCATCCCACCCACCTCCTTCCAACACGCCACCAATGATGACCAGGACAACAAAAAGCACACGCACCTGCTGCACCAAATGGGTGCCATGCCGCTGTCGCTGGCAGCGCTGCCGCCGACCCTCCACCTCAGTTGCTGGTCGGACCATGCCAGGGTAGCCCCTGCAGCAGCCAGAGGGAGGCAACCAATCGACGAATCACGCACCACAGCACTCTGTCAAACAGAAGCTGGCACGGCAGCAGGGCAGGGGTGGCAGCAGGGCCCACAAGCCAAGTGCGCTCACCGCCTGTGAGTAGCTGTCGACACCGATGGGGGCGCAGCTAGGCTGCTTCAGCTGTCGCTGCCTGTACACGCTGCCCCGCCTTGCGCCGCCCTCGCACAGCAGTCCCGAAGGCTTGCCAGGTGCCACCGCCGCCGCTCTCGCAGCCCCCTGCCTTGCTCGCCCCTCCCCACAACACACAATGGGAAGGCATCAGGCATCAACCCCGTGCGTTGTGCCCAGGGAGACTCTTGTAAGGCAAGGCATCACACACAGTCGGCCAGGAGTCCGAGCAGCATTCCAGATGCCAGCCGTTCGGGCAACACGTTCAGCAGGTGCAAAAGTTCCTTCAGCTGGTACCAAGGCCCCAGAGCTACCCACCCCCACCTACGTCAGCAATCGCGTCGAGCATGGCGCCTTGTACACGCCTGCACCAGTCCAAGCTTGGTCAGGGGCGTACCCACCTCTGGGCGCTTGTTCAGATGTTGAGTGCCAGCGCACCGGTGCAGCAGACAAGGCAGCGCTTAGAGTGCACGAGGCCGGCCCTGCGCATTGGCCCCAGGCGTAGGGACTTCAAGGCGGACTGACGTAGAGAGCGAGTCAAGGTGCCGGCGTGGGAGGGCCACCATGTGCAAGAACGCTAGGGCCCTGGCGCACCGGCGTGCAGGTTGGAGGGTGCACAGCCGTCGCCATACACCCACAGCGGCAGGGGAGCAACCCGCAGTGGTGCCAACCAACAACACCCTTCTCCGCAGCTCGCACCTCCATGGTGAGGCCCTCCAGCAGTGCCGCTGCCGCCTGGACTTCACCCTCGCTGGCGGCGCACCTGCAGACAATGATAGAGGGGATGCATTTTCAAAGGACTAACATCTGGACAGGTGGCTGGTGTGATTGACACATGTCACAGCCTGCTGCAAGTGCTGTTACGTGCAGCTGCGGCATAAGTGCCTTGCCGCCTGCTAGGGGGGAGAGGGTGGCACAAAGGCGCGATAAGAGCACAGCCTGCTGTGCTGCACTGCGGGCAGAGCCCTGCAGGCACGAGCAACACTCGAGGGCTGCCTGCAGAAAAGTACTGGAGCGAGGGTGAGGAGCGTTTTGCAAGAAGAGGCATGCCCCAGGAGTGTAACAATTAACAAGAGGATTCATGCCAGACAGTCGCCGTCGTAATGCGACCTTGCGATCGGCCTGAAGCATGAGGGATCAGCAAAAAAATGAACAGAAAGTCGCATATATCTGCACGTCTGGAGATCGTTGCCCTCCTGCAATACAGAGCACGAGGAAGCACAATGGAGAAAGCACGGATTGGGGCTATTCTACAGCGACAACAGCGGACTGGATGACTCTGCTCACCTGCGTCATTGGTGAGTGAAGCAAGACCACCACACGTGCTCTGCGCCCAGAGCGCGGCCGCATGCACAGGCTGTACCAGCGGTGCATCGAGGCATCGGAGCGCGAGGGCAAGGCCAAGCGCCAGCGTGGCCATCTGCAAGCACACACGGTAGGGGGCTAACAGGTAAAACATGCCAGCACAGGCTGTATTGCTGGACATTCCGGCTCATCACGCAGCGCACCCCATTTTGCCCTCTGCAGGCCTGCCTGCCTGCCCCCTCAAAACTGCCCTCTGCTTGCCCTGCCCTGCGTGTCCGCCCCGCTTCCACTTCAGACATGCCTGCCGCCCCCCTGCCCCTCAAAGCGTCCTCCCTCTTCGCACGCCCACCCCCTTTCGCCCTTTGCCTGCTCCCTCTGCTCCCGTATACTGCCCGGCTAACGCCTCCCTAACCGGACAGACGCTTCCGCCTAGCCTACCACCCATCCGTTGAACTGATCCGCCCACCAAACCAGTGAATGCAATAACACTCGACCGTTAGCCACGGACTCGAACAGCGCAATGCGCACGCCCCACACAGCAACATTAAACATTATGTTGGGCAACGGGGATGAGTTGCATGTTGTGCTGCTGATCGCAGGGGTTGCTGAGCGCAGCTGATCGCTCGGCAACCCTTGGGACCAACAGGACCACATGTAAGCATGGTGGCCTCGCCCAACAGGCGGCGGTTGTGCCAGCTCGACACCTCCTAGGCACTGCTCCATTCCTGCTTGGTATCCCTGCCAAGAAAGGGAACATGCTGTTATCTGGAACGCGCTGCGTCTGGGGGCTGGCGGCGCTGCATCTGGTTGATGCTCGCCCCTTCCTGCCCCCACCTGCCCTGCCATCGCTGCATTCCTGTGCTCTCCTGCAGAAATCTTCGAGGAGTTCGAGCTGACAGCCGAGGGCGGGGATGATAACAAGATTGAGGTGCTGCTCGAGACTGCGCCAGGTGGGGTTGGGGTTCGTTAAAGGATGCAGAGTGGGGTTTGCCCGGCTGGCAGGCAGGCAGCTGGCATTTTTTTCATGATCCCAAACTAGATGAGCACGGGATGCACGTTTCAGCAGTGGTTGAAGTAGGGAACGATTGTGAGCAGAGCATGGGAAAAATTCGTGAGTTTGGCCGCCGGTTTCTGTCCTGCCGCTGAAGCTTCACGCACATCTGCGAGCGTGAGCATGTTTCATTTCTTGGCAGCCGGGGGGCGGTGGCCTCAGTTACCCTCATCCCCTCCTTGCAGGCAAGGAAACCCACACGCGCCTTGCCCTTCTTTGCCTCCCACTCTCGCAGCCTGCGGGCTCGGAGCAGCGTCCTCTGTGCCGGTCGCCTTAGCACCTGTGAGCCTCCTGTGCATGAAGCCCACCTGCTGCGTCCGTTGCTGTTGCCCCCCCCCCCCCCCCCCCCCCCCCGCCCCCCCCCCCCGCCCCGCAGAGATGGTCATGCTGGCCCGCCTGGAGATCCACATTTTCAGGGTGCTGCACCTGGTGGCCCCCGACCTGTCCGTCGGGTTCAACACCTACAAAGACCAGGTGCGGGGGCAGAGGCACGCCGAAGTCCACCGATCAGTGAGGGTAGTACGGTCGGCTGCGCCACTGCACAAGCCGCCGCAGCCCTCGTGTCGCCGGCGGCGGTGCCACGGGGCTGCCTGAGGATTCCTGCTGTGTCGTGTACCTTTGCTGGCTGCTGCGCTCTCGCTAAGAGTGTTTTGCTTCATCCGTTTCCTGACTACCTACCAGGTGATGCGCACAAACAAGGCTTTGGTGAAGGTCATGCGCAAGGTGCGCGACAAGACCCGCTACCAAGACCTGTTCAACCAGGTGAGAGCTGCTTGTGGGGTGGATCTGCAGAGCCACTGCAGGCCGTCCCGGCCGTGGGGCCGCCGTTCGCTGCGGACTGGTGCACAGACCCAGCTGTTGAGGACCACCTTGCTCCGCGCACTGCGCCGACCGGTTCGCGCCCCTTTTCTGCTCGACGCAGCTGAACGAGGACGATGCAGAGGACCTTGTGGTCTTCCGGGAGTACCAGGCGCAGGCGAGTCGCCCTGCGTAGTTCTCTTTCATCCGCATGTTACGTGTTGGGTTGACGGGGTCACCGAAGCCCTGGTATGGGTGGGAACAGCAATCAACGGTGCATGTGCCCCAACAGAGGGGACCAGGGCTTGATCAGATGTGATCATTGTTAGAGGCGTTGGTTGGCGGGGGTCTTGGTGAGGAGGTGGCACTGGCAGTGCACAGTGCAGGGTAATGCAGCATCAAGGAGGAGGCGATATGTCACTGTGTAGAGTGAGGCTGGCAGTGCACGTGGTGGAGTGCATTCAGAGTTGGGCATGCTGACCAGCATGGGCGTGCCCTTCGGCGCCCCGCCCGGCGCCGCGCGCTTCGGCGCCGCGCTGCCCTTCCCGCACCCGGCAGCGCCCTGCTTCCCGCCCGCGCACGCATTCCCCGGGCCGCCAGCATTCCAGCCGGCGCCCCCCTCGGCTCCCCCGCGGCGAGACAGGGAGGCGCAAGCGCAGCGCCTCACCCCAGGCTTGGGCGGCGGCGGCAGGTCGGCGGGCGGCGGCCCGCCACCCACCGCCGCCTTGTCGGAAGGCGGCAGCGACGCCAGCTGGCACGCTGCCGCCAACCGGCCAAACGGTGGTGTCCCACTCCCACGGCGCCGCAGCCGTGCCAGCCGCACGCAACGCGGTTGTTGGGGTGTGCGCACAGGCGGCGGTTTTCCGCTCCAAGGGAAAAAAGTGGGTGGAGGAGGAGACGGAGGTTCTGCGGCAGAAGGTTGCCGCGCTGGAGAAACTTGCCGCCCAGGCGCCGCCTGGCTCCTAGGAGGCGCAGGCGTGGCGAGCGCCGCCGAGAGCAGCAGTGCGCCACAAGCGCTTTGAGCGGCGCCGACGCCCTAGCCAGCACATCAGTCTTCTGCCTGATGCCAGTCCTTTAGTAGCACACGTGATACGTTCTCACCTTACTGTGCATGCTCGCTTGAGTCAGCTGCAGTACTTCACCTGCGCTTCTTTTGCTTGCTTGCCTGTCTGCCTGCCCCTTCCCAGACGACATCAGCGCTGAATTCCAAACAGTGCCCAACGCAACTAGCGTTTCCCGGGGGGGCCTTTCTCAGAGTGCCCCTCTTGCAACACGCAGCGGGTCTCTGTAAAGATGTCGTGCACAAACACGAAGTGGCGATGCTGTGGTAGGTGAATCGTCTGCAAGTGTGCACTTTGCTAACAGAGAAGGTGCTCCGTAGCAGCGGTACAGTACCCATCTGGTGCAGCGGGTGGGTGGGATGCAGCGTGGTGGCAGGGGGTGGGGCCGCATGGCGTCTGCACGCCGGCGCCGCTGTGCTGTGCCTCTCCTCCTGGTAAGGGGTGCAGGAAAGGCAGTCGTGGGACAGCCCCGCCGCCCTCCCATCTGCTGCCCTTGCTACTTTGCCACCGCGCTGCGTCCGCTGACTCAGCGGATGCGCGGTGCACCAGTTGACCCTCCGCTCCTGCTGCAGGCCTCGCCCTGCTGACCCCGCTGACCAGGCAAGGGTGCAGCGGCGGCGGTCGGCCAACCCTCGCCCCCGCCTGCACGTTTGCCAGGGTCGGTTACGTGGTCGGGGCGGTGCCGCGCCGCCCGTTTGGGCGCACCCTGCAGCTTTCCTTCTCGCCCGGGCCTGCCCCCAGACCTGCAGAGAGGCACCCTCCATCGCCCCGGCCCGTGGCTCCCTCTCGACGCTGCCCCTGGCTGCCCCAGCTGGCGGCCCCGACCTGCTACTCCAGCCCGGGTGCCGGCATGCCCGACGTGCCTGCCTGCTCCACCAACGTGTCGTCGCAGCGTGCATGCAGGCAAGCTTGGGGGAGCGTGTGTCGGTGTTGGGTCAGGGCGGGTAGGGGCAGCGGTGCAGCGTACAAGGCAGCAGCAGGGGGTCACCCTGGCGAGGGGGCCGTGACATGCAGGGCGGCGAGTAGCTAGTCGCTGGTAGGGTTGCTGCGCCGCAGCCCGCCATCTTGCTGCCTGCCGCGCCATCCAGGCCCCCGGTGACGTGTGGGAGACGTATTGTGTGTGCGCCCAGCACGCCAGGGATGCTCTCACCACCCAGACGTGCGATGATGTCAGGGGTATGACCAGCAGTTTGGGAGGTGGTGGGCTGCCTGCTGCATGGCAGCTGGCAAGAGCGCGATGGGTGGCTCAACACGTGGGGGTTGATGCCCGGTGCCTACCCGGCGTGTGTTGTGGGGAGGGGGCGAGCAAGGCAGGGGGCTGCGAGAGCGGCGGCGGTGGCAGCGCTGCCTGGCACTGTTCCTGCCGCAGCCTGGCTTAGCTGGTCATAGGTGCTGTGTGTTGGGTGCTGCACATGCCCCGCCACCTTCCCGCCGCTGGCTCCCTGATTCCTGTGCCCTGTGCATGTGCAGAGACAGGGCCGCTGCTCAAGCACAGCCTGCCGATGTGACAATGTGCCCTCGCCGTGCCAAGCCGACCAGGTGCCTGGCGTGGTGCAGGTGCGGCTGTGCATGCTGCCCCCGGCCATCATCAGCGCATTCACAGTCTTCAGCTCCCCACCTAGCAAGCTTTCGGGACTGCTGTGCGAGGGCGGCGCAGGGCGGGGCAGCGTGTACAGGCAGCGACAGCTGAAGCAGCGTGAATCAGCTGCGCCCCCATCGGCGCCGACAGCTAGTCACATCCGGTGAGCGCCCTGGGCTTGTGGGCCCTGCTGCCACCCCTGCCCTGCTGCCGTGCCAGCTTCTGTTTGACAGAGTGCTGTGGTGCGTGATTCGTCGATTGATGGCCTCCCCCTGGCTGCTGCAGGGGCCACCCTGGCATGGTCCGACCAGCAACCGAGGTGGAGGGTCGGCGGCAGCGCTGCCAGCGACAGCGGCATGGCACCCATGTCAGTGGTGCAGCAGGTGCGTGCGTGTGCTTTTTGTTGTCCCAGTCATCATTGGCGGCGTGGCAGGCAAGGGTGCAGCGGCAGCGGTCGGCCATCCCTCGCCCCCGCCTGCACTTTTTGCCAGGGTCGGTTACGTGGTCGGGGCGGTGCCGCGCCGCCCGTTTGGGCGCACCCTGCAGCTTTCCTTCTCCCCCGTCCTGCCCCCAGACCTGCAGAGAGGCACCCTCCCTCGCCCCGGCTCATGGCTCCCTCTCGACGCTGCCCCTGGCTGCCCCAGCTGGCGGCCCCGACCTGCTACTCCAGCCCGGGTGCCCGCATGGCCGACCTAACTGCCTGCTCCAGCAGCGTGTCGCCGCAGCATGCAGGCAAGCTTGGGGGAGCTTCCCCTGGCGCAGCAGAGGCGGAGCTGCTGCTGATGTCAGTCGCTGCTGTGGTACTTGGCGGCTGCCTCGAAGAGCACCATGTGCAGCTGTAAGCTGCTCCAGGCGGGCAGAACAGCCACAGCGGCTTGTCCACAGCCACTTTTCCAAGCAACATGCGAGTGGAGCGGCGCTTGAGAGCTGCACGCAGGCGGCCCCATGCAGCACGCCCGGCGCTCCCATCAGACACAAGCACGTCAGCCGAAACGCAACCATCCACCTCAACCTCAGGCCCAACCCACATACTTCTTGTTTTCTGCACATCCACGTGTACACACACACCTGCCACGGTTAAGAGCGCCCCATTCACACCGAATGTACATCGTCAGCCCCTCTTGCGTAGCTCTGATAGCTTGGGAACGTTTCTTTTGGGGTCCCCTGCATGTAAACATCGAGCATCGGCGGCACTGCAAACGAGGCGGCGCGCCGGGGCTTGCACGTGGCTGCGAGCGGCGGCAGCGGCAGCGCTTGTCAAACTTGTGAATTCGAGGATCGCTTCGCTGTATTCGGTACAGATTGATCACGCAGACTGCGGTTCGTGCTGGGCCGCAGGGATAGCTTTCCGCCTGCCGCCCTGCGCCTGCCGCTCGTCACGCCGTGTTGCCAGCTCTACCAAGCACGACATTCGAACGCTGCTTCGAACGCTGCAGCGATGCCGCCGCCCGCCTGCTCGCCGAGCAGTGCGGCGCGAAAGCGGCAGGCGGCGGAAGTGCTGCAGGACGCGGGACGCGGCGGCCAGGCGATCTCGATGAGTAGCAGGACGGAGCCGCCAGGCAGCAAGCGCCAAGCAGTGGCGTCCCCCGGCGGCGGCGGCGGCGGCGAGCAGACGGCGACAGCCACTGCAGCTTGCAGCGCCGCCTCCTTGCCCGCTGCCTCTGCGGTGTTGTCCACAACCGCAGCCGAAGCACGGGAACAAGCTGCTCAGCAGGACCAGCAGCAGGCAGCGGAGGATGAGCAGTGCCCACGGCACGCCGCGCCGTCGCCGCCGCCCAAGTTGCTGCCGCGGCGCTTTGCCAGCGCCTCCTTTTACCCCAACAAGCTCCTGCGCAGCAGTGCAGCACCCATGTCAGCGCGCGAGCGTCATGTAGAGGATCTTGTGCAGCGTCTCCTGATTACCGCGCGTCGTGGCGTGGCGGCCGAGGAGGCAGCCGGCGCCGCCGCCGCCGCGCCGCCCCGCATGTGGCGCATCTTCCCCACGCAGCAGCCGGCGTTCGACCTGGCCGACGGGCACCCCGGCCTGGACGTCTTCTCAGGTCAGGGCAGGGCAGGACCGGGCACTGTGCAGTTCGAGGCGTGCATGCAAGCCCGCGGGGGCCTTGCATGCGTAGTGCTGACACCTGCTGCTCTGTGAAGTGTGCTGCGCCCCTTTGCTGGCGCCGCGTCCACCGCACAGTCGAGTACGGCTCGGAGGGCAAGCGGCGGTTCATCGTCACCAGCCGAGCAGAGTTCTGGCAGCGGTACATGTGAGTGCTGCGTGCACCCCGCCCTGCCTGGCCAGCCCATGGGCTGCATGCTGCCCGGAGCCTGCAAGGTCATGTTCGTGGCGCCGCTGCTGCAGCAGGCAAGCGTTTTCGTTGCTTGGCGTCACCTTCTGCTTTTTCCGGCTGCCTGCTTGCAGGGCCATGGTGCCCGAGCACCGGCATTATTACGAAATAATTCGCCAGGGCATGCCCTGCCACCTCTACTTTGGTACGTGCGTACCGTGTCAGGCGGCAGCAGTGCACCCTGGGCGTGCCTGCAGTTGTCTGCCCTTGATCGCACGCTGTCACATGCATGCACTGTATACCTCTGTTCTCGACTTCTCGACAGAGGTGCCGCCGATGACGATACAACGCCGCAAGCTTTCGGCACTCATCATGCCGCCCGCTCCCTCACAGCCACGACTCGCTCTGTTTTCCACACCTGCACTTGCGCAGACCTGGAGTTTGCCACCGCCGACAACCCCGACCTCGACGGCGCGTCCGCCACCGACGCGCTGCTCGCGCTGGTGGGCGACCGCCTGCTGGAGCAGTTCCAGCTGGAGGTGCAGCCGGGGTGGGTGCTGGAGCTGGACAGCAGCACGGAGGCCAAGTTTTCTCGCCATGTGGTGATACGGTGAGAGGCGGTGGGACTGGCTGGCTCGCTGCGCTGCTCATTTGGGTGTCTGCGTTTGTGCCGGGGCCGGCCTGGCATGCCTGCTGGGGACGCGCACAAGCGTGGTGGTGCAGGCTTGCTTGCTGCTCTTCTGCGTGCGAGATGCCACGGGAAGGTATCGATCCCCTTCCAATGCCTGCCCTGCCCCGCAGGATCCCGGGTGCTGCGTTTGCCAGCAACGCCCATGCCGGCGCGTTTGTGCTGGCGCTGTGCGCAGACGCCAGGGGGCGGCGGGGCGAGGACCCGCGTGCAGCGCTGCTCATAGTGAAGAAGGTGGGGCGGGGCTGGGTGCACAGGGGTTGGGCACAGGCGGGGTGGATCAGTGCGGCGAAGAATTGAATGCGCCGGAGCACTTGCCAGCTGCCTTTTGCAGCCACGTCCCACTTTGGTCCTGCGCTCGCGCTGTGCCTGCAGGGAGACGAGGAGGCTCTGTTTGTGGACCCCGCCGTCTACTCCCGCAACCGGGCCTTCCGCCTGTACCTCAGCTCCAAATCGGGCAAGCAGGTGAATGCCAAACGTGTGGGCTGGCAGGGTGGATTGGGTCCCGAGGTCAGGTCAAGCAGGGCAGGGCAGGACATTCCATCGCTGCTCTGCCCTCGCCAGCAGCGCCGGCTCAGCGACTCAGGATGGCGTTGCCACCCTCAACAATCGCTCACAACGCTGTCTTTCCTTGTCCTCTGAAACAGGCGGTGCTGCAGGCCACAGGGCGGTTTGGCTGCGCTGAGCTGACGCAGCAGGAGCTCTTTTTTGCCAGCCTCATCACCACGGTGCCTGCAAACGCGCGCCTGCTGCGCTGCTTTGACGATGCCGCCGAGGAGGCAGAGGGAGCGGGCATGCGTGCGCGGCGAGCGGCGGCAGCGGGGCTGGGGTCGCTGCGGGGCGTGCCGCGCGGGTCGCTGCCGTCGGCGTGCAGCGGGCAGGCGCGCTACGGACCCTGCCCCTACCCGGCGCTGGAGGCGTTTGTTGGCAGCGTCTGCAGCCAGGTGAGCGGGCGGTTGGGCTTGGCCGACGCGGTCAGCGCTGGGGTGCCCGGTGGCGGAGTTGGCAGGCAGGCCTCTGCAACTTGGCAGGTGTGTTCCCAACCAAAGCTTGGAGTGGCAGGGCAACGTGCGCGGCTGCACGCGCCACCTTCCAGCCTCCCGCCCAATACACAGGCGGCACGCTGCGCCCGAAAAAGGCCGACGCACCCTTGCCTGCCTGTTCGTCTGGCTGCAGGGCGGCGTGCAGGGCCGCGTTCGCTCCTGGGTGGACTTGGGCGAGGTGATGCTCTTCAACATCCGAGACAACCGCTGGTGCGGCAACGTCGGCAGGTGTGTAACAAAAGGCACCGGGTATGGCCGCCTACCAGCGTGGCGGACGAGGCGGCACCGATGCGGTTTGCCTGTGCAGCTGCCACGCGGCAGGCTGCAGGCCCCCCGCCTGGCTTGCCTTTGCGAGCCGAGGTTCCCCAACGAATCTCCGCCCTCCCACGCTCCTCCTCCCCTTCCCTGCAGGCCACATAAGAGCAATGAAACCTTCATTGTCGTCGACCTGCACGAAGGCAGCTGGTATCAAAAGTGTTACGACCCAGGTGCGCGCCCAGACAGCTGCTGTGGCGGCGGGTTCCACTCGAGAGCAGCGCTGCAGATGCGCCAAACAGGCAGCTCCCTGCAGCGGGATGGAACTGCTTGGCACGCGTGCAGCATGCATGGGTATCCGCCTCTGCATGTGTGGCACCAGCTTGACTGGTTCCCTCGTCCTGCAATTTGCCGTTGTGCAGACTGCCGGCAGTACCGCTCTCCGGGCATGCCGCTCCCGCCACATCTGCTGGGCCTTCTGCAGCCTCTGGGGGAGGCAACCCAGCCGGTGCAGCAAACCGGCCAGGCCGGTGGCATGCCAACGGGATGCTGTGCCTGCTGCGGCAGCAGCATGGGCAGTGGCTGCGGAGCAGGCGCGCCCACCTGCGGCTGCGGTGCTGCTGGCAGCGAGGAGGCAGAGGCGTTGGAGGAGGACCTTCTGCTGCTGGTGAGGGGTTCTGATATCACGGCCAGCGTGTTGCCCTTCAGGCGGATCCTGCCAGCTTGGCGTGTACGCCCCATGTGCCTCGAGGAATGAACAGTGCAGCAGGCCTTTCGCCATGACAACTCAGCCACTCCACTCCACCCCAACTGCAGGCCATGGAGCAGTTTGAGCGGCAGCTCCCAGTGCAGCAGCAGGCGCAGCAGCCAGCGTGCCAGCAGCAGCAGCACCAGTCATCGCAGTACATGCAGCTGCAGCTGGTAATCACGGACCAGCAGCAGCAGCAGCAGCAGCAGCAGCAGCAGCAGGACGAGCCACCTGACGATGATGACCTGCTGCTGGAAGCTCTCGAGCAATACGAGTGCAGCGTTGCGGCGGCGGCAACCCCTGTGCCGGCCACAGCAGCACCGCCAGAAGCGAGAGCAGCAGCTGCCGCAACGCCAGCGTCGGCGAGAGCAGCTGGAGCAGGCACCCAACCAAAATCGGCGCCTGCGCAGGTTGCGCCCCCACCTGGACAGCAGCAGCAACAGCAGCAGCAGCGGTCGTGGTCGGCCCCTCCATGCCAGCAGCAGCGGCAGATGCAGCAGCCTCCAGCGCGCTGGCACCAACAAGCGGAGCTTGGCGACGAGTCATTGCTAGTGGAGGGTCGCCAGACTTGCGAAGAGAACCCTGCAGCCGCGGCGACGCCACGTGCAGCGGGGGCAACAGCACCGACGGCAGCAGCAGGAACGCCAGCAGTAGCAGCAGCGGCGGCGGCTGGCACGATGCAGACGCCGCGCTTGGCTCTTTGTGCGAACGTGCATGCCTCCCAAGCGTCACTGCCACCGCTGCAGTCCCAGCAGCAGCTGCAGCAGCCCGGCCTGCGCGCTCTGTTCATGCGGCCTGTTGCGCTTGCCTCGCCGTGCGCAGCAGCACAGGCTGCCGCCGCGGCTCCACCGCGGCAGCCCTGCCTGCAGCCCCGCCCACAGCAGCCCCAGAAACGCGAGCTTGAGATTTGGGAGAAATTCTTGTAAGGCTGCCCGGTGCCGCTTGTTGTGGCTGCCGAGCTGGGGATGACACAGGCAGAAGAGGGGACTGAAATAAGGGACGAATGAGGGCTGGAGCAGCAGTTCATGTGACTGGGGAGGAAGGAGTTAAACGGCGGAGAGGTTGAGCACGCTGAAGAGGGGGACCAGAGGTTTCAAGGTCCTGGCAGGAGTCGAGGTGGCAGGTCAAAGCACAGGGGCGTCGAAAACTGACAAGAGCAGGGTCTACAAGGGGTTGGCACGAATCTCCGGTGGGCGACACGCAGACGGCACCATGCAGGGTAGCGGCACGCTCTTGTGCCATGCACCGGCGAGGCGGAAGCAGGGCAGGGAGCAGCAAGACGCGGGTGAGGGCACGCGCGCCGGGACATGTCCAGCGCTCGTTCGTCACAGGCAGTGCTGCGCTCACTTGCCGGGCAGCGGCGGCACGTAGAACTGCCGCCCCGCCTCGTCGCTCATCAGCACCCGCTCGTTCACCCCCATGCGCTCGCACTCCTCCCGGATGTGGGAGAACAGCACTGCAGGAGGGGAGGGCAGCGGCGGCAGCGATCAGCAGGGATGCAGCAGGCAGGCAGGGGGGCCGCGCGCTCGCACTCTTCGCGCATGTGGCAGAACAGCACATAAAGCACATAAAGGGCAACGCCACGCAGCACGCAGGGGGCAACACACGACCCTGCACACTGCTCAGCTCACCGCTGGACAGGTACCGCTCTCCGAAGGAGGGGAGGATGACGACCACCAGCTTGCCGGCGTTCTCCGGTCGCTTTGCCACCTCCACCGCCGCCTGCAGCAGGGAGGCGCGGCCAGAAGGAACCGTGGTGGGCGAGCGGCGCAACAAGGGAGGGGCGGCCCTGAAGCCGGCGCTCGGCGTTGCTGCGCTGTCAAACCCGCTGGGTATCTGTTGTGCAGGGCTTTACCTGCACCGTGGCGCACTGATCTTGCGGCATTCACCTCTGCCCTTAAGCAACACCAACCCTTCAACCACACCCTCGAGGTCCCTCACGTCCCGCCCTGCCGCACCTGCACCGCCGCGCCGCTGCTGATGCCCACGAGCAGGCCCTCCTCCTTGGCCAGCCGCGCCGCCATCTCCACTGAGTCGTCGCTGCCAACCTGTGTGCGGCAGGGGCCGGGGGGAGCAGGGGCGCTGGGTCAGGGAGGGGGGCACGGGGCGGCAGGCAAGCCTGCCAACCACCACATGTGGGTTGACTGCAAGCCGGCGGTTGCTCTGGCTGCAACTTCCAGTCGGACGGGCAGGGCGGCGGCTGTCGGAATGCACGCTCACCGCCACCACTTCGTCAAAGACCCTGGTGTTGAGCACGCCAGGCACGAAGCCGGCGCCGATGCCCTGCATGGGACATGGACGGGGGGTAGGCACGCACTCGGCGTGGTGGGCGGGTGATATGCGCAGGCACAGGCTGCGCTGGCAAGTCGCGGTCTGTCACCCTCTGCCATCAGGCATCCGTTCCTTGACGACCCTCCGCCCCTGCGCGCGCCAGCACGCACCCCCCTGGGCCCACCTGGATCTTGTGGGGGCCGGGCTTGCCGCCGCTGAGCACAGGGCTCTCTGCCGGCTCCACAGCAACAACCTTCAGGCCAGGCTTCTGCAGGGGAGGGGCGAGCGAAGAAGGAGGGGGCCGAGGTGAGCGGCGTAGGTTGCCACACTGCGCCAGCAGCGGGGCTGGGTGGGCGCCGGGGACCCCTGCGTCTGCCAGGAGCGCCTGGCCGCGCAGGGGGCTGCGACCACAGCTATTGAAAACGCTGCAGCCCCCAGCAAGGATGGTCAACAATGCACCACCGCTTGCCTGTGACTTGAGGTACTCTCCAACGCCGGTGATGGTGCCGCCGGTGCCCACGCCGCTCACAAAAAAGTCCACCTGCCCCTCGCTGTCCCGCCAAATCTCTGGGCCGGTGGTCAGCCGATGGATCTCGGCATTCGCTGCGGCACTTGAGCAGGCGCCCAGTGGTCGTTTTTCATTGCTGGTGCAGGAGGCCGCAGCTGCGTGGGTGGCGACTTCCGGCAGCAGCAGCCCTGCGCACGTACTTCTGCCTGCAAGCCTGTGCCTACATTCGCTTGCCCGTACGCACTCCTGCATTGCACCTGTGGTTGCGCCGGCAACCGCTGCCCTCGGGCGCCCACCAACCCCCGCCCGCCCAGCACACCTGGGTTGTCAAACTGCTGCAGGATGTAGGAGTTGGGGGTGTTGGCCGCGATCTCCTCCGCCTTCTGCACCGCGCCCTTCATGCCTGCAGGAAACGTGTTCCGGCCATGCGGCGGGAGCATGAGGGGCAGCGGCGGACACCGCGCAGGGACAACGAGCGTCGCAAGCACGCCCCACGAGCACAGGCTGCGCTGCGGATGGGACAGGAAAACTACCAGCCGCGCGGCTCACCCTTGGCGGGGTCGGTCAGCACCAGCTGCGCGCCAAAGGCCTGGAGCATCACGCGGCGCTCGAGCGACATCGAGGCGGGCATCGTCAGGATGAGTTTGTAGCCCTGGCAGAGGGACAGATGCAGGGGTGCCCGGTGTGAGTAGGGGACATGGGAGGAAGGGACATGGGAGGCGCGGCGAGGCACGCTGAGAGGCACCGCAGAGACATGGAGGCAGACTTGGCCAGCATCTGGCGCGGCACTGGAGCGGGATGAGCAAGATGATGATGCAGCGGAAATGATGCTACAGCGGAAATTGCAAGATGCAGGCAGCCGGGGTGGCGAGCTTCACACCAGCAGCTCTCCGTGCTGCGCTGCCACTTCGACCAGCTTCAATCGCACCTTTGCCGCCGCCACAAAAGCCAGGCCGATGCCGGTGTTGCCGCTGGTGGGCTCCACGAGGGTGGTGGTGCCTGCCGGAACGAGGGGTTTGCAGATGCAGGGTGAGGAGGCAGGCATGGTGTGTGGAGCAGCAACACATGAGAGGCTGCATGTTGGGGGCAAGTGCAGCGGAGGCTCGGTTGCATGCTCTCACCAGCCTTGATGAACCCCTTTGCCTCGGCGTCCTCAATCATGTTGCGGCCAATGCGGTCCTTGACTGCAGCAGGCGGCAGGGAAGAAGACGTATCGCGCAGCACGCAGCGTCGGCGCTTCCGCTTGTCGCTGCTGCGCCGCCGCATCGCCAGTGATGCAGCGCTGCTGCTCCATGCCTGCACGGCACCACACCCCACTGCCCCCGCTGCAGCACTCTCTCGTCCAAGCCCACCCTGCACCGCCGCCCTCCCAACCCACCGCTGCTGCAGGGCTCGCAAGACTCCAGCTTGGCTGCGATGCGTGCCACGCAGCCCTCCGACGCAGGGATGCGGTTGAGGAGCACCATGGGGGTGTCACCAATCACTTCGGTGATGTTGTTGGCGATCCGCTGTGAGTTGCGCGTGAGCGGCGCGGCGGCGGTGGTGGCGGCGGGCGCCGCCTCGGCGCGCGGCCGCAGCTGCGCGCTGCTGCACCGCCGCGGCTGAACGGAGGGAGAGCGTGGAAGCACCACTTTGTTTGTGAGGCAGACGTCAGTCTGAGGTCGGAATCGAGCAGCCACGGACGAGCGGTGGCACCAGTGCGGTGCCGCCGTCGAGGGCGGTGCCGGCCGTGCCGCTGGGACGCCTGGAGGGCTTGCGCCTCAGGCGCCGCCTTTGCACGATTCACGCATCACACCCAACGTGCAGGGCGCAGCAAGGGCCTCTGGGGAAGGCCGGTGCCGCGAAACCAGGTGCGGAGCCACTAGTTGCGGGGCTGTGGGTACACAATGCGGCCATTTTGCGACGCGCCGTGATCTCAGAAAATGCTCAACGCACCTGCGCGCTGCGCAGCGCGCCTACAGGCGCGAAGGCCGGGCGGACCGCCAGGGAGGCTGCAGCTGCGCTCGCCATGCTTCCTGCAGCAAAACAATGGTCGATACAGACTAGCGAGCTCGAGATCGAGGGGGGTGGAGCATGCCTCCAGCCGGCCTCGCCACGACATCTCGCTTGGCGTCCTCCAGCGCCCCCATCTCCGCTGCATTTCCGCTCTCGACGTTGAACATCCTCTGCTACATCACCACCGAAACTGCCCTGACGTGAGGAGGCACCTGCGCCTCCCGTCGACCACAGGCCCCGCCCAGCCCACTGCTCCTGCCTGCTCTGCCGCCTGCCTCAGCGGCTCTGCATCTCCGCCCGACACTGCTGAGAAGCTCAGCTCAGCTTCCGGCGCTTCCTCCCGTCGTCACCGACTGCCCTCCCGGCTGCCCACTCGCCTCGCCGCACCGCTAGCTCCCCGATGACGAGCGTCAGCCCTGGGGACGCGGCTGCCGCGGCGGCCTACGCCGCGAGCACCGCCGGCGGCCCCGGATTCTCCTCCCAGTCTGCCGAGTTCTTCCTCAGCAACTACAGGCTGGGCAAGACGCTGGGAATCGGCTCCTTCGGAAAGGTAGGGGCTCAGGGCGGTCGTAAGCAGCGTCGCCCACCCCGCCAAGGCGGGGTGGGCGAGCAGCGTCATCGCCGCCGACTCCCGACCGCGCCGCCGCTCCCACCTCTGTCGCCGTTGCGCTGCAGGTCAAGGTGGCGGAGCACATTCTGACGGGGCACAAGGTGGCGATCAAAATCCTGAACCGCAAGAAAATCAAGCAGATGGACATGGAGGAGAAGGGTGCGCTCGCCGGGGGGGGGGGGGGGGGGGCCCTGCAGGGGGTGGGAGGGGAGCAGCGGCCGGTGCGGCAAAACCGGCTGCGGGAGGAGCGCCAGCAGGAGGCGGCATGTCAGGGACGGAGAAGTGGCGTGCAGTGCACGCTGCAATGGCCGGCACGGCGAGGGAGTCGTGGCACGATGCTGGCTGTCGCCAGCTTCGCGTCGCATCCTGCTGGCGCCGCAGCTGCAGGCTGCTTGCCCGCCGGCTTGCTGCCAGGCGGCTGCAGCCTGAAGCTGGCATCCCTCGCCGGCGCGCCTGCACTCCGCAGACCCCTCCAACCTTGCTCCATCTCCCTGCCTCCCCCCTGCTCCGCTGCAGTGCGGCGTGAAATCAAAATTTTGCGCCTCTTCATGCACCCCCACATCATTCGCTTGTACGAAGTGGTAGAGACCCCCAACGACATCTATGTGGTCATGGAGTACGTCAAGGTACGGCGGTACCGCACCGGGCAGTACCTCCAGGCAGAGCTGGGGCGGGGCGCAGCTGCGGCAGGGCGGCCCGGAGAGTCGACGGGGGGCGGTCGAGCACGCCCTGCTGCTGCAGCTGCCGCAGGGCGGCGCTCCGCCCTGGTGCGGCGCGCTCACTGCTGCACGCCGGCCCCATGTTTCCCGTGGACCTCCCCCGCCAGGCTGGCGAGCTGTTTGACTACATCGTCGAAAAGGGGCGGCTGCTGGAGGACGAGGCCCGCCATTTTTTCCAGCAGATCATCAGCGGCGTGGAGTACTGCCACCGCAACATGGTGGTGCACCGGGACCTCAAGGTGCGCTTGCACGCGCATGGGGCGTGATGGGTTGCGGCAGCGGCTGTGGGTGTGCCGTCTGCCAAGCCAACACCGCCGGCTCCCTGCCACGGCGCGCCGCTGGGCTGCACACTGTCGAGCTGCACGTGGCCAGTCGTGCTGCAACGCAGCCTTGCGCCCTGCTCCTGCCACGTCAACCACACACACAACCTGATGTAATGCCTTGCCCTGTAGCCCGAGAACCTGCTGCTGGACAGCAAGATGAATGTGAAGATTGCAGGTGGGGGGTGGGCACGGGGCGAGGGCAGCAGGTTGTGAGAGCTGGCAAGGGTGCCCGCCGGATGGCAGGCAGGCAGGGGAGGGGCTGACGAGGAACCAGGCTGGCACCGGGCTGCATGCCAGCAGCCTCCCGTTGCCCATCCAAAATCCGCTTGCCTCTGCGTTGCTTTGCCGCCTGTCGTGCAGACTTTGGGTTGTCCAACGTGATGCGCGACGGGCACTTCCTGAAGACCTCGTGCGGCAGCCCAAACTACGCAGCGCCAGAGGTGGGTTGGGTTGGTACTGTGGGGCAGCAAAGTAAAGAAAGAATTCCCGCAGAGCCTGGCCGGAAGCGAGGGGGTGTGCTGGGCATCACCCCCTGATTGCTTCCAGCTGCAGCGGCGGCGGGCCGCTGGAAGCGAGGCGGGGGCCCTCGTGCTCACTTCCTGCAACCTGGCCCTGCGCCGTCGCCTGCCGCAGATCATCCCTGGGCGGCTGATGACAGAATTGTGTGCTGTATGCTGCTCGAGGGACATCAGCCTGCACGCTCTGCTCTCCTCACACGACCCGGTTTCCCATCCCTGCCGCGCAGGTCATCTCTGGGCGGCTGTACGCTGGGCCCGAGGTGGATGTGTGGTCGTGCGGAGTCATTCTGTACGCCCTGCTCTGCGGCTCGCTGCCCTTCGACGACGAAAACATCCCAAACCTGTTCAAGAAGATCAAGGTGCGGCGGCTGCAGCAGAAGCGCGGCAGGGGCCTGCGCCCTGCCCGGGCTGCCTCCGTGCAGCGGCATGCGAGTGTTCACTTCGCAGGCCGCAGCCGCCGCGGTTAGGCGTGCGTGCGGTGACCCCGTCCCCATGCCGCGTACCCCCCCCCCCCCCCCCCCCCACCACCACCCCACCACCCCACCACCCCACCCCCCCCCCCCCCACACACACACACACGCACCACACCCCACCACACACACACACACACACACACGCACACGCACACGCACACGCACACGCACACGCACACGCACACGCACACGCACACGCACACGCACACGCACACGCACACGCACCACACCCCCACACCCACCCACCCACCCACCCACCCACCCACACCCCCACACCCCCACACCCACCCACACCCCCACACCCACCCACCCACCCACCCCCACCCACCCACCCCACACCCCACACCACCACCACCCGCACACACACACACACACACGCAGGGAGGGATCTACACGCTGCCATCGCACCTTAGCCCAGGCGCTCGCGACCTCATCCCGCGCATGCTGCTAGTGGACCCGCTCAAACGCATCACCATCCCGGAAATTCGGTGAGGGGGAGGTGTGACGCAGCGGCAGAGCTCGCGCCAGCCGGGTGTTGCGTTGCAGGGCGGCAGAGGGAGGGGGGAATGATGGGTATGCTGCGAGCGGCGGCCGCGGTCCGCAAATGCTCTCAAACGTCGCTTCCTTCCATCGCGCTGGGACCCCCGTGCAGGCAGCACCCCTGGTTCACAGTGCACCTGCCGCGCTACCTGGCGGTGATGCAGGTGGGTGTCCGCACGCCAGGAACTCGGCGCGCGCAGCATGACAGGATGCATCGGGGCGGGACGCGCGCCGCCAGCGCCGTGCCGCCTCGCCGCCGCCTTCACCGTGCGCTCAGCAGGGATGCCGCTGCAGAGCCTCCAGGCCCCTGCTTTTGCCACCGCACTCGCCGTGCGCGACGGCGTGTCGCCCGCCAACCCCCATCCCTCCACAGGCGGACCCGGTGGCAGCGGGGACCCACGTGGACGAGGACATCCTGAGGGAGGTGGTGCGCCTGGGCTTCACCAGGGACTTTGTGACCGACAGCTTGAAGACGCGGCAGCAGAACAAGGTGTGGGCGGGGGGGGGGGGGATGCCGCGGGTCGGTTGTCGACAGGGTGTGCACCGGGGCGGCGCCGCGGCTTGGTCGACACAGCAGGGGACGCGGCACGTGCCCTGCGTCTCCTCACCGTCCTTCCTTCTCTCCGTCTTCCCGCCCTCCTCCCGCAGGCCTCTGTGGCGTACTACCTCATGGCCGACAACCGCCGACGCATGCCCTCCTCTGCCTACCTCAAAGAAGAAATGACGGAAGCAACCGACGTGTCGCTGCAGTACCCCTCGGGTGCGTGGCGGCGCCGCTGGCGCTGGTGCCGCTGGCGGCGCCGCCGTGCGCGTGCGCTGCACCCCGGGCGACGCACCGATCCCCGCATGCACGTTTGGACCGCAAGAGGCAGCGCTGACGGGGCACAGGGCGGGCCCGTCGCGTGCGGGAGCTTCACAACTCTTTTTCACTTCGTTCGGCCCCTGATCAACTCCACATGTGTGCTGCCTTGTGATCTGCAGGCATGATGGCCACCAGCCGCAGCAACACCAGCCTGCAGCCGGCGCCGCGCCTAGTCGTGGAGCGACGCTGGCGGCTGGGGCTCAGCTCGCGGGCGCACCCCTCCTCCATCATGCAGGCAAGGCAGGGTGGCAGGCCGGGGCTGGCAAAGGGTGGTTGACGCAGAAGGCGAGGCTACATGCTGGTATCTGTGTAGCTATCTGGATGGAGGCTTCCTCTGGCCTCTGGCGCAAACCTGCATCCCGACACAAATAGCAGCTGACTACACAAGTAAGCTGCTGGCGTTTGTTATGCGCATGTGCCCACGCCGCTCCCCTCATCCCTCGCTCTTCCTCGCCGCAGGAGCTGTACCGCACGCTGCAGTACTGCGGGGTGGCCTGGAAGAAAAACGGGGCCTACAACCTCAAGTGCCGCGCGGTGCTGCGCCTGATCGGCGAAGCCGCCGATGGCGCCGCAGGTGTGCAGAGCGCCGCTTGCGATGATGTGCTGGGAGCGTGATTTGTCAGTGACCATGAGCTGCCTGCTCCTGTGTGCGGACCCATTGGCACGACTTGACCCACCGACTCTTTGTTTGTGCCGTTGCAGCCGCAGGCGCCGCGGGCGGCACGCCAAACGGTGAGGTCGGCGGCGGGCTGGGGGACCGCCTCATGAGCCACGCGGGCAGCGACGACAGCATGGCGGTCGAGGGGTCGAGCGGCGGCGGGGGCGCGTTGGCGGCGGCGGCGGCGGCCGACGACGCAGCCATGGACGCTGGGCTGGCGTCCCCCCGAGCAGCGGCGCGGGGCAGCCCCGGCGGCGTCGGCAAGCCGCCGGTGGAGTTGGAGCGAGAGGTCAAGTTTGAGGCGCAGCTGTACAAGATGCGGGACGGAGAGTACGCGCTGGACTTCCAGGTGCGCTTGTACGAGACAGGACGGAACGAACAAGCAATCGAATGGTTGAAGGAATGAAGGAATGCATTGTGAGGAGGAGGGACGCAGGCAGGGGGACGGCGCGAGGGCGCCCGCTGTGTGCTGTGCTGCACATTGGCTTGTAGCCTAGCCTGATTGTCTGGTCCCACCCCCACTGGCCCCGCCCCCACTCTGCCCCCCCCCCCCCCCCTGCAGCGCCTGTCTGGTGATCTGTTCCTCTTTATGGACACCTGCAGCAGCCTGCTGTCGGTGCTGCGGCTCTAGAGCTGCTGAATAGCAGCAGCAGCAGTAGCAGACTACCAGCGGCACGTCCAGGCCACTGAAGCGGCGTCGCAGCCTGCAACGCCGGCCGTTGCCGCGCCGCCGCCACACGGGCAGCCATGGCGCGCATGCGTCTGGCGACCGTTTTGTTAGAGCCCATGGCGGGTCCGCCGCCGATGTTCGCCCCCCCCAGGGGCCTCCGTTTTGCTCTGGGCTGCCACAGCCCCCCCCAGCTCACCCTTCACCCAGGCCCCTCTATTTTTGTTTTCCTCTGGCTTGCGTAGAATCTCTCTCTACCCACCCAATTTGGTTCTCACTCCCCTTCTCTCACCTGCCCACCCCTTGAAGCTGGTAGACGGGCGGAGCACTGCCGGTCTTCCTGCCTCAATTTGCGCTGTGTTCACGCTGTGCTCACGCTGCGCACATGACACCTGATACTGTAACAGCGTGCAGGCAGGAGCCGGGAAGAGCCGGGAAGAGCAAGCGAGCAGAGGGGCAAGCAGACACAAGCTGAGCAGCATGGGAAGCAGGGATGGCAGCGGAGGAACATGCGCGCACAGGGAGAGGAGAACGGAGCAACACCAGGCGGACAGCACACCAGGAATGAATGTCTGTGGATGGATGCTAGATGTGGGGCAAGCCACAGGGAGCCCTGCTGCAGCGTGGCAAGCCCTCACCGCCGTCCTCCACGGCCCGCCCTGCCGCCCCTGCCGCCCCTGCCGCCCCTGCCACCGCCGCGCGCCTGCTTGTAGCGGACGGTCACCCGCAGCGGCACGCCTCCAAACCCAAACGCCACCCGCAGCTGGTTGGCCACAAACCGCTGGGTGGCCTGTGAGAGGGGCGTGCTGCCGCTGACGAATGCCACAAACGTGGGCGGACGCGCCTTAACCTGAGCGCAGGAGGAAGGCAGCAGGGGTGTTGGGAGACGCGGATGGGGCGAGGTGGAGGCTCCGAGCAGTCGATCAGTTAATCAGACATGGCAAGGCAAGGGTATTGCCATTGGCATGCAGCAGCGAAAGCAACAGGCAAGGCAAACCAGGCAACCCGGACCTGAGAGATGTACGATATCCGGTTGAGCTCCTTGCCTCCGCCCGTCTGGTAGCCTGCCGCCGTCTGCAAGCAGAGAGGGAGCCGGCGGGGCAAGCGGGGCGCGTGACGCGGCGGCAGTGCGAGGCGGAGGGGCGAGGAAGCCAGCAGTATCTGCGCCTGCCCACCGCCCTGTTGGCCCCACCCAAAGACTCGCCTGCTCCACCCAGCGGTTGAGCTTGGCTGTGGGCACGCGCTGGTTCCACTTTTGGTACATGCGCAGCGCAGCTGGCAGCAGCTCCCCCGTGCCGCGCCCCGTCAGCGCAGACATGCCGATCACGGGGACGCCGCTGCAGCCGGGGAGGGGCAGCAAACCAGCGCTTGCCGCTGTTACGGCGGGCAACAAGTAAAAGGGCTGGCGCGTGGCCCGCGCTGCACAGCCCCGAGGCCCCCCACCGCGGGGTCCATCCTCCGACGCGCCCGCCTCACTAGTTTTTGGACAACCCAGGCCCACCTGACTTCCGGCAGCGACTCTTCCACGGTTTTCCGTATGAGCCCCAGCGCGCGTTCACGCTGCAGCGACGTCAGCGCGTCCAACTTGTTGGCCACAATCAGCAGGAGCCGCCCCTCTGAAACGACGTCTGCGTGGCAGAGGGTGGGGACGGCCAGGGCAGGGCAGGATGCAACTCAGGAGGGCGAGGTCTGTTGGCAGGGTAAGAGCTGGCATGCATGGCGCAAGCAGCAGAGCCGGTGCCTGATTGGCCTCCATAGAATGGTGTCAGAGCACAGCGCCGCTGCAGAACAACCCACCATTGGCCAGGGTGACCTCTCGGTGCGTCAGCCCTTCTCCCAGCTCCACCGCACGCTGCGCATCCACCAGCAGCGCCACGGCGTGCACAAACTGCATCACGCTGCGGGCCTCGTTCACGGACGCCTCCGCCACGGCACCGCCTGCAGAGGCGGGAGAGAGATGAAGTGGGTGGGAAGCGCCGCGTCGCCCCGCTCCGAACCCCCGCACGCATGCACACATGCAGCCAGCCAGGCCTGTGCACACGCTCGGCACCCACCCGATTCGTCGTACGCCGACAGCTTCGTCCGCCTGATCCAGCCGGCGGTGTCCACAAGCTCCACCTCCTGTCCCTCCCAAATGATGCGCTCCTGTTGAGAACAAGCGAAAGAGAGGCATGATCACGTAGCATGCGTGTTTTGTTTCGTGTAAACACGTCCACAGAGCTAAACTGTGCATGGACCAGCACGTGCCTGGGGACGTGGCAGCGAGGCGGCACCCCGGCGTGCGCGCACCTTGATTGCGTCGCGCGTGAGCCCCGGCTCTGGGCCCGTCAGGCAGCGCTCGTCGCTCAGCAGCCAGTTGGTGAGGGTGGACTTGCCCTGCAATTATTTAAATTTGAACGTGTCCTGTATTAATTAGTTGAAAATTAGAACAAAATGAATATATTCACCCTGCAGAAGGAGGCGCAGGAGACGGAGGGATTCAAGGCCCTCGGGTGGACGTTGAGAACCGGCTGCACAGGCAGCTGCACCAGCAGAGGCCCGGATGGCAGCCAGGCAGCGGCACCATGACGGTGTACAGCCTCCTCTCGACCGCCCCGACCGCCCCCCCCCAGATCACTCACCACATTGGGCAGCCCCATAATCGCCACTCTCAATGGGCCACGCTCGCTGCTGGTGGCACTGCTCCCCTGGGCGCCGCCGCTGCTGCTTGCTGCCGCCACCTCCTGCTTCTCCCCCAGGAGCTCGCCATCTGCCTCTGCTGTGCCTGCCGCTGGCGCCGCTCCTGCCGTGGCGCCCGCTTGCACCTGCTGCACGGCCGCCTGCCGCATCTCGATCAATGGGTCTAAATGCGGCTGAAGCGCTGCATACAGCTCTGTCATGCCTTCTCCAGTCATGGCAGACAGCGCCACAGGCTCGCCGAACCCCAGCCGCACCGCCTCTGCCAGCGCAGCAGCCAGCGCAGCCTCGCCGCCAGGCCCCCGCCTCTCGCACTTGTTGGCAACGACGAGCACTTGGCATTGCGCAGGGGGCGCTGGGGTGCTTCCATCACTGCTGCTGCTGCTGCTGCTGCTGCTGCTGGATTCTAAGCTGCTGCTCTCGCTGCTGCTGCCAAGCTCGCTGCCACTGCTGCTGCTCTCGCTGCTGGCGAGTTCAGTGCTGCCCTCGCGACTGCTGCTGCTGCTGCTGCTGCTGCTGCTGCTGCTGCTGCTGCCTGCCGAGCCTTGCTTGGGCGTCAACAGCACCGACTTGCGCAGCCAGCGGGCCAGCTGCTCGTCCGCAGGCAGCGTGCCAGTCCTGCAGGGAGACCATCGCGTTGCGCTCAGCGCAGGGCTGCACTTCAGGCCAACATATACAAGGAGAACAGCTCCGGCAACAGCCCTCGGTGCACTTTGCCCCTCCAGCCAGAGCCTGCCGCAGCGCACCTGCCGTCGATCAGCAGGAGCGCCACGTGGGAGCGTGCCAGCACCTTGGCGGTCAGCTGCGTGGCGCGGGCCTGGATGGAGGCCCCGGGAAGGAAAGGCTCCAGGCCCGACGTGTCGACAACCTTGAAGCTGGGGCAAGGGGGTGGGAGCGACACGCGGGGGCAGGCGGGTGCGACGAGGGAGGACCGGCAGTGCCGCTGGCCCCTGGTCTCCTCTGCACAACCCGCTGCGGGTCAGGCAGACCGGGTGCAGGTGCTGCATGGGCAAGGCTGCCTGAGTGTACCTGCAGGCAATACCCACACCCCAGGGCGCACCGCAGGTCGGCCAGGCGCGCCACCCCCTCTTGGTAGTCCCGCGTGACGTGGCCGCCGGGGGTGTCGTGCACCAGCGCCTCGCGCCGCCGCACCAGCCGGTTGAACAGCGCAGACTTGCCCACGTTGGGACGTCCGATGATGGACACCTGGTGGTGCGCGAGTGAGAGCGGTAGAGTGGGGCGAAGTCGGGGCGCAGCCTGTGGCCGGCGGCTGGCGGCAGTGGCGGCAGCGGCGGCGGCGAGCAAGAACACTTGCCACGGGCAGCAGGCTATCGGGAAGCTGTGTGCCGTAGTTCCTGGCTCCTTGAAGCGCCGTCTGGCCCCAGCCACGAGCCAGGAGGCGCCCCAGGGCCCCTGCTCCTGCGGCATAATGCGGCATGGCCGCCTGCAGCCCCGATCCAGCAGCTGTGCCACCTAGAATTGGGCGTGTACAGTGGCGTGGGCAGCACGGACCGGGGGTTTGAGCGCGCCTGGCCGGCGTAAATCCCGTGCGCTGGAAAGGCATCGGTCTCGGAGTCTGTGCTGCTGGCGCGGCCCCCAACCGCCTTCTTCATTACCGTCGTTCTCGCCTGAGCTATTCTCAAGCAGCCCAGCCAGCCAGGGCGCCCGCAGCAGCGACAACAAGTCCAGTCGGCGCCATGAGCGAGGAGCGCGGCGAGCGCGAGGTCCGGGACGCCCCGATGAACGAGGCCGGCGGCGACCGTCGCGATGGCGGCGCCGCCCCGGCGCCCGCGCAGCACAAGTGCTTCGTGGGGGGCATCTCCTGGCATCTGGACGACGCCAAGCTCCGCGAGGGTGAGTGGTCGGGCAGGATTGGCGCGTTGGGGCTGTGAGGAGAGCGCTGGAGGGGAGATCGGCGCAACTGGAGCTCCTTCCCACCAGTGGCCCTGGTCCGCTCAGCGAGTGCCACGATCCGTTGGGATTGCGTTCTGGCAGCGCTAGGCAGCACGCGGCGCCCTCGGTGGCACCGCCGCCACTGCTGCGCCGCCATCACCGCGTCCGCCGCTCCTCCGCCTCCCAGACCACTCTGCCCTGTCGCTCCCCTCCGACCGAGTGCAGCCTTTGCTGAGTTCAACCCCGTCGAGGCGGTGGTGATGATGGACAAGATGACGGGGCGGTCGCGTGGCTTTGGCTTTGTGATGTTCGCCGACCGCCGCGACCAGGTGCGCCTGCGGGGCATGCAGCAGCGCCTCGGTGCCTGTGCTGGTCAGGAGGCGGCAAGTAGTGCTGTGTGCTGCAGTCGCGCAGGAGGTGCAGGCAGGCTGTGGAAGCAGGTGTGGGCAGGGCAGGCTGCGCTTCTGCCGTCGTTGCATTGCCCACCTCCACACACTCGCCCTGCTCTCCCCCCGTGCGCTCCTGGCAGGATGCCGCCATCGACCGCATGCACAACACCGAGGTGGACGGCCGCCGCATCAGCGTCACCCGCGCGGTGCCGCAGAACGAGACCGCGCCCGGCACGCCCGCTGACGCGCTGCGCCGTGGCACCACCGTGCCGCGCGACGCCGGCCGCCAGAACTTCCGGTGCGATGCGAGCGTGGAGCGAGGAGGTGGACCAGGAGCAGGAGCGGGCCGTCATCTCAACAGCACAGCTGTTTGGAATGCACAGCAGGGCAACGCTGCTGCCTCTGGTAGTCTCTTCTTTGCTGAACAAGCCCTCCTGCTCCCTCCTCTGCCTGCAGTGGCGGCTACGGCGGCGGCGGCGGCGGCGGCTATGGCCGCGAGCGTGGCGGGTATGGCGGCGGCGGCTACGGCGGCGGTGGGTATGGCGGCGGTCGCGACGATTACTACCGCGGGGGCGGTGGCGGCTATGGTGGTGGTGGCCGTGACGACTACTACCGCGGCGGCGGCTATGGCGGCGGTGAGTTGCCGTGCCTGTCTGTACGTTGCTTGCCTGACGGGCGAGATCAGTGCTTGCGTTGCATAGCTGAACGCACAGCGGCGGCTTCGTGGCATGCACCTTACCGTGGGTCGCACCACCTGGCCTCCCTTTTGACAATCAGGCTACGACCGTGGGTACGGCGGCGGCGGCGGCTACGGCGGTGGGTACGGCGCCAGCGGCGGCTATGAGGCCCGTGGCGGCTATGGAGGTGAGTACGCGCAGCCCCCAGCCCCGAGCGCGCCTGCCAGCGGTTACGCCGCGCCCGGTGAGCCACCTTCGCTGCCACGCCTGCCGCTGGCGTACGCCTGGCCTGCGTCGTGCGGGCATGGGCCACGGTTGCTGCTGCAGCAGGCGTGCAGCCTGCATGCTCGCAGCTGTGGGCACTTCTTGTCTCCAGCCCTGTCAACACCGTGGGTGCCGCGCCCTCGTGTGCTGAGCATTCACTTCACTGCTCTCTATGTCGCCAGGCTACGACTATGGCAGCGGCGGCGGCGGCGGCTACGGCGCACCCGCAAGCGGCGGCTACGGCGCACCCGCGAGCGGCGGCTACGGCGCGCCCTCAAGTGGCGGGTACGGCGGTGGTTACAGCGGCGGCTATGACGACAGGTGCGTAGCGCTGCTGCACAAGCCGATGGGTGCACACAGTCTGCTTGTCTCGTCAGGGGTTGCACGCTGCCAGCCCCTGCATGCCACCACCAGACAAAACATAGCTGGCGACTCGCACCCTCCATCTCACCCCGCTCTCACTTTGGCCTGCTGTCGTGCAGGGGTGGTTACGGCGCCGACCGTCGCGGCGCTGACCACCGCGGCGCCGGCCCCTACGACCGCCGCTAAACGCGTGCCTTGCGCTGCGGCAGCACTCGCGCCCAGTTGTGTGTGCCAGGTGCCAGCGGCAGTGCCCTGCAGCGCCAGGTGGCAGGTGGACAGGCACGCTGGAGCAGCCTGGTGGCAGCGAGAGCAGACGCTGGCGCGGCTGGCAGTGCGCTGCAGCACCTTTGGAACAGCGCCGGCTGCCTTGCCCGCAGCCCTTTGCAGCCTTGCCCAGCACCTGCCAGTGGCCCCGTTTTTGCAGTAGCTTGCCCTCAGCGCAGCGCAGCTGCCCAGCCCCAGTTTTGCGGTGCAGTGCCCTCAGTGCGGCCCCCTCGGCGCAGCGCAGCCGTGCTGTCCACCCCGGGGGCAGCCCTGCCAGGCCAGCAGAGGCAGCTCTGACAGTGTTGTAATCAGATGGGGGCAGGCACAGCAGGCAGGCATGCAGGTCAGGACAGCTCCAACTGCAGCACCGCAGTCAGATTTCCCAGCCGGCGGGCAGGCAGTGCTGTGGCCAGCACCCCTAACTCTCTGCCTGGACTCCTGCCTGCAGGTCTGGCATTCCCTGCATTGCTGCACCTGCGCCTGACACGCTGTGCCCTGTCCCCAGCGGAAGCGTTTGCAGGCGTGCCTGGGCACAGGGGGAGCAGGGTGGGCAGGGGGTAAGCCTCTAGCAGCTGTTCTTAACAAGGCCTGGCTGTGTAGCAGCAGGTGCTTGCTGGTGCCTTGCGTATGGCAGCAGGAGCATGAGCAGACTGCAGCTCGCCGTGCGTGCATTACCATGGCGCCAGTGCTCGTCTGCATCCCTCAATTGCACCCTCCTTCTGCCTACGATGTTCACATGTAATACACAACAACACGCAATGCAGGAGGTGAGGTGAGGCGGGCAAGTAGCAACGCGTAGCAGAGAGACCGTAGCAGGGCAGCAGAAACAGCAAAGCAGGCCAAAGGGGCGGTGAGTACAGGGTAAGGCAGGCACAGCAGGGAGTACAAGCAAGGAGGGAGGGGAGAGGACGATTTAGGGCGGTGAGTCACCCGGGCAAGATTGGAATGGGACGGCAGTGGGTGCGTCGATCGGTCCTGTCACCGTTGTCCCTCGTCTGGCTGCTTGTTGAACAGCTGCTTCTGGAACTCTTGCTGGATGACGTCCTGCAGGGAGGACGCAGGGCTGAAGCGGTGCATGAGAGACACCCTGATGGGGAGGGACAAGCCGTGGCCAGCTCTGCACCCCCCCCCGCTGATGCCCCCGTCACCGAGCCATCCCGCAGTCCCATTGCTGCTCGCTTGATTGCCCCGTATTTCCGCCGCAACGTAGCGACCCCCTACGCCCACGTACCCGCTGCTGCTTGGCCAGCCCCACTGCATCCTGCCAGCTGGACACCTCGGCAATAGAGTTGTACTTCATTCCTGCCAGGCGCCAGCCACCGACTGCCAGCACGCCCAGGCCGATGCACATGGCGCTGCTTGCTGCTAGTGCCTTGCCCTGCAGGAGAAGGGGGTGCGACCCAGCGCAAGGTGGCAGCATGAAGAAGTAACGTGCGAGCTGACGAACAGACAATGATAGCGAGTTGTGCAAACAAGCAGATGCCTTCGGCGCTCCTGCTAACATCACTCCCCCGAGGCAGCGCGACACCCACCGCTAGTGGCAGGAACTTGATGCGGCTGCGTGGGTCGATGCCGTCCTCGGCTAGCTGCTTAGCAGTGCCTGCAGGGAGGCAGGGCGGCGCACCGCGCCTTCGGTGAGGTTGCAGGGAGCAGGCAGCAGGAACGGCGGCGGCAGTGGCGGCAGCGAACGACGGCGCACTGCAACTTGCCACTTGCGAGCGTTGGAGACGCCCTCGGAAAGTCGCACGTAACCACTCACTGGCGTAGTGCGAAGAGAAGCCCGCCAGGGCGCCCAGCGTGAGCGCCACCGCCCCAGCACCGACGAGCTGCAGTGGAGTCACTGTCCGCGAGCCTGTCGACTCTACCATGACTTCGGAACGCTATAGACAGCCGTACGGGGCGACCCGACAGCGCGTTCGCCAAGACGAAGTGGGCTCGTACTGTTCCCTGCTCCTCCGCCGCCCGCAGCGAGCAGCGAAGATGTTTCGTGGCTGCAGAAAGTGTCGAGCAGCACGCAGGGCTTGGAGGGAAGGGTGAGTGTGGTGGGCGATAGGCTGCGGCATTTGTTGGTGGAGCTGGGCGGGGTGTGGTTGGTCCCTGTGTCGCCTGCCTGTCCAGCGTGCAGTGTTACAAGCAGGAACTGCCTGTCTGACCTGCTTGCATTATGTGCCAAGCAATGCATTGCAACAGGCACCGCTAATTCCAGTCGGTTCCCTGATCAAGTCTGTCTGCAGGGTGGATCGCGCCTGGTGGCTGCAGGGCAGGCACCCTCTTGCCGCTCGCCCAGCAGCCGCTGGCGCACACGCAGCTGCAGGGCAGCTTCACGACCCGCGGCTGGTCGCCGGCTTCCTGGAGCGCGGCCTGCTGCGCTGAGGCTGCTCCGTAGCTTGCTAGTTCGGAATGGGGAGAGCAGCAGGCAACATGCACGCCCCTTCTGCTGCAACCACGTGCTGCGCTGCTGCTGTGCCATTTTCTTGTGTGTCTGGTTCAGCTGCCCTCGCGGCTTGCACAGTGGCTGGAGGGCAGGCTGATTACTGCATGCGCGGTGCACATACTGTGCATCCGTGGGTCTCCTGCACCGCTGTTCCCCCCAAGCCTCCCTTGTGCCGACCCCCTGCATCTACTAGACATGTGCCATCCCACTGTGAACTGCGGGACCTGTGCGAACCTTCCGAGTTTGCAGTCCCGAGCAGCAGGGAGGCAGAAGAATAGGGCAGGAAGCTGGGTGAAGGTTCCAGGAAGCGAAAGAATGCAAGTCAAGGGTAGAGAGGAGCGCGCGCAGGGTGTCGCATGCTGTGCCGGCGGCGTGCCTCCGTACGGCCAGCGCAGCACGCCGCGTGCGCGGCGTACAGCACAGACTGATGCCGGCGGCAGCCAGCAGCTGGCTTATTCCCACTCGATCGTTCCGGGCGGCTTGCTGGTGACGTCGTACACCACTCGGTTGACTTTGCGCACTGCACGCAGAAGTAAGTAAGCGACGGAGAGGTACAGCGCTGTCGGGGCGGGGTGGTGGGCGGTGTTCGGGGACTTGCACGCGTGCGTTGTGGTGGGGCGGCTGGCGTAGGGCAGGCAGGCAGGTCACACTGCTGGGAATGCAACCCACAGCGCTGCAGAGGGAACCAACGCCCCCCACCTGTGTTGCAGATCTTGGTGGAGACAAACCGCAGGAAGTCGGGCTGGAAGGGGTACCTGCACACACACACACAAACACGCACACGCGCACACACAGCGTGAGGTGGGGAGGTACGTGCACATGAGCAGAGACGAACACGTCTAACACGCAGCAGGCGGTGTTCATGATACAAAGTAGGCGGTGCTCATGACACGCAGCAGGACTGCACTTTGCCCCATGCAGCAGCGATGCGGCCCGTGCCTGCCCGCCAGGACCCCCCCCCCCCCGCCCCGGTGTTCCCACCCACCAGTCTGCTGTCATGCCGTCGCTGCTGGTCACCGCGCGCAGCGCCACGACGTAGCTGTGCGTGCGCTGGTCGCCCTGCACGCCTGCAAGTGGGACACGGGGACGGGCCGCCCGCGCTCAGGAGCGTCACTCGCTCGCCCGCGCTCAAGCTGCTCCCCTCGCCAGCCGTCCCCACAGCCTCCCCTCTGCCGTTCACCAGGGGTCGACAGAACCGTGCCACGCCCTTCAACTGGCTCACTCACCGACGGAGCGGATGGGGAGGAAGACGGCAAACGCCTGCCAGATCTTGTCGTACAGCCCCCACTCCTTGATGGAGTTGATGAACACCTCGTCCACCTCGCGCAGCACCTCCAGCCGGTCGCCCTCTGCAGCGCGCCGACACAGGTGGGGCGAGGGCGGTGAGGCAGCAGCACCTGGGCATGTGCCGCTCGGCAGCCCCGGCGCTCGCTGGCGCGGCCTGCCTACCCACCGAGCTTGCTGCTGTCGTGTTTTGTCGCCCCCCGACGGTCCCTTGTGCCACCCACCCCAGCAGCCCTCTCACCCGTCACGTCGCCGATGATGCGCACTGCCAGGCCAGGCCCCGGGAAAGGGTGCCGCGCGATGAACTGCTCCGGCACGCCCAGCAGCCGCCCCAGCGCGCGCACCTCGTCCTGCGTCGGTGTCGGTGGTAGCGGGCAGGGCGTTTGGAAGAAGGAGGCAGCAGTGCCGCGCCTCAGGCGGCAAGGAGTGCGTCCATGCGGGCAGACCGCACTGCTTGGCCTGCATCAACCCACCTTGACCAGCTCGCACTGGAGCCCGATCGCCAAGTCATTCGGCATGCGCCCCACCTGCACGTACCCAAACCCATGCAATCATCCCCAGGCAGCACCGGCAACTGTTGGAAAGGCAAAACAGAGGAGGCACACACCTTGAACAGCTCGCGCAGCGGCTCGATCAGCTCGAACTGCAGGTCCTCGGGCAGGCCGCCCACGTTGTGGTGGCTCTTGATGGTGTGGCTGTGCTTCTGGCCCTTGCCGGGGGGCGGGCACGACTCGATGACGTCGGGGTACAGGGTGCCCTGTCGGGGGGGGGGGGGGGGTGAGGCGCAAGGCCGCCTGCATGGCGCGGCTCCGTGGCAGGCCGTGAGGAATAAACCGTGAGGAGAAGCAGCACACTGAGAGGCTGTACTGCCACCACCTCCAGCAGCAGCAGCAGCAGCGGGGTCTGACCTGCACCAGGAAGCGCGGCTTGTGGCCCAGCTCCTTCTCAAGCTTGTGTGCGTACTCGCTGCAGGCAGCAGGGAGCCAAAGGGGCGGGCACGCGCACCTCGTGCAGGCGCACAGCAGCAGCAGGCGCGCGCAGCAACGACGGCGCTGAGAGCAGCACAGACACGCCGGTCCCTCGCCGGTTGCACATGCCATCAGCTGCCCGCTACCACGAGAAACACCCACCTGAACATATCGATGAAATCAGCACCAATCAATTGCAGATGCCATCAGCTGCCCGCAGTACAACCACACCCACCTGAACACGTCGATGAAGTCAGCACCAATCGCCTTTCGCTTGGCCTCGGGGTCGGTCAAGCCCTTGAGCCGGCCCAGCATGCGCTCTGCAGCAGCCGCCGGAGCGGGAGAGGCGGGCTTGGGGGTTACGGCGTGCGCAGCGGAAGGGACACAGCAGGGGGACAGCGGCGTGCAAGGCTGCCGGCACACGCGGCAGCACGGCTGCATCAGCCACAGCGGCTGCATCAGCGCAGGCGTTGCAGGGGCGGTGACGAGGAGACACAGGAGCAGCAGGAGCAGCAGGAGCAGCCGCAGCAGCAGCAACAAGGGGCGCACCTGTGTCGTCTACCTTGGTGACGCAAGTGGAGTGGAACCATCCCTCTGTCGCCCTCCGCAGCGCAGGCATGGCAGCGACATCAGGCCACGGCAACGAATATGAAGCCAGAACATGAGCGCACCTGCGTTATCCACCTTGGTGACAGGCAGGTGGAGGTGCTCGTTGAAGGTGTCCATCACGCGCTGGCCCTCCTGCAGCAGACAAAGCAACAGGGGGCAGGCACAGTCTGTTGATTACAATTTACTTGCATCTGCGGTGCGCGTGCCTGCCCTTGGACATGCCAATCCGTCGCACATCAGCACGTGAGGCCATCTGCGAGACCATTGGCGCTAGGGTTCTTTTCGATGAGGCGCCTGCTGCCCATGCATGCGTGCCCCGCTGACCGACCTGGTACCGCAGCAGCCCATTGTCGACAAACACGCAGTGCAGGCGGTCGCCCAGCACCTGCGTGTGCAGGGGGAGACGGGCAGGCACGCAGCTCGATCACAGTCTGCCTGCGCGCCAGCTGGCACGCTTTGGCTGGCGCGCCACGCTCGCGGCATGCCACTGCATTAAATCCAACTGCTGCTGCAGCAGCACACATGTTTGCCACAGATGCGGCACCGCCAGCATGGCACCGTCCAACCCAATAGGCAGCCCCACCTTGTGGACCAGTGTGGCAGCCACAGTGGAGTCCACGCCGCCAGACAGCGCGCAAATCACGTGGTCAGTGGGGCCCACCTGCACCACCAAGAGGGCGCTGCGTGTGAGCAAAACGCAGCTGGTGCAGCGGCCCCCCTGCGCTGCCAGCGTGACACGCAGCGCAGTGCTTTCTGCGAGCAGACATCCGCAGACATCTGCGGCAGCACAACGCCCAGGCCTGGCTGCACCTCTCGCTCATCTGCCGGACCGGCTCTGCAGGCACGCCTGCGCCTGCCGGCATGCTGCCCCTATTTCCACCCACTCACCTGCCGCCTGATCTTCTCCATCTCCTCGTTCAGCACATCCTCCATCTTCCAGTCACCGGTCAGCTTGGCAATGTCGTACAGGAAGTGGCGGATGGTCTCCGCGCCGCGCTCGCTGCACGCCAGGGAGCGCGCCAGGCGGCGCAGCGTGGTGGGCGTGGTGCGCTGAAGTGGTGGAGGCGCCCACAAGCTGGCAGCCCCCCGGCTGCATGCGCCTGCAGCAGCATCTGCGGCGCTTGCTTGCAGTCGGCACCAGCACCAGCGCCGCCCGTGACCGACCTGTGCACCACCTCTGGGTGGTACTGCAGCCCAAAGATGCGGCGCTCGGGGTTCTCCACAGCCACAATGGCGCCCTGCACAGCAGGGCGTGCCGCAGGCAGAGCAGAATGTAGCAGCGCACAAGCCAGCACGCGACCGTCGCGTATGATGGGCTGTCGTGACTGCTCCTCTTCTGCCCCGGCCCACCTGCCCGCACTGCGGCTTAAACAGCTGCTCTCTACACACCGAACGTCGCGTCCTTACCCGCCCCAAGCGCCCCACCTGCTCGCTGCGCGCCACCACGCTGAAGCCCTCTGGCAGTTTCACCGCCTCGTCGCCGTGGCTCATCCACACCAGCTGGGAGTCCTTGTCCTCGGTGGCAAACAGGGTGGAGTCGCGCACCTGCGGTGGGTTGGGACAGGCTGGAAGCGCGCTTAGTGCACCCCGACAACTCAAAACAACGCGGCGGGGTTGGGACAGGCTGGAAGCGCGCTTAGTGCACCCCGACAACTCAAAACAACGCTGCATGCAGGCACGTCGCGCCCAAGCGCTCCCAACCGACGACGTTGCTTGCGTTGCAGTGCTCGGGCGCCGCCAAAGCAGGCCAGCCCACCCCAGCACCCACCACGCTCATGGGCATGCGGCCGTACTCGCCGCCGCCATCTGCGGTCTTCACCTCGCCGCCCAGCTGGTGCACAATGAGCTGCGGGTGGAAGTGGAGTGGTGACGAGCGCTGTCAAACGTGTGCGCCTGGTGCTACAGCATGCGCTGACACGCGGCGACACGTGCCGTGCATGGTGCAGGTGGGGACACGGGGGACCACAGAATCCTTCTGTCCTTCCCCTGCACCGCATGCCTGCCTCTTCTGCCAGCTCCCAGCAGCGACCCCGGCATGCAGCAAGCCGAACTTCAGACCTGCATGCCGTAGCAGATGCCCAGCACCGAAATGCCCGCCTCCTGGCAGTAGTCGAAGAACCCATCGGGCACGCGGGGGGCGCCTTCCACATGCACGCTGTTGGGCCCGCCAGACAGGATGATGGCCTTGGGGTTGACCGACTTGATGCGCTCCTGCACAGAGTTGACCGACGCGGGTGCTGGGCGGCGTTACGTGTACAGGCAATGCATGCGGTGCGCATGATGAGAAGATGGCGGCTGGGAGAGCGCGTGCAAGGCGGCCACAGGACCAGGCGCAACCGACTGGCGGCAGCGGCGGCGGCGGTGCTGGAGGGCGCTGGCACGCGGCTCATCGACATGCATGCATTGCTGTGAGGTCTGATATGATTCATGAGCAGCTCGGGGCATCGACAGGCGCACCAGAGAGGCGTCGCCGGGCATCAGCATGGCCAGCACGTTGGACTCGCGCACGCGGCGTGCGCACAGCTGAGTGTACTGAGAACCATAGTCGAGCACCAGGGCCACCGAGTGGTTGGAGAAGACGACGTCAGAACCGCCCTCCGTCTTGGTCTTTTTTGTCGCTGGCTCCGCCATGGCTGCGGCGATGCGTAACGATCTACGGAGAGATGCCTGGTGGCTTTGCGCAGCGGGGCTGCCAAAGAGGGGGGGCGCGCGAGAAAGAGCGGCGCGAGCGGGAGCGGGAGCTGTCCTGCTGATGCCTTGTGCCCAGCCAGAGATCGGGGCGGCCGTATGGAGTTTGGCAAGCATTGAGCACGGCACAGCTGCAGCTTGTGTTTTTTGTTTTCTCGGCCCCCTGCTTTCCTCCCTCCCCAGTTCATTATCACCGAGATGTGGTGTTTTGGGACCGCTGCGCGGGGCGCCCGGTCCGCTCGGGTCCTCGCCGCGAGACTAGCCCCAGTTTTCGGCGGCGCGGGGGCCAGACAAAGTGTCAGGATTTCCGGGGGTGTGGCGGCGCGCAGGCCGCCCCGATCGCGGCTCCCCTGCGTGCAAGTGGTGCAGAATTTGGGCCCAATTGTTCCGCGCATGCGCGCGGCGCCAGAGAACGGCGTTGGGTCGCTGCATGGGTCGCCAAAAATAAAGCGCAAAAGCGCGATAGTGTGTGACGCTTGAAACCGGAGCAGCAATCGATTGCTTGATGTTTTAAGAAATAAAAAATGAGAGAAGAGAACGGATAGAGGGTAGACGGGGAGTGCACAGTGCAGCGGGAGGGCCATTCAGAGCATGCACTCAGCGAAATAGGCAGCGGTATCGCACGCTGCGTGCATGCACGTGCAAGAGGGGAATACAAAGGGCTGGAAAGCTACATGCTGCAGGAAAAACAGGTGGCAGTTTGATACAGTCGGGTGTTTAGCTCGGAGCGTACAGCAGTCAGAGGCGACAGTTGCGCTTCTTGCCCCCGAGCCGCGTGATCAGCTGTGGTGCCTTGGAGACAATGGGCTGCAGCGCGGTGGCGCCGTACGCCAGCACCCCCCACACGAGGGGCAGGCAAACACACTTGCCCCAGATTCCGCGCTGCTGCGCCCAGCGAGGCAGCGTGCCGCGGTCGCCGCCGTCGCGCTGCACCGTGTAGGATGTCGGCCGCCCGCCCAGGTGCCGCACCGGCGGCAGCAGCGCCGCCGCCCCGCCAGGGGAGTGCAGTATCTCACGCACCAGCGCCTCCACGTGCACCTCCAGGGGCTTGCGGCGCGGCACCGGCTTGTAGCCGGGGGGCAGCTCCCGCACCGGCGTGGCAGTGCCTGGCTTGACCTGCACCATCACGCAGCCCGCCTCGGGCAGTTGGTCCCACCAGTCCTGCGGAGGGGGGAGGGGGAGGGGGGGCTGGTTGGCGCAACGTGGATGGCACGTGGGAGGGGCGAGCGGTGCAGGCCGGTGCATGGACGGCGGGACACAAGTGCGGGACACCTTGTAAACCATGCTGCACCCTGTGCACCCTGGTGCACCCTGCTGCACGCTGCTGCACCCTGTGCACCCTGCTACGCGCATGCTGCGGAGCTGTGCTCACCTGCCGGCGGCGGCCGGCGGCGGCGGCTGCAGCAGGGTCGAAACCGCCGCCGGCGGCTGGGGCTGCAGCACGGTCGAAATCGAAGAGCCTCATCTCAAACTTGCCGCTCTCGAGGCCCGCCGCCAGCATCTCCTCAGAGTGGGCCCGGCTCTCCAGCTGCACGTGGCTGAGCTGCAGCAGCGCCCCTGCCGCCGCTCGCGCCCCCAGCTGGCCCAGCCGGTACTGGGCCAGCACCGCGGCCGCATCCCGCCCGTCCGCGGTGGTCGGCGGCATCACAGGCAGTGCCGCGACGCTGCCGCGACGCTGCCGCGGCGCTGCCGCGGCGCCCACTCCTCGCTGTCGCTGTCGCTCGCCCGCGGGCGCTTGGGTGCTGGGAGGTGGGAGGATGGGAGCACACCACAGGCATCAGCAGGCTGCGTGGCCAGGCGGGGGGAGGGGCACGGCAGCTGCCCTGCTGCTGCCGAGCCGCTGCCCCGCAGGCATGCCACCGTCCTACGTCCCCCTCCCCGCCATGGCCTGCCCCTCCATCCTTCTCTGCTCCTCGCCCCTCCCCTCACCCGGCTGCGCCTCCGCTGGGTCAGGGGTGGTGCCCTCGCCGCCGCCGCCGTCGCCGCCGCCGCGCGCGTGCCGGCGCGTGTCGCGCGCGGCGACGCGCGTGGCGGCGCGCGTGGCATTGGCCTGGGCGAGGGCGGCGGCGCTGTTGCGCGCGTGGCCTGCAGGGAGGTGGGAGGATGGGAGCACACCACAGGCATCAGCAGGCTGCGTGGCCAGGCGGGGGGGGGGGGGCACGGCAGCTGCCCTGCTGCTGCCGAGCCGCTGCTGCTGCTTCTGCTGCTGCTGCATCCTCTACCGCCTGCCTTGGCCTGCCCACCCTTCCACCGTTCTTTGCCCCCGCCCCTCCCCTCACCGGCCGGCCGCTCCACGCCGTACGTGCCCAAGTGTTGGGAGCAGGCGTTGCAGCGGTACTCGCCCGTGACGTGGTCCTTGATCCAGTTCCTAGTCGTGCTGGACTTGCAGAACAAGTTGCAGCAGACCTGCAGGAGAGGGCGAGGCGGGCGTGCGGCGAGCGGTGAGGACGCAGCGCGCACCACAACACGCGCGCTGGTCCAGTCAGCACCGCAGCCGCATGTGCCCCTGTGCACAATGCGCCTCTTCAAGGGCGCTTCCCGCCCCACACACACACACCTGCTGCGGCGGCAGGAACCGGTCCAGGTTGGGCTGCAGGTTTTGGGTTTGCAGCGGGGCGCCGTAGCCGCCCGCTGCGAGGAACTGCAAAGTAAGCTCTGGGTTTTTCTTCAGCGGCTCCAGCACAGCGCTGACCACGCTGCGAGGAAGGAAAGGGTGGCCAAAAGGCCAGGGGCGCGGCAGAGGGTAAGGAGCGGGCGGGAGGCGCAGCACCCACGTGGCGGCGCGCCCGCCGTCAGCCCACGCCCGCGTGCAGCACCCACGTGGCCCCCACCATGCCCCGCGCCCCTGCGCCGCCCCTACCGCCGCACCTGGCAGCCTTCTCGGCAAGCTCGCCGCGCGTCAGCATCACGGCGGCTGCGTGATGGGGGGGGGGGGGGACAGGTTGCGGCGGCGGTCAGCGCGTCGTGGTCAACGTTGCGGCGGCGGCGCCCCCTCCCTCTGCCGCACCTCTCTGCGGCCGGGCGCCGCGTGCGCCGCAACTGGCGCTCGATCAGTGCCGACAGAACGCGCGGGAAGGAGGCGCGGGGCAGGCAGTCGGAGGCGCGGGAGCGGCCCTGAGCCCAAGAGGGGCCCTGAGCAGCAGCTGGGCTGTGGAGCGCCCCCTGGCCGGCAGCAGACGGGCAGGGTGTGGACCGTGCGGGCAGGGATGGTTGTATGAAAGGCCGCCCCTGCCTACAAGGCGCGCCAGCCGGCGACAGGCGCGGTGCGGCGCAGCGGGCGCAGCGCCGCGGCGCGGCGACATATCTGTGCCATTCCTCACTGCCCTGCTGGCATGACTGTATGAGAGCTGCCTTAGCTTCAGTGTGAGGCAGCAGGCCCAGCTGCTCCAGCTGCTGACACTGCAGAGCAGTGGGCTCCGTCAAGCCCGCCTGCCGCATGCCGCCGCCGCCGCCAAGTGCTGCAGGGGGTGCCCCTGCTTGGCGGAAGTGTCCTCTGAGCGGCCTCGGCCACTTGCTGCTCTTGGGCAACATTCTGGCGATAGTACATATCGATCAACGACCATGGCGAGCCTCCAGGCGCTGTCCAGAGACACAACCCTGCTGAATTTCCACCCACGCCGGCGCCCGGCTCCCTATGCGCCAGCCCAGCTGCGCAGCAGGACCGCAGCAGCACGATGCAATGCGCAGCGCCGCTCTGAGCAGGACGACGCGCCTGCCGGCTGGCGCCAACGCGCCGCCGCTCCTGCCGCCGCCACTCTTCTGTCGGCACAGGCGCTGCTGCTAGGCCCGCTGGACGCTGCTGCAGCAAGTACAAGTTTCGCGGCAGTCGGGCAGCAGCAGCAGCAGCAGCAGCAAGCAGCGGCAGCAGCACCAGGCATCAGCCCGCTGCCAACCTACCCCGACCCGGACGCTGCGCTGAGCCTGCCGCCGCTGCCCAGCCGCTTCCCGGCTCTGCCGCCGCTGGAGGTGCCCAAATACCTACAGGTACAAGAACATGCTGCTCTAGCTAGGGGCAGTTTGGCACCAACAATCTGGCAGCAGCGTGATTGAGTGCTGCTGGGCGTGCCAAACTGCAATTTGCAGCACAGCCGTGGCGCAGCAGCCCTGGTTTTGAACACCTGCTCGGCGCACCCTAGCTCCCGCAGGTCACGCTGCCCAAAGGGTTGCGCGTGTTCCTGCTGGAGGACCACGAGCTGCCGGTGGTGCGTGGCTCGCTGCTGATGAAGGGCGGCACGAGGGCATCACCGGACGACAAGGCGCGTTTGTGGGTGGACGCCCACCTCCCTGCATGGGAGTGGTGGGGGTTGAGCGGCTGGTCGACAATTGATGCTGGCTGTGACTGGTTTGAAGGGGTGGGTCGAGCTGCGGCCAGGCAGTCCCCAAATTGCTTGCACACTGCCATACCCTGGCACTTGCCGCCCGACCCTCCAGCCTTGCCGCCGCGGGCCCCCACCCACCCACCCCACCCACCGCACACGCACACCACCACCACCACCAACAACAACAACAACCCCCCACCAACACCCCCTGCACCAGGTGGGCCTGGCGTCCCTGAGCGCGGCCGTGCAGCGCTCCGGCGGCTCTGTGGCACACCCAGGGGCAGCGCTGGACGAGGCTCTGGAGGAGCGGGCGGCGTCGATTGAGGGCGGCGCCAGCGGCGAGGCCTTTGGGTTTGGCTTCCAGTGCCTGAGAGAGGATGCAGCGGACGTGCTGGGGCTGTTTGCAGAGGTAGGCATGCTGGGGGGGGATGCACGGCGGGGGCCAGGCGAGGGAAACGAAAAGGCAGGCGAGCGATCTGAGCAGCAGCAGGCGAGGAGGACGCAACGCCTCACTAACGTCCGCTGGTCTGCTCACCACGCCCTTTGCCTGCCCTGCGCGCCCGCGCGCTCGCTTGCTGCAGGTGGTGCGCACGCCCGCGCTGCCGCAGGACAAGGTCGACCTAGCCAAGCTGCAGGTGAGGTCTGCCTCTGGTGCTGCCCAGTCCAACTTTGGTCACGCTGCTGCTGTGGCCTGCTGCTGCTTGTGGCGCGAGGCCCTAACAGCGCACCATGCGGATGTTTGACCCTCTCTGCCCTGCCCGCCCTGGTACCGCAGGTACTGAACGCCCTGGAGCACCGCAACGACAACCCATCGGGCATCCCGCCCCGCGAGCTGGCCAAGATGATCTACGGCAGGGGGAGTGTGTTTGCGAGGGACCCCACGCCGGAGCAGGTCGGTGTGGTGTTCGGGTTTGCCCCTCCCTGGTGTGCTGGTCTCCTCTCAGCGTGTGCACAGCGTGCAGCAGGCGTAGTTTGCTAGGGCTGGGGCGCGCTTGCATTGCACGCTTGCAAGTCCGATGCCTGACGTCCACCCGTGCGCTGTCAAGTTCCCTCCAGATCGCTTCGATTTCCGCGAACGACGTGCGGGCCTTCCTGGCCACCTGGCAGCAGCCAGGCGCCGCCGTGCTGGGAATAGTGGGAGACTTTGAGCCGAAGCAGGTGCGTTCCGTGGACCTGTTTGTGTGGCTGTGGGGCTTGCAAAGCGTGCAAGCTGCCCTTGACATGCTGCCCTGTGCAGAGGCTGCTCGGGTGGCAACAGTGGGAGAGGTGCGGCAGGTGGACAGGCAGCAGGGCAGACTTGTCTCCTGCACAGCAGGGGCGATGCTGCATGCATGTTGGCTTCCCGCTGATTTGCCTCTCCACAGTACGCTCAAGCGTCCGCCTGCTGCTGCCTCGGGCTCCCGATGCATGTTCTTCAGATGCAGGAGATGGTGGAGGCAGCGTTCGGCGACTGGGCGGCACCCCCTGGGCAGCCCGCGCCGCCGCCGCTGCCCAACCCGCCGCTGCCGGATCAGACTGGCATCGCCGGTCGGGTGTTTTTGATTGATGTGCCTGGCGCAACGCAGACGAGCGTGGCGGTGGGCGAGCCAGGTGGGCAGCAGTGTGGGGTGGCCCGTGGCAGCAAGTGGTGCAAGGAGGGCAGCGCGCGCTCCAGCTGGCCGACGTGCAGTGCACCCGGCGCCTGCCTGGCATACTCCAAGCTGCATTTAGGCATCCGGATGTCTGCCTGGGGCCGCCCGGAAGCTGGCCCGAGATGATGCAGCCTAGCTGCGCTGCTTTCAAGCCGTGCCAGGCGCGCATGCTGGGCCCACCTCGTGCCTTCTGTTCCCTTCCTGACCCCCCCCCCCTTCCACCACCACCACCACCACACGCACGCACGCACGCACGCACGCACGCATGCATGCACGCACGCACGCACGCACGCACGCACGCACGCACGCACGCACGCACACACACACACACACACCACCACCACCACCCCACACCCCATCCACCCTGCAGGCATTCAGCTGATGGATCGGGATGAATACAGCCTGGACGTGCTGGGATCGGTGCTCAACGGGTTCGGGTGAGTGTTGGGTCAGAGGTGCGTTGGCAGACACCTGCACGGGCGCGGGCGCCGCCAGCTGGCCCGCCGCCCCCGCCGCCGACCTCTGCTTCCTGTGCTCAGCTGCCTTCTCACGCGGCTCGCCCCACCTGACTGCGGTCCACCTCCTGTGCAGGGGGCGTCTGTTCAACCAGATCAGGTCACGGGACGGGCTGGCCTACAGCGTCAGCGGCGGCTGGGCTCCGACCCCCACCGACCACCCTGGCCTCTTCATGGCCACAGCAGAGACGGCGCAGCCGGCGGCGCTGCTGGCGGCGCTGAGGACGGCGCTGGAGGGCGCGGCGACGGCGCCGCCGACTGCAGAGGAGCTTCAGAGGGCCAAGCAGGTGGGTGGGAGGTGCAGGCGGCGCTTCGGGATGGTGTTGTCAGCGGGCCAGTGTTTTTGTCTGTCGACCAACTGGCAGTGTTGGCAGTGCTCAGCTCGACCAGCTGGCAGTGCTGCCAGTGGCCCACGCCTGCTTGGTCGCCCCCTACTTCTTGGCCCTCTGTTTGCTGCTGCCGCTGCAGGAGGCGCTCAACCGCTTCGTCTTCAACTTTGCCTCACGCCCGGCCCAGCTCAGCCGCGCCATCAGCTTCGACCTGCTGGGGATCCCGCAAGACTACTTGTTCAGGCATGTGCATGCTGGCTGCAGTGTGGGTGCAGCCGTTGGCGGAGGAGCTGTTGCATCTGTGCTGCCTGTCGTTTCAGCATCTTGCTGCTACAGTCCCCTCAAAGCAGCAGCTCTTGTTGGCCCCGCCTCCCCTGCAGGTACCGAGAGGGCATCGAGCGCGTGCAGCCCGCCGATGTGCTGGCTGCGGCACAGCGCCGCCTGCACCCCGCGCAGCAGACGATCGTAGTGGCGGGCGACGCGGCAAGCCTGCGGCCGCAGCTCGAGAAGGCGCTTGGCCTGCCGGTAGAGGACCTGCCCCTCACCTAGATGCGGTGTGGTTTCCGTGCATTGAACGCACCAACTTACAAATTTGCACACCGCTGCGGCCTTCCCCCTGTAACCTTACACCAGCACGTCCATAAATGATGGCCCTTGCTCCCGAGGCGGACGTGTGACTTCTTCTTGTTAGACCGCGGGGCCAGGGGACTCTCTGCAGCGCTGCCACGGCCCGCCGACTGCTTCATGTGACGCTATTCTTCATGCTCGAATGCATGTTTTGAAAATCATCCGCCTTCACGAGTTCCCTGGCTGCACCTTCATGAATGCCGCGGCGGCGCCGAGTGCGCTGCGCCAGCCGGCCGGCGGTGCCTAATGCGCGCTCTCGCTCGCTGCCACACCCCTGCCGCCAACAACGTCCGCACACACCATGGCCGCTCCTATTAACTCGCCTTCTGCTGCTGGCACCAGCGCTAGCGCGCCCTTCCAGGGGACCGAGGAACCTGCGGTCGGGCTGCCCGAGTTCATGCCAGAGAGGGTGAAACGAGGCCGGATTATGCTGCTCGAGGATGCGCGCTACGAGGCCAGCGCCGACCTGCAGGTAGGGTGCGCGCCACCGCATGTCGCCGCTGCCGCCTCCGCGTCTCCCGGCACCTCCCCCTGGAGCCCACCTTAACAGGCCCCTCCTCTGCACCTTGCCCTCTCCCGCGCAGAATTTTGTCGCTTCAGTGGACTCAACCGAAGTGTTTATCCACTTGCTGGCCCCCGAGGGTGCCGGCGGCCGAGAGGCGACCACAAGGGACCAGCAGCAGGTGCGCTGCGCGGGCCTGTTGCTCGCCATGCACCTCCCTCTTGTGCTGAGGTTGCCCGACGGTTTGTGTGTTGCCTTCTTGAATGCAGGCATTGGTGGCCTTCCTGCACAGCTGCTTCCACAGAATGCAAACAATGGTGCAGTTCACGTTCATCCCGCACCCGCACCGCCTCCGGCGAGCCGTGAGTTCAGTGCTCAGCCCGCTTTCGTCATTCGCACATGTGTACAAGAGACATACTGAAGCATGTGTGCCGCACGCCATGTCCTGCTGGTGCTTCTGCTGCACAACTCGCCTCCTTCAACCTGCCCTGAGCGCCTACCTGTCTGTGCGGTTGCTCCCCGTTTGCCGCCCTGCAGGCGCAGCGGCACCGCACCGCATGCCTGGCTGGCCTGCCATTGGCCGGCCTGCCGTGCCATGCGTGCAAGCTGCTGTGCGAAATGGTGCTAGATGCTTTGTTTATTGGCCTGGGCGTGGACGGTGCCTCTGCTTGGGCGACGCCCGAGGTCTCGGGAAACCTCGCGGCCGCAGCACAGCGCTATGTGCGCTGGGACGCCGGCACGGCAGCGGCTGCAGCCGCTCTCGAGGCGCACCAGCACGCGGCCGGCTTCCAGCTGCTGCTGACGGCGGAGCAGCTGCAGGCGCTGGGCACGCTGCTGGCGTTGTGGCACTGCGAGAGTTGCGACACTGTGAGGGGATGGATGGAGCATGGAGGCGAGCATTACAACCTGCACCCCCGCCAGCCCAAACCAGCAGCAATGGCGGCCAGCCGGCGGCTGCTGCAGCTGCTGCCAGACAGCGCCGCCTCGCACTACCGGCACTGGGTTTACCTGCAATTGATGGGCGCTTCGACAGAGGAGGAGCTGGCGGCCGCCCGGGCTGCGCTGCGGCAGGCAGAAGCGACGCGCAGCTACTCGTTCGTTGTTGTTCTCTCGGTGCAGTCTGCCTACAAGCACGTTACCGGCGCATACGGGGGCACGTGGCGCCTGGCAGACGTGCAGCCCCTGGTTGCAACTGCCACGCGCGCGCTGAAGCACTGGCGCTGCACCCATCCGTAGGTGCATACGCGCAACAGCTGTGCGTGCTGCAGCAGGAAGTGCAGGACGCAGCCAGCAGCAGCAACCCGGCGGCAATGCCCCTGCTCACGCGAGAAGCGCATGCACCCGCTCATGATCACCCAACTGTGGCAGGGGGCGCACACACCTTAGTTAAGCCCACGTGCGATGGCTGCGGCAAACAGGCGGTGACAGTAAAGAGCTGTTGCGCCTGCCGGTCTGCAGCCTACTGCTCCTCAGCCTGCCAGCGCAGCCACTGGCCACAGCACAAGGCCGGATGCCGGCAGCTGGCGGCGCAGCGCATGGCTGAGGAGGCGGCAGCAGCATCGCTGAGCTGAGCAGCTCCTGTGCATGGCGCGAGCTTTGCAACCACAGACGCAGGTGAAGCAGCCCCCCGGCGAAGCACCCTGGCCAGCCAATGTCGAGTCCCTCTTCAATGCATACACGTCAACCACCACACGTCCATGTCCCCTGCAATGGTGTCTCCCATTGGCAAGTTAGGATGTAATGCTCTCTTATAGCATGCAGGTCTGCATGATGCAACAGCTTGTGAAGAAAGCGAGTGTGCTAATGACCAACCTCGGCATTGCAATGCAGCTGCACTGCTAGCCAAGAATGCAGGAAAGCGTCCGCAGCTCAGCAGTTCAAGTCACCTCCTTGTACACAAGACTGGCATTGCTTGCTCTTTGGCTCCATGCCGGCTTGCTTGCTTGCTTGCTGCCGCTTACATGAGCGACAGACCCAAGGGTGCAGCAGGCAGCCAGGCAGCCACACTCGCCATGCATCTGCGAATGGTCCTCTGCCTGCGCTGCTGCTGTGATTGCCAGGCCGCCAGGCCGCAGCTGTGGGGCCAGCAGGCTGCCTTCCAGCCGGGCTCCGACGCGGGCACGACGGGTGCAAGGCTGGCCGGAGGCGAGGCGCCGGCGCACCGCGCCGGCGCCGGCGCACCGCCGCCACGCCACGCGGTCCTGCCGTGTTGCTCAGAGGCCCAGCCGGCACACAGCGTTCTTCTTCACCATCGACAGCGACACCTGCAGAGTGGGGGAGGAGGCGATCGTCGGTATCAAGGGTGCTGAGCATGTCTGGCGTACAGCAGCCTGATATGAACAGGATTGCTGGCACCAGCGCCCGAGAGAGCCCTGGCTCTGCGCTCGGCTCACCTTGTGGCCAAACAGGTCACGGATGTTGTCAATGTTGTAGAGAATCATGGTGGGCCTGTTTGGGAACGCAACGATGTGTTCGAAACTGGTCAGTTAAAGTAAAAAAGGGTGCGCGCGCACGTGTGTGTTCCGCTCGCCCTCGGGCAGGTCCACAGGGGCAGCGCCTCCCGCCGCCGCCGCCAGCTGGTGCGACGCGAGCCACAAGCAGCGCCAAACGACCCTCCAGCTCACCGCTCCAGGCCGAGCCCCCAAGCGATGACGTTGACGCCCTCTGGCAGGCCCATGGGCCGCAGCATCTCCGGGCGGAACATGCCGCTGTTGCCCACCTCGATCCACTTGCCTAGCTGCTCAGAGTAGCTGCAGGCGGTGGCGTGGCAGAAGGGAAAGATCTGGGCACCGAAGCCGGCACGGCATGCACACCGCAACAAAGGCAGCAGCGAACACGTCTCATCACCACATAAACAGCCTGCTGCCTTTCGCCCACGCCATCCATGCATGCGGTGCCTGGCCCTGCAACCCCTTGCTTGCCTGAATATCTCCATGGAGGGCTCCGTGTAGGGGTTGAAGGCGGGCTTGAAGCGCAGCTTCTTCAGCCCCAACCTGCACGCGGCGGCGGCGGCGGCGGCGGTGGCGGGCACAGCGATCGGCAGCCGAGGGACTCCCTGTGACCGCATGCTGCCGTGCGCTGACAGTGTTGCCGCACGTGCTACGACCTGCAGTGCATGCTGTGTGTGTGCTGGCGCTGCTGCTGCTGCTGCGCTCCTCACCGGTCGAAGAACTGCTGCAGCGTGCCGATGAGGTCGGACAGCGTCAAGCCGTAGTCGCAGACCACGCCTGTGGCATGGACAGGAGGCGCACAGGCACTTAGACAAACGTGAACAAGCCTGTGCATACATGTGCAGCTGGCACGGGCATGCACCCCGTACGCGCCCATCCACCAACCACGCGTGCAAAGCACATGAGAGGCAGGCGAGCCAAGGAGCGGCACGCAGGCAGGCGGGCAGGCGCGCACCAACCCACCCTCTATCTGGTGGAACTCTGCCAAGTGTGTGCGGTCGATGGCCTCGTTACGGAACACGCGGTCGATGCTGAAGTACTTGGCTGGCCGGAAGCCCTCCTGTGTGATGTTAGAGAAGCAGAGAGAGGGCGAGCGGCATGCAGGTTTGGCGGAGCGCGGTGCTGTGCCGCAGACTGCAGCAAGCAAAGGCCGGGTTGCTCCAGCACGTCCGCTGCCCACCCCAGCCCCCGGCAGGCAGGCGCAACCCACCTGCGCTAGCTGGTAGAGCATGCGCGAGGAGACGGCGGTGGTGTGGGTGCGCAGCAGGTTCTTCTCAGCTTCCGCCGTCTTCCAGTCGTACCCGTACCCAGCGCTGCCGTAGCCGCCATGCTGCTCTCAGAGGGGACCGGGGGTCGACACATGGGCAGGAGTGAGGGGCAGCGGCAGGAGTGGAGACGGCATCACCTGCGCTGCAGCGCTGGCTGCATCCCCGCGCAAGCCGCCGCCTCGCCAGTCCCACGACGCCCAGCCGTGCTGCAGGCGCGACTGCTTCAGAAGCTGTGCCTGCGGCGCCCACCCACCTGGTGCGTCTGCTTGACGCGCTGCAGGTAGTCTTGCGGGAAGGTGGAGGCGGGGGTGGCGGCGGGCTCTGCAGGCCAGGAAGGCGGGCGGCGGGTGCAACAGGTGGGAGCCACACCTGTGAGCACAGCATGGACACAAGCGGAAGCAGAAGCAGCACACACGAGAGCTGCAGCATCGCCGGGCACGCTCAACCGTGCCTCTGCTCTGCTGCTGCTGCGGCGCCGGCGGCGGCGGCGGCGGCCCGTGCTGCAGCGCCGTTCAGGCGGAAGTGCGAGCGCCCACGCACTTGTCAGGAAGAAAGTGTCGTGTGCGTCGCGCGCGGGGTGCTGCTGCGGCTGGAACAGCGCGTCAAAGTTCCAGAAGGAGCTGCGGCAGGCAGGGGTGGGGTGGGGGGGGCGGTGAATCAGGGTATGCATGCCAGCTGCGTGCAACATGCATTTGGGGCGGCAAAGCTCCAGGACGAGCTGCAGTCAGGTTGCATGCTCGCAGGCAGGGGCAGCTGCCTGGCACGTCGCTCTCCAATCGCTGCAAGTGGCGCCAGACCCTGCCTGCCTGCCTTGCTCCAGCTCACAGGCCGCCTTGCAGCTGGGCGTGCGCGCAGGACAGCCACCACCACCCACCCACCCACCCACCCACCCACCCACCCACCCACCCACCCACCCACCTCTCCACGTAGTTGTTTGTTGGCATTTCTTCAAAGCCCATTTGCGTGAAGATCTTGCGGAACTGGGAGCGCACCTGCGCGTGAATGGGGTGGGTGGGTGGGGTGGCAGGGAGAACTTTCAAAGCGGGGCACGGGCGCCGCGGCGCCGCGCCGTTCGCGCCCCGCTGGTGGCGCCGCCACATGGGCGGGCATCAACCCTCCCCCCCAAGGACGGCTGCCGGCATGCGATGAGACGCAGCGGGCGCCGCACGCAGGCACGCAGACGACGCAGCGCGGGTGAACAAGCCCTACCTTGAGCAGGGGGTGCAGGTGGCCGCCCGCTGGCGGCAGGCCCAGCGCGTTGAAGTTGTACTCCTTGAAGGTCTCTTCCCGCCAGGTGCCCCTGCAGCAGGACGAGGGGCGGTGTGCCCACGCTGATCAACCAAGCAGGCTTCGATGGGGTGCCTCTTCCCTCATGCGAGCGCGCTGACTCTGCAGCACCCTGCCGGCTGAAGGCAGACCTGCAACGCTCTGCTGGGGCGCTGCCGCTGCGACGGGCGACGCGCGCGCCCCCCCCGCCCTCACTTCTGCAGCATCTCCGCCGTCAGCTCGGTGGCGGCCTTCCTGCGCTGCAGCGCAAAGGCGGGCCCCTTGCCCACGCGGTACGTCTTCCAGCAGTCCAGCTGCACCAGCTTGCGCTTCTTCAGCGCCGCCAGCTCGGCGTCGCTCGCGCCGCTCTCCTGTGGGATGGGACGCGGCAGGGGTGGCAACCCGTGGGGCAGCGCCAAGCTGCAAAGACGGCGGGCGCTTCCAGCACCTGGCGCATCCGCTATGCCCTCCACTGATTGAGGCTCCGCTGAACCCCGCTGGACTGCCGCCCCTTTGTACACGCACCTGTCCCGCCGCCAGCGCTGTGATGACGGCCAGCACTCGGTCCTGCACCGCCTCCACCTTGCGCACCACCTTGGGCTCGCCGCCGCTCTTGTCAATGGCCACCCACTTGCTCTGCATGGCCTGCTTGAAGCCCACATCGCCTGCCGCGCCCAGCTGCTTCTGCAATAGATGAAAGGAGAAGGGCGAAGGGAGGGGCATCGTGTGGGAAGGACGAGGAGAGGGCTGCAGCAGGCAGCGCGTGCAGAACGCGGAGCAGGCAGCACGCGGTGGGTGTGCCTGTGCCTGCAACTGCCTCTTTGCACAAGGAAGTTGTCATGACCCACAAAAGAGCACTGCACCCACCTTGATGTCCGTCAGTGAAATGCCGTCGGCCGTCACCGCGTTGAACACCTGGCGCAGCAGGAGGCGGGTGGGCGGGGCGGTGGCGGGTCGGGAGGCTGGTGGGCGCACAGCTCAGACTGTAGTAGCAGCAGCGTGCTCACCGCTGCTGCGCAACTTGAGGGCAAACGTCGACGTCGTAACGCCAGCGCACTGCTCTTGCCGCCGCCCAACCTCCCTGCTCAGCCAGCCCTGCCGGCGCACCTGCACCTCTGGCGACCCCACGCCCAGGTAGCTCTTCCCCTCGGCGGTGGGCGCCCACCGGCTGTGCTCCGTTTCCTGCGGCATTCGGGCAGGGGGGGTGCGCGTATGGGCGGGCAGAAGTGGGAAGCCACACTAGGTGCAAGGCCGGGCGGCGGCAAGCGGCGGCGGCGGCGGCGGCAGACATGCCTGCGCCGTGGCGGCGATAGCGGGCTGGCGCGCAGCTTGCCGGGCATCCTACCATCTCCGCACCTCTGTGGTGATCATGTCGTGGGCCAACAGGCTCTTGAGAAGGCCCACCACGACCAGGTGCTCCACATTGTGCGCCTCGGCAAACTGGGCCGTGTCCTGTAGCTGCCCCGCGCCCACCGCTGCCAAAAAAGCGGTCTCCAGCTCCGGGCTCGCCATCTTGCTCCCTGCAGGAGAGGCCCTTGCGAGAGATGGCCCGAGGCCTGCTGCGAGGCTCGCCTGTCGTCGAGATGAACGCGGTTACAGTGCAGGCTCACTGCCGATTGCCAATGCGGGTGCAGAAGCACTGCTCGTCCAGTGCTGGCCGGCCGAGCGCGCGCAGCAGGCTTGCACTGTGCCGGGAAACAGAGCTTTTGGGGCGCTCGGAAGCTCAGACTTGGGTTCCAATTACCCATCGAGCAACGCTACCAGCCCTGGCTCTCGGTTTCGGCTAGCAGCCGGGCGTGCGACGCGCCTGTGTGCCCTTCAAATGTGGCGGCGCCTGCCTGCTTACCTGCCCAACTTGCGGCTACAGCTGCAGCCCCTGAGCGAGGCCCAGCAGGCGATTTTCGAGCGCACCGGCTTCCTGCGCGAGCTGGTCTTCAAAACCGCGCCCAGCGTCAGCAAGGTGACGCTCGTGGCCAGCACAGCAGGGCAGCAGGGTAGCAGCGCGCGCGGCGGGGTGCACAGCTGCCGCCGCCGCCGCCGCCGCTCCACCGCCGGTGCCGACACCCGCACTGGTTTGCCGTTGCGCCCTTTACTTCTGCTCTGCCTGCACAGCCCGAGATCAAGGCCTTCCTCGAGAGCGTGTACGGCCTCAACGTGGCCAAGGTCAACACGCTGAACGTTGAGGGCAAGAAGAAGCGCGGCAAGCACGGCTTCTTCCGGTCAGTGGATGCAGGCGGCTGGCGGCGCTCGTTGGCAGCACACCGGCGTCTGTTGACAGTGTGTAGCGAGGCATGGCCGCAGCGCAGCAACGCGTGGTGGTGGGCGGAGCGCGCAGCTGCTGCTGCCTGCGAAGCTTTGCTGGCAGCAACAGCAGGTGGCATGCGTGAAGGCAGCACTCCCCTTTCACGCCACCTCTGTCTTGCTCCCTGTTGTCTTCGTGCAGCCGCCCTGATTTCAAGAAGGCGTTTGTGACGCTGAACCCCACCGAAGCCTCCAAGCAGGCGTGATCCTGCCGTCCTTGCCAGCGGCGGCGGCGGCACATTCCCTGGAAGCAGCAGCGTCACAGCAGCCACAGCCAGTGCAGCGCCAGCCCGCCCACCGGCATCTGACAGCAGCAGCAGCAGCAGCAGTAGTAGCAGCAGTGTGAATGCGAACCCGGTCGCAGTAGTGCAGCCTCCTCTTTCTCCTGTTTCAGCAGCAGTCAGCAGCGCACCACGCAGCCAGCCATGCAGCACAGCGGCGGCCTGCCGCCGCGCCCGCCCAGCGTGGCGGCGGTGCCGGGGCCAGGCCTGCCCGACCCCCTAGACGGCCACCCCGTTTATGTGTCGCACGAAGAGGTGAGCCTGCAGCTGCCAGGTGCGGCATGCCAGGAGGTCGGTCTGTGTGGTGCGCTGGCACGCGCCTGCTTGCGGCCCTGGCCTGCCGCGTGCTGGCCTGCGCAACACCCCGGCCAGCCGCCCTGCTCCCCTGCTCCCCCTGCTGCCGCAGCGCAAGGAGATCAGCGACCGCAAGCCTGGGCGCAAGTCGAGCGGGCACACGTACGTGGTCAAGTTTTACCTCGTCGACATGCAGGGGCTCGAGCATTTGGCAGCCACGGGTGGGTGGTGCGGCGTGGGTGGGTGGAGGCCGTGGCGAGTGGTGGCAGCACGTTCACACCAGCGTGGCGTTGCTTTGAAGCACAACAGAGAGCTCCAGAGCTGAGGAGGACTGCGGCGGGGAGTGCCTGTGCCGGCGTGCACGTGCAGCCGCATGGCGCACGCCGTCTCGGCCGACCGTCCTGCCACGGCCGTGCCCGCCACTGTGTGCCTGCAGGCGAGGACCAGGGCGACGCTCACTACCTGTATGAGAACAGCACCGGCTTCCCCTTCCTGCGCGCCAACAACAAGAACGTGAGGCCCGACGTGCTGGGACGGGGCAGCATGAGCAGCAGCGGGGCCGGCGGCAGATGGGGAGGAAACGGGCGTTTTCAAGCGGCGCCTGCGTCGCCAGTCGTGTGCCTTTAGGTGGTGCCTTGGCCCCACCCGCGTGTCCCTTGCCTGCCTGCCGTTGCCACCGCAGGACGTGCGGTTCTGGCTGGACGGCATCATCCACCGCAGCACCGACCGCGCCGGCGCCCACATCCACGTGGTGGAGGTGCGTCTTCTGCGTCGGCCGGTGCCGCGCATGCGGTGCGGACCGGGACTAGCAACATCGGTGGTTTGCTTAGACACTGCTACCTCGTCTTTTCCGCCACGCAGGACGAGGTGCCCGCCGACCCCAACAAGATCCACCTCCCCAAGTTTGTGGGGCACACGTGAGTTTGTTGGTGTCGGCTCGGCTCGGCCGCCGGCGCGGCGGAGACCAGGGCAAGCCTCTGCATGCTGTGCTGTACGGCCTGGCGCCTGCATGCTACGCTGCGCTGCCCGCACACGCAGGTGGGTGCCGCCCTGCGCCTCGCTGTGCTGGTGGCTACATCCACTGCTCTCTTACTGCCCCAATCGCCTGCGCCCTCCCTCCGCGCAGGCAAGACAAGAAGGAGCTTGCAGATGGGCGGCACCGCATTGAGTGGTACCTGCTGGACGAGGCTGAGGGCTCGCACCTGGCCATCGTGGGTGAGTGCCGGGGAGCGAGGGGAACGAGCGCCTCAGCTTGCCTCGGGAAGGACGGGCACAGGTTGGGTAGGTGACCGGTGCCCGGACAAGCTGCCTGCTCCGTGCTGGCTCGCGTGGCCTCGTGCAACTGCTCACCTTCCGCGCCGCCGCTGGGTTGTTGCTGCAGGCGAGGAGAAGGAGACGCGGGACGGGCACTACCTGTACCGCACCCAGGGCATCTTTGACAAGGCGCTGCCGCTGCAGGTGCGGACCGACTGCCGGTCCGCACAGCGCATGCCCACGTGCCTGCCTGCCTGCCTGCCTGCCTGCCTGCCCTGCTGCCTGCATGACCCCGCCCCGCGCCGTCGCTGCCTCCTCCACCTTCTCACGCTTAGCCATCCCCCCCCCCCCGTCTCCCCGTCTCCCCAACAGGTGGGCAACCAGCGAGAGGTGGACCGCTGGATCGACATCATGGTGACGCACGGCGGCATCGCCCCAGCGGGCGCCTCTGGCAAGGCAGCGGCGGGCGAGGGCGGGCCCACGCCGGCCTTCAGCGGCGCGCGGGGCGGCTCGCGGGCCAGCCAGCACGCGCGGGCCAGCGGGCAGCCCAAGGCGGCGGGCGCCAAGCACGACCTGCTGCGCCAGGCCACCTCCAACGCTAAGAAGCAAAAGGTGCGGGGCCGCAGGCATGGGAGGTGTTTCTCTGAACGCAGGTGCCTGTGTGTGGTGCCTGGGAGGCACGTACGACGCTCAGCTGCTCGCCTCAGAGTGTGCCTTTTGACATGTGCTTGGCTGCACGTACGCCCCCTGCTGCAGACGGTGGCGGGGCGGCTGGTGGACCCCGACCAGGAGGCTCGTGAGGCGGTGGCCGCCGAGTTGCAGCGCTGGGCTCAAGAGGAGGCACAGAAGAGGGAATGCGCCAAGCGGCAGGCGCTGGCGTACGCCACTGGTGGGTGGATTGGGGGTGGCAGGACGCAATCTGTACGAGGGGCGATGCATAAGGCTTTGGGTTGGCTTGCAGGCCGATTACCGGAAGGAAAGCAGGCGCGTGCAGCCCACTCGGTCGACCGCCTCGCTCCACTCCTGTGCTGCAGACTCGCTAGCCGGCAAGGAGGCGAGCGCTGTCAAGCGCTGCCTGGCGGTGCTGCAGCAGGCGGCGGCCAGCGCGGCCTTCCTGCCGCCCGCGCCCGGCACCGGGCGCGGCGCGGCTTCTGCCGGCAGCCACCAGCAGCAGCAGAACCTTGTGGATACGCTGGCGGCGCTGCGGTGAGGGGCGCCACGTGGCGTTGCCTCAGCACCACGCCTGCTCCTGCTGCGCCGCGCATGCCGCTGCTGCTTCTGCGCATATGCGGCACGGCTGCTGCTCGGCATCTGCTGCGGGACCGCCGGCGCGTGCCCCTTCGGCGCACATTCTAGCTCACCTCGCATGCCCCTGGGTCTCCCTGGTCCCTGCAGCGAGCTGTCCCACTTGTACGCCCCGCTCAGCCTGGTGGCCATGCCGGAGCTGAGGGACTGCCTGGCCACGCTGCAGCAGCACCAGGTGGGTCTCGAGCGGCATGGTGGGGCAGGGCGGGAGGCTCCCTCAAGAGGTGGCCTGTGTTACCTGACTTGCTGCCTCCATTGGTTCGCTCGTCCATCGCCGCCCTGCCCCGTTCCTCCTCTCCCTGCAGCGTCCCGAGATTGCGCAGCTGGCGGGCGGCGCCCTGGAGCAGTGGCTGCGCACGGCGGTGGCGCAGGCGCAGGTGCTGATGGACCCTCGCTACTGCGAGGACCCCCGCTCGGTGCTGGAGGCACAGTGAGTGCAAGGAGCGGGGCGCTGCTTCGGCATGCCAGCTGGTGGCCAGCTTCACTTCGCTGGAGCAGTTTGACGCTCTGCATGACATTGTCTATTCAGTGCTAGGGTGCGCGCACCACGTTTTGCAGTCGAAGGCGCCAGCGCCGCACCTGTATGCACGACTCACCCTTGCGCCTCCTCCTCACCTGTCCACGCAGGCTGGGCAGCCGGGAGGTTATGGACCCTGTTGTGGCAGCGCTCACGCACCGCAAGATGCAGCCGCCTCCTGCTGCGCAGCCGTACGAGCGGCCGGCCAGCCGGCTGGGGCAGACGGCCACGCTTGGCGTGGCCCTTGCAGGAGGAGCAGGCGGCGCAGCGCAGTCCACCCCTGGCGGCGCGCTGTCGTCTCGCCCGTCAGAGGCCTCCCTGCAAGGCCTGGGCGAGCCTGGCACGGGTGGAGAAGCCATGGGAGGCGCGGCGCACGCTGCGGGCCTGGCGTCGGCGCTGGCGGCGCAGACCGCGGAGCGGCGGCGCCTCAACCTGGAGGTCTCCGACTCTCCCGGTGCGGTGCTGACAGCAGCGGGCATGCGGCGCCAGCAGCAGCTGTCGGTGAGCAGCAGCGACGAGGAGGAGGAGGAGGACAGGGAGGCGGCGGCGGCGGCGGCGGCAGCGGCAGCGCCCCCCGACGACGACCCCAGCTCGCCCCCCCACTCCAGCGAGCTGCTTGCGGGGGGCAGCGACGGCGCGCTCGCGGTGCGCGGCGGGCGTGCAGGCAGCTCCGGTGGCTTGACGTATGCTGCTTCAGTGGACCTCATCAACGCCCCCATTGAGGACATGGCGAGCGAACAGGTGGGGAGACGACTGCTGCCACGGGTTGCCGTGTAGTGGAGGTGTGCCTTGTCAAGTTCACTGCATTAGCGTCAGGGTGGGGACAGGCTCACCGCTGCCACTTCGGCGTGCCAGCCTTGGAACTGTGGGACGGGGAGCGAGCAGGAGGGCACGAGGGTTGGGACGCACAGCGGCGCCGCTGCAGGCGCCCACAGGCAAGCATGCAGGCTGCTCCTGTGCACCTTGTCTGCTGCGTGAGTGACCTTGATCCGCTGTGGCTTGCCTCCTCGTATCACAGGCTGAGATGCTGGATTGACGCGGCGCAGCCTGGGCTTCAGCCGACGCAGCCACGCGCAGGACTGTGGCGCAGCACGTGTGCGGACCGTATGCTCCTCGCCGCTGCCCTGCAACACCAGCCGTCTTCAACAGATCACATCAACGCCTGTGCCTGCCCGACCGACCCCATCTCTCTGGCGTTTCCACTCGGTGTGGCGCCCCCCCCTTTGGGCGACTTGCTGGCTCCCCTCGCGATGCTGCCCCTGTGTTTCGTTTGTCCCCCCCCCCCCCCCCCCCCTTTCATTCATGACCAACCCCCCCTGCATAACAAACTGTGTCATTTTCACCTCCATGCCCTCCATGCGCCACTGAGTGCGAGGCTCTGAGGCGTTGTGTGAGGCTCACGACGCCAAGGCAAGTGCATAACACCGTAGCAGGATGGCTGGGGCAGAAGGTGCCCCGGCGTTTTGGGGAGGGAGAGGCATGTGGTGTGCACTTATTAGGTGCAAGCGATGCGGCACGCACTGGCAATAGACTCGAGGGTGGGAGGCCAACCGGTATCCACTCTCCCGCCCTGCCACTCTTAGCTGCACTTGCGGTCTCACACGCGCAAAGGCCAGTGCATGCAAATGTAGTAGGATGGCTGGTGCATGAGCTAGCCTAGAAGGAGAGGCAGCACGTGTGCGCATAGTACGGGGCAGGGTGCGGCACGTGCTGGCAGTCATGCAATCGGCTCAAGGGGTGAGGGTCAAAGGGTTCACGGGCTGTGTGAGGTGCTGGAGGGCCTCTGGAGTGCCTTCAGAAGGGTGGCAGGTGGGCAGAGACGCACAGAGCTTGCAGGACCTTGCTTGGAGGGAGGTGCGCGCCGTTGGTCGCTTGTGGAAGCAGGGCAGGTGGCAGAGAGGTGAGCGCTGCAGACCGCAGCGCTTGAGCGGGTGCAGCGAGGGGTGGGGAAGGTGGGTGGGCGGTGAGATGGGCATGTGGGGGTAGGGGTGGGTGGAGTGTGGGTTGAGAAGTGGGGGTCGAGGGGTCGTGTGGGAATGGTGTTTGTGTGGGTGGGGTGGTGGGTGGTGGGTGGGGTGGGTGGGGTGTGGGGTGTGGGGTGTGGGTGGGTGGGGGTGAGGAGCGAGAAACGATGGTAGCGGTGAGCAGTCGGGTGTCGGTAAGTGGCAGGGTGAGTGGTCATGTGAGCCTTCGTTCAGCGCGCGGACGGCGAGCACCGACGGTGGAGAGCGGCCTCACGACCGCGGCGCGCGCCGCCCTGCCCCTCAACCGCCTGCGGCCTCGCCCTTTGCCCGCGCACTGGAGCGCACCAGCAGTACGCCTGGTGTGTGGCCGTCACCGCGCAGGTGTGGTACGTCCCCGCGGATATCTGGGTGAAGCCGAAGGCGGTGCGGTCTACGCCGAGACCTTCGCCAACAAAACCGCCGTTGGGGTCGAACGTGTTGACAAGCACTCGACCAAGCTGGCCAATAATATCGACTCCTGCACATGCGCAAGCCCACCTTGTCAGTGGCAGCGCCGTGCGCAGCCATGCCAACAGCAAGACGAGCAGCGAGCAAGAGGCTGCCGCAGCCAGCCTTTCCTGTCACCTTCCACCACAAGTGCCTGATCCCAACACCACCCGGCAATGCCCCCCACCCCCCCCCTCCAGCACACACCGCCTCTCACCCCAGCAGCGCGCATAACCGTCCCACGTGACGCAGCAAGTGTAACGATATCCTGCAGACATATCCTGCAGACACTTGCATACAGTCGCTGGCCCCAGCGACTTGGGTGGAGATTTGGTTCGTTGGGACCACTCCAGATGAGGCGTCGCCCCAAGCCAGGAGGTTGAGCTGCAGGGGCAGGGAGGGTGCACAGGCCACCGCGTGAGGTGGCGATGCAAGCAGGTGGAGGCAGGGAGGCATGGCGTTGAAAAAAGAAAGAATACGCCCGTGGGCGTGGATCAAGGAGGCCGGCGGGGCTGGGCGGCCCTCTACCAGGCATGGCGTTGCACGAGCAACGCCCCATGGGCAGTAATATACCGGCACACAGACACCAGCTCTGGGCTTCCTGGGGGGCTGGCATGTGCCGCAGGTGCATCCTGACGTATAGCTGCCAGGGACGCAGTACTCCACGTCGCACTGCAGGCAGGATGGGTTGCAAGGGGTGAGGAGGTGGCGACGAAGAGCGGGGGGAGGCCCAGCGACGGCAGGCAGTGAGCCCAGACACAAGGGCTCTGTGCGTGCAGCGATTTCACCTCCGAAGAGCAACCACTATCGAGCTTCCAGCCGGCATCGCAGGTGCCGCAGGTGCATCCTGACGTGTAGCCGGCACAGTTTGCCACACCGCACTGCAGGCAGGGTGGGATGCAAGGCGTGAGGAGGTGGCTATGCTCACCTGCAGCGATTGAAGGGAGGAGACAGCAGGGCTGCCCGCCATGGGCGCCAGTCGGACGCACGTGCCTCAGCACCCCTAAACTGTCTGCCTTGCCTTGATTGCCTTGCATAGCATGCCAACGATTAAGATACCGGCAGCGAGGTGCTGCCCTAGGGACCGTACACCTTCCACCGCTGTGAGGCCTGGCAGCGCCCGGGATGCGCAGCCCCCGCCATGCACCCGAGCGCCACGCATGGCGCTCGGGTCTTGCTGGCTGGGTCTGGGTGTACCCGGTTTTTTCTTGCAGTTCAGGCATCATTTGTACGTTGTTTCGACCATGTTTCCGATTGCAAGTGTTGTGAATGCGTTTCCCTGCACTCGAATTCGTAGTCTGCCGCTGTGCACGCTGCCACCGAATCAGTGCAGGGCCTCAAGTGCTGTTGCAGAGATTCACAGCTGCTGCCTGGTGCACATGCAAGGCTGGGCTACATCGAGTAGAATGCAAACAATCATGATGTGTGTTCAGCATGGTAAAGCAAGCTGAGGTTGCAGAGCTGCTGCCTTGGGAGTGGCGCAGGGCGGCAGCCGGCGGCACAGCATGGTGGCAGCAGGGCCGCTGCGCAGCGGCACCGGTGGCCCCCGAGACCCCTTTGTTCGCCGCGCATGCAAGATTTCGTGTCCTAAACCTTCTGGCCTGGCCTCGCTCCCGGGCGAGCCAGCTGGCCAGCTGGATGCCAGCATCCAGCGGCACAGCATGTGGGAGGGGAACCGTCGCATCTCTGCGGCGCAATTTCAGGTGTCTCCCTTTATGTGCCACAACTGCCAGCGAGCCAGCGAAGCCCCTGATCGCCTGAGCAGAAGGGCAGGGCGATGGCGAACGCTGGTGCCGCGGCAGACGGTCCCGAGTGCCGAATTTGCTTGACTAGCGAGCACCCAAGAGGCCTGGCTGACCTGCTGGTGGAGCCATGCAGCTGCCGCGGCACTCTCGCGCACGTGCACCTCAGGCAAGGTCTTGCAAGCAGGCTAGCAGGGCCCCTGGACGCCCACGCCCTTTGGAGACAATGACCTAGCCACGGGTGAATGACCTAGCCAGCCGGCGCGCAAGCGCATCTCCGGCAATGGTGGTGGGCCCGCGGCGGTGCCGACCAGGTGCCGACCGCCGTTGGCCAGCGAGTGCTAACTCCGTCATGTATCCCCTCTTATCAAACCGCCTGCAGCTGCCTGCACGCCTGGCGTATGCAGCGGGTGCACGACTGGCGAGACGCCAGCCGCTGTGGCGTGTGCCGCCAGCGTTACAGCGTGTCGGCGCAGCAGTGGCGGGCAGCAGCTGCCGCTGGCGTGATCGACCCAGCTGAGCTGCAGGATGTGCAGCGGCAGCCTCTGCTGCTGCAGCGCTGCGCGGAAGCAGCCCTCATGGGTTCCACCCTCATTGCAGTGCTCAGCGCTGGGGTGGGGCTACTGTATTTGGTCGGCGCAGAGGCGGCGGCGGTTGCAGAGGACCCTGCCAGCCTCAGCCAGCCGCAGTCGCTGCTGCGCGGCCAGCTGGCGCAGTCCTGCCTCTTCAACGGCGCTGCGTATGCCTTCAACAGGCTGGCACAGCACAGGCTGGCACAGCAGGCGCAGCGCGACGGCGAGCCAGAGGCGGCGCCAGCGCAGGTCAAGCAGCATGGCCACCGGCTGCTGCGGGACGGCGCGATGCTTGGGGCGGCGCTCTGCGTGCAGCGGCTCGTCGCCACAGACCGCAGCGCCTCTGGGGAGCCCGCCCGGCAGCCGGCGCTGGAGGCCTTTGCAGACCTGGCTGTGTTTTGGTCGAAGTTCACGCTGGGGCTGCACCTGGGCGCCCTGAGCGCCCCCATTCGCCTGCTGCTAGCGCTCCCCTACTGCGTGCTGGTGTGGGCGCCTGGCAGGCTCGGCTGGAAGGGCGTGCCGGCGCTCGAGGGCTGGCAGGCTCCGTTGCTGGCGGGCATGCGGCGGCGCAGGCCTGGAGGCGCGACTGTGGTGGCTTGCTGAGCTCTGTGGCCTCTGTTGTGGCCTTCGCTGAGCGGCCTGATGCGGTGCGCCGCCTGCACGCTGCCCTTCGGCCAGGGCTGCTCACCAGCCTGCGGATGTTTGTCAGCAAGGCGGCCTCTGCAATGGGCGCATGACTTCCCCCTCCCGTTCTGTGCAATGCTACACTACACCCACTTGTTCTCCGAGCTCCACCCCTCTGCTTATATCTCTTAATACTCTCCTTCTCTCCTGTTGTTTGCACGCCCACCCGCTCCTCCATTTGACATCCTTGCCGCTTTCTAGGTACAACTGCATGCCGCCACCCTGCTGCTGTTGCGCCCTCCGCCGCTGCCTTATCATCAATGCTCTCTCCGTGCACCTCAAGCCCACCTTCCTTGCCCGCCGCCGACTGCGCATTCGGCTTCGAACGCACTGTAACCGTCTGTCATTGCGCGTGCACCGCCAGCAGGTGCGTACACATCTGGATGTTACTTGCCAGCTAACAACGAGCAACGGAGGATGGGCAGAGGGGAGCAGGCAGATGAGTCGCAGCGGGGTGTAGGCACAAGCGGGCAGGACGTAGCAGGGAGGCTGAAGCAGCAAGTGGGATGCAGGGCTACTGGCCAGGCCAGGCAAAGGCAAAGGCACAGTGGCGCACGTTCACTGGCGCGCACGCTTGGCGGTGCCAGCCGACTGCTGCCCCGCCGACGGCTGCAGCGCCTGCTTCTGGCCCAGCGCCGCGGCAGGCGGCGCCGCCATGCTGCTGATCTGCTTGGCGGTGGGCTTGCTAGCAGGGCCGCGCGGCCCTGCGTTGAAGGCAGCATAGTTTTCCTGGTCGGAGCTGCCCGGCAGCTGCTGCTGCTGCTGCGCCGCCACGCCAGCCTGCCGCCTGCCGCCGGCGGTGCCTGGTGCCTCCTCGTCGTCCTCACCGCCGCCACCGCCCTCGACTGCTGCCACGATGGCCGCCTGTGCAGCCACCGCGGCGCGCCGCCGGCTGCGCCCGCCCGTGCCGGCTCCTGCAGAGGGCCTTGCTGAGGCCGCCTGCTGCAGCATGGCCGCGCCGCCGGGCGTGGCCTGGGAGCGCGTGCCTGCTGCCGCTGGCGCTGGCGCTGCCACAGGCGGTGCTGCTGCGGGCACGTCGTCTGCTGCTTCCTGGATCCGGCAGGCCGCCAGGCGGGCGGTGACGTGGCGCTCCACTGCTGCCGCGTTGGCGCCGCAGGACAAGCCGCTGCCCTCCAGGGTGATACGCGCCTCGTTCACCACTGCAGGCAGGGAGGAGGGAGGGATGCAAGGGGGATGGTAAGAGCGGGCGTAGGGCTGAAGAGTAAATTTTGTAAATGGCCCGGCTGGGCGAGCAGGCATTGCAATTGCATTGCAGCACACTGGGTGGGGCGAAGCAGCGGTGGAGCTGCGCGCGAGCAGGCGGCGTCCCGTACTGCTCCCCTACTGTGCTGCCTCCTGCCCCTGCCGAACCCTGCGTGCCCACCCACCTCCCAGCACGGTCTCCCAGTTCTCGGCCTTGTAGGGCATGCGGTCGCCCGCCTGCTGCAGCACGCGCATCCACTGGTTGAAAAGCGCCTGATGGGTGGGGAGCCATCAGGGAAAGGACAGCTCACGAGCAGGGGAGGCACGCCGTATGAAACCATGAACGCGCGCGGCGTACAGCGACAAACTGAGACGGCATGGCCAACTCACAGCAGGGAAGGCGCGAGGGTCGTCGCACACCGCGGCCCCGCCGGCCGCAGCCCACGCCGCCGCCGCGTCGACCAAGCCTGCAAGGGTGGACAGCGCAGCGGCGGCTTGGGCCGCCTTTCTGACGGTCAACGCCCGCTGCCGCACCGCTGAGCGCGACCAGGCCTCGGGCCTACCAGCCTGCAGGCCCAAAGCCCACCTGCGGCGGCGGACAGCCCCAGTAGCAGCGCCGGCGCGCTGGTGAGCGCCTGCGTCGCCCGCACAAGCTGCAGCGCTGCCCCCGGCGCATTTCCGCGTTCCAGACAGCGCTCAACGGATGCGTAGACGTCGAGCAAAGCCGCGGGTGTGCGCAGCTCTTCAAGCGTAAACTTCGTTCTGCGGTGGTGCGCCATGCTGCTCGGGAGGGCCGGAAAGGGCAGGGAGCAGGCCTGGTGGGCGACAGCGGAGCGCGCGACAACAGAGGCGGCGCCCGGGGGCGGCCGGCGCATTTGAGTGTGACACCCGGCTGCCGCCGCCTGCTGCCGTCTGCCGCGCATGCTCGCGCGCCCGCCGCCCCCCTAGCTTGCACATTCGGTCACACACTTTATTAGCAAATGATCTGCGTGAAAGAGACAGCTGGCCGGCGCATACATCAGATGAACAGCACCTGCAGTGCTGCCGTTGCCGCTGCGCTGCCAGCGCGGTCTGCAGGCGTGGCCGCGCCAGAACCGCCGCACGCATCAGATGTACAGCACCTGCAGCTGCGCTGCCGCGGTCGCGGCCACACTGTCGGCGCCGTCGTCTGGCTTGCCCACGCTGCGGCCCACTGCAACCCCGCCACGCTCTGCACGTCGCGCTCCGCAGCACGACTTGTACTTCTGCTTGGAGCCGCAGGGGCAGCGGGTGTTGCGGCCCACGTGCGCTGCCGCTGCCTTGGCCCCCTTGCCCACTTTGACGCCCTTTGCTTTCCGCTGCTGCTTGCCGTCTGCAGCGCTTCCGGGGGAGGCGTCCTGCTGCGCCATCTCCCCCTGCTCCTGCTGGGCCTGCTGCTGCTGAGTGGATGGCTGCAGTGCTGCGCAGATGCGACCAGGGTCGGCCGGGTGCGGCGTCAGCACTAACCGCACCGCCGTGCTTGCTGGCTGCTGCTGCTCAGACTCCTGCCGCTGGTCCTGCTGCTGGTCTGATGCCGCTGCTTGCTGCTGCACCGCGCCGCCCCTCAGCACCTCCCCGCTGGCAGGCGCCTGCTGCTGCTGCTGTCCCTGCTGCGGCGCTTCGCTGCCGCTAGCCGCCGCCGCCGCCGCCGCATCGCCCGCTCCTCTGCCGTCTCCCTCTCCGCCACCGCCGCCGCAGCAGCCGCCCTCCTCCTCCGCTGCCAGCTCCTCTATGAGAACTTCTATCGCCTGGTCGGGGTCGCCACCGCAGCGCTGCAACACCTGCGCCACTCGCTCGCGGTCGTCGCACCCCGTGCCAGCCGTCACTCGCTCCACCTCACGCTCTCCAAAGGTGCGTGCCGCCTCCGCCAGCGCAGCCGGGTCGGCGGCTGCCAGGTCGGCAGCGCTGCGCACGCGCAGCGGCTCTGGCGGGCCGCTGCTGTGGTCGTCGGCGTTGCGCACCGAGTTGTAGTGCATGCTGCAGGGTGGAGGGACAGAGGTGGGGCAGAAGGGGTTGGTACTTGGCCGCCGGGGGGCGCGTGCAGCGCAGCAGGAAGCAGAGCTGAGCGGCGGCATGCCAGCAGTGAACCCAAGCCGTTGCGCCTGTCCCGCTCACCCGTCGTGGTAGGAGAGGTGCAGGCAAGGTGCATCCTGCAAACAGCGGGAGTGCCGGTACACAGTCAGTGATGAAGTCAGTGCGTACAGGAGAGCAGCGGGCAGAGGCAACACGCCGCGGGCCAGCCACGCAAACAAGCATGTCGCAATGCCAGCTGCGCAGCGCAGGTCCCGCCTCCCACCCCGCCAACACGCCTCGGGAAAGTTGCGGATGTGCCACACGGGCTGGCCGGCCTGGTAGACGGACAGGTTGCTTTTCAGCAGGACGGAGGTGGCCTGCAGCTCCAGGTGGCCTGCTTGAAAACGGGAGCGGGGCCCATGCATGGGTGGCAGTTCAGGAGGCGCACGTGTGCAAGCAGTGGACGCTTGTACTGCGAACCTGCGGCACACCACCCTCTAGGCACCCATCCTACAGGCCCCGCCTGTTCAGGGGACATCCTCGCGCATGCACCCGCCGTGGCCGCAAGCCCTCCAGCGGTCGTCACCGCACCCTTGACATCCATCTCACACTGACCGACTGCCCCGCCTGGACATCTCTACAGCAATTCTGACTCGTAACCATGGCCCGACTGGCCCGCCAGCTGCCCAGGTATCCCCATGTCCGTTCACCCACCCGCCCAAGCGCCGTCCTTGCGCATGCGTCGCACGTACTTGTCAAAAGGCTCGTCGTCTTCTCTGCAGGCAGAGGCGGTGCCACGCAGGAGTGAAGGGGGCGACGCTAGGGCTGCAGCAGCGCCGCAGGCAGCCTGGCTCCCCTGCCCCTGCAGGCGTACAGTATCAAGCAGCCCAGCTACAGAGCAGCCACAGCTGCTTCCCCCGGCCCACACAGTTGACCATGCCCCTGTAAGCTGTATTGTGGTCAGTTCATGAAGGGCAGGCCTCACATGAAGAATTTGTAATCCTCTTCGTGCTGCTTAATGAAGTCCATCACCCGGCCGCGCAGCGCCATGTGGTCGCCGCCGTCACCCTGCAACGCACATACAGCACCGCAGCCGCAACAGATGTAGGTGAACAGGGGGGAGGAGGGCAACGCGTGGTGCCATGCAGCGGCCCTGCCCCCCCTGCGATGTCGCAGGAGGCGCAGAGCTCGGGGGGGACCGCGGTGAAGGCGAGAGGCCACGAGCCAGCGCGCACGCAGCCATGCATGGGCAGGCGGGCAGGCGTGCCCGCGACGTGCCCCCCCGCCCCCACCTCTAGCTGGTCGCAGACGCTGCGGAAGAAGCAGTTGCCTGCAGACGGGCGGCGAAACAGGACGCAGGCCATGTGGGGAGGGAGCCGTAGCAGAGCAAGCCAAAGCACCACTGCGATGCAACGTCTCCCCAGAAGCACCGCTGCGATGTGACGTCTTCCCAGAAGCACCACTGCGATGTGACGTCTTCCCAGAAGCACCACTGCGATGTGACGTCTTCCCAGTGCTCGGTCCAGGCCGATTGCCGCCTGCCGCCCACCCGCCACCCTGCCGAGGGTCTCAATGCGAAGCCCCAGCGGTGCCACCTGCCGCCCACCCTGCCACCCACCATCACTATCCATCGCCTTGATTCGCAGCCCAAGCGGCGCCAGCTCTCGCTCAAGATCATCTCCCGCCCAGTGGTGATCACGTGCGGCACGGCGGCGCTGCACGTGAAGACGGGGCAGGATGAGGCGTGGGCGAGCGAGCCGGTGCTGCACAAGCCACTCGACAGCCATCCCCCAACTAGACTTAGCTGCAAGAAGCTGCACACACAGTTAATCAGTCTTCCCCAGCATCCTCCACACAGCAAGTCTACAAGCAAAGGTGCAACTGCTGCCGGCCTCACCTGCTTGGCGCTACCCTTCCCGCTTCGGCGCTCGCCGCCGCCGCCGCCGCCGCCGCCGCCGCCCTCATCTTCCTGCTTGCCGCTTGGCGGTTTATGAGCAGTCTTCTTGCCTCCCTTCGCCTGCTTTCCCATTTTGCGATTCAGCAGAGAGCCTGCGCCATCGCGCTCTGCCCAGGGCAGCTGCCGGGAGCGTTGCCGCGATTGGCAGATGCTACGTCACGACGATGTGATCACCAGAAGCGCAGCAATGGGACGCCCGAGCTGGTGCCCTTGCGACGAAAGCTGCGAAGCTCGCCTTCTGCAGCCTAAGCTGAGGCGCTACCCTCAGTATATCAAAGTGGCTCGTCAGGAACGAGGATGATTGAAAACTCCAGCGTCCGATGGGCTTGGGATGGTCACATCGGGGCGGCGACAAGGCCCACATCGTCACGCGGTGGTGGGGGCGGGACGCGACGCACATGCTCCTGACTACCACCCACTGGCCTGCGCTTCTACAATGTTGCTACAATTCACATGCAGTATGAATGCAGGCAGGTTGTGTTTGCATAGTTTCCAGACTCACTTGTGGGAGCCGGCGGCGGGCAGCTCCAACGTACCGACTGTGTTCGTAGCTCGACGCGGGCCGACATGCTGCTTGCACACCCAATGCCTCAGCTGTTGCAATCAGGGTATCACAACTCGTGCATGCAGTGATAGAGGTGCGCCTGCAGCAGAGTATGCGCACGGAAGCGCCCGCACGCTCTCGCCGCGTGCGCACGTCGCCGACGCGCCGACGCCCGCACCTACGCCCCTCGCCTTGTCACTTGGTGCTGCAATTCTGTTCGTTCGGACAGTTATAATTACGATTGTCGATCGCCAGCGAGCGCTGGCAGGGCCAGCCAAAGATGGTGCAGGGCTGCCGCCACCTGCTCTCGAGAGTCGAAGACAGGGGCCTCGCAATCCTCACTCCCGGCCAGCTCACAGTCGCGGCTGGCTGCTGGAATCCCCTGAACGCTGCAACACGGCGGGAGGAGCTCTGAGTGCAGCTTGAACGCAGTGTCCCTGCGGCCGCGCAGCAGCTCGCAGCCATGGCGGGCACCGGCACGCTCACGCCGCCCCTGTTTGCGGCGCTGGCCACCTACGCTTCGTGAGCGCCGGCACTGGGAGGTTGCACAACGCCGCGCTGACCGCGCTTCCCTGCGCTCAGCAAAGCCCTGCTGCCCTGTGTGGTGCCAGGATGGGCTCACGGCTCGCCGCACGCTCGCCCTCGCCCAGGGTGTGGCTGCCGCTGCTGCCGGCGCCGCCCGACGCCGCCCGCCGCCGCCCCGACCGCCACCTTGCACGCGCTCGCGCCTCCGCCTCTCTGCAGATGGATGGTGCTGTTCCTCTTCGGCCACCTGCGCGACTTCTACCGCAAGAAGATTTGGAGCGGGGCCAGTGGGGCCAAGCTGGGCAGAGAGGGGTATGCACCCATCCGCCAGGATTACGAGGTGCGCAGGCGGGGCGCAAACTGGCGCGGTGGCATCGAGTAATCGACTGGCAGCACACGTTCCATTCCAGAGAATTGGTGCTGTTGTTTCTGAGCCGTGGCAGGCAGCGCAGCAGCAGCAGCACAGTGTGTGTGGCGCAGGCGTGTTGCACATCGCGCATCTCTCCGCCGCAACCTTGTGCCAACACTGCACCCCCGCCTTTCCGCAGGATTTCTACACACGGCGCATGTACTACCGCATCCATGATACTTTCAACCGCCCCATATGCACGGCGCCGACGGCCTGGGTGGATGTGATGAAGCGCACGCCGGTGGACGGCCAAAAGTGTGTAGGGCCTGTGAGGGCCGATGGTTGGAAGAGACCTGCAGTGCACTTGGCATGGCGGCCCAGCAGTCAGACAGAGGCATCGGTGTGCCTGTACGCTACCGGAGTGTGCAAGTCGCGGCAGCGGCCAACGAGGTGCGGCAGCATCGTTGCTGAGCCATCTACGCCCGCCCCTGGTGCCCGCAGGCCTCTGCAGCTGACAGGCGAGACGCAGCGCTGCCTCAACCTGGGCTCTTATAACTACCTGGGCTTTGCAGCACAGGCGCGTGGGCCCCGCTGCGGCGCTGCCCTCACGGCGTCGACGTTGCAATTGAGCAAGGCCTTGTTGGCCCACCGGCGCTCTGCCAGGCTGCATTGTTTCCCAGTTCATTGCATCCCACAGGCTCTGCTCGAATTGCCGTGTCAGGCTGGATCTGTGCGCAGTGCAGTGTATCACACTGCAGCGTGTTATGTCGCCCTCGCTTGCCTGCAGGACGAGTACTGCACGCCTCGGGTGGAGGAGGTGCTCGACACGCTGGACTGGGCGTCGTGCAGCGCGCGCGTTGATGCGGGCACCACGCCGCGACATGCTGAGCTGGAGAGCCTCGTTGCCGACTTCCTGGTGCGCGCGTGGGTGGCAGGAAAACCAGGCTGGGAGGGGGCCTTGATTGGGCCGGGATGCAGGCAGGCAGGGCCTGCAACGTACACAGCACATCCCTGTTTGCGCTCTCGCCGTTGCCCTTGTATCACCGGCAACGCATCCCACGGCTGCGCCCCTCTGCAGGGCAAGGAGGACGCGATAACCTGCGGCATGGGCTTTGCCACCAACTCTGCCTTCATCCCGCTGTTGTCTGGCAAGGGCACGCTGCTGATCAGCGACGCACTCAACCACGCCTCCATCGTGGCGGGTGTGCGCGGCGCGGGTGGGTGTCTCAGGGGAGGGCCACGCGAGTGTTGCGGGACGCACGCACCGGAACCTGCAGCAGGCTCTTCCGCGCGCGCCACTGCCGCTCACCATCCTGCTGCCCGCCACCCCGCGCTTCGCCCTGGTTGTGCCCATGTCGCAGGTGCCAAGGTCAAGGTGTTTGACCACAACGAGCCCGCCCACCTGGAGGCGGTGCTGCGGGCAGCCATTGCCGAGGGGCAGCCACGCACGGGGCGGCCCTGGAAGAAAATTGTGAGTGCTGGGCGTTGCTGCCCATGCCCTGTCTCTTGGCTCTCCCCCCTTGGCGGCAGCACAGCACAGCACATGCAGCTGTCGTGGTGCGCTGGCACCCCACGCCTCTACACCATTGGTACTCTTTCCGACCATCTCATTGCTCACCCCACCCCTGCCAGATCATCATCGTGGAGGGCATTTACTCCATGGAGGGCGAGATGGCGCGGCTCAAGGAGATTGTGGCCATCAAGAAGAAGTACAAGGTGGGTGCGGGGGGGTACTGCATTCAACAATCGGCGTCGACGGCAGGCGGGTTGACGCGATTATCAGTTGGCGGCGACAGCAGCGCTGCCACACAGGGCGCAGGGGCAGTTGCATCAGAGGCAGGGTAGCAGCGCGACCGCAATGCGCCGCGACGCAAGGCGAAGCGTCAATGCGTCGGCATGCCGTGCAAAGCGTGTCTCTGACGAGCGCTCACCAGCTAATCACCACGGCCACACCTCTGTCACAAGCCTGCCTCTATCTCGACGAGGCTCACGCTCACTCCATTGGCTGAATGCTGCCTCCTGTCGGCTCCATCGCACCAGCCATCCTCTGCCGCCTCACGCCGCTGCCCTTGCTGCACCTCAGGCGTACCTCTACCTCGACGAGGCGCACTCCGTTGGCGCGCTGGGCGCGGGCGGTCGCGGCGTGTGCGAGCAACTCGGGGTGGACACCGCTGACGTGGACATTATGATGGGTGTGTGTTGTTCGCCTTGCTTTCTCCGGTTTGCCCATGGAAAACTGTTTGCCCATGACAGTGATTAGCTATTGGGCGAGGGGCACGACGTGTGGCGGCAGGCGTGTGCCGGGAGGTGGCAACGCTTATCGCACGTCCAGCGCTCCCCCTCCTTGCGACCTTCCGCGCTGCCTGCCAGCCCCAGAAGCTCCCAACTCCCAGCTCTGATACCATCAACAGCACCCCCGCGTACCTCCTCCCTGTAGGCACGTTCACGAAGAGCTTCGGCTCTTGCGGCGGTTACATCGCCGGCGACCGCGGCCTCATACAGTACCTGCGCCAGCACGCGCCCGCCCATCTCTATGCCACCGCCATGTCGCCACCGGTGGGTGTGGTGGGCGGCTCGCTGGGTGGGTGCTAGGTGGGGATGGCGCCCAGCGCCGCCTGCATCCCAGTTCCCTCATCGTTTTGTTCCCTCCCTGGTCTGTGCTGACCTTCCCTCTGCACCCTTAACCCACCCCTCTGCGCCCTTGTCAGGCGGTGGAGATGGTGATATCGGCGCTGCACGTGATCCAGGGGCGCGACGGCAGCGGGCGTGGCAAGCAGAAGATTGCGCAGCTGCGGGACAACTCCAACTACTTCCGGCGGTGAGCGAATGGCACACCCACATTGCCCGCTTACATAGGGACTTGAAGGCGGCACAGCGGCAGGGCAGACCGCGGGGCAACTCTCAACTGCTTGCGGCGGTGCACCTCTGCACGTCTGCCTGCATTACGTGGCAGGCTGGCGGCAGGCAGCACAACGGCCTGCACGCCATGTCGAGCCAGTCCAGCATGCCTGCATGCGCACTGTTGATTGCTGCTCATCAACGCTGCGCTCCTGACCCTCTTTCTTGTGCAGGCGGCTCATCGAGCAGGGCTATGACGTGCTGGGAGATTGGGACTCACCAGTCATGGTGCGTGCGCCTGGCCAGTGCGTCGCGCTGCAGGCATGCTGCATGCACTGTTGGGCTGTTGGGAGCTGGGGCAGCAGGGGGCCTGCCTCCAGGCGGCGCTAATATGGGGAGGTTGGGGCTTGCCTGTCGTGGCGTGGTGAGGCTCGCATGGGATGGGTAGGCACGTCTGGCACGCCCGCCGCGAGTCCTGCGCCGCCTGTCCACCTGCCCGCCCGCTGCCTCTTTGCTCCCGTGTCTTCAGCTTGACCCCTGTCTTGGCTCACTCCCATAATTCTTCTATGTGTTGATGCAGCTCGTCGTAGAGTTCTGACCCCTCACGCCTTGCCTCCTCTCCTCCACTGCTCTGCTGCAGCCGGTCATGGTGTTCCATCCCGCCAAGCTGCCCGCCGTCTCGCGCTTCGCCCTCAGCCGCGGCCTGGCCATCGTGGTGGTAAGTGCCCTCTCTCATCACACCTGCACGCAACACACACGCCGGCTGTTACGCGGATGGGCGCCCCGGCGAGATGACACCGCCGCTGCGCAGCACCTAGACTCGCTTGGGCAGCGACCGGGGTTTATGGCCTCCTTGGCATCCAGCCACCCACCCCCCAGTCGCAATCCCAACCAGCCCCTGCCATACCTGACCGCAGGTGGGCTTCCCCGCCACGCCGCTGCTGACCGCGCGCATCCGCGTGTGCATCTCCGCTGCTCACACCCGCGCCGACCTGGACTACGCGCTGGAAGTGTTTGCTGAGATGATCGACAGGTGGGGTCGCAGCACGCAGCGGGCAGCGGGAGGCAGCGCTGCTGGCTGTGGCATGCCTGCCGAGTCGGGGTGGGCGGGTTGGCAAGGCCGGGCGAATGTGTGTCGCGTCGGATAGGCAGTGTGACCAGCCGCTGCGAAGTCCCTTTTTCCCAATCCAGTGGGGTTAACCGATTATCGGTGCTGCGCTGTGCTGTGCTGCAGGTGCCGCCTCAAGTACTGCGCGGAAGCCAACCAGCAGCTGCTGGCGCGGCTACAGAAGGAGTCGAATCTGCTGACCACCTGAAATGGAGCGCAGCAGCAGTGAAGACAGCGGTCCTCCCCCACGTGAAGCCATTGACGTATCCAAGGGGCGGCAGGGTGTCGGCAAACTGCAGCTGCGGCACCAGCAGCGGCCAGCTGCAGCAGCTGCATGCATTTCCGTCGCTGCTCCAGCAGCAACGGCGGCAGCAGCAGCACCTTTGCTCCCAGCACATCCCTGCACCGCTGTTTGCACGCACCCATTCATCCCAGGTTGGGCTCGCACCTGCAGGATCCCCCGCCTGGTGCACCTGCACCCTTGCACTATCGCTTAAACGCGCTGCCTCCCTGCACCCCTCAATTGGCCCCTGCTCGCCCTCCAAACGTGCGATCTTTCTTGTTTTTTCCCGAGTGCGTTATTCTGTACCACTCTTCACTCCCCCTTGCTTGCGTGAGCACCTGCCTCCTGCCGGCCCGCACGCCGCGCCCTGTCCCGCTGACCGACCTTTACCCTCACTCCCAAACCCGACGCTGCACACCGCGCGACCCCTCACACCCCATTGCCTGCCGCCGCCACCGCCGCTGCCGCTGCCCTCGCACAGCCTGCCAGGCATGCAACAGCCACAAGCAGGAGCCAGCAGACAAAAGCTTCCAGTGCGCAGTGCCGTTCGCAGGCGCCCTTGCTGCGAGAAAGCTGCTTCACACAGGCTGTCCGACGGGCATGCGCATGTGCAGGGGCAGGGGCGCCTCTGCAGTCACGGCATGGTAAGCAAAGTAAAGGTAAAGGTAAAGATGACTTAGGGAAAGTGGAAAGGGTGTTGCGGATTGGGCCATGGCGAGCACACGCTGTTCAGGGCGTGACGCTCAGCGCCAGCAGGTGCCACATGAGAGGGGTGGGCAGCGCCGGCACGCACATGCGGCCCAGACACAGCGCTGCAGTGCGCAGGCGCGCCTGGTGCTCTGGAGGCAGGCGGTGCACCAGCAGGCCCGCCTCGACGGTGGAGCGCCGCAGCACGGCAGGCAGCGCGGCAGCCAGGACGGGGCAGTCTGTGTGGATCAGCTCCCACTGGTGCGGCGTCAGCGGCTGGCGGGCCACATAGGGGGCATACAAGGGGTCAAAGGTCCCCAGGTGCGTCTCTATTTCGTGGATCAGGGCCAGCACCTCTTCAGCAGGCTGCAGGCTGCCCTTTTCCAGCACAAGGAGCGCCACCTCGTCGTCGTGAGGCCCCAGCAGCGCCAGCGCCAGCGGCGTGTCGCCCTGGCGGTCCTTGAGCGCAGCTGCCTCGGGCGCCGCCTCCAGCAGGTGCTGCATGGCCTCGGCTTCGCCGTAGTGGGTCGCCCAGTGCAGCGGTGTGCGCTTGCCTACGGTTTCGATCGCAAGCGGGTCAGCGCCTGCAGCCAGCAGCGCAGGCATGCACGCCGCGCCGTTGGACGTGGCCTGGTGCAGCGCCGTCCACCCGTCCGCATCCAGCTGGTTAGGGTCGGCGCTGCCCGCAAGCAGCGCCTCCACGCAGCCAGTGTGGCCGCGGCGCGCAGCCCACGCTAGCGGCGGCCAGTCGCCGCTGAACGCGTTGGGCAGCGCGCCCGCTGCGAGCAGAGCCTCGACGCAGCTGCGCTTCCCGCCTGCCGCTGCATTCACGAGTGGCATGTGGCCCTCGGCGTTGGCGTCCGCGCCCGCTGCAAGGCACGCCTCGCGCCTCCAGGTCTCCGTAGTTTCCTGCCTTGCACAGCTGCACACCCAGGCTGGCCATCGGCTACAGTAGCAGCAGGCGCGCCTGCGGTCGCAGTAGGGGGGAGCGGCAGCAGCAACGAGGGGTGTTGGCCAAGGGGCAGCGAGCGGCAGGGCGAGCGGCATGCACCCTGCGCCGCTGCCTGGGCAGCCTGCTGCCGCCGCCTGTCACGTCACCTCGGGGCTGACTGGGGATCCCCAGCGAAGGTCTGCGCCCTTGGAGGCTGTGTTGCTGGCCTTGAGGCCTTGAGCAAGCGATGATTCCGGGTGGCGACTCACAGAGGTACCTGGGATGGCATGGCTGGCCAGCCAGCAGGCAAGCGTCAACCTGGCCGGATGGCCGACGTAGAGGGACAGGGGACGCTGCGGCGGCGGCGGCGGAAGCCTCGTCAGCGGCGGCATGGAACTCGAGGCGGCGACGTAAACACGCTTCCATGCGTTCCATGCGGGCAGGGTGGCGATAAGGGACATGCATGGAGTGAAGCACTGGCCGGGGAAACTTTCACGGCTCAAACTCCAGCCTATCGTGCGCAGCGGGCTCCAGCCCCTCTGCCTGCGCCACTCCTCCCTGCTCATCCTCTCGTACTGCTCAGCTTCCTCTGCACTCCTTCCCGACCGCTCGAGCCACCGCTGGCTCCGACGGCAGCGCAAGAGGGGCACGCCTGAACAGTGGCACCGCAAGTCCTGCTGAAAATGAACATTAATGCGGCTCTGCGGTACCGACTCCTAAGCTTCTCAGCGAGGCGTTCACAGGTGGTCGCAGGGCTGGGCGCGGGGAGATAGCGTGCGCAATGCAGCTGCCGCCCCCTAAATCTCAATCTTGGCGTTGCTGAAGTCCATCTCGGGGTGCGACGCCATGAACTGCTGCATGATTTCGGCCTTGCGCTGCTCGTCCGACGTCGGCAGGCCCATCGCCTTCTGCCTCTGGTCGTACCTGGGGCAGCAGGGGGCGTGCAATCAGTCAGTCGGGCGGTGGCAGGCAGGCAGGCAGACAGGCAGCGGTGGAGAGCACGGAGCAGGTGCTGAGTGATGCGGCGCAGAGGCGGGGCGACACGGCATGCGGCATGGCGGGCAGCAGCTGGCGCGCGCCCGGCCTTCTCCCCCTCAGCCCATCGCCCGCTCTGCCCGTCGACCCCGCCCCTCACATCATTTTCTCGACTGTGGCTCGCATCTCTGGATCTGCGTGCGTGCCCCGGGGGTTGGGGGTGGGGGGGTTAGGCAGGGGGAGGGGTGAAGGGGCGAGCGAATGGAAAGGGGAGTTCGCACGCCGTAGATAGGAAGACGCTGGTTTTGAGCGGACGGTCCCGGTGGCCTTCCCCATGCCAGCTACCGCCCGCGTGCCCACGTCTACACGGCCGGCTGGCAGGGGCGTCAGGCGTACAGAACAGCTGCCACTCGTGCGATCCACCTACCCGTGCACCTGCTCGCTCGCCTGCCTGCCAGTGCCGGTCTGCCCCCCTGCTCGGCCACCTACATCCGTGCCGTCCGCCTGTCCAGCCACCCGCCCACCTAGGTCTGTAAGCTTGGACGCTTCGGGCTCCACCTTCTGCACGTCAATCTCAGGCTGCCCCGTCACCACACAGCGCCACCACTGTACTTGATGAAAGGGTGGACAACGGGTTGAGTGAACACAGGGGGAACGCATGCCGGGAATGCCGGTGCAAGGGTGGCCGCCAGGGCTTGCTTGCTGGGCCGGCAGGCAGCTGAGGCACAGGCACACTGCCAGGAAGCACGGCCTGCAGTACTCTCGCACCTGAAGCCCGGCCAGCAGCACCTTCTCTACAAGAATCAGACTGAAACCAACGCACGCGCACACACACACACACACACACACACACACACACACACACACACACACACACACACACACACACACACACACACACACACACACACACACACACACACACACACACACACACACACACACACACACACACACACACACACACACACACACACACACACACACACACACACACACACACACACACACACACACACACACACACCACACACACACACACACACACACACACACACACACACACACACACACACACACACACACACACACACACACACACACACACACACACACACACACACACACACACACACACACACACACACACACACACACACACACACACACACACACACACACACACACACACACACACACACACACACACACACACATACCTGCATGCCGTCCCGCTTGGCCAGAGTGACCTCCAGCTGGCGCCCGTCCACAAGGTTCCACAAGCAATCATCGGGCTTGACGGCAGCAAAGAGGGGCCCGTCTGGTGCACAGAGAGAAGGGGGGGGGCACGGGGCCGGCAGACAGGTGAACACCACGAGATCCATTCGCGGGCATGCAAGGCAGTGTGCACAGCGTGCGCAGCTTGCAGCTGTACCGTCAGACGGGCAGAGGCTCAGCGGGGGCACAGGTGGGGGTGAGGGGTGCGGGCGAAGGGCATGGAAGGCGGGATGCCGTCCATGCACCAGCCTGCAAGGCAGCCCGCAGCTTGCGGCCCCGCTGCCCGACTGCACCGTGCAACCCCAGGCAGAGCCGCCTTGCCTGCTTGCCGCACACAGGCACACGCAAACACAACCCAAGGAGACCGCAGCAGCAGCAGCAGCAGGGCTCACCCAGCACGGGCGGCTGCCCCTTAAGGCCCACGCGCAGGCGGTCCTTGCCAATGGAGACGTCGCAGGCGCGGCCCTTGGTGCCGGGCGGCACGGGCACCGCCAGCACCACCTCTTCCAGGCTCTGGGTCCAGGAGTAGGTGGGCAGGTCAGCGCCGTTGCCGGCGTTGGGGCCTGCAGGGCAGTTGGGGTGTCAGTCAGGCACGCTGCTTGGCACAGGCACACGGAACGTTTCGCCTCTGTGTCGGGGAGTGGGTGGGTGGCCAGGTTGGGGGCGTTGCCGGCGTTGGACCCTGCAGGCAAGGTGGGTGAGGTGACAGGACAGCTGCAGTCCGTCGCTGCCACGGCGTGCACGATGGGCAGCGGGGTGGGGCGGTCGCGGCGGGCTGCTGCTGCTCCCGCAGCCCCGGCAGGCCCGCTGCACTTCAGGCTTCCTCCAATGTGCTCCCATGCACAGCCGCCGCCACTCACGAATGTCAGAGGTCCCTGTCGGCTGCTCCCCTGCCTCCTCTTCCTCCGCCGCTGCAGGCGGTGCCTGCCCCTGCTGCGCCGGAGGCTCACCGGCAGTGGCACCTGCCGCTGCCCGCTGCTCCTGTTGTTCCTGCTGCTGCGCTGGGGCAGGCTGCTGCGCAACGTCTGGCGCCACATGCGCCGCAGCTGCGCCTGGCGGTGCTGCCGCCTCAGCGCCAGGCACGTGGCGCGCCGCAAGGCGGTTGAGCGTGCCTGCAGCGCCGGGCTGCGCAAAGAAGGAGCTCTCCTCTGCCACAAACTCGAAGGCGGCAGCAAGGAAGGCCTGCGGGTCGGATCCCACCTCACGGTACACCTGCAAACCAAGGGAGGGAGGGTGGGGGCCAGGGGTGAGGCTGCAAGAGGAGCGAGCCGCGCGACGGGTAGAAAGGTCGTGGCTGCGCAGCCAGCAGGCGGCGGAACGCACGCGGTGCCACGCATGCTGCGAGCACCGACGCCCAGCAGTGCCAGCACGCTTGCCTTCTCCAGGTAGTGCCGGTTGAAGGTGGCTGCGTCTATTTCCTCAATCATGGTGTTCCAGGCTGGTTGACTGCAAAAGCGGGCGGGGGCGGCGGCAGGCGCCGGGCGGGCGAGGTGCAACGTGTTCGACCAGGCTTGAGGGGACCTGCTCATCAACGAGTCGCACGCCACCACCTAAACAGGATTTCGGGCATTGCTGACTTGGTGCATGGACGCCGAGCACAGAAATGAGAACAGATACTCTGCTGGAACCGGGCGGTGGCAGCTGCGGCGGCGGCTCCCCGCAGCCATGCGCACCGATCGCAGTGCTGCGATGAATGGCATGCGTTCCAAACCACCCAATTCACCGGCGCTGGCGTTGCAGAGGTCTCGCAGAGCGGGGCGGGGTGGCAAAGAGGGGTTGGCGGCAGCGGTGAACGCCTGCGGGCCTGCAAGCGCGTGCACTTGGCCAAGGAGCTGTTGATCACTCGTTGGAAGTTGCGATCAAGGCCGAGAAGGGTCCAGAAGGAGCCATGCTGGAGGACACCTGGCTTGCAAGTCGACGTCACGAGTCTGGGCTCCCGAGCGTGCTCATATTCCACCCTCATTTCCCCACAAGCGGCCCGTCCGCACAGTCTCGCCCCAGGCGCAGACTGTCGCGGCGTGTGCAGACGCCATCTCCCCCTTCAGCGCCAATCCCCTTCCCGAACTCCCGCCCTCTGCACCGACCACACCAGCGACCGTCCCGGTGGCCACCAACAAGCCGCAAGCCGCAGTTGGCGTCACCGGCCGTTCTCCGCGTGAAGGCAGCTTCACAGCCCTCTGCTTGGCCCCCGCCCCCTCTCCTTGACATCCTTGGTAAGGTGCGGGTCGAATGTGAGGGCGAGGTGCGGTTTTCGACGCGTGTAGACGTCGCGCGGTCCACGAGGGTTCAGGACGCTTTCAGGACACCGCCCTCCCGCGGCAGCCGGTGCCGCGCCCGGCCGCGGTCCACAAACGCGGTGAAAGCCTACAGCAACAGCTTTGGCGTTTCAGGCGGGCAGCAGCGGGTCCTCATCGGCCTGGAGGGCGCTTGTGCGTGGAAGGGCCCCGTGCTTGCAACCGCGCGCCCGGTTCCCTCCCGCACGCTCCCGGACATGAGCGGCCTGTTTTGGGAGCGAGCGCGCCCTCTGGGCCAGGGCAGAGCAGTTTCTGGCGCTGCCGCACCGCGGCTTCCCGCCCCTAGTCTCGCCCCTCCCCACCTGACACCCACGCTCCAAAACCCCTCACCTGGCCCCTTGCCCCCCATCCCCTGTTTCCCAGGCCCTGTTGGCAGCGCAGCAGCGCCGCATGCGCGCCGCTGCCCCCGCAGGCCCCGCCCTCCCCACCCGCGCCGACCGCACCAGCAGCAGCCATGGCCGCTATTCTGGAAACGCGCGTGACGGTCACGCAGCACGGCTTCCACGTGAAGCAGCCGCTGCAGGCGGCGGGCGGTGAGGGCGGCGCGCCGGCTGCGGATGCGCAGCTGTGGCGCGAGGACTCGCGGCGCGAAGAGGGCACCAGCCTCTCGGCGCTCAGCTTTGCGTCGCTGCCGGCCCCGCCGGCGGCGCTGACGCCCCCAGCGCCGCAGCCGCCTGCCTGCCTGCAGCCCGCGGAGCACGCGCACCTGACGTCGGGCGCCAAGCGACTCATGCGCAGCGTGGTGCGCGGCCTCAAGGCGGAGCAGGAGCCGGAGGCGGCCACCGAGGGCCTGGGCGGCACCTACTTTTTCGCCAACGAGGCCGGCCAGAAAATTGCCATCATGAAGCCCTGCGACGAGGAGCCCCTGGCGCCCAACAACCCCAAGGGCTTTGTGGGGCGCCAGCTGGGCGAGCCGGGGCTCAAGCCCACCGTGCGCGTCGGCGAGGCGGCGTCGCGCGAGGTGCGCCCGGGGAGCAGGGCGGAGCTGGGTGGGAAGCCGAGGGGCAACGCAGCCTGCGCATCTGCATGCACTGCGCAGCCCCTGCAAACGCCGACGCCCCCTTTCCTCACCCCCTGCCTCCTGCCGCCAGGTCGCCGCCTACCTGCTTGACCACGGCCGCTTTGCGCGTGTGCCGCACACCGTGATGGTGCGCATGCAGCACACGGTGTTCCACCACGCCAGCGCCGCCGAGCCGCCCTCCCCCAAGCTGGGCTCCCTGCAGCAGTTTGTGCCGCACGAGTGCGACACGAGCGAGATGGGGGCGTCGCGCTTCAGGTGGGTGGAGGGGCCAGGAGGGGGGCTGGAGGCAGGCGGCGTGGTGAGAGCGGTCGGCTCAGCCCTGCGGCCTGCCTGCATCGGCCGCCCGCCGCCAGTTTGCGGTGCAGCGTGCTTCGCAGCCCCTCAAACCTCCCCTCCCTTCCTCCCCTCCACCCCCACCTACCGACCGCAGCGTGTGCGACGTGCAGCGCATCGGCATCTTTGACATCCGCCTCTTTAACACCGACCGCCACGCGGGCAACATGCTGGTCCGCCGCCCGCGCCCGCCCCCCGGCGAGCCCTCCGCTGCCAGCGCCTTCCTCGACCGATCCACCTACGAGCTCATCCCCATCGACCACGGTTTTGCGCTGCCAGAGGCGCTGGAGCCGCCCTACTTTGAGTGGCAGCACTGGCCGCAGGTGGGTGGGCCGGGGCAGCGCAGCGCACGCGCTCCGCATCCCGAGTCGCACGCAGCAGCCGGGCCGCTCCGCAGCTTCGCCCAGCCCCTGTGGTGTGCTGTGCTGCCCGCCTCTCCCTGCACCAGCCGACTGACTATCATTTGCTCCAACCATGCACCGCCGCCCCCTCCTGCCCGCAGGCCATGCTGCCCTTTGGGCGTGAGGAGCTGGAGTACATTGCCGCGCTGGACGCCAAGGCAGACATCCGCATGCTGCGCGCTGAGGTGTGCGCCGCGTGGGTTGCAGGGAAAGGAGCGGTATGGCTGGCGCTGGCGCCTGCATGCATTGCTTGCCTGGCTGCTGCTGTGCATGTTCTGCTGGCCTGCGTGCCTTGCTTGCCTCCCGCATGCAGCACCACTGTTGCGCCTGCACCGTGCCTGCATCCTTGTTCACTTCGCGGCTGCCCGGCTCGTCACCCTTCCCCTCCCCAGGTCCCCTCCCTGCGCGTCGAGTCCCTGCGCGTGCTGGAGGTGTGCACCACCCTGCTCAAGGAGTGCGCCGCCGCCGGCCTCACCCTGACCGAGATTGCGGGCGTGGTGACGCGGCCCCTCATCGGCATGGAGGTGCGTGCGCTGGGCAGGGGCCGCCAGCAGGCAGCAGGGCGCCAGTGGGATGGATGCGTGCTGGGGCGTGCTCGCTGCCAGAGCACCGCCCTGCCATCACCATAACTCCTTGTCCGGTGGCTTGTGCCGACCTGCCGCCGCCGCTACTGCTGACCTCTTCATGCCCCCCCCCCCCCACCCCCCGCCGCCGCACCGCCGCCTGCAGGAAGAGCCCTCTGAGCTTGAGCGCATCTGCTTCAACGCCCGTGCCGAGGTGGAGGAGTGGAGTGAGAGCGAGGACGATGCTGTGGCCATCATTGAGGAGGGAGTCGAGTCGGAGGGTGAGCCGCCAGGGCTCTGCAGGGGCTGAAGGCATGCGCAGGCAGCTGGCCTGTGCGCTCTGCTTGGCCAGCGCTCTGCTTGACCAGCTCCCAGCGCCTCGCCTGCAGTCGGCCAGCAGCAACCAGGGCTCCAGAGCTGCACTCACCCATCCTCGTGCCCCCCCCCCCCCCCCCCACCCCTGCCGCTGCAGAGGAGGGCGTGGTCGCGATGCTGAGCATGGAGGAGGAGGGCGAGGAGCCGTGCAGCCAGCTGGCCTCCCCCACCTCCACCGCCTCCTCCGACAACACGGCCTTCAAGCTCTCTGCCGCCGACCGCTCGCACACCGCCTCGTCTGAGACCTCGCGCCTGGAGGATGCCCTCTTCAGGTGGGCAGAGAGGCGTGACAGAGAGGGGTCGCCGTTGGGGGCGGGCTGCAGCGCTGCCACAGACTTGCCTACACCGCCACGGCTTGTGCCTGCACCGACGTGGCGTGGCCTCTGCCGGCTGCTGGTGCGCGCCCCTGCCGACCCTGCCCTCCTCCTTACCCACCCTCCCCCTGCTGCAGCATGGACGAGGACGCCACCGGCAACCGCACGCCCCCGCGCGCGCGCTCACCCGACGCCGTCCCGCTGTCGGCCCGCCTGCCGCCCTCGCGCTTCGCCACCGAGGCGGCGGCCGCAAAGGGCGGCGCCGCGCCCGTCACCCCCGCCGCCGGCAAGGGCCTGGCCGTCAGCTTTGTCAGCCCGCTTGCGGCGGGCGCAGAGGACTCCCTGCCCGCCTCCTTTGACAGCCTGGCGCTGCAGGACAGCCCAGAGCCCCCCTCCAGCAGCATGGCGGCAACCTCCATGGCAGCCTCCTCCACCTTTGGCGGCGCCACCTCGTACGCCCCCACCTCCCGCTGCGGCCCCGGCGCCACCGCCGGCGCGGGCGGCCGCCCGCGCAAGACGCGGAGCAGGCGCAAGCTGGCCATCGGCTCGCGCCTGCTCAAGCTCACAACGCAGGTCAGTGCCTGCTCGCTGTGCACAACTGCTTGCTGCCCTGTGCTGGGGAGGAGCGGGGTTTGGTGGCTGGCGGGGGCTGGAGCACGCCGGCAGCTGTGCCGCCACGCCACACCCGCCCTTGGCTGCAATCACCGCTCCCTGCTCACCTGCTCCGCCCCTCTCACCCTGTGCGCCTGCTTGCAGACCTACCCTCCGCTGGTCGAGTCCCGCGCCGCCGGCGCCCCCTCCATGTCCGCCCTGGCGGTCTTTCGCGACCTCACCGAGGAGCAGTGGGAGCGCTTCATGGGCGTGGTGCAGTGCCAGGTGCAGCGCAAGCTGCGCGACGGCGTCTGGAAGAGCGCCGCCGCCGCCAAGGCGCCCCCCATGATGTCCTGCCCTCGCTTCTGAGCGGCGGCAGCGGCATGGAGGGGGCCCGACAGCGGCTGCAGCACCCCTGGCGCCGAGCTGGCGCCGGGTGGCGGCTCCTGTACAACCCCCAGTCCTCCCCTCAGCCCATCCTTGTCTGGGCGTGCCCTCGTGCGGCGGCGACAGGCCCGCCCGCCGCCGCCGCCGCGACCATCCCCCCCCACCCCCACCACCACGCGCCCCTGTTTCCCATCGTAAGCACGGGCACGACTTGCCCCTGGGATGATTACATTACATGTCCGAGCCTGATCGCGGGGCCGGCCGCTGTCTTGCCGCGGCCTGCCCCGCCAGAATGATGGTCCCGACAGTCACCACCACCCCACCCCCAACACACGTCTCGCGCCGCCCCTTTTTCAGCAGCCGGAAGTGCGCAACCCCCTTCCGCCCTCCTCTTCCCCCCAACTCGTCCCCCCCCCCCTCCTGTCTCTTACAGCCCCCTCTCGCTTTGCCTCTCCACCGCTGGGCCGCGCCGCCCCCGCGCGGCGCCCCCACCGGCAGCAATGCCCTTGCCCCCCCCCCCCCCCCCCTCTCACGCTCTCTCTCGCACGGTGCCTGTCATGCTAGGTCTGAATTTATGACGCCACTTCTTCTTGTTCTTCCGCTGGTATCCCTCCACTACTCTCCATCACAAGGGCCGTCTGACGTGCGCGCCTGGCGAGGGGCCCCTGCCCCCGCCCGGCGCGCCGCTCCGACCCGCAGGCAGCCCTCCGCACACACACCCTGTACTCAAATAGCACTCCACACTCCCTGCCCTGACTGTCGCCTCCCCACGCCTTCTTTTTTGCGTGCCCGCCTCCCTGTTCTGGCCAGAGCAGCCAGCGGGCATAGCGTCATAGCAGCCCCCCCCCCCCCCCCCCCCCTTGGTCACCGCTACGCCCTTGTGCCGGCGGTGCGCCCCCACATCTCGTGCTTGCTGGCTCCAATACGCCCCCACCGCACACACCGTGCCCCTGTAGCAGCCCCCCCATGTTTCTCTGGGATCACCAACCCTGTTCGTTCCGCCCCCCTTTGCCCTGCGCGCACTTGGACAGTTTTCTTCTCCGCGTCCCCCGTCGCCAGCGCATCCCCCTCCCACGTGTCCCCCCTTTAATGGATTGTCGAGCCTTTCTCCAGAAACTCGTTGTAAATGGCACACACAGAGCAGAGAGGAGAGGGGGCTGCAAGGAGTCGCTGTTGCGAGGGTAATCAATTTGGTGGGTCGCGGCCCTTGGCGGTAGTGGTTGATGCTCCCTGGCACAGACAGGATGCCCAGCATGCGGCATGCTTTGGAGGAGGCCAGGAGGCCATGCCTACATACAGGCGACCGCTGACAGTGGAGAGCAAAAGCTGTGCGAGCGCTGGACGTGTGTGCCCGCAAAGCAATGCCGCTGCAGCGCTCGCTAGAAGCGGTCGAGCAACGCAGGTGTCCTCTGCCAGCTGCCAACAAGCCATGGGATGCCGCTACCGGTGACATGCAGCTCTTGTATGCCGCCGCAGGCCGCCAGCGGCGACAGAACAGCGCTCACGTCACACATGTCATTGGTTTTCGTGGCAGATCAACTGCGTATGTGCAATGTTGGGACATGCTGTTGCAGTGGTGCAGCATTGCGCGGGCACAGGCCGCCGCCCCGCTATGTCTGCAGCACCCCTCGATCTCCCGCCGTGCCGATGCGCTCCGATGCATTACTTGCGCCACCGCCATCACTACTTTGCAATCAGTGCCGCCTTGCGAGCTTCAGAGAGCGTTCGACTGGGCTGAGGCGGCGCCCTGGAGGCAGGGCGCTCCAGGGAGCAATTCAGCATGCCATCCGCGATTGGCATTGACCTTGGAACGTGCTTCAGGCGCGTGCTGCCCGACAGCCCCACTTGCCCTGATCGCGACTCCATTAGTCGCTGGGGCCGCCAGCGCCCAGCTTTCCTGCATCCGAGGAGCAGAAGCAACGGCATGGCGCCGGAGATCGCGAAAATGCCATTGGCTGCCACTGCCGCCGGTCGCCGCCGCCGCCAGCGCGTGCCGCCGCCTGCCGCCCACACCACCTGTCCCATTCCCCCATTCCCCTCGCCGCAGCTGCGTGGGCGTGTGGCAGAATGGCGGGGTGCAGATCATTGAGAACGAGAGCGGCAACCGCACCACCCCCTCCATGGTGTCCCACCTACCCCCCCCCTTGGCCGCGGCCTGAGCCTTGCCCCGGCGCCTCGCGCTGCCGCTGCCCGCTGCCCACCCTCGCTCGCCGCCACACCCGACCCTGCCTCCCATCCCCAGGCCTCTTCTGATACCACTGGCTGACACACCTTTGCACATTTCTCACTGTTCGCAGGTGGCGTTCAACGACGTGGAGCGGCTGGTGGGCGAGGCGGCCCGCAACCAGGCGGCGCTCAACCCCCACAACACGGTGTTTGACGCCAAGCGACTGATAGGCATGCGCTTCTCTGGTGAGGCGCTGCCAGGGCGCGGGGTCCATCGATGTCACCAGGAAAATGGGGGGGCAGGGGGGGGGGGGGGGGGGGGCGGGGGGGGGGGCGGGCGGGCGGGCGCGTGTCCGCTGCCACCACATGGCCCCCATTCCGTCCCTTTCATGCCTCACGCCGACTCCCCGACTGCCTGCAGACCCCATGGTGCAAGCCGACATCGAGCACATGCCCTTCAAGGTGGTGCAGGGCGCAGGAGACAAGCCCTCCATCGAAGGTGCGGCCGGGAAAGGGCGGCAGTGCTGTTTTTGCAGGCTGCCACCTCGAAAGATCTGCATGTGTGGCTGGACACAGCGGCGGCCGCGGTTGCGGTTGCAAGGTTGCGGTTGCAAGGTTGCGCGGCGGAGAAGCGGCACCGCGCACGGTGGTGCCCGGCCGACTCCTCGCCGCGGCCCTGTGGCAGCGGCGTGGCCTGCGCCGCCCCGAGTTACAGCCGCGCACCCTCCGCCCACTCCCAACAGTCACCTTCCGGGGAGCTTCCAAGACCATGACGCCCGAGGAGATCTCTGCCTGCGTGTTGACCAAGGTGCGGCATTCGCTTCGCCGAGCTGTGGGGAGGGCCTGTTGACGTCGCCACACGAGCGGTTGCGCCGCGCTACCCAGCCGCTGTCTTAAAAAACTGTCGTCGTTTGCTCACTCGCGTCGCTTTCTTGCCGCAGATGCGCGACATTGCCACCGCCAAGCTGGGGGGAGATCCAGTCACCAAGGCGGTCATCACCGTGCCCGCCTACTTCTCCGACGCGCAGCGCCAGGCAACTAAGGTGGGTGGGTGCCCGAGGGCTGCGGCGCCAGGCTGCTGGGGGCATGAAACGAGCCCGCTCGCTTGCTTCTGTGATGCGCAGCGCCAGGCCAACAAGGTCATAGGCTGTCTTTGGTACTGGATGTGGATCGTGGGTAGGCGGCAGGCAGAGGGTCGGTCGCCAGGGAGCAAGCGGCAGATTGATGGTAACAAGCGCTGTTGCGCGTCTCCTGCTGCAGGACGCTGGCGCCATCGCGGGCCTGGAGGTGCTGCGCATCATCAACGAGCCCACCGCTGCTGCCATCGCTTACGGTCTGGACAAGGCCTCCGAGGTTGGTTGGTGGTTTATAGCATAGCTCTGCCCGCCGTTCTGCACTCGCCTGCTGCTGCCGCTGCGGTGTGGCATAGGACGAAGGCAAGCTATGTCCCTGACATGCATGCGCACCCTGTCGGGCATGCATGTCAGGGACCAGCCGCCACAGCAGCAGCGGCGGTTTTCCCGGCCTTGCCCTCCCTTAAACAAGGGCAAGCTGTGTCCCCGACATGCATGCGCTCCGTGTCGCCTGCGCAGGAGGAGGGGCGCAACGTGCTGATTTTCGACCTGGGCGGCGGCACCTTTGATGTGTCGCTGCTGTTGATCGAGGAGGGCATTTTCGAGGTGAAGGCAACTGGTGGGTGCCTCCCGCCGTGCCGCCGTCGTCTGTGCAGACGATTTGTGTCAAGGAGCAGCTTGGAGGGTGTTGTTGGGGTCAAGGCCACTGGTGGGCGACAGCGTCGGGGCCTAGACAGGCCTAGATTCGAGCTGGGCTGGCTGGCCAGGGCAGGGTGGCGGTGCTGTTGGCAACACGAGCGCGCGACGCTGCGTCTCTCAGTGGCTTGCACAGCTGCTGCTCTGCACTGACTGTGCCGCCGCCGCCTGCCTCCTTTGCGGCGATCCGCAGCTGGCGACACACACCTGGGCGGCTCCGACTTCGACTCCCGCCTGGTGAAGCACTTTGCAGAGGTGGGTGGCAGCAGGCACGCCAGCGTGGCAGCAGGCACGCCATGCCATGCCGCCTCCTGTGTCGCTCTCCGGATCCTGCCTGCCCACCCGCCCACCCGCCCACCCTTTTCCATCTCCCATCAACATCAACTCAAGCGGCAGGCCGTGCCTGCTGCAACAGCCCTGCCACTCACCTGTTGTCAGCCTGCTGCAGCAGCCCTGCCACTCACCTGTCGCCATCCCCCTGCCAACCGTGCTCCACCTTTGCATTCAAACAGGAGTTCAAGCGGCAGACGGGTGGGATGGACCTGACGGGGCACCCCCGCGCGCTGCGCCGCCTGCGCACCGCCTGCGAACGCGCCAAGATCACCCTCTCCAACTCCACCTCTGCAGCCATCGAGCTGGACAGCATTTACGAGGGTGAGCATCAAACGGAACAGCAGCAGTTGTGGACAGTGGCAGCAGCAGCAGCAGCAGCTGGGCTGCAGCCATCGAGCTGGGCAGTATCTACGAGGGTGAGCATGCAGCAACGGCTGTAACCAGGCGCCCGGCATGTGCAAGCGAGCTGCAGCTGAGCGTCAGCAGAAGCCGTGGCGCCACCTTCGGCAGCCCTGCAGCAGCAGCGGCGGCAGCACGGGCAGCAGGACCACGCCATGCCCCACCCGCCACCTCGGTCCGACCCTGCAGGCCGCGACTTTTTCTCCAACATCTCTCGAGCCCGCTTCGAGGAGCTGTGCGGCGACCTGTTTGAGAAGTGCATGGAGCCGGTGGTGAGTGCGCAGTACCATGATCGGTACCGCCCAGCGGCGCGCGGTGCATCAGAGCGCCGGCGTAGGGTTTGGGAGGCTGGCTGGGGTCGGGGGCTGGCCAGCGGGGATCCGAGGCGTGGCACGGCACCGGCAGAGGCGCCGCGCGCAACCAGGCACGTCTCAGGCCGCCACTGCCATCGGCTTCCTGTTCGTTTGCTGCTGTGCTGCTGTGCTGCAGAAGCGCGTGCTCAAAGACGCCAAAATGGACAAGGGTGACGTGCACGACGTGGTGCTGGTGGGAGGCTCCACCCGCATCCCAAAGGTGCAGCAGCTGCTGCAGGTGAGGAACGACAGCACAGCACAGCAGGACGGGAACCACAGCAGCACAGCAGCAGCAGCACGGCAGCAGTAGCAGCAGCAGTAGCAGCAGGAGCTGCTGTTGCAGGTGAGGAACCACAGCACAGCACAGCGGGGTGGGAATCACAGCAGCAGCACAGCAGCAGCACAACAGCAGCAGCAGCAACAGGAGCTGCCGCTGCAGGTGAGGCTCGCGTGAAGGCTGGCGCGTGCGCATGCGCAGGCCTGGGTGGGCGGCAAGTGAGCAGAGGAAGCGTGCATGTGTGGGCGTGCGGGGAGCGTGCGCTGCCTGTCGCCACTCAGCTGCCCTGCTGCGCCTCTGCTGCCGCCGCTGATGCACCTCTGTTCGGTAATTATGTCCCGCGATGCCCTGTGCTTGCGCCTGCAGACGTTCTTTGATGGCAAGGAGCTGTGCAAGTCTATTGACCCGGACGAGGCGGTGGCGTACGGCGCGGCAGTGCAGGTGCAGATGCTTGGGAGCAGGGGCAGCCGGTATCGCTCCTGCCGCTGTCTGCACTGCCATGTCCGCCTCTGGTGGCGCTGCCACTGCTGGTAGTGATGCCGCTGTCACCTGAGTGTTGGCAAGCGTGCTGCCTCGCTGCTGCTGCTAGGCTGCCCCTGCCGCTGACCACGCCGCCGCCTCGCCGCCACCCTGCAGGCTGCCATCCTGAGCGGCGAGCAGGACAGCCAAGTGACCGACCTGCTGCTGCTGGACGTCACCCCCCTGTCCCTGGGCATCGGTGTGGGTGAGTGCAGCACGGGGGCGTGTGTACGGGGTTTTGGCGAGCGTTTGAGGCCTGCATTGGCGACCTGTCGGACGCGCTGCTGCTGCTGCTGCTGCTGCCGCTGCTGCTGCTGCTGCTGTTGCTGGATGTCACCCCTCTGTCCCCGGTCGTTGATGGGGGTGAGAAGTAACAGCTGGCGCGTGCAGTAATGTATCCACGCTGGGGCAGCCAGGGCAAGTGTCGCCGTGCCTGCTGCGTGCCTGCTGTGCCTGCTGCGCCCGGCATGTGGCCTGGTCTCGACATAACTGGTTCCTCTCCGCTATTCTAATCTGTCTGCCTCTCGCAGCTGGCGGATTGATGGCAAAGGTCGTGAAGCGGAACAGCACCATCCCGGTGCTGCAGGAGAAGGAGTGAGTCGCTGCTGTTGAAAGCTGGACAGCCAGAGCCTCTACTCCTCACCCCACCCCTGCCAAACGCCACCCCCTGCTGCTCCTTTCCCTCCCCCCCATCGCATCAGGTTCACCACTTGCGTGGACAACCAGCCAAAGGTGGGTTGGTGGCTGCGGCTGCCGCGGGGCGGTGCTTCGGAAGAAACACGAAACAACAGCGGGCGCTTGCTGCTGGCGCGTGCTTCTCATGACGTGCAACCGTACACATGGCATGCACCCCTTGCCTCCCTGCTCACACCGCAGGTGGAGATCACGGTCTACGAGGGCGAGCGCGCACGCGTGCAGGACAACAACGCGCTTGGCACCTTTGCCCTGGAGGGTACGCCCACCGCTGCCTGCGTGTTGCCGGTCGCTTGCAGTAGCAGCAGCCTGTTACGCATTGTTCAACAGTGCAACTACCCTAGCAGGACGAGTGAAGCAGCCGTGCGCATGCTAGACGCGCGCAGCAGGCCCCCCGTGTGCAGCACCACCCACCTGCATACCCTCAGCTCGTCAGCCCTATTATCCTCTCGCTTCAGGCATCCCGCCCGCGCCCCGCGGCGTGCCCAAGATCAACGTCTCCTTCTCCATCGACGCAAACGGTGAGGCAGCAGGTCGGGGGGCTTTGCGCTAGTCGGCACGGATGGGCAGGAGGGACGGTGCAGGCCTGATTGGAGCTGGCGCGCACCGTGTGCGGGGGAGCGCGCTTCGTGCCGCCCGTGCTACAAACGCGCGGCCCGGCCTTTGCTGCAGGCATCCTGAACGTCAGCGCCAAGGACACGGGGACCGGCAAGGCGTCACACATCACCATCAAGGAGACAGGGCGTCTCAGGTGGGGGACTGGGCAGGGCGGGGGGGGGCATGGGAGGAGGCTTGGTTGCGTCTTCTCCGCAGTGCAGCCTCGCACCCCATCCACGTCTTGAAGAGGGATGCTGGCAGCGGCGGCGTGGGCGGCGGCGGCGGCGGCGGCAGCAGCGGGTGGCGTGGGCGGCGGCAGAGCAGGCGTGTGATGTCCAAGAAACACGAAACCGACCGCACTCCTGCAGCCCTGATGAGCTGGAGCGCCTTGTGGAGGAGGCGGAGGCCCACCGTGCAGGTAAGCCGGCTGCATGCAGCGATTGCTGTCACGTGCCGGCATCGCACGCGGCCGCAGCGCAGGGACGCAGGCTGCTGCAGGTACACCGTTGCGGCCTGCCCTGCCCACGCTCTGGTTTTGCCCCCACCACAGTGCCCTCGGCATAACCCACCCTCCTGTTTTTTTTTCGTTGTGTTGCAGAGGACAAGGAGATTCTGAAGAACAGCGAGGCGCGGCAGTCGCTGGAGAGCTACCTGTATAGGTGGGGGGCACGTCGGGGCTGCGCCCCGGGCTTCGTGCCTGCTGGCCCTCACCACATGCACCCCCTGCGCCACTGCTTGCAAGCACCCGCCTGCCCTCACACGCACACCCTGCGCCACGCTCGCTCTCCCGTCCCTGCACCCGAAGTAGTCTGTGGCCGACTCGAGCTGTGCTGCCATGCTGGCGGCTGCCTCTGCTCGTGCTCTCCCAGGCCGTTTCTCAATCACCCTACCGCCTCCCCTGTCCTCAAACCTGCCCTACACGCACGCGTGTTTGCAGCCTGAAGCACTCTGTGGGATACCAGAACGTTGCTGCCAAGCTGGCGCCTGCTGACCTGGACAGGATCAATAGCGAGGTGGAGGCGGCGCTGAGCTGGATCGCAACCAACCAGGTCAGCGCGCGGCGGCGCTCCGCGTCAATGGGGACGCGCTGCTGGCGACGCTCTGCAGCGCCGGCGGCTGCCCCGTGTTTACTGGCGTCGCTCCGCGCCTCGCCTGTCCACCCGGCTGCAGCTTGTGCACTCATTTCGTCCGAACAATCCTCCCCCCTCCCGCCCCTGCAGCTCCTGCCTGCTGAGAAGTACGAGGCGAAGAAGACCGAGGTGGAGGCCGTGTGCTCGCCGATCATCTCCGGCCTCTACGGCGCTGACGGCGGCGCGGGCGCTGCCGGCGGTGCGTTGTTTGCGTCGAAGGAGCTGAGGGAGGGGCGGGAGGGTGACAGGCGCTCGGCCCGGCCGTTCAAGCGCCGCCGGACACTGGCTGGGCATGTCGAGCGACGCAGGGGCGGGGCTGCAGGGGCCCAGCGCGCCGCACGCGCCCTGGCAATCGGTTGTCTAGTGCTTCCTCATGCTGTGTGCCGCTTTAACCCCGCCCCGCTGCGCCCCTCTTCGTGCAGGCATGGGCGGCATGGGCGACATGGGAGGTCAGTCGGTTTGGGACGCCCGCCTGCGCGGTGCAACGCTGCGAACGCCGTGCTGCCTGCAAGCTGGATGCGCATGTGTGCACCCCGCGTGGGTCGCTGGGCAGCACCAGTGCACCGTCTCCGCCCCTGCTTGCCCCAGGCATGGGCAGCACGGGACGGGTTGCACTGGGCATCGCCACATGGTGCGGCCTGCTGGCTGCGCAGCATGGCGCTGCACTCCCTCAACTCGCACTTGCTCTGCCTCTCTCCTGCTGCAGGCATGGGAGGCATGGGCGGCATGGGCGGCATGGGCGCAGGCGAGCGGGCTGGTGTGGCGGGGCGGCATGCCGGGTGTGCTGCGCCTCGGTGTGCCATTTGCTTGCTGCAAAGGCGCGGTTCCCTCCACGTTCGCCTTTTAACGCTCGCTGGCTTGGGTCTCTGGCCTGCTTCTTGTCCTCATTCGTCACGTTTTCACGACATCGACCAGCGCTCCCCTGCAATTGTGTGCAGGCATGGGCGGCATGCCAGACATGGGCGGCATGGGCGGCATGGGCGGCATGCCAGACATGGCTGCTATGATGGGAGGTCAGTTGGCTGGGTCACGCCGTGCTGCGCAGGGAGTCGCCAGGACGCTTCGCCACAAATCCTTCCTCTGGCCTGCGCGTGCATCACTGTTCCGCCCTCCTGGCGTCCCCTCCTGCTGCAGGCATGGGAGGCATGGGCGCCGGCATGGGCGCAGGTGCGCAGGGGGTGCTGCACGCAGGTGGTTGGGCACTGTTGAGCGCGCTCGCCGCTGCTGCATGTGTTGGCTGGCCTGGCAGGTACGCTTCCAACGCACCTGCTCAGGTATTCTCATGCCACCGCTTTATAACGAGTGCTTTGGCTGCCCACGATTGCCAAAGACTTGCCTCCTGCGCCCCGTCCCATCCTGCAGGCATGAGCGGATTTTGCGGCGGCATGGACGCGGGCGGCGGCGGCGCAGGTGAGCGTGTGCCCGCGCCTGCACCTTCACAGTCACCTTGTCTGCGCTCCACCGCCCACCTCACTCCTCACGACCTCTCCTTTTTCAAACTGGAGCGTTCATGTCCTTCCTTACTCCTGCTCGCTCCCTTCAACTTAGCATCTGTCTCCCTCCCCTGCCCGACTCCTCTGAGAGCAGGCGCCTACGAATTCAACGATCTCGACAACAGCGACGACGACATCCCAGACCTGGAGCCTGCAGAGGGGGGCGGTGGTGCCGCCGGCACCAGCAGCGGCGGCGCCCCCGGAGGCTTCGGCATGCCCTACACCCCTGCCGGCGGCCCCGCTGGCGGAGCGTACGCAGGTGGGGTGATGGGGTGGTGGGGTGTGTGTGGGGGGGGGGTGGGGGGGGTGGGGGGGGTGTGTGTGGGTGGGTGGGGGGGGGGGGGGGGATGGTGCGTGCGTGCGTGCGTGCATGTGCGTGCGCGCGCGCGCGCGCGCGCGGGCGGGCGGGCAGGGGGGGGGGGGCAGTGTTGGGAGTACGCAGGCGGGCTGATTGAGAGCACGAATGACAACGCTGTGGGGGGTACGCAGGCAGCCCTTCTGGCGGAGGGTACGCTGGTGGGATCAACAGGGGAGTTGATGGAGATGCAATGCAGCAAGCTGGGCCATTGCAACCCTTGGGTGGTGCTGCGACAGGGCTTGGTTTGATGCACCAGGCGCCCAGGCGTGCAGCGATGGGGTGCGCCGTGCCAGCAGCGCCCTCACGACTTGTGCACCACTCGCTCCACTCTCTGTGCTACGCGCAGATGACAGCGACGACGACGGCCCGCCGCCGCTGGAGGCAGCGGCTGGCGGCGGCGCCGCGGAAGCCCCCAAGTTTGCGCCACCGCCCGTTGCAGGTGCGTTGGGACGTGGCTGGCTTCGTTGACTTAACCTGCTTGCACGCACCCCTGCTCCGCTGGCTCCCAGAGGGCTGTCAGCCCCAGCCCGAGCGGTGGCAGTGGGAGGGCGGGTGTAGGCAGCACGCCTGACCGACGTCGGCGTTGCGCATGCCCTCTTGACGTGCAGGCGGCTTCGATGACGATTCCGACGATGATAAGCTGCCTGGCCTGATGGGTGGCGCGGTTTAGAGCCTGCAGGCAGACAAACCACGAGCCGTCTGCAGCCAAGGCGTGTACTGAAACCGGCGTGAGCGCACGCCTGCCCTGGATGGGATGGCACCAGGCAGCCCTGCCCCTTGCTTGCACTGCTCTTCCTTGTGGCGTGACTGAGTGATGTGCTTGCTGACATCAAATGTGTGTAAGAGCGGCCAGGCATGCGATAGGCAACCTGGGCGGCCAGCACGTGAGGGTGGGGAGCATTGCGAGGTTGCAGCTGAAGCTGCGTTGCCCTCCTGCGCTCACACCTGAGGAGCGGCCCCTGCCACCTGCTGCTGGCCCTTCTTTCCCTCCTGGCCTGTCAGTCGCCAGTTGCATTCATAAACTAAAATATAGGTAACAATCATCAGAGCGGCTAGAATTTATAATCTCAAAGCAGGCCGCACCACCACCATCGGCGCTCCTCTGAACACACGGGCCTGCCCGTCTCCCCCGCGGCATGTTGCAGCCGCAACGCCCAGTTGGGGCTGTGCCGTGCCGCTCACAGCCACAGGCGGCGGCCCTCGCGGTCGCGAGGCACCGAAGCAGCACGGCGGCGAGCGCTGGACATCACTCCGCGGCGTGGCGTCGCGTGCGGCGGCGGCGCGTGTGCGGGCACGCTGACGTGGCGCCTCCGCGGGCGCCGCGTCGCCAGCAGCAGGGCCCTCGCCAGCCCGCTCTGCGCCCTCGCCGGCCGGCAGCGCCGCCTCAGCCTCAGCAGCAGCAGCAGCCTCAGCCAACGGCGCAGCAGCTGCCTCAGCCTCCTCAGCTGGCAGTGCCGCCTCAGCAGCTGCCTCCACCTCCTCCGCTGGCGGCGCTGGGCGAGGGGCGAGCAGGGGCGATGCAGAGAGGGCAGACTCCAACTGTGCCTGCGAGCTCTGCAGCTGCGCCTGCAGGCTCGCCAGCTGTGTGGCCATCATATTAGCAGGCGCCGCCGCCGCTGGCCCGCCGGAATCGTCGCCATACTGAGTGCGCATGCTCAGCACGCGCTCCCGCCGGGACATGAGGTTGGCAGTGCCCCCATTGCCAGGGATGTGCTGGCGCGGCGGCAGGTGAGCGGTGCGCCAGGCAGCCGCAGGGCTGCGTTCGCTGGCGGTGCGCCAGGCAGCCGCAGGGGAGCGCGTGGCGCGTGCCGGGCTGGCCTCGTCAGCTGCCAGATGCGCAGCAGCAGAGGCGCGGAGCGCACCGGCGGGTGCAGGGGAGCGAGCGAACATGCGGACCGGCCAGGCGTGCCCCTCTGGCCACCTGAGAGGCAGCGAGGGGGTGGGGGAGCAGGAGGGTGGGAGGACTCAACGTGCGGTACTGCTGCAGGATGGACCTACCCCCTTACCACTCCCAAAGACCTGGCAGTATCCGCCTGCCTGGCTGCACATACCACCAGCACAGCTCCGTTCTTGAACTCACAAGCTGACCCGTTGCCCACCCCAGCCAGCACCCACCTGTCCTCCAGCACCCCCAGCAGCGCCCCCAGCCCCGCGCGCGAGCTGCGTATGCCGTCAACTGGCAGCTCCTCAGTGGTGTGGATGCTGACCGTGCGGCTGCCGCCGGTGCTAACCAGGGCCACGCGCGCGATCATGGGGCGGGGGCGCGGCTGGTCTGGCGGCGTCTCGTCGCCGCGCTCGGCGCACTCGTCTGTGTGTGTGTGGGGGGTGGGGGGTGGGGGGTGGGAGGTGGGGGGGGGAGGGGAAAGGGTGAGTCACGAGAAAGAGTGCACGGTTATGCCTCGTGCCGTTTTGCGCTGCTGCCCGGATCCCAACACCACGCTACAGCCAAACGTCCGCAGCACCCACCTTGCGGCACCGGCCCGACAGGCTCTCCACGCAGCTCCACCCGAGCAACCAGCACCAGCACCCACCACCAGCACCCAATCATCCTGAACCCCCATGCGTCTCAATTCCGAGCACCCACCTGGCAGCAGCAGCTCGGACAGGTTCTTCAGCGTCGCGTTGAGCCCCAGCGACGGCAGGTTGAGCGGTAGCGGCGCGCTGCAGGCCGGGCACGCGCACGCGGCGCTGGCGGTGGTGAGCAGGCGGTTGATGCACGCCCGGCAGGTGGTGTGGCCGCAGGGCAGCGACGCCGGGCGCACGGCGGTGTCTAGGCAGAGGCAGCAGGTGAACTTGGCTCGGATGCGTTCCAGCAGCGACTCGGGCAGGCTGTGGCGGGGGAGCAGGGAGGGGCGGCGAGAGGTGGGCGGTGGGATGGGTGCCACAGGCGGTGGAAGGTTGGTGATGCGGTCGTCAGTGGCGCCAGGGGTCATGTTTATCGATGCGGGTTTCAAAACAACATGGACCAGAGCGCCTCAAGCAGAGGCGGCTCGTGCCTCGTAAGCGGCGCCGCCGTCGCCAACGCGCACCGCCGCCGCCAGGCCCGGCGCCTCACCCCAGCGTCGCAATCGTAGGTTACATCCAAAGAAGGCGTCACGCTCTGACGGTCAGAGCGGCATGGGGAGCGAAACGGGCCCCGCAATTGAAGTTGCATTTCCGTCGCCTGCGTGCAGCGCCGGCCGCCCAGTGCCGCTCAAGGGCAGACCGCCGCAGCGAGCACGTGCTGCTCTAACAGCTGCCACTGCGCGGGCTTGTTGACGGTCACGGGAGGCTTGTACTGCGGTGCAGTGGCGCCCATGCGGTAGGCCAGCTGCCTGCAGGAGAGCGGGAGGCGGGGGGACACACAGCCGGCGCCTGTTCAGCACAGGCCGGCACCCACACCACTCCACCGCCCAGTCCAGCCGCCGCCGCCGCCACCGCAGCAGCAGGCTCACCTGATGTCCTCGAACGCGCCAGCACCCACCAGGCGCAGCTCCAGCCCCGACATACTGCCACCTCGGTACAACCGATAGCGTGGAGCGGCCTCCCCCAGGGCCCGATCCAGCGCAGCAGCCCAGCCTGCCAGCTCCGCAGCGCCAGGCAGCCCACTGCCGTCACTGCTGCCGCCACCCCCAGCGCCTGGCGCCCCTGCTAGCTCAGCGTAGATGACATAGTGCCCTGCACTGTCCCCCCCCGTGCCGGCGTGCAGCACCTCTCGCGCCGCCCAATCCCGCAGCCCGGGCGCCCCTGCGGGCAGCACCTGGGCGGTCGCAGCGGCCACTGCCGCCACCAGTGCTGCCTCGGGCGTCTTCTCCCCCACCAGGTTGAGTGCCTGCCCGCTGCGCCCCTCCACCACCACCTGCAGGCAATGGGCGGTGGGCAATGAGCAGCATGTAGCGTGTGTGTGGCTGTCAGTGCTGACGAGCAGTGCTGGAGGGGCTGGCCCCAACACTGCCGCAAAAAGGGAGCTGCACACATGTGCAATTGCAGTACGATTCCGAATGTGAGTCACAGCGGCTCACCCCCACTCCCCACCTTTGGCGATGGCCAGAGCAGCGGGTCTCCGGTAGACGTCTCATCGTCTCCCGAAGCGACTGATCGCCCATTACCTCTTCGACAGTCGGCACACAGGGACCCGCCGCGCCGGCAATATGGCGGCCCGCGCGAAAAAGCCGGGCGCCCGCTTTTATTGGTGCGTAGGCCCCCTGTCGCTCCCTCTACCTGCTCTTTTGGACAACACCAACACGCCGCAAGCCGCGCCTAGGCTGTGCGCGCCCGTTGTTGCACTCCGCCGCCGCCCTCGCCGGCACCACCTCACCCCGGCCACCCCCGCCCGCTCCTGTTTGCAGCCTGGATGCTTCAGCCTGCGCGCTTCTGTCAGAGGATTTCAGCGGCACCGCCCGCTGGCACTTCCAGCGTGAGCTGGTGGCCTGCCACTCTCCCGTGTGCCTTAGCGGGGTGCAGCCGCCCGTCGCTTTGCTGGCAGGCAGCGACGGGCGGGTCGGCGTGCTGCTGCACCCAACAGCCGAAACGGGAGCGCTGCAGCAGGCGCTGAACGGCGCACGGCCTGCGGGGGAAGGCAATCTGGCGTCATCCCTCAAACTGGCTCTGGTGAGGGGGCAGAGGATAGGGGTGTGTGGTTTGCGAAGCGAGCGCTCGGCTTGCGGGGCACGGCGATGCGCACCTGCAGGCATAACTGGCTCTGTCTGACCCACCCCGCCCTCCTCTGCCCTGCAGCTGGTGAGCCGGCGGTTCGGCGCGGGCAGCACCCACGTGACTGCCTTCGTGGCCAGCTCGGGCGCTACCACGAACCTGCTGGGCAGCGGCAGAGGAGCTGCGGCAGGCCTTTGCAGCCGCAGGCGTGAGCCTCGATGTTGCGGTGCTGTGTTCTCGAGAGGAGCTGGGTGCACCGGCGTGCGTGGCATTGGAAGCGCTCGCCGCCAGCGACAGCACATGCAGAGGCAGCGGCAGTGAAGCCAGCGACGCTGGCGAGGCAGCGGTCGGCAGCAGCGGCAGCGGCAGCGATGCCGGCGGCGCTGTAAGAGCCAGCGGCCAGCAGCGGCAGCGAGAGCAACACCGGCCACGTGCGCCTGGTGTAACTGCGTCCTGTGGCCACTGCCGCCGAGAGTTGCGAGCAGCTGGAGCCTGCACTAGAGCAGCTGGAGGGTGGCAGCTGCCAGCGCTCTGCAGGTATAAAGTCCGGCGCTGCGCTGGCGCAGCGCTCTGCGCTGCCGCGCCACATCAGCCGTGCGCCTGGCAAGCGGCAGGAGCAGCGATCGCCACTTTGCAGACCCGCTGCAGCGCCCCCGCACCTCGCTGCTGGCGCCACGCAGCGGCGTGCAGCAGCCAGCGCTCTGCAGGTAGTTGCTGGCAAGGGCGAGGCATCCATTGTGGGGCAGCCCACCTGCACGTGCTGACACCTGCACCAGGGCGCTTCATACACCCCTGACTGTCCGCCCGACCGCCATTAAACCGCCACGCCCTTGCCCCTGCCTTCGCCTGCAGAGGCGAGTCCCTGAGCCGGCTGGGGCACCTGTCCAGCGACGGCATGATGCGGCCTTGGCTGCCCACCTACTCCTCCCTCGGCAAGCAGGCAGCGGCGGCAGGCCGCGGCGCGGCGGCAGCTGGCGGCGCCGGCGGGGGCGGTGAGTACTGCTACATTGAGGTGCAGCCAATCCCCAAGTGGCGCACGGTGCTCAAGGTTGCGGCAGGCCGCATGCTGGCAGCGCACAGCGCGCGCAGCAGCCAGCCCGGCAACACTCACGCCGACGGCGACGGCGGCGGCGGCAGCTTCTCTGCTGCCTCTTCAGAAATGCTGCGCTCCCTAGAGGAAATGATGCTTGATGACGAGCAGCAGAGCGGCGGCAGCAGCGACGGCGGCGGCGAGGGCCCGGCAGCGCGGGCGGCGCCAGCGGCGGTGCGCTTCCGGCCCGTTGCCACCAGGCGCGCCAAGAACAGAGAATGCGGGGGCGCATGTGGCGGCGGCGACGGCGGCGGCGGCGGCGGGGCGGGGCATTGCTTTCAGGGTATGAAATGCAACAGCAGGTCTGCAGGTGCGTGTTGGGCCAGCTGAAACGACAGCTGCATTTGGTAAGCTGTGGGCGGCACGAGCAACAGCCGCTGACAGCACCGCAATCTGCCCTGACGCCTGCGATCACAAAGACCACCACCCTTGAGCACTTATAGAAGGCTCTGTGCAGAGTCTGTGAGGCGCATTGTGTCTCCCTTCTGCCCTCGCAGAGCGCAGCACCGCTCCGGCTTCCCGGGCCGGGGTCCCGCTTGACGCCGCTCATTACAAGGCCACGGCGCAAGCCTCCTGTACTTGTCCCGCTGCGTCCTGCTGGTCCCACCTGCTTCTTAGAACTCGCCTGGAGGGCCGCGGGCCGCCGGGCGGGCCCCCGTCGGATGCACCTTCTGAAAGCGCTAAGGCGCTGGGTGCGCGACCCCGGTCGGACGTAAGAGTGGTCACCTGTCCAATGCGTGCATGCTGCGCACGCTGCCCCAGCGTGCCGCCTGCCGCTAGGACCAGCGCGCTGCTCTTGTCCTCGCAAACACCTCACATGAATGTGATCACATGTTAGAGCTTCAAAAAGGAAAGTTTTTTAAGAAGTGCAATGGCAGGGCAGGGCAGTGAGTGCCACGCATGCAGATTATATTACGCGCGTCGCCGCTGCGGCGAGAGGTGGAGCGGGGGACCACTGAGGAGGCGCGGCCCCGCTGCGTTTAGTTCTATATGCATAAACCAGCAGGCTAAACATTGCAGTAAGATCACGTGGTTGGGTTCGCGGTCAAATACCGGTTGAGAGGGTGGGTCGGTGAGTGGGTGACCGGTGAAACGTGTTCCAATGCTCACGATGGAATGGGTGTGTGCCGGTGGGTGGGTGGTCTGTGTGAGCGTCACCTCATGGAAGTCGCTCAACAGCAGCAGCATTACAGCTGCACCTCAGCAGGCTCCTCCTCCTCGCCGCCCAAGAAGGCGCGCAAGGGCAGCTGGCGGGGGGCGCAGCACCCACGTGGGCTCCTCCACACATCCTCCCCCGCCCTAGCGCCAGCGCCCGCGCCCGCGCGCTGGCCGGCACCGAACGCCGCCTCGTCGGTGGCACCCACGGTGACGCCGCCATCAAACTTGGCAACACGAGGCTCAGCCGCCGCCGCTGCTGAAGCAGCGGCTGCCGCCGAAGAGGGGCCGGCGCGCGCGGCGGCGTCGCGGACGACAGCTGTCACGTCGCACTTGCCGCAGGCTTCTTCGCAGTACTGAGTGGCCACCTTGCCGGCGCGGTCCAGCACGCGGATGTAGGGCGCGCTGCACTTGCCGGCGGCGGCCTGCAGGGGCGGCGGTGGGGTTGGGCAGGACCATCGTTTGTCAACAGTAGATGCGGGTGCAAGGCACGGCAGCAGGCAGGCAGGCTGCAGCACATGTGTGCCCCTGCACGGTTGCCCATCACCGCTGCCAGCCAGCCGACCCCCGACGCCCCCCGCCACCCCGCCTGCACCGCCCCACCTGCTGGGCGCATGTGAGGGGTGTGCAGTCGCCACCGATGGCAGCCTCGCACAGGGGGTAGTACCCCCGAACGGAGAAGCACTCCCACGCCTTTTGCCTGGCCAGGGGGGTGGCGGTGGCGGCGACGCTGCCGCCGCCCCGCGCGGCAGCGCTGTATGCCTGCAGGCAGGCAGAGGGCGAAGGACGGGAAGGGTGGGTGCAGGGAAGTGAGGTGTGGTGCAGCTCGGCAGCAGCAGCGGTGGCAGCGCAGCAGCAGTAGCGACGTCGGCAGCAGCGGCAGCAGCAGCGACGTCGGCAGCAGCGGCGGCAGCAGGAGCAGCAGCAGCAGCGGCAGCAGCAGCAGCGGCGGCAGCAGCAGCGGCAGCAGCGGCAGCAGCAGCAGCAGCGGCAGCGGCAGCAGCAGCAGCAGCAGCAGCAGCGACGTCGGCAGCAGCGGCAGCGGCGGAAGCAACAGCGGCAGCTTGCGCACCTGAACAGCAAATGCGTACAGCTGGCCACCGGTCAGGTTGCTGACTGTGGTGCAGGCGCCCTGGTTAATGCGGCGGTAAGATGGGACGCCACGCTGGCCGCTCTGCAGCACAGGGGAGATAGAGGTGGCGACTTGAACTGGAGGAGGAGGAGGCAGGGTGTTGCAAAACGCAGACGAACAGCGGGCGTGGCAGCAGCGCAGCGGGCTCGCCGCGCCACCAGCGCCTCCCCCCACCCCCTTGCCTTGTCCACGGCCTGCACGGCGACGCGCCACTCGTCCACGCAGCCGTTCACAGCAGGCGGGCCCCAGCAGAGGGTGACGCTCTCCGTGCCGGCGGTGGCGGTGAGGTTGGTGGGTGCGCTGGGGCGGAGGTCGGCTTGGCACGCCTGGGTCACGTGGGTGGGGTGGGCGGGTGGGCAGGTGGATGGATGCCGTCGGCTTGCAGAATGCATGCCTCAATGCAAGCCTCAGGCAGCAGGGCATCCAGCTGGAGGCCGCCTGCGCAGCCGCACCGGCAGCTCTCGCTCCCTTGTGGCAGCCAACTGCCTGCAACCCTTGCCTGAGTGGGGGTGGCCTGCACCATGGCCTCGCCTCCACCACGGAAGCGGTCAGCATAGGCTGCAGGAGGGCAGGGGGGCAGGGAGGGAGGCAGTCGCAGGAGGGTCACTGATCCTGATTGCGAGGATGAGGAAAAGGGCCCATAACACTGAGTGGGGCGGCGCCGCAGCAAGCGCAATGCGCGAGCTCCCCACTCCCGCCTCCGTGAGCCGCCCCGCCGAGCTCACGCCCCACCTCAACCTGCTTGTGTTAATATTCCGTGGCCTCCATGCCACACACCCATGCCCCGCCGCCACCCACCGACCCACCCACCTTGCACAAAGATGCGCAGCGGCTGGCCATTTGTGAGGCCGTTGATGGTGGCGTTGAACTGGGGGGTGGAGGTGCGGGTGAGCGGGGCGGCGGAGCGGGACACCACGTCCGCAGGGAAGATGGAAATCTGTGCACGAAAGAGGAGTAAGGGAGGGCATGGTCACCTCCAGGAACAGGGGGGGGTCTGGTAGGTTGTGTGTGTGTGTGGGGGTGGGGGGGGTGGGGGGGGGGGGGGGGGCGGCGCCGTCAGCAGCGGCGGCAGCGGCAGCAGCAGCGGCAGCGACGGCAGCAGCAGCCCCACCACGACCACCTCCACCAGTTGCAACGCCAATACCCACCCTGAAACTGTTGACGCACGCCCCATTCATGGGCTTGTTCCAGGTGAGCGTGACCGAGCCATCACCCGCCTGCGGTGGCAACACGCGGGCGGGAGGAGCGAGGGAGGGCAGTCGGGGTGGGGGGGGCGACAGCAGCCGGTGCCGTCGACGGCGCTGCATGGGCGCCACTGCCGCTCGCTGCAGCCGCCCGCGCGAGCACGAGCAAGGAGAGCAATGGAGGAGCAAGTCTGAAAGGGAGGTCCTGCACCCCGGTGAGGGCCTCACCGCAACCTTCAGGTCGGCGGGCGGCGCCGGCGGCTCGTCCAGGCAGCCGGGTCCCCTGGTCAGGACCACCTGCTGCGCCGCCGCGCCCGCGCAGAGCAGCAGCAGGAGCAGCGGCGGGGCTGCTGCCGCGAGGGAGCGCGCCATGGTGGGCGGCGTGTGTGCCTGCAGGGGGGTGGTTGGAGGGTCGGTGAGCGGAGAGGGTGGCGGTTGGCGTACAGGAGGCGTCGGTGACGGCAGCGAGTGCAGGAGCAGCTCTCCTAGAGCGTTTCATGTGTTGCTCTGCCAGGTTCCTGCCTGCAGAGAGGCTGCTGGTGCCCGAGCAGTCGGCGGGCCACTCTGCTCGGCGGTGCCCGCCCGCCTGCCGCCGAACCTCCGCAGTGCGCCCGCGCACTCCAGGCGCGCCCGCGCCCCTTCGCACCTTTGCTGAGGGCGTGGGCGAGATGCTGGGCGGGGTTTTGCTGCTGAATCGCAAGGGGAGGGCCCTGAGCGGCTGAGCGGCGGCGGGCAGGGCGGCGGTGGAGTGAGGAGCACCTCTGCTGCGCGCGCTCTTATGCGAGCGGGACGCGGGGGTGACGTGGACGTTTGATGAGCCGCGGGCGAACGTGTACATGCAGCCATCCAAGAGTCCCTTGGCTTTCCACCCCAACTGGGTTTTCACCGTGTCCCCGCGTTTTCTGCCGCATTCGCCGCTTCTCTCTGCCTCCAGCCTGAAGATGCGTGCCATACTAGTTGCACTGGCGGCGGCGGGTGAGCGAGCGCACAAAGGGCGGCGAGGCGGCGGCGTGGCGGCAGCGGCGGTGGCTGCCTCCACCCACAAATGCTGCCATTGCTCTGTACCCCTTGCTCGTTCTCAGCTCTCCGTCCTCTCTCCCTGCGTCACAGCCTGCCTGCTGGCCGGCGCCGCCGCACAGTCGGGCTGCGACTGCTCCGGCGACGGCTGGAGCGGCGGCGCGTACACCGGCCGCATCGGCTGCGCCGCTCACCTCGCGGCCACGGGCGACACTGCTCCCTTCTGCATGGTGGGGTGCTTGCCTGCGAAAGGGAGCAAGGAGGGAAAGCTTAGCGTGTGCAGCTGGATCTAGCAACGGGCAGCGCGCTGTGCTCGAGTATCTCGGGAGAGCTTCACCACACGCCCACACACGGTATCCCACCTCCAACGCTGTGCCCACCGACCCTCAGGTGCTCGACCCCTTCGCCTGCCCCGCCGCCACCCCCTCTGCCGCCTTCCCGGGATCCGCCTGGATCGACTGCCAGCCTGGCGGCAGCACAGCCACAGCGCAGGCGTCTGCCACCGCGCAGGCGGCGGGCGGCGGCCGCAAGTTTGGCAAGCACGGGCAGCACGGCGGCGGCGCCGCGCAGGCCACCGCCAGCTCCCTCGCCGCTGCGCACGCGGGCGGCGGCGGCGCCGCAACCGCCTCTGCACAGTCCAGCGCCCAGGCCTCAGGCGGCTCCGCAAGTGCCAGCGCGCTGAGCTCTGCTCAGGCCAGTGCTTCCTCTGGCAACGGAGGCTCCACCGCCGCAGCGCTCAGCGCCGCGCAGGCCAGCACCGCTCCCGGCGGCGGCGCCACCGCCAGCGCTCTGAGCGCAGCCGAGGCCATTACCATCGGGTGTGAGCTGGCTCAGGCAGTCAGCACCGCCCATGCTTCCGCCTCCGGTGAGCTGGCGCCGCAGCACTGGAGCGGCGCGCCGTCTGGCAGCCTGCAGCTGAGCGCGACGGCGGCGGCGCAGGCGCAGGCGCTGGCGTTCTCCCCCGCCTGCTACGCCCCCCACGCATTTGGCTGCGCGCTGGCCGAGTCCATTGCAAAGGCGGAGGTGAGCAGTGCTGGTTGTGGGGGTGCTTGGTGGGGGGCGGGGTGGGGGCGGGGGCGGGGGCGGGGCTGGTGAAAACCGCACCCTTGCATCCAATCCTGCCGCTCCTCCCCCACCTGGCAGCCCCACCACGTGCCTGCCACCTCTGCCTGGATCCCCTTTGCATCGTCCCCATCGTCATCACCTTGCACTCCTGAGCCCTCGTGGCACCCTCCCCGCCCAACCACACACCACTGATCCCCTCCTGCACGCAGAGCCACACCAGCCTCACCGCCACCGCCCACCACAACACCGTGCCCATCGGCGTCACCGCCGAGGCGTCGGCGGTGGCACAGGCGCAGGCAGTGCTGGACAGCGGGCGGTGCGGCGGCGGCGGCGGCGCCGCGGCTCAGGCTGGAGCGCAGGCTCATGCCCAGGCTGGAGCGCAGGCGTTCCGCTGACGCCGGTGATGCGGCTACCCAGCAGGCCACCATGCGCACCCGCGACCCTCCGCCCTGCACTGTGATGCAACACTCACCGCCAGCCGTGCTGCAAGCATGGCGTAGCAAGCATGCTGACCCGACGACTCGCACAATATTCATCACCTGTGCACTCCCGTCCATCCTCACCCTGCCACTGCCCTGTGACCCATCCCCTTCCCATGCAACCCTCCCCATGTAACCGCGCGCCTCCACTCCGACAGCAGCCTGTGGTGCGGTGTGGCGTCGTGATTGGCAAGGCATCTCACAGAGCGAGCGAGCAGTGGGCGGGCAAGTGCAGGGTTGGGGCAGAAGGCCCTGGAGGGAACATCGAGACAGGGGGGAACAAAGGAGGGACAAAGAGGAGTAACGGATCAGCGGCAGGAGGGGCAGTTCGGGGAGCAAGAATGGGTTGGGTGGGAAAATGGAGGGGCAAGGGGTTGGGTTGCGCGGGCGGGATGTCAGTGCGGCGCGGCGGCGGCGCGTCAAAGCAAGGATAGGGTGGATTGCGTGTGGCAGTACAGGGGAGAGGGATCGTGCAGGGGTTGGTGGTGGTACAGTGAGGGAGGCAAAGCGGGGGGGGGGGGGGGGGGGGTCGCGGTGAAGCTAGGCAGGGGACGTTCAAAGGTAAGGAGGGGCTCCAGCCTAGCGTGCGCAGGGGATAGCCGGCCGGGCTGGAGGGGCAGCGCCGCTGCCCGGCGCTCATTCGAATCCGGTGTAGAGCTCCGGCCGCAGTACCCCGACGTAGGGCAACGAGCGGTACTGCTCGTCAAAATCCAGCCCATAACCCACAACGAACTTGTCCTCCTGCAGCAAAGGTAAGGTGGGAGTTGGGGGTTCAAGAGCATGAGAGGGTCAGGGCCAGGCAAGTGAGGCGCGAAGCCTGAGGTGCCCACAGCAAGCGTGCGGGACCACGGCGGCACGCCCGGCACACGAGAAGCGCGGCGGTGTTCGTCCGCAGCCCCCTCTGCAGCCCGCCAGCGGCCCAAGGGGCGACCGCGCACCCCACGCTCGGCGCCACTGTGACGTGTTTTTCTGTTGCGGCAGCTAGCTCACCACTTCGAAGCAGAGGTATTCGGGTTTGTAGGCGCAGGTGCGGCGTGCTGGCTTGGACAGCAGCGAGGCCATCTTGACAGAGGCGGCGCCTGCAGGGGGGGGAGGGTAGAGGAGGTGAGCAGCGGGAGCGGTCGTGCCCAGCAGCGGGAAGAAGCGTGGAGGTCTGCAGCAGTGGACACTAGGCCGGCAGCAGCCCGAGGCATCCCTCCTGCCGGCGTGCTCAGCCAACCAGTCCGTCCTCCGGCAGACACTGCACAAACGCCCCTGCACGGCGTTTGACCGAGCAGTCGAAACACAGCAGCAGGCAGCCAAAAGGGCAGAGGGGAACCCACGCGCACCTGCCGCCTTGAAGTGATCTACAAGCGCCACGGCGGTGCGCCCGCTGTCCACGATATCCTCCACCTGGCAAGGGGCAGATGCAAGCACCGATATGATGATGCGAGGGTGGGCGCGGCAGCAGGGAGAAGGGAAAGAGCGGCCTGGGGATGCGGTGCGGCATGCCGCAGGCAGGCAAGCCGACACACGGGAGGGTGGGCGGGCAGCTGAGGAGTGTGCAAGTGTGCAGTGTGGGGGAGATGTGACCCTTTGGTTTAGTGAACACGCGCAGTGGAGGGCTGCGCGCGTCCGTGGGTACAGGCCGCGGTTTGGGATAGCCGGGGTGTCAAGCCCGGCCCCACTCGCTCTGGGCAACGGAAGCAGAAGGGCCCCGCCACGGGTGGCCCCGCCGCGCAAAGCGTGCCACCTCCCAGGCCCTCGCCCCCTCAAAAGAGGGGCGAGGGTGGTCTGGGAGAGGCGACGCCCGCGCGTTTGGTGTGCGGGAGGCGGGGTCACAGGCATGTGTTGCCCGTGCAGGGGTGCACGGATGCAGGCAGACGGGCGGGCGGGCGGGCACGCGCGGCAGAAGTGCAGACGCCGCGTGTGCAGGCGATGCAACCATCAGCCCTGCAACCCTTGCAGCACCGCAACCAAACTACGGCGTCCCACCCACCAGCAGCACGTGCCGCCCGGCAATGTCGGCGGCCGCCAGCGTGCCCCCGAGCGCCACTTTGCCGCTGCTCACGGTGCCGGCGCCGTACGAGGAGGCACGGATGAACTCGAGGCTCAGCCCTGCCGGCACCGGCTCAATGGCTCGAACGAGATCAGCCATGAAGACCACCGCGCCTTTCAGGGTGCCCACCACCAGCGGCCGCTTGTCGGCATAGTCGCCGGCCAGCTCCCTGTCAAGGGGAGGGAGTGGGAAGAGCGGAGCGAGTGAGGTGGTAAGAAAGGCTGGCGGCTCCCTGTTCAGAGGAGGGGTGGGAAGGGGGAGGGGTGAGGAGGGAGGCACCCGGCGGCGGCGGCGGCGGGAGCGGCGCACATGCATGGGCTTAGTGGGGCGCCCGCCCGAGGCTGCGCGGCCAGGCGAGCGCTCTGGCTGCTCTCCGAGCACCGTCCTCGGCTTGCCAAGGCCCGTGGCAATATCACAACGCTATGCATCCCTCCCGCCGCACCTGCCGAGCTCCCCAACACGCTGGGCAATAGTCTCTGGCGTGAGCAGCACCTCCCCGATGTCGGCATGGAGGCTGGCAGCGCGCTGGGTCACCATTCCGCGCCTGCGTGTGTGAAGGAGCGCAGGGGCTGGAGGAGCGGCCCGGGATGCCAGCATCCCCCCAGAGGCGAGAGGGACGGCAGGAATGCGGCGTGGGAGCCCCGGCCAACCGAGAAATGGCGCAATGCATGTGTTGCGTGTGTGTGCACACATGAGAGGCGGCGCGCATTTACTAGCCCGTCCCTTGCGAGCCTATCACTTCCTGACAAGACTTCACTGCGTGATTGAAAACTTGTGAAGCTAGCTGCAGTCGAGGTGCGTCGCGGAGCCGGGGGCTTCGGCATGTGGGGCGCGCGCAGAGGGACTGTGGCGCCCTGCGCACGCTGCGCCAGTGCTCGGTAGTGGCCACGGTCCTGGTCGGCTTGCCGAACCGCCGCCGACCTCGCAGCTCATTGCTGCCCGCCGGCGCCTCCGCCGCAGGTCCCCCGCACGCCAGCTTGCCCCGCCACCCGAGCGGTTCACCGCGTGCCGCTGCCGCCATGGCCGCACCGGCGGAGCAGGACGCGGAGGGGCTGTACTGCTCGACAGCCGGCACCTACTTTGAGAGCCGGGAGGATCTGACCGAGCACCAGAGGAGCGACTTCCATCGGTGGGTGCGCCTGCTGCGCCGTCCTCGCTGGGACGACTGTACACTGTTTGTTTTTAAACTGTTTTCGCTGAAAACACAGCAGGTGGTGCTGCTGCGACCGCTGCCGAGGCAGTCTCGCAGCAGAGGGTGTGCTGCCCAGCGATGGCGGTGCAGGAGGGCGGGCGCTGGCAGCGTGCGGCACGCCGCAGTGCCCCCGCGTGCCCTCGCTCGCAGCTGGCAGCTGATCCCTGCCATGCTTCCCCACCCCTCCCGCCAACAGCTACAACCTGAAGCGCAAGATAGCAGGGCTGCCGCCCGTCACGCACGAGTGGTACGAAGCGCGCAAAGCGCAGCTGCTGGCCTCGGCGGCCACCCCCGTGCAGCGCGTCTGGTTCGACCCGCTCACCCGCCGCAAGTTTTACAGCGAAAACACTTACCTGGCCTTCACACGGTGAGCATTCATAGGATCCAGAAATTACGGGAAGGTTGGGCGGCCAGGGAGGCAGCCTCGGAGCACGGACCTGGCGTTCTGTAGTCGTGGGACGGGCGCACGGCGCGGCCGGGCCGCTTGGACTCGTCACGCCTCCCCTCACCCTCATGCACCTCGCCTTCCACCCCTTTCGTCTCTTCCTCCTGGTTCCTTTCGTGGTGCAGGAGCAAGAAGTACAGAGATCTGGTGAAGAAGAGCGGGGAGGCGGCGCCAGCACCCATCGTGACGCTGCGCAAGCTGGACGAGGCGCCACAGACGGCGGCGCAGCAGGCGGCGCAGCAGGCGGCGGCGCAGCAGAAGGCGGCGGCGCGCGTGGGGCCCACCGCCGAGGGACCTGGGTACCGCGTCAAGCCCGCAGGTGGGTACTGTGCTGCCACATCGTTGCGTTGCGTTGCATTGCGTCCTGGGAACTGAGCCCTGCCCAGAGCTGCCCCGCCTCGCTTTCTGGTTCCGCACCCATGCCTGCGCTGCCGCCTGCTCCGCTGTTTGCGCGGTGCCTGTGCCACCCCTCCCACCACCCCGCCTGCGGCGCTGCCACCCGCAGTGCATGGCGGTCCGGCGGCGATGGAGGAGGGGTCATCAGACGAGTCAGATGAGGACGAGGAGGAGGGAGTTGACGACGGCTCCACATGGGAGACGGCAAGCGAGGAGGAGATGCAGGCGGATGAGAAGGTGCGGGGGGGGGGGGGGGCGGGCCGCGCCTGCCTGCTTGCAGCCCTGCCTGCCGTCAGGCGGGCTGCCTTTGCCCACATGCCAGCGCAGCGCTGTGCATGCACTCGACCCCACCCCCGCCCCCTTCTACGCCTGCAGCGGGGATGTGCGGCGCAGCCGTGCCCCGGTCTGACGCCCCCGCCAAAAATAAGTTACCCTGCGTGACCACCCACCCACCCACCCACCCACCCAACCGCCCAACCACTGCCCCCTCTTCCCTGCCTGCAGTGGGAGGAGTGGGACGTGCGGCGCTGCCTGTTTGACAACAAGGTGTCGCCAAGCATGGAGGAGAACCTGGAGCACATGTGTGTGTGTGGGGGGGGGGGGGTGAGGGGGGGGGGGGGGGGGGGGGGGGGGCGCCAGTGGGCAGTGGGTGGTAGCGGAGACGTGTTGGCATGTCAGCGGCAGCTGCGGCGGAGCAGGAGCAGCAGCCTTTGCGCTGCTGCCGCTGCCCTCCCTCTTCCACATCCCCGCCCACCTGCTGCCGCCGCCCCACCTGGCCTGCAGGTTCAAGAACTTTGGGTTTTACTTCCCTGACGCCCAGTACCTGTCCGACCCAGAGGGCCTGCTTAAATACCTGGTGGGTGGGTGGGTGGGTGGGTGGGTGGGTGGGTGGGTGGGGATGCGCGTGGGTTTGGAGGGCGTCATTTGCCAGCGAATAGACGGCCTGCTGAGGGATGTGGTGGGTGGGTGGGCGGGTGGGCGGGCGCGTGCGCGGAGGGCGCCATGTCGACAGCGGACAGCCGGCGCCTTGGCGGCAAGCCTCTCCAGCATGCCCCGCGCTGCACCTCGCCGCCACGTCGCCACCACATCACCCCTCTGCCCCCTGTTCGCCCCCCTGCCCCTTTTGCCCACTGCAGGGAGCCAAGCTGCAGTACGGCCACGTGCCGCTGTACGAGTCTGGGGACAACCCCAACGCGAAGCAGTTCCACTCGTTGCACGCGGTGCAGGTGGGTGCCGCACGCCGCCCTCCCTCTCCCCCCCCTTCAGCGCCTGAAGGCGCGCCTTGGTTCTGCTGCCCGCATCCCTCGTCATGCATGTCGCACGCGTGCTCAAGGAACGCACCGTAAGCGGCGGCGGTGGCCAGGGGTGGTGCTTGGCCTCCCGATAAGCTTACAGCAGCACGTTGTGCGGGATCAAGAGGAGCCATGGCGCCGGTCACCCACCCGGCCCCCCACCCCCCCACCCCCCACCCACCCACCCACCCACCCACCCACCCCCCACCCACCCACCCCCACCCACGCACCCCCCACTCCCCACCCCCCACCCACCCACGCACCCCCACTCCCCACCCCCCACCCACCCCCACCCCCACCGCACCCACCCACCCACCCACCCACCCACCCACCCACCCACCCACCCACCCACCCACCCACCCCCATTCCCCCCACCCCACACCCCACCCACCCCCTCCCTCCCTCCCTGCCCCTTTGCCTGCGCACAGAGGCACATGATTGACGTGGGCAAGTGCAAGATGCTGTACGATGGGAACGAGGACGAGTACGACGAGTTCTACGAGTATGGAGAGGAGGAGATATCGGAAGGTGCGCCGAAAAGGAGGCGCTGCCCCGTGCTGAATCCCTATGCGGGGACTCGGCCAATGGGACCCCCCTTTTTACATCCCCCCTTTTAACTTGCAACGTTGTACCACCAGCGCTGGGTCTGTCGCCAAGCCCAAGCAGGAGCAGGTTCCTCTGCCACGTGATGAGCTTGTGTCGGCGCGCACCCCGCCTCGCTGCCCGACCACGCCCATCCCCCCCCCCCTCCACGGCCGCTGCAGCCGGCGCGCTGGTGCTGTCGACCGCCGAGGCGGGCCCTGCTGCTGCGTACGAGCTCGTCTTGGCGGGCGACGGCAGCGGGCGCAGTGGCGGCGGCGGCGGCGGCGGCGCGCGCATCCTGGGCAGCAGGGAGTTTGCTCGCTACTACCGGCAGCGCCCGCGCCTGACCGACGGCCGCGCGTCGGTGCAGGCGGCGCAGGTGCAGGCGCAGTACCGCCGGCTGGCGGTGCCGCTGCTGGTGAGCAAACGGTTGGGCTGGGGTGGGGCTGGCGTGCGCGGTTTGTGCAGCTGTGGTGAAGCTGCTGCGCCGGCAGACGCAGATGCTGCTGGTCACCGCGTGCCCTCCCGGCCCTCACTGCCCTTCTTCCGCCTGTTGGCAACCCAGCTGAGCTGCCGCCGACGCCGTGCTTGCGTGCTGCTGCAGGAGGGCGGCCCCGCGGCGGAGCAGTTTGTGCAGCAGAAGCGGTGGAAGCGCAGCATCGCAAAGAGCGAGCGCATCCGACTCAAGTACCAGGTAACCGTGGTGCTCTCCTTACAGCGCAGCCGCGGCAGCACAGCTGCAGCCCCCACCCCGCAGCAGCCGGCGGTGGTGCGCCTCCCGCGCCGCGACCGCGCAGCTATAGGGCAGCCAGCCAGCCCTTCGCCAGCCTCTGCCAAAGGCAGGAACACGGCGGCTGCAGACGCAGTCGAGCCGACTGAGATGCAGGCGCACTGCACCCCAGCCTGAACCCCAGACTTCCACTGGGCCAACAGTTCCTACAACTGCCGCCTTACATCCTCGTATCCCCCCCCCCACCCCCCCACCCAACCCCCCCCACACACACCACCCCCACCCCCACCCCCACCCCCACCGCACCCACCCACCCACCCACCCACCCACCCATGCAGGTGGACAGCTACGACAAGATCAACAACCTGCCCAAGAACGTCCCCTACTGAACGCTCGCACGCGCGCAGCTGGCGCGCCTGCGGCGCTGCCTGCCGGCGTGCTGCCCGGCGTGCCGCCGCAGCTTGCAGAGCGCCGGGCTCACTGCTGGCAATGTGCGTCGCTGTGGCACGCAACACGCGTAACCCTCTGCTGTTGCCCCGTCCCAAAGACCCTTCTGCACGCCTGCACCGCCTGCACCGTGCCGCCCCCATTGCAGTGCTGCTTGCGCGGGACGAGCGCTAGTGTAAAGCAAGCAAGCGAGCGAATGTGCGGCAGGGTAGGAATGCAGGCATGCTCAGGAACGCAATGAGGGGTGCCAGTCACGATTTGGGGACCCGCTCGCAGTGAAGGACGGCAGTGCATGCAGTGAGAGGGCGGTAGCGTGTGTGTGTGGCTGACGGCGAAGGGCGTTGTTGTGGGGTTCAGCGGTGTACTGGCGTATGTACGGGCACACTCGTAGTACGGGTAGGGAGGAACTTGGGAGGCTGTGGTATAAGTTGGGCAGGCAACAGCAGCGAGGGTGATGAGGTCGCGGCGGGGGTTGACGGTGTGCGCGCGGGGGGGGCAGGGGCGGCTGTGCTTGGCGTAAAGTCTGAGGGGGGAGGCAAAGGGGGGAGGGCAGGGGGAGGGCAGGAGGGAGGGCAGGGGGGAGGGGAGGGACACGGCGCAGAAGGCAAGCAACGGGCGAGTACCAGGAAACACGCCTTGGCGGGCAGCAGGCAGCAGCATGTAGTATGTGCGTGGGCTGGCGCGCAGGCCTGCTGCCACGCAAAAGGCACGTCAGAACAGGCCGGGGGCCAGGGGGCGGCGGAAGACCCGTTTGGCCTGAGGCTGGGGCGCAGCAGGAGTCACGCTGCCAGGCGCCGGCGGCGGCGACACGCGAGCGGCCATTGCCAGTCCAAGTGCCATCGGCGGCCTCCAAACTGGCGCCGTCGCGCCGCCGTCCTCGGTCACGCCCGCGCCGGTGCCTGTCGGCTGCTCCTCCGTCGCTTCCTCCCCCACGTCCGGCTTGACCAGCGCGATGCAAAAGTGCAGCACAGCGGCGGTGATGCTCAGGCCGAAGACGGCGCTCGAGTTTTGTTTGGCCAGCAGCGAGCCGAGGGCGGTGATGAGGACGGTGGCGGCCTGCGGGGTGCGGCAGCAGGAGCGGGAGTCGTGCGAGGTCAGGGCTGCCCATCCGTGGCGGCCGTACAGGCGCCGTCTTGGGTGCTACCGGGGAGCTTCACTGCGGCGGCGGCGACGCCCACCCCCTGCCCTGCCCAGTCCCTGTGAGACGTCTGCTGTCTCCCCTGGCTTCGTTCGTCTGCCCCCCCCCCCCCCCCCCTCCCCCCCGCCCCCGCGGAACGCCTCATGCGTGTACTGGTACCGCACGGAACGCGCCGGCAACAGCGACTGCTTCACAGCGCCGCACCCTCCCCCTTCCGTTACTTTGATTTTCGTGCAAGTGCAGGTGCAGGTTGACCAACACCTGCACCCACCTGGATGAGCGTCGCCAGCACGTTGCGGTTGATGTACAGGAAGTGCTGGTCATCAATGCCGAGCGAGCCGACCCACCACAGGCAGCATGCGGAGCAGCCACGCGCCTGCGCTGCACTCTCCAACACCTCGTCGCGAGCCGCCGCAGCTTCACGTGACGCCTGTTGGGCCTTCAGCATGGCCGCCTTCGCAGCTGCCGCCTCCTTTTCCCACGCCAGCGCCGCCGCCGTTGCTCTGGCCCACGCCTGCTCAGCTGCTGCTGCCGCGTCAGAACTTGCATCCGCCGCAGCAGCGGATTGGGAGGCTTCTTCTACGTCCTGCACGACGGCAGGTGCCAGTGTAGGCCGAAGTGAGGCAAGTCCCGTTGGTGGGTGGACCTGGTGCCACAACCGGTGCACGTGCAGGCGGCAGGCTGGCGGCAGGACCGCACACACACTGCGCCGGCGGGGCTCCCCTGGATGCCAGCCAGGCAGCATGGCCAGGCCGGCGACCTTCCTAACTCGTCGGCGCGTGTGCTCACCGGCATGGTTTCGCGGGGGCCGAGAGCCCGAGCTCGCTGAGCCGGGCACTGCGGTCCAGCTGGTCAGGTGTGCAGCCCGAGACGTCCCTGCACACGGCTCTCAGATTGCCGACAAAGCGAGCGTCTGAGGCTCTTGCGACCAGCGATCGGGCGGTGGTACATGCGATATTATCCTTGGAGAATGTGTGGTGGCGACGCCGGCTACAGGCGGCGCGTAGCTACTTGCTCAACCTTGACCATCGATGGAACGTGTACTTATGGAATGCATAACATGCCGCTGCAAGCACTCTTACGCCCCCCTTGGCATTTTGGGGAGATGCCGACAGAGGTGCATTGGCGGGCAGTGCGGACCGCAGGCGAAGGCTGCCACGCCCTCGCCATGCAAGGAGGGAGTCGCTGCAGGGAGGGGGAGGGCGTGACTGCCGGCGGTCGTGCACAACCCTCTGGCTCTCTCTGCCTTGGGTCCATATTACCTTCCAGATGCACTGCGTGTCGCCCTCGGTGCACACGCCATACTTGTATCTCACCGGCGCGCCTGCACATGTGCACCGCACAGCGCTGTGGTGCGCTATGCTTGCATGGCCGTCGATGTGTCAACATGTGGCATGTCAGTTAGGGGGGACGGAGGGGCCGCTGAGGGCTGTGACAAATGCAAGACACGGCTGGGTTGGCGGTCATCAGTCAACGGGTCAGGGAAATGAAAGCAGAAGCGATGGCAGTTCATGCATGGAACGGAAGAGTTGGAAAGAACTGGCTCGGCCGCGTGGCGGGGCGGCAGGCGTGCGCCTGGCCAGGCAGCTGCTTGTGTACAGAGTGACGGCTGAGGTGACTGCCGATGGGTTGGCTGGGAGCTGTGCCCCGGGGCGGTGCTACACGTGGGGCTGTGGCGCCAACTTGCCAACGATGCGTCTGCCCTGCTGCTGCAGACCTGCTTCAGATCTGCTTGCGCATGCGCTCAAACTCGTCCTCGTTCAGTTCAAAGGCCCTGCGAATCCGTGGATGCAGGAGGGAATGGTGGGTGGGGAGGTATTACAGCTACAGGCATGCCAGGGAGCAGCCCGCCAGCCGCTGCACCTGCACAGCAGGCCATCATGCCCAAGACTTCCATCACCCGCCTGCGCCTGCCGGAGACCGCAGCCTCCCGTGCCAAGCCCTGCGCAGGCATGCCTGCCCCACATGCCCCCGCACCAGTGCAGCAGCGTCTGGCGGATGACGGGGCTCACAGAGGCGTCATCCCAGCGCTTGTTGGACCTGCGGGCGGGCGGGGGGGGGGGGGGGGGGGGGGGGGGCGCGCGCGCGCCAGGCAGACGAGGTGATGTGGCAGCGGCAGCACTGCAGCAGCTTGGCAGGTGCACGGGCGCAGGCGCTACAGGCAGCCGCTGCTGGGAGGCAGACACCTTTGCGCCATCCACGTGCGCCACGTTGAACCTGAACATGCGTTCCTGCCAGGCTGCATCCACAGCACGCATCATTGAATGAGAGCCACCAACACACGCACGCACCTGGTGATCTTGTTGACGAGCGCGCGCACCCAGCGCCCCTTGTCGCCCACCACACCCTTCCAGCGGCTGATCTGGCGCTCGTCGTCCTGCGTGCGGCGTCCCTGAAGAGCGCAGCGAAATGTGGTCGTTTTCAAGGAAGAAAACTTTTTTCTGGAGCAAAAACGGCGCGGGGACCCACCCCTGCACGCAGCTGCCAATTCAACCTTATTACAGCAAGCACATTTTAAGCGGTTCAAACAACCAGACGTGTTACCTGGTAGAAGCGGCAGTACCACTGCGGGGGCGGGGGAGAGGGGAAGCGAGAGGCAGCATGCTGAGAGAGCGGCGTGAGGAGACGTACGACAGACGAGTGGCGCGGCGTGGCAGCGGCTGCGCAAGTGCCAGCAGGCAGGCAGCCACGCCAGCTCAGCACAGGAGCCATCGCCTTCACCAGCACAAGGCACGCCCTGGAGCCCACCTGGAACCAGCCGCGGGGGTCCTGCCTGTCGATCCACCCCTTGCCCTCCCAGAAAGCCTGGTCCTGCCCCGCCTTCACCTGCGCAGCGGGGGTGTGGTGTGGTGGTGGTGGTGGTGGTGTGTGGTGGGGCGGTGGTGGTGGTGGGTGGTGGGTGGTGTGTGTGTGTGTGTGGGGGGGGGGGGGGGGGATGGCAGGCTGTCTGGGCACGGAGACGCCGCGTGTGCTGAGCGCACTGCGTGGCAACACACACCCTGTCAAACCTAGGCGCTCGGCCTCAGGCTCTTTGCTGAGCCTTCTGCGCCGTGCACTCACCCCGTACTTGTTGGTAGAAAAGGTGTAGGTGCGCGCCTTGTAGGCCTTGCCAGGCAGCCCTTCGAACCAGTCCTGGGGATACGAGGAGGCAGCGGCTGGGTGGGGCACGGGCTGTGCGGTTGCGACCTGCGACCCCTTGCGGAAGGGGCGCCGTTCCATCACCCACGTGCTCGCTCATGCCGCCCTCGTTGCTGACAGCACACCGCAGGAGGACGCGCGCCTGCGGGAACTCTGCAGCGTCAATGTCCACGCGCTTGCCCAGGATGCCTGGCTTGCCGCCCTCGGGGTTGAAGTAGATGCTGGAGTGGCGCGGGGCGGGAGTGGGTGGGCACGTGGGCAGCATGTAGCGGGCGCACATGTGCACTGCCAAAGCGCCCGGCGCAAACACACGCCGCCCCTGATCTCCACCCCACAGGCCTGGCTGGCCCAGCCAGCCTGCGCTCGCATTGCACAGTACCTTTCCCAACGCTACAAACTCCACTCAAACACCCTCCCTTCCCGCCCAGTCCCATGAGACCTCTGCTGGCTCCCCGTGGACTTTGAAATGTGAGCAGCACCTGCGAGCACGGCTCCCCGATACAAACAAGGCACAGTGGTGCTCACCCGCCAAACGAGCCCGCCTGGATGACCTGCTTGGGGGTAAGGTTGGGCCTGCAACGTGCACGTCACGGGGCGCGGCACAGCATGTCGAATCCCTTCAAGCCCTGCCTTGCCCGGGGCAGCCTGGCAGGGCGCTGCGCCGGCTGGATCCTTGGTTGCTTGCCACAGGGACTCACGTGAAGTCTGGATGGTCGGCAAACACGAGGCGGCCGCGCGCATTGCGTGCGCCTGCGCTGGCGTCAACAAACGTCGGCGGCACCGACACGACGCACTCTGTTGGCGGGTTGTACTCGGGCAGGGGCTCGCGCTCATTCATCTGTTGATGTGCATGGACGCAGAGGGGTGGGTGATTCGGTACTGGGTGTATCCAACAACGAGAGGGGAGGGCAAGCAAGGGCGGCGAGGGGCGGGGCGAGCATTCTCCAGCTGTCTGCGGCAGCTGGTGGCGGCTCTGCCCTTCCAGCAGGCCCCCCAGCACTGCCAGCGCGCTCACCTCAGCCACAGGCCCCTTGGCCAGCACTTCAGCCATGGAGGCCTCGACGTAGGAGACGTCTGCGCGCACGCGCCCGCTGCGCCGAGGAGGCTCGAGCTCCCCACCCGTCGGGGCGGCGCCGCGCTTCCGATTGCCGGTTGCCTGCGCAGGCCGCGCCTTCTTGGCCGCGGCCCGCTGCGCCTGCTGCTGCTGCGCCGCGGCCTCCAGTCCGAGCTCTGCCAGGCGCTTCTTATTGTGCGCCATGCGCTCCGTGCGCTGCTTCTCTAGCGCCGACATGGTTGTGGGCGTCGGCACTGGCGGCGGCGGCGGCGGCGGCGGCGAGCGATGGACGGAAGCTGTGGCGGCGGCAAGCCTGCTGGCGCGGTTTGAAGGCTACGCGCAGCGCTGCTCGATCGGTCGACAAATTCGCGGCTGGGCCCGGCCTGGCGGGAGCGCGCTCGGCTCGGCACTCTGACGGCCAGCAGCACGCACAAGGTGAATGGGAAGACACAGATTGTGCAAATGTCTGGCTAGGGAGGCGAATGGGGCGCTGGAGCAGGCCGATGAGCAACGGCGGTGGCAGCGTACGCAGCGGTCGAAGCGGTGCTTGAAGCGGTGCTTTACACGACACTCTCTGCTAGACAGCGCGGCACATTGCAGCCCAGACTGGCACCTGACCTCGGGTTTGCGTCCCCGAGAGCGTTCCTGACACCACAAATTCAAGAGGAGCGGCAGGCCGATGCGAGTACGACGCTGTGTGTCTTTTCATCTTGGCGGCAATGCTCAGCTGCTATGGTACACACATGGACCTCCAGACGCCCAGCGAGCCTATGAAGTACAGCAACGCGACCAGGGCAACAAGCGCACGCGCATTGCCCGCATTGTGGCGCTTATATGCTGGTACACGGGCGGCGCCGACAGTGGGTGCCAGGTGGGCGTGGCTTAGGTAAGCTCATCAGGTCATCCAGGCATCACACTCAGTTTGTCCTGCGCTGCGCTGCTTCCAATCTGTGCTTCATATACAGCCGCCGTTGCTAACAGCCCCCATCAGCTGCCATCAACCGGAACTCTCGATCGCACAAGCCCCGCCATGTCTAAGCCTGCTATTGTTTACTTCCCTGTGAAGGGTGAGGTCTCGCTCCGCGGAGTTCTCGCCCCAAGCTATGCGCCGCCTCAACTGCCCCAGTGGCCTGCCGCCGCCGCCGCCGCCGCCGCCCAACCTCCCCTAGGTTGCCTCCCCTCCCCTCCCTCCCGTCTCAGGCGCGGCTGAGGTGATCCGGTTGACGCTGGCTGCCGCTGGCGTCGACTTCGAGAACGAGAACCTGCCCGGGACCGAGGTGGGGGCGCAGCGGCCGCGCCCTTGCCGCCGGCGCTGCTGACGCCGCCTGGCGTCCACGCGGAACCTTCCATGCTTGCTTCAGCAACTCTCACAATCCATTGCCTTCCATCTGTGCAGGTCCTCAAGCAAGACCTGGACACCTATAGCTTCGGCCAGTGCCCTCGGTGAGCAGGGGAGCGGGAGTGTCCGGGGCCGCTGCTCCGCAGTTGCCGCCGCCGCCGCCTTGCGCCCGCAGCGCCCTGCCGCCAGCCGCCGACAGCCCTCGCCCCTGCCTCTTGTGCGCACGCACGGGCGCGCCGCATCGACGCTGCGATTTCGTGGCGTGTGGTGCGACCCCTGGCTCGTGTTCCTGACCCTGTTGCAGCTACCATGACGCCGACTGCGACCTGGTGCAGACCCCCGCCATCTTGAGGTGCGCACACGCAGCAGGGCTGCGCCCAGGCCTGCGTTGCCGTGCCAAGCCGCGCGTACACTCGATCGCAGCACGTTCTGCAAGGGCGTCCGCACCCCCCGTCTCCACTTTGGCCCGTACCCAGCAGCCAAAGCGCCTGCCCCGCAAGCAGGGCCTTGCCTGCGCGGCAGCAGCTGCACGGCACGCCGCGGCGCCGTGGATGCTGCTCGCCGCGAGCTGCCTTGCCTGACCTGGCGGCCTCCACAGCAGCTGATCTGCCTGCCGGCCCCCCGACTCCATCCCACCCCATTGCAGGTACTTGGCGCGCAAGCACGACCTGTACGGCGGCAGCGGCAGCATCGTGGAGCAGGCCCGCATCGACCAGCTGCTGGACGGCATGCAGGACCTGCGCCCGAAGATCATGCCGCTGGTGTACAGAGATGCCTTCCAGGCGAGAGCGTGCGGGTGTGCGGCAGGAGCGGTTGGCTGGTTGGTAGATGTCGGGTTGTGACTGAGCGCAATGGGCAGACCGCACCGCAACAGTTGTTGTGTTGTTGGTGCGTGCGGGGGGAGGTGTGGCATGCGCGCAAAGGCCACGGCGCTGGCGTACATGGATGCCTTCCAGGCAGGGGGGGGGGGGGTATGGAGGGAGAGACTTTGGCGGTTGCTGGGCCATGTCTGGAGCACAATGGGCAGCGAGCCACCGACATGCTTAGCGAGTCGTGCCCTTCCCCTGAGCCCCTCGACTCATCACCCCTCCCCACCGACCGCTCCCTGCAGACCGACGAGGCGCGCGCCGAGTTCTGGGGCACACACGCTGAGCCGGAGGCGGCCAAGGGGCAGTGCCGGGGCGCGCACATGCTCTACATCGATGCCTTTGTGGCAAAGCACGGCAAGGTGCGCGGGGTCCGCCGTTGCGTGCACCAATAATTCGATGATCAGTCGTGTGCGCGCAAAGCCAAGGAGGCGCTGGCATGCACAGCGTGCACAGGCATCAGAGAGGGACCCGCCGAGCCTCCGCCGCCACCCCCGCTAACGTTCACCACTGCTGCAGGACGGCTTCGCGGTGGGTGGGCAGCTGAGTGTCGCTGATCTGGTCCTGTTCGACCTGGTGAGACTTCCCAGCATGCCTGCAGATGTGTTGACGATCGCATGTTTTCATCAGTCGAAGGTCTGGCCGGGCGGCAGCACTCCAACGTGCCAGCCTGCTGCAATCCGTCAGCACTGTGCCGCCCTCCCGCTGTGCCTCCTTTTGCCATCGGTGGAACTACACCAGGGCATCTTTGCATGCGCTCCAGCAAGCACCACATGTTATACTCTGCCTCCTCTGCCTGCGACTACTTGGCACGGCTTCCGTCTAGCCCTCATCCCCGTTGTGCCCCCCCTGTTTGTGTGTGTTGTCATGTAGGTGGAGCTGCACCAGCGGGTGTTTGGCGAGCGCTTTGACAAGCAGTACCCCGCCATGGCTGCGCACCACGCCAAGATCGGAGTGCTGCCCGCGGTCGCAGACTACCTGGCGTCTGCTCTGCGCCCGGAAAAGTGAACAGAGCCGTAGAGGTGGAGAGTGTCAATGGAGCGGTGCCGTCGACGCGCCGCCGCTGCGACTTGTTTCGTGAAAATGAAATCGGATTTTGCGATGCCTTGCCCCGATATCCCCTTGTAATCACTTGTTCTATCATTTTTGCGATCAAAGCACGACGCCATTACCTGCTCAAAAGTCCCGCAGCTGGGCTTCAACTGGCGGCGGCAGCAAAGCGCCGACGCTGCGCCGGCGCCAGGCTGCCTATGGCGCGCCTGCCTGCCTATTGCGCCTGTCGCTCGTTGCTCCTGATCCTGCCGGTTCCCCTGCACATAACCATCACCTGCTTGAGGACCAATTGCACCTTGTCGGCCGGTCCAGCGCGTAGCTCAAGCGCCGGTGGCTGGCTGGCATCGAGTTCCCGAGTCTCTAAAGTTTCTGTGAGCAGGTAGACAGAGCGCGCCGCGCAACACAGCAGTCCTGACGCTGCCGAGCGCCGCTGCGCTTTCGAGCGGCGTCGGCTCGCAAACTGTCACCTCAGGGCGACTTGCCGCTATAAACGTGTGCCAGGCGCCAAGCGATCCCCGTCTGTCTTGAGCTCCCGCCGCCGCTCCTGCTGTCGCCTCTCCAACCCACGGCCGTCGCTGTCGCCCGTCCCTGCGCAGGGCCCAGCAGACCAGCAGCCATGGTCCGCTTCCACTGGTTCATCGGCGACAGCGGACACGCGGCGTGGGTGCCCATGGGCGGCGTCACAGCGGAGGAGGACAAGGGCGTGCGCCACGTAACGGTGGACATGGAGGTGGGTGGCTGCTGGACGCTGCGTCGTCTTGTTGGTCACAGCGCCTGCCAGGGTCCTGGTTGCGTCTCCAGATTTGGCATACGCAGGCGTGCTGTATGCCGACCGATTCAACCGATCCAGCGCTCCGCACCCTCTTCCCTCTTCTCCCCTCCACCCCTCGTTCCTGCGCTCAGCTGGCGGGGCAGAACGAGACGGTGATGAGCCTGCTGACGGTGCCCAGCGACTGCCTGCAGCCGGGACGTGTGTCGCCGTTGGGGCTGGTGCTGGCGCATGGCGGCGACGCCGGCGAGACCTGGAAGGGGCCGCTCATGGAGCGGCTGGCCTGCGACTTTGCTGCGGCTGGGCATGCAGTGGTGCGTGAACAGTGCTGTGCTGTGTGCAGGGTTTGCATTGCTGCACGTCTGCACGTGCTCATGCAGCGGCCGGCCTTTTGGCTTCGCAGCAGTGGGCCACGCTGCGGTGTGTGTGCTGTGTTGTAGCACAGTTCCATTGCTGCACGCGTGTGTGTGCTCACGCAGCACTTGGCCTGCATCGGTGTTGCTGCATCGTGGCATGCAGTGGTGCTGCGCTCCCACCGCCCGCCCGAGGAGCAGCGGCGACACCACAGCCTGGCGCGACGGCGGCATCCCTGCTGGGTGTGCCTCCGTACTCTGGGATTCACCTGCCCGCCTCCCCACCCCTTGCCCCTTGTTCCCAGGTCCGCTACTACTGCCCGCTCAAGGAGCAGCGCCGGCACCGCATCCTGGAGAAGGCGTTCGACGCCGCGGCGTCCTCGCCGTACTGCGCCGCCGTGCAGCGCTGGGCGTTTGTCGGGCTGGACAACGGGGCGCGCATCGCGGCTGGAGGTGCGTGCGTGCGTGCGTCGTCGTCGGGTGTGGGGGACGGCGGGGGTGGGGGTGTGGGGGGGGGGGGGCTCTGGCACGAGTGGTGGTGGCGTGCTGTAGTGGAGGAGAGCGGCAGGGTCGCTGCATGCTGGGGCGTCGCGGCGCTGCCTGCCTGCCTGCACCCTTCTGCCGAGTTGCGGCAGTCACACGTGCCCCCCCCCTTCCCTGTGCCTCGTCCACCCGCGCTGCCTGCAGTGGCTGCCAAGGCGACAGCACACGCAGAGGTGGCAGGCCTGGCGCTTCTGTCCTACCCGCTGCTGCAGCCGGCGCCGCCGCCCCCCAAGCAGAAGGCAGGCGCGGCACCCCCCGCCGACTCGGGTGCGCCTGGCTGGCCCACGCGCCAGCCAGCGTCAGTGCCTGCGCGCTGCTGGGCGTGCTGCGCTCCCAACCGGAGCCATCAACTGGCAGGTAGACAAGCCTGCATGCCAGTCCTCAGCCCCAACCCACTGCCTCACCGCCCTCCTCCCTCGACCTCCTTCCTCCCTCTGCCTGCAGTGGGCGCCCTGAGCAAGCTTGGCGAGTGCCCGCCCCACCCTCCCCCCGTCTTCTTCCTCTGCGGCGAGTTCGACCGGCTGTGCCCGGGCGACAAGCTTCAGGAGACTGTGGCGGAGGCGCTGCCTGGCTGCGACGTGCGCGCTGTGGTCCTGGAGGTGAGGAGCGTGGTCTATCAACTGATTGAGTCGAATCGATCGAATCGATCAACCAGAATATCACACGTTTTTAAGCATCCAAGGGAGCCAGCAGCGGTACATGGGACGTCTCCACGCTCACCGCCCTGCTGCCCCTGAACCGTCCGCCCCTCCTGCAGGGCCTGAGCGGGCGGTTTTGCGAGCCAGGCACAAAGGAGCTGGAGGGTGGCACCCTGGACACCATTGTGCAGCACGTGCAGGTGGGCGCTGGGCTGGGCGGCGCTGGGCTGGGTGGGCAGTGCGGCGGTGTGCTGCAGCGTGCCATGCTGGGCGGGCTGAGCTGAGCTGGGCTGAGCTGAGCTGGGCTGGGCTGGTCCGCAGTGTGCTGCAGCGTGGCCTGCTGCGCTCGGTGCAACACTGGGGTGGGTTTGCACGTGCGTGATGGCTCAGCGGGTGCTTTTTCGACCATCGTCGCTGTGCAGAGCTTTGTGAAGGCGCTCAAGGAGGAGGGGCAGGGGGGCGGCGCCGGCGCCGGCGCCGGCCTGGCCGCGTGCCCCCTGCCCAAGGCTGCCGACCTGGTGCCCTCCACCCGGCCGCTGCCAGACGTGCTAGAGTCCCCCAAAAAGGAGGCGTCTCCGGAGCTCGAAGAACCGGAGCCGGAGTCGCCCCCGACTGTGCAGCGCGGCCGCGGCATGCGGCGGCCGTCGACCGGCGCGCCGGCGGCGGCGGCGGCGGCACTTGTGGCGGCGGTTGGCATGCGTCCGGGGCTGCCCGCCGGCATGATTCCTGTGATGGGTCCCAACGGGCAACCCATTCTGGTATCTGCGGCGGCCGTGGCTGCCAACCCGGCGGCGCAGCAGATGCTGATGATGCAGCAGCAGCTGCTGGCGGCTCACATCAAGCAGCAGCAGGCAGTGGGCGGCGGCGGCGTGCCCACGGCGCAGCAGCTGCAGCAGCTGCAGCAGATGCAGATGATGATGGCCATGCAGCAGCAGATGGCGGCAGCGGCCGCCGCCCGGCCGGGCGGCGTGCCGGCTGGCACGGTGCCCGCGGCGGCGCCCGTGGCGCCCTCGGCAGCCGCAGCGGCAGTGCTGCTGGGGCAGCAGCAGCAGGCAGCGGGAGGCCAGGGAGCGGCGCCCATGGCGGTTGATCCGTAGCAGTGAACCCGCCCTGTAGCCAACCATGTGCACCCTTGTGTTGTGTCTCCCCGCTGCCCCATCCCGACCTGGCCTTCCCTCTCCTGCCCCTCCTGACCTGAAGCCTCTCCTTCAACGTGCATGTGCGTGTTTTACGTTGCAATGTTATGGCATGACAGCAGGAGACGCGTGCAGGCGGTGGGAAAGGAAGGACGAGAGCAGTGCCAGAGCATCACTGGGACGTCACGAAATGCAAGCGGGGGCCGCGTGTGTGGATTGCGCCAGAGACAGAGGCAAGTCGGCAACGCTCGGTCAGAAGAGGGGTGCCTCTCATGCCGTGGTGCCCACGCACGCCGCCGGCACGCTGAGCAGGTAACCAATGTGGTATGACTGCAGCGGCAGGGTAGCAAAGGCGTCGCTGTTCGGACCCACAGGCAGCGAGCCACCAGCGGTGCAGCGCTCGGCTGCGCCCGGCAGGCAGCAGCTGTACTGTGCCTTCCCTGCGCCCCCCCCCCCCCGGCCCTGGCCCTTCTCACCCAAAGGTAGTCGAAGCTCGAGGGAGACGGCCCCCCAGGGGGATCGCTGAACGCAAACGCCGCTTTCAGCCAAGCCGGCAGCAGCGCCGCCGTCGCGTCGCCCGCTGCGCCGCCCAGCATGCCCTGTCCCGCGGTGGCCACCATGCAGCAGGTGGGCAGGTCTGAGAAGGCGGCGGGTGCAAGGTCGCACAGCGCGCCCAGCACGCCGCCGCCCAGCGCCCCTTCCAGCAGCGCTGCATACAGCGAGTTGCTGCCGTCGCAGATCTTGGCAAACTGGAGACGGAGGCGCGCGTTGGTGAAGGGGCGTCGTGGTGGAGGGGAAAGTATGTTATGGACGAGGAAACAGCGGGGGAGCCTTACAGCATGGCGGCAAAGTGTGTGAGGTGGTGGGCAGGCACGCGGGCGGAGCGAGCGGGCAGGGAAGCAAGTGGCAAACCAACCCTCACCATCAACCATCAGCCCGCAACTCCCTGCATGCCACGCACTTCCTCCCCCACGTCCCCACAGATTTGCCGCCAGTCTGAGCCGTTCCTGCCTGCCGCCGCCGCACAGTAGTCAAACGCCCCGCAGGTTTCGTTGGCGCAGGGTGCGCTCTGGTTGGCAGCCGCCAGGCAGCTGGCCTGGTCTGCGGCAGCGCAAGGGGTGGAAGGGTTGAGGCGTTCAGGGTTGCAGGCACTGGGACCCCACGCTGGGCCACGCTGTGCTGCACACGCGCTGCCTTTGGCCCTGCACTCGCCCACCCCCTCGGCAGAAATCTCTGTGAACTGAGTGGCCCAGCTCCCAGCGCTCGCCCATGGGGATACAGGTAAATGGTGGGGCAGCTCCCTTTACCTTCACCTTCACCTTCACCTTCACCTTCACCTTCACCTTCACCTTCACCTTCACCTTCACCTTCACCTTCACCTTCACCTTCACCTTCACCTTCACCTTCACCTTCACCTTCACCTTCACCTTCACCTTCACCTTCACCTTCACCTTCACCTTCACCTTCACCTTCACCTTCACATGGGGATGTAGACGAGGCGGCCGACGTGCGCGTATCCATCGGCGCTGCAGCCCGGGGGGAGGGGGGGGGGGGGGATGGCGTGTTGTTTCGTTGGCGCAGGTTGCACAAGGCGCAGGCAGGCTTTTGGTGTGGCAAACAAGCGCAGCCCTGCCTTCCAACCGCCGCCCCCGACATCCCCTCTTCATCTGCAGCCCGCTCACGAGGGCGGAGGCAGCTGGGGCACCGGGTCGAGCCCGCTTGCAAAGCGCAGCGTGCGGCCCTCCAAGCCGGCGTCGCTGTACGCCTGCGCCCACCCAGCGTCGCCGACGCGGGGGGAACCAAAGGTGTACACTCCGGCGATGGGAGCCCGCTCGTTTGCAGCCAGCAGCTACGCTGAAAGGGTGGTTACGGCGCCCCCCAGCGAGGTCCTGCAGGTGGGTTGGTTGGGCGGGGAGGGGTGGCGGGACTGGGGCGGCGGTGCGGCATGAAAGCCGCAGCTGCCAGGCTTTCTGGGTGCAGGAGCATGCCAGCACGATGGGAGCTGCTGAGGACAAATTACACAGCATGCTGGCAGCAGGTGCACAGCGCAGGCAGGTGTGCAACAGCAGGGTGCTGCAGCATGCCCTGCTCACCCCACAAAGAAGATGGGCAGCTGGCCGGTGGGGTCCAGCGCCGCAATGGCTTCCACCATCTGCAGGTACAGCGGCCAAATGCATGGGGAGGAGGCGGGGCCGGGCAGCGAACGCCTGGCAGCACGCCCAAGCGGGCAGGCGAGTGCGTAGCGCAGCGCAGCGGTCTGAAGCGCAGCGCAGATCAGGGGCAGCAGGCTCCGCTCCAGCGCTTGCACTGACGCAGGTTTTGAGGGCCGGCCGGGCTCACCTGTGGATAGACCTCCTGCGCGGCACGCAGGAAGCCGGCGTGCACGCTGGCATTGACGACGCTGTTGCTGCCACTGCTGCCGGACGCAGAATCCAGCAGCAGTGGGTCCAAGTCCACGTCCAGCACGGTTGCAGTGTCTGCCGATCCGGCGCCACCCTCCAGCCTGTGAGCAGGCGGAAGTGTGAGGCAGGCAGGCGTGAGCGGCAGCAGCTGCAGCCGCCGCCGCCGCCGCCGCCGCCGCCGCAGCAGCAGCAGCAGCCGCAGCAGCAGCCGCAGCAGCAGCAGCCGCAGTAGCAGCTCTACATGCTAAACCACTCGACAGTTCTACATCCGCCGTGGTGAGCCTGGGGCCCTGAGCTTACCCCCGGAACGAGACCACCACCTTGTCTGCTCCTAGCACCACAACGCCGTCTGCAGCGGCGGGGTGGGTTGGCAGACCGCAAGAGGCGAGGAGCCATTCATGCACTGCAACTGACACACCACCAAGTCCACACACATGCTGCAGCAAGCGACATCTGCTCGCCAAGCAGGCCGTGCTGGCAGACGACAGCGCGTTTCACCCATCCCGCGCATAATCACCTGTGCCGGTGGAGTTGCCAAACAAGAATATTGGTGCAGCAGCGGCGCCCATCTGTTCCGCCAGCGCTGTCGCGTCGGCCTGCCACGGCTGCCGCTCTGCACCGCTCGAAGTGTTGCGCCCCACTGCCTGCGGAAAGGCCAGCATTGCCATCTGGACAGCCGTCGACGTGAACTCATCGCTGGGCTGCGGCGGGTCGGTGGGCTGCGCCGCGAGGCAGCCGCTGCAGCAGCCTTCAAAGAGCAGGCGGCGGCCGGTGGGGTCGGCAGCGGCAGCACTGGCCACCGCCGCCAGCAGGACCACCGCCGCCTGTCGCCAGCTCCAGCGCATCGCATTCCGTGATCAGTGGTCGCAGTGAAACGTGTGCAGCGCGGTGCCGGGGCGGGGGAAGGGCCGGGAGCGCGAGTCCGACTGGCGCCCACTCGGGCACGCAACGCGGCGCTGTGGGGCCTTTACTGTTGAGCGCTGGACGGTCTGGTAGCGCTGAATTGAGAGCCGAATGGCGAGAACCAGCCCTGGTCACGCTCCACCCCCGCGCTGTGCCTGCCCCAGCAACCCCTTGTTTACAAGTGTGTAAACAACACACGGTTGTTCTCTCTGCTCTCGCCTCATGACACTCCTCCCCCTCGGCCACAGGCTGGCGACTTGGTGGTTACAGCTAGTTTCCTGGCAAGCGGCGCGCCCTGCACACAGGCAACGCGCCGCCCTGCGGCTCGGGGCGGCGGCGCGGGGGGACGCGCCGCCGCCGCCGCCGCGCCACGCAGCGCACATGGCCGCCGCCTTGGCCGTGACGCCGTGCGGGCGGCCGGCAAAGCCTGCTCTGCCGCTGCTGCTGGGTGCTGCAGCTGGCGGGCGCTTTACTCCTTGTCGGGCTTGACCATGGCGGTACCACGGATCCGGCCTGCGGTCCGGTGGGGGGTGGCAAGGGTACAAAGGGATCAGCGTGCAGCACAGGGCCCGCAGCATTGCACCACAGTATCTCCAACAATGCCAGTTGGTAGATGCAGTAGTCTGGGGCGACCCCAGGGCGCAGCCTTCCCCTGTCACTGCCCCGGCCCCAAAGCTCCCTCGGCCGTCCCTGGACACTGTCCCTGGCGTGGCGGGCTCACCGGTGCGGCGCGCGGCGATGAGGCCGACCTTCTGGCCCGGGGGCGCGTCGCGGCGCACGGTCGAGGCGTGGCCAATGTGCTGGTGGTTACCACCGCCGTGGGGATGCTCCACGGGGTTCATGGCCACACCACGCACCTGGGGAGGGAGAGAAAGGGCAGAAGGACAGAGGAGTTCAGACCGGCACGCGGAGGCAGGTGCGCGCAGCGCGGCCACCAGCGCGGCAGCAGCATGCGTGGGGCGCGCGCGCAGGGCAGGCTGCCCAGCCTCCACTGATGCCTCCTGGCTGCCGGCAAGAGCAGCAGCGCAGCCCAGCCCAGCCCAGCCGTGCGCGCCCACCTTGGGCCAGCTGTTGCGCTTCACGCGGAACTTGTGGTAGCTGCGGCCCGCCTTCAGCATGGGCTTCTCGGTACGGCCGCCGCCAGACACCTGGCCCACGGTCGCGCGGCAGTCGCTGCTCACCACCTGCGGGGAAGGCGGGGCATGAGGGGGGAAGCAGAAGGGCACCGCAGTGAGAGGAGGCAGCAGCGAGTGGAGGCCGTGCAGCAGGTGTGCTTCGGAGGGCAGCCACGCGGCCGCCCCAGGCGCGCCGAGCGGCAGTGCAGTACATCAAATCACAGCCCAGCGAAGCGCAGCGCAGCGCAGCAGCGCACCTTCTTGGAGCCGGAGGGCAGCTTGATGCGGGTGATGCCGGCATCGGGGTTGTGGGCCACCTGCGGGAGCAAGGGGCGGGGGCAAGATGAGAGGCAGGCGGGGTGGTGGGTACAGGCACAGCTGGCGACGGGGGTGGGGTTGCTGGCTGCCACCTGCACCGCTGCTTCCACAGCAGCACGCGCGCTCGTCCACATCCTGCGGCACCTTGCCACTAGCTCCCGGCGTGCGCTGCTCCCCAACGGCGCAGTCGCCGGAGCAGGCAGCGCGCCACACTGCACAAACTGAAACAGCCTGGAAAATGCCCACTCCAAGCACTCACGATGATGGCGTAGTCGCCGGAGCAGCGCGCCAGCGAGCCGCGGTCGCCGGTCTTCTCCTCCACGTTGCAGATGATGGTACCCTCGGGCATGTCGCCAACCTGCAGGACACACACGAGATGCGACGGGCCACAAACCATCAGGAGTGGGAGACGATGCGCACGCAGCTGCAGCAGGCCCCGGCCGCGCACCGTCGTGTGCTCGACGACACCCAGCGTGAAGGCTGGACTTTCGTGAATGCAAGCCAGCCTGCCTGCCCGCCCAGGGCCAAGAACAGCAGCCCAAACAAGCAGACGCACCGGCTTGACGTTGCCGATGTTGAGGGTGGCCTTCTTGCCGCAGTAGATGTACTGGCCGCTGTACACGCCCTCGGGCGCGATGAACAGCTGCTTGTCGGTGGCGTAGCGGATGGTGTTGCGGAAGGCAACCTGCGCAGCGGAAGAACAGGAGGGGCGACGAGGAATGAGGGTGTGTGCATTGCAGGAGCGGCGGCGGCTGCGAACAGGTGCGGCAGCGGCTGGCTGCGTGCGCCCTGCCCGCACGATCATGCGAGCGAGGCTGGCGGCCGCAGCTGCGGTGCTGGTGCCCCGCCCATCGCTGAAAGCTGCATGCGGCAGGTCTGCTTGCGCCCGGAGCTGTGGGTCTCCGCAGCGCCACCAGCTGCCCATTCCTGGTGCTGCTACAGCATGCGCCGCACATGCCGCCGCCACGCCAAGCACGCCGCCGCCACCGCCGCCCCACACACACTGCCGCGCCGTGACAGCGAGCTCTGCCAGGTCCCTGCCGTGCCAACCTTCCAGAGTTCCACTACTGCGATTATGCTGCTGCGCCGCTGCTGCACGTGCTCTCCACAAGCCGCTGCACATGCCTGCAGGCTTGCCCGCCTCCTCTGCCCAGCCGCCCAGCCCCGCCACGCTCGCCCTGCCGCTGCCCTCTCGCCCCGCCGCCGTCCCCCCGGCCCTGCCGCTCACCCGCGCCAGGGGCGCGCCACGTCCGGGGTCGTGCAGGATCTCCGTCACCACGCCCTTGATGTAGCCATTGCGCTCGGTGGCGTCGAGCTTGCGCAGCTTTGCGGCACCCTTGCGGTGGGTGTTGTGGCTCTTGAAGACGCCGCCAGCACCCTTACGCTGGCCACGGATAACGCGACCCATCTTGACCTGCAGGGGAACGGCCGGATGGGAAGCGTGCAGGGGTGAGGGCCGTGCAGCAGCCCTGCTGCAGGCCCTGCAGACGCGAGCTCGCTGCCCGCGGCGGCGCCAGCTCTGCCGCCGTTGCGCCGGCAGCTGGGGCGACGTCTGGCGCGTTCCAGCGCCCGCCGCAGCGCCCATGCCGCCGCCGAGCGCCCGGCGGGCCGCTGCTGAAGCTGCGGCGCCGCTGCGGCCGGCATGCTCCATCGCCCGCGGGGCCCCCGCCGGCTGGCTTCGTGCTGGCCAAGACTCCAGCATCGCACGTCCAGCTTCAGCTGTCGGCCAGGGGCCCGCGTGCGCGCTGCATGTGAGCCGGCGCCTTGGTGCCCCGGGGCCCGCCCCCATCCGCACCTGGGCCCTCCTGGTCCACGGCCGACTTAGGGGAAGGACCGAGGCAGGCGGGCGCGGGCCTCATGTGCCGCCGACGGCCATGGAGCGACGCACGCCAGCATGGGACCCGGCCTGATGCGCCCCAGCGCAAAAACAAAGAGCGATTGGCGCCTGCCGCTTCACAGCAGTGCTCAGCATGGCCAGTGGGACCTGCACAGCGCGAACCATGGCCGCCGACAGAGGGGAGCAGCTGCAGCTTGGCGGAGCGCCTCCTGCCGTCCGGGGGCCTCGCTCAGCCCGCAGACCTCGTGCACGCGTCTCCCACCTGCTGGCGGGCCTACTGGAAGCCCAGAACGACGATCCCAACCTAGACACGCCCGCCGACGGGGGCGAGCGCAAGCGCCGCCTCTCGGCAGGCCGGCAAGCGGTCGGCGGCGCGGTGCAGGCAGCAGCAGTAGCAGCAGCAGCAGCAGCAGCATGTGCTGCAGTATCAGGGCAGAAAACAGCAACATCAGCATCAGCACCAAGGGAGGCAGCATCGGCGCCGGTGGCAGAGGCATGCGGGGCGGCCTCGCCTCCCGCCAAGCGACGGCGCGGTGCGGCAGCGGCGGTGGCGGCGGTGGTGCTGGCAGAGGCATCCTCCGACAGTGATGAAGATGCAGAGTTCAGAGCAGGAGGAGCAGCAGCACAACCGCCAGTGCCACAAGCTGGCACACAGCGGCAGCAGAGCCAGCAGCGCCAGCAGCATCGCAGCCAGCAGCAGCAGCAACTGCAGCGCAAGCGGCGCACGCGGGTGCTGGTGGACGTGCACCGCGGCCTGGCGCCTGGAGCGACTCGAGCTGGGAGCCTGCCGGAGTCTGATTCGGTAGAGAACGAGTACGAGCGGCAGGTGTGAAGGGTTGCAACGTTTGCAGTGCAACTTTTGGACGCAGGCACGTCGCGTCCGTTCTGCCTTGTGTCGGCGTTGCAGCAGGCAGGCACCAGCGATTGCTCGCGTGTCCCGTCAGACACTAACCTGCAGTGTGTCTTCCATGCCGACTGCTGCAGCGCCTGGAGCGCATCAGGCGCAACGAGCAGATGCTGCGACAGCTGGGGGTGGCCGAAGCAGCCGGCGGCCTGGCAGCAGCGGCAGCGGAGCAGCGGCAGCAGCAGCAGCAGCAGGCGCCGCGGGGGCCTCCGCGGCCGCGCGAGCGCCGGCCTGCGCTGCCCGCCGCGGCGCTGGCGGCGCGCAAGTCCAAGCGCCAGCGTGGCGAGCGGCCGTTGGCGGTGGAGGAGGCGGTGGCAGAGGCTGCGGCAGAGTTGATTGGCGGCGATGCACCAGATCTGGCAGGAGCCAGCGAGAAGGACCTGGGTGAGCGAGCGTGCGCATGGTTTGCGTGCTGGCTGGGCAGTTTGCTGCAGGCAGCGCACGCGTGCGGGGCAGGGGAGCTCGCACCTTGCCTGCGGCGCACCTGCACGCTAACCTGCCTGGTCATCCTTCATTCCTCCGAGAGCGCTGCAGCAGCGCGAGTGTGTGCCGTGCATGCATCGTCCCTTGATGCCTGGTCAGGGGGTCCTCCAAGGGGCCACCAAGGCAGTACGATTTAAGCGTGCGCGCTTGCCCCGGCGCTTGCTGCAGAGCACGGCGCGCTGCTGGACCTGGAAGCCTACTTCCAGCTGATGGGGCAGGACGTCAGCGGCGCGGTGCACACAGGTGGGTTGAGCACGCGTGCCCAGGGATACGCCCCCATGCGCTGGGGCGGCGCACCTGCGCCAGGCAGTTGTGCCATGGCAGCGAGCTGAAGGAACGAACGGTTGATTGGTGGCGCCCCCCCCTGTGACCGCTTCGTGCACAGCGTGGACCTCACACGGCATGGCATGGACCTCAACACTGAAATGCCCCCCCCAACAACGCCGTCCCGCTCCCTCTCCGCTCCGTTGCTCGCCCCCCCACCCAACAGACGGGCGCTTCAGGGGGTGGGTCAGCCCGGCGGTGTGCGAGCGCTACGACATCCCGCCAGACCCTGCTGCTGCATGGGAGGCGGGAGGCGGCGGCAACTTCAGCTTCAAAATAGACAAGACGGGTGGGTGGGGTGGGGGCAGGACCTGGGTCGCCGGGCGGCACGGTTGCGGGGCCGCAGGGCAGCGCCATCGAATGCGCGGGACTCTCCGGGAGGTGCTGTGTGCAGCACCCGCCCTGCTCTCACAGGCCCACAGAGTATTGCCCACGGAGTATTGCCCACGAAGTATCGCCCCTCTGCGCCCGCCCCCCTGCAGCCATCCCTGCGGCGCAGCGAGCGCGCGGGTGGAGCGACGCGCGCGCCTTCTCCCACACCCAGCTCGTCAAGAACCCGAACGCCTACTTTTACCGCCACGTGGCGCCGCACGAGCAGCAGGTGGGCGGCGTGCCGCGCCCCTCATTCAACGGTGCGCACGCCCCTCGTGCGGCGGTGGTTTGCCCCTCGATTGCCAAAGCCTCCGGTTTCTCCCCACGCCGCCTTCGCCTTGAGCAGCCCTGCCTGAACCCTCGCGTGCGTCGCCCTTTGCCCCCGCAGGCGCAGGGGGAGTGGATTGAGGAGGAGCACCAGGCGTTTGTGGAGACGGCGCGGGCCCACGGCGTGGGCGACAAGTGGGGCCTCTTTGCGTCCCACCTGCCGCAGCGCGTGGGCTACCAGTGCAGCGCGTACTACCGGTGCGTTGGTGGCAACGGGCTTGGCTGCTTGCGTGCATGTGCATGTGAGCGTGCGTCGGATGCCGCACACGGTGGTACTGTGTGAGACCATGTCGGGAGCTCATGTAAACGTTTGCGTGCTCCGTCGCCCAGCGGTGGCAGCCCAACCTATCGGCGCCGCCACGCTCATGCTCTCCGCTCCCCTGTCCCTCCCACACACCCCTTGCCGGCTCTGCAGGGACGTCGTCATACCCTCCGGCCTGGTCATCGACCGGCGGTTCAAGATGACGCGCGCCGGCAAGGCTGTGTACGTGGGCTGATATCATCGCGGCAGCCGTGCGCGCTGCAAAGAGGAACCGCCTTAGCCCTGCTGGTCCTGCAGGCCAGAGCTGAGAGACGCGCTGCGGCGGGCTGGTACGCATACATGTGTATATGTGTGTGTGCCGCTGCTGCTGCTGCCCCGACCCCTCGTTGCTGCCACATCCAGCATCCCCCTTGTGGTGTATCCTGCATCGCATGTGGTCTAATTTGCAAAGCCGAGGGGCCGTAATTGCATAGAAACACCCTTCTGGTTCTAACAGCAAAACGTCTCACGCAAGCAACGCAAGGTCAGGGCAGTTGCACCGTGCTGTACGGGTAGAGGGCGCCTGTTGGGCCATCAGGGAGACGGCCGGGCAGGGGACCGGCGGCCGGGGCGCTGCCGCCTGCGCGCCGCTCGCCAGCGGCCGTCAGTGAGAGGGTCGCGAGAGCATGCGTTGTCGCCCCTGTCACCTACTTGTTCGGGCCGTGCTGCCAGCAGTAGCTGGCCCTGCAGTGAGGGGGGAGGGGGACGCAGGGCAAGGAGGCAGGTGGTGGGCAGCAACGGGTTCGGGGGCAGAGCGGGCAGGTGGTCAGGCACGCACGCAGCAGATGGGCCCAGGGCAGCTCTTGGGAACCTTGGGGGATGGATCTTTCGTCCTGGTAGGGGCAGGCGGGCGAGCATGTGTAGGCGGCCGCAGGCAGCGCAGCTCCCGGCACGCGGCCGACACGCAGCCCCGCCAGTGCCAGCCCCTCCGTCTGCCTTACCCCTCCTTGACCGGGCGGTTGCACTGCTTGGAGGGCGAGCTGCCCTTTCCCTGTGTAACACGGGGAAATTACGTTTGGAGGGTGCCTGAGAAGCCGCTCATGTTCGGCGCACAAGTGGTACAATCAGGTTGCTGCTGCGCCGACCCCACACAACCCAGCCCCTCCTCACCTCAATGACCCGCTGGCAGCGAGGCTTGCCGTCAGCGGTGGTCTTCTCTGGCTGCACCATTACGCCTTTGTGAGGGAATGACAGCAGGGAGGAAGGCAATGTTGGCGGCGGTGAGCAGGGCGGCACGTAGCGGCGAGCGGCAGCGGTGAGGGGCGGCGGCGGCGGCGGGCGCCTTCTCCGGCCGCTCCTCCGAAGCGGCCGCGCATCTCAGGCACCTCTGGCATTCCCCGAAGGAAACACGCGCCATCAGGACGGATCCAAGGCTTGCTGAGCGCGCTCCAGGGGGGCAGGCGCCCCGCCTGGCTCACCTGGAGCTTCTTACGGCGCGCAAGGGAGCTGGTTAAACTTCGGAGGATATCTAGACGTCGAAGATACTGTCGCAGAATGCTCAGGTTGGTCTCTAGAAGGCCGGCGGCGACCGCTCACAAGGCGCAGCGCCGCCAACGCGAGCGGCACCCGCCCGCTGCTCCCTGCTTTCCTGCTGCTTAATCCCCATGCACGGGTCATAAAGAGAGTGCATTTTCTAATTCAGCTGATCCAAGGCGGTGGCCACAGCAGATTTGCGGTTGATGGCGGCGGGCGAGCGAGGCAGGAAGCACGCCGCATGCCCCCCCGCTCCCCCTCCTCCCTGTGCCGTCTGCCTGATACACGGCCGCCGCCTGCTCTACAAGAGCTGAAGTAGTGTGGGGGATGTTTTCAGGAGGTCTCAGCAGCGTTAGGAAGCCATGGGGCTCGGAGCCATACTTCAAAACAACGCTGCAAACTGGAGGGTACATTCTTCTCCCGCCACCCCCACTTGCGCCTTGCTGGTGTCAGTTACAGAAGAGCAGCATTCAGGCGAAAGAGGCAGCGCACAGGTAGTACAGGCGGGTTCAGAATATAGCGATTTGTAGAACAAAGAGCATCGGCGGAAGCACGGACAACAAGCACGCCCGAGGTGGGCGCGGCAGCACATCTGAAGCAAGAGCATTCATTCTGTCGTTCTGGAGCAAGGTGCATCAAGTAGAGGGTGGGGGCGCGCTTCGCACGCTCCGTGTTGATGTATTATACGGGTGGGTGTGGGCATTCAGAACATCTGATGGCTAAGACGGCGGCCGGAGCACGGCGCATGCGGCGCATCACGAGGGCGAAGACGAGCACCCGCACGCTCCAGCCCGTTCTGACAGTGCGTGCTGGCTGTCTGCTCAGAGCGGCTCAACGCCAGTGCGCAGCCAGGAGTAGAGCACAGCCTGCCGAAGCATGGGGCACGGGCAGCAGGGCAACATCAGCACGCGCCGCCAGCGCCGCCGCAGCGTACATGGCAACACGTACAGTGCACATCATGCAGGCCCCGCCGCGTCGCGCGCTGCCCTGCTGCACGCACACGGGCTGTTTGACGTCCAGGCGTGCGCCCGGCGCTGCTGCAGAGAGCGGGCATGCAGAGGCGCAGAAGGCGTGTGCCCAGCGCCGCCCGCCACCACACCATCCACCCACCCCCGGCACCGCCCACCTTTGCCTCCATCCACCACTTTAGCGGCTTGCTCATGTGCGCCCACTCGTCGTCGCTGGCAGACTCCTCGCGCATGCCAGCCTGGGAAGAGGGGGTGAGGGGAGGCAGGGGCATGTTGGTGCAGGAAACACAGACCACACGATCGATCGGCGCGCATGCCAGCCTCTGCATCGAGCACGGCACGCCTTGCCGTGTTGCCACCGGGCAGCCGGTTCCTCGCCTTTTCCTTCTCGACCTCGAGAATCTCCTTGTTTGCCGCCCCAAAGCGGTCGATGCCAACGCCGCCGGGGTGCGCTGCCTGCAGGCGGGACACAGTCGTGCAGTGACGTGCAGGGGTGAGCTGCAACGACTGTAGCAATGCGTGCTTCGCACGACGCACTCGCTCCCAGCAAGTCCCAAAGAAGGGCTCGCACCCCTGCCTGCCTGGCTGCTGCGCTTCTGCGCGCTGCCCAGGTGCTGCGCCTGCAGCTGGCGCTGCTGCTCCAGCCCCGCCTCCATTGACTTGGGTGCATTGCCGCGCTGGCCCCTGGCGGGAGGAGAAGAGCAGAGAGGGTGAACCAGAAGAGGGATGCGACCAGGTGGCAGGGGGTATCTCCGCAGCTGGCCACGCCGTCGCCGCCGCCGCCGCCGCCGCGGGCCAACCCTACAACCCGAAGCGTGTCCCCGCGCTCCACATGGCCATGGGCTCCTCGCGGCGAGCGCGGGGACGCGGGTGCGGGCGGGGATCGTCGCTGTCGCGCAAAGTTTCGGAGTTTTCTCACCAGCCTGGGGGATCATGGATGCCGCTCCTGCCGTTGTTCGGGCTGCCCTCCTGGCGTGAAGCATGCACAACCAGGCGCCTCTTCGAAACGGGGGGCGCCTGGGCGCAGGCGGGCCGGGTTGCAGCGAGCGAAAGCATGGCTGTGGGCGCTTGTGAGTGATCAAGGGTAACTGGAAGAGGGTTGAAAGCACGAGTTGGGGCCGATTCGCCCGATTTGAGAGCGCTCGCGCCCCGCCTCATGCAGCGGCCGTCGAGGACAAGTTTTCCGGCATGTCAATGCGCGCCATAGAGGTCCATCGTAGTTGATCCAGGCTTCGAAAGCGCTCACGAAGAAGAAGAAGAAGAAGAAGAAGAAGAAGAAGAAGAAGAAGAAGAAGAAGAAGAAGAAGAAGAAACGCGTGACTTGCCGCCAGGGGGCGAGGGAGGGAGTGGCAAAAGGCCCCCCTGAGGGAAGGGGGTATATGCCCTTGTGCCAGGGCGCTCGCCCGCAGGTCAGTGGGTTCCTGGTATTGACCATGCACCACTATGAACCAAAGCTAGCAGCATGTGCTCGGCTGGAGTGGCCATGCGCCGAACATTTGGTCGTGCTATCTCTTCCTGCTTGACGTCGCAGGCGCTCCGACAGGGCATACGACTGGCCTAACTCGCATCAAGCGGCCCAGCGAGATAGATCGTCAGCAGGTGAGCAGACCGCCGCCGCCGCCGCCGCCGCCTGCCACTGCCGCCAGTCTCGCAGCACGTGCTCACCAAGCCCCTGCTCGTGCGTAAACGCACGCATATGCCACGCGGTGCTGTGATCCAAGAGAAGCACAAGAGTTTACGAGCTGCATTGCGCCGCCGCGCTGCTCCTCGGCTCGTCCGTTGCCGCACTTCTGCACGAGCGTTGCAATTCCTCCGCCTCCTGCGCCCCTCTCTGCACTCGCCCGCAGCCCGCCGCAGCTGCGGGGACGCGCCAAGGGTGCTGGGCGCAAGACGTTCACATACGATGTGGACACTCGTAGTGAGACCAACTACCGGTTCGAGCAGCAGCAGAAGAACCTAGGCAGCCAGCTCGGCGGAGTTATTTTCAGTAAATGCCGCCGCTGTTGCCGCTGCCGTTGCTGTGCTGCTGCCTTTGCTGTGCTGCTGCCGCTGCTGTGGTGCAGCTGCTGCTGTGGTTGCCGCCGCTGCTGGGGCTGCCGCTGCCGCTGCTGCTCCTGCTGCTGCTGTGGTGTCGCTGCCGCTGCTGCGTTGCTGCCGCCTGCTGCTGTGATCTTTAATGAGCGACGGCTGTGCCGCCGCTGCTACTTCCGCTGCTGTGCAGCTGCTGCTGTGGTGCCGCCGGTGCTGCTGTGGTTTCCGTGGCTGCCGCCAGCGGCGTGCTTGCGCCCAGTGTCCTTCTCTTCTCTCATGCTGCCCTGCTGCTGCTGCCACAGCCGCCGCTGCTGTCTGCTGGTGCCATTGTCAACGTCCAATGTTCCGTTCGCCTGATCCCCCCTCCCGCCCGCCCAGTGTGCAACAACCACACGTACCACCAGTGCATGGAGCTGCAGATGTTTGGGCTGCCGCAGGCGCACTGGTGCTACGTGCAGCACATTCGCGCCGGGTGAGTTGCCGGGTGCAGCATGCGCACCGCTCTCGCTTGTCATGGCAGCAGAGCACCTGGGCCACGCTCTCCATGGCACCTTTTCGGTGAGATGAGAGAACAGCGCAGCCAGCGCATAGTCGTGTGCCCTCCAGCGCCGCCGCCGCCCGCCCCCCTGCCGCCGCCCCCCCCCCCGCAGCATGCCCCTGTTCCTGTACAACTTTGCGTCCAAGCAGCTGCACGGCATCTTCAAACCCGCTTCCGACGGCACCTGGGAGATTGACCCAAACGGTGCGTCCCAAGCCTCCCCCCCGCGCCGGCTGGCCCCGCAGTCCTGCCCGTCCCCTGGACGGCCTGTGCTGGTACGATGCAAAGCTCCGCCTTGCCCATACTGCCCCTCCGCTACCAGCCGGACCCAACGCTGCCTCACCCTTGCTGCTGTGCACCAGGCTGGACCGACGGGTCGAGGCGCACGTCCTATACCCCTGCCAGGTGACCTTTGAGACCTACCTGGCCTGCCCCGCCATTCCCATCGACCAGGTTGGTGGGGGAGGGGCCGGTTGTGTTGATTGGCATGTGCATTCCCTTTGTCAGGGCGGGCAGCGGGGGGGGTCGGAAAGCAAGCCGCCAAGGGCGCCGTCCCGCGCCGGCCGCCCCCTCTGGTGCGGGACGGACCCCTCTGGTGCGCATCTGCCTGCCCAGCCCCATCCCCTGCCGACGTGCCGTTGCCGTTGCCCCCATGCAACCGCCGCGCAGGTCCGCCCGTTGATCGCCGAGAACCTGATTGGCAACTCTGACAAGTTTCAGGTGAGGGAGCGTTCACTCACTCGTGTGCCTGTTCAACAGCGCTGATCTGTCCATTGAACAGCACTGAGCGGGGCGCCGGCGCCCTCCTCCTGCGTTGTTTTCGTTCTGCGTTTGGTTCGCGTGGCACGCGGGTGCCGCGGGTGGAGCCGGTACTGGCCTGGCCTGGGTGTGGCAGCACGTGCAGCCTCTGCCGGCGCACCCTCGTGCTCTCTGCTTGACAGCTCACAGCAGCCTGCCTCCACAGCTGCGCACCAACCGCTGCGCCCCTCCCTGCCCTGCCCTGCCGCCCCTCCCTGCAGCAAGAGCTGTCAAAGAAGCAAGTGACTGAGCTCTGCGCGCTCTTCCGTCGCAAGTACGACGCGCAGCACGGCCGCGCCTCCAGCAGCAGCGTGGTGCCTCCCGACGGCTGGCCCGGGATGGGCGGCGGCGCCGGCGCCGGCGGCGCTGTCGCCGCCGCACCGCCGTCCAACCGCTGGATGGAGGGCGCTGGCGGGGCGGCGAATGGGAGCGGGTATGCAGCGGTGGAGGTTGAGCCTGCGGGGCCCGCCGACCTTGGAGGGAAGACCTACGCGCAGATTCAGGAGGAGGCACGGAAGGCGGCGCGCGCGGCAAAGGCTGCTGGCGGAAGCAGCAGCAGCAGCGCCGGCGCAGGCAGCTCTGCGGCGGCCGCCGCCGCCGCGCTCAGCCGCCTTCAGCTGGTGAAGCAGCAGCAGCAGCAGGCCGCGGCGGCTCCGACGCGACCTGCCCCGCAGGCGGCGGCGGCGCCGCCGCCCCCGCAGCAGCAGCAGCAGGCCGCGGCGGCTGCGCCCGCCAGCTCCGCTGCTGCTGCTGCTGTTCCGCGGTCTGGAGTGGAGGAGCTAGGAGATGAACTGCTTAGGTTCAAAACCACCCTCAAGCCTCTGACCACCGCCATGCAGAACAGCAAGGTGCACGCGTGCTGCAAAGGCCCCGGGGAGGGGGAGTCGCCAGTGTGCGTGGCGGGGGTGTGGGCTGGCGGCAGATGCGCAGTTCGGTGTGGACGCAGATGCGCAGTTCGATGTAGACGTGACGTGGCACATCTCTCTCTCTCTCTTTCTCCCCCTCCCTCTTATCCAATACGTGTCCTCATTTCTCTCTCCCCCTCCCTCTTGTCCAACACGCGTCCCCATTTCTCTCTCCCCCTCCCTCTTCCCAACACGTGTCCCCATCTCTCCGCACCCTCCCTCTTCCCAACACGTGTCCCCATCTCTCCGCACCCTCCCTCTTCCCAACACGTGTCCCCATCTCTCCGCACCCTCCCTCTTCCCAACACGTGTCCCCATTTCTCCGCACCCTCCCACAAGAGTCCAACACGTGGCACCATCTCTCTCTCCCCCTCTCTCTTGTCCAACACGTGCCCCCATCTCTCTCTCCCCCTCCCTCCCTGCAGCTGGAGGCGCAGCTGCGCATGGCGGCCTCCCTGCAGGGCCACCTGTCCAAGCTTGATGACGCGCTGATGAAGGTTGAGAAGGAGCGAGGCAAGGACTGCCAGGACAACCAGGTGGGCCTTTGAATAAATGCTTGGGAGCGTTTGACACGCAATATGTTGCCAAGTGGTGCGCTGGTGAGGTGCAGCAGGAGGTGCAGGGCTTGGCAGGAGATTTGGGCGGTGCGAGTGGCGATGCCTGCTGGCTGGTGGGAGGAGGCGCGGGGTGGGCGCTGGACCGGGCGACCCTTGGGGACGTTAGGGCATGGGGGGAGCATGGTGGTGGGGTATCAAGGACAAGGACTGGCTGGAGGCTGTTTAGCTGGGAGTGACGAGAGTCCCTGGAACGAGGGCACGGCTGGCCTGGCAGTGAGCGCTGGGCAGCGCAGGCCGCCGCGCTCTGGTCTCCACTGCAGGCATGCGTGCCACCCACCCGCTGCGCACGTTGCCTGCCCAACCTGCCCGCTTGCTGCCGCAGAAGCTGAAGGAGCAGCTGCAGCAGATGCAGATGCAGAACCGCAGCCTGCTGGAGGCGCTGCAGTCCCGCGGCGGCGCCTCGGGCGGCGCAGCCGCGGCTGCCGGCAGCAGCAGCGCGGCGGCGGCCGCCGCACCAGCGGCGGCGCCTGCCAAGCCCGCCGGCGGGGACGACATGTATTTGACGGGAGGCAACTGCGGCGACAGCACTGGCGAGGGCGGCGGCTGGCTGAGCAGCAGCGTGGTGTACAACACGCGCAGCGGCACCTGGCGGCGGGGTGAGGCTGGGGGATGGGGTGGGCTGGTTGGGTCTGTGCAGGAGATGCCGGGTGTGGCAGCAGCCGGCAGGCTTGCCTGGCCGCGCTCTGCACTGTGCCTGTCACTCGCAGGCCCCGTCACGCCCCTCTTCGCTCTGCCACTTTTCGGCTGCAGCGCTGTGAACGCCAGCCCCGCTCCTGCTCATCAAAACTCTGCTGATGCGCTGCTTGGCCTCCCTCCTGCGTGCTGACCGCAGGCCCCGACATGCCGCTGATGCGTGGCTACGGCTGCAGCGCGGTGCTGGGGCACCACCTGTATGTAATGGGGGGAGGCAAATCTTCAGAGTGGCTGTCAGACTGCCAGCGGCTGGACGTGCGCACCGGCGCCTGGACGGCGGTGAGTGACAGTGGCGTGTGTGCTGTGCTGTGCGTGCTGTGCTTTGTTTTGGTAAGCAGGACTGCCAGCAGCTCGGCGTGTGCACCGGCGCCTGGGCGGCGGTGAGACGGGATGGCGGCGTTCATGCTGTGCTGTGCTGTGTGTCTGTGTTGCGCAGTTGGTAGGCAAACTGCCAGCGGTTGGCCATGCGCACCGGTGCCTGGACGGCGGTGAGCAGCCCTTGCTGTGCCTTGGTGCCTGCCTGCGTAAGCTCATGCTCTCCTGTCCCCAGGCCCGAAAACGCTTGGCGTGCACGACTGCGCCTGCGCCGCAGCGCTCGGCAATGTCTCTCCCTCGCACGTTTTCAGTCTGCGCCCGCCCATCGCCTCGTTTCCTGCCCGGCCCCCTGCAGGACCCCCAAATGGCGGGGCTGCGCGGCTGCGCCGGCGCTGCGGCGCTCGGCAACCGCATCTATGTGTGCGACGGCGGCGTGGCAGACAACTACTACGAAACGGTCGAGATTCTGAACCCGGAGATGGGCGCCTTCATGACAGGTCAGCACACCAACTTGCGCTGTGTTGTTTTGTTGGCACGCACGCTGCACCACACGCAAGCGTCCATCATCCGCCGCTGCCGCAGCCGCTGCTCACCCGGCGTACTCACCAGCTAATCCCGCGCCTGCCCCTGCCCCCTCCCGTGCCCCTTCCCACGAGCAGGGCCCAAGCTGCGCACCAAGCGGTTCTCCACCGCCGCTGCAACGCTGGATGGCTGCGTCTACGTGGCGGGGGGGTACGACGGCTCTTACCTGCAGGTGGGTGGGTGGGTGGGTGCTTCTGCTGGGATACGAGGGCGGGCGGCTGGGAGCGCCCGGGCGAATCAATTCGCTCGTCCCGCTAGTGTGTGCACGTTCTGCAGGCCGGCTGCGAGCTTGTTTGTGTGTGTAACCTACTTCGTGCCTCTTCTGTGTTGTGATCCCGCCTGCTCCTCTGCAGTCTGCTGAGCGCCTGGATCCTCGGGAGGGCAAGTGGCAGGTGGTGAGTAGCCGCTGCTTGTGGCAGGGCAGACTTCGTCGGCAACGTCCTGCCGGCGCGCCTAGCCGCTGCCGCGTCGCCATGCGCCGCCGCTGCCGCTGCTGCTGCTGCTGCTGCTCCTTGTCGTTGGCCTGCTGTCAGCCGACGTCGCGTGCTGCTTGCTGTTGCTCACTGTCGCTTGCCGGCCTGCCTGCGCGATGCACTCCCAGGATGCACTCCCAGCCTGCATGTGTGGCACCCAATCCCCCCCTCAACACACTCACCCTGGGTCCTCTGCCATCGCCCGCCATCTTTCCAACCTGCTCACCGTCGCCCCCCCTGCTCACCTTCGCCCCTGCCTGCCACATCACCCTCCCCTGCTCGCCTTCGCCCTTTGGTTTGCTAACCGCACGCCCCAAATCCCACCCCCGATTTCCAACCCCCCAAGCTTGGACGGCCTCCACCTTCTGCCCTCACCATCGCCGCTCTCCCTCCTTCCTGTCCTCCCCGGCAGCTGCCCGACATGGCCGAGCGGCGGGGCGCTCACGCGCTCTCCGCCGGCCCCGGGGCCTGCTGTACGCGGTTGGAGGGTACGACGTGACTTGGGAGGATGCCTTCTTGGCCAACGGTGCGCCGCGCGGCGCTTACTTTGCGCCGGCGTGCGTGCGGTGTGCTGCTCGTGGCTGGCGAGCTAGTGTGGCAGGCCGCGGTCCTGCTCTGCAGCCGTCTAGCAGCTGCATGTGGATGCCTCCCTGTGCAAAATCCTTGTTGTCCCCTTGCCCACTCCTCACGCCTTCATTTCCCGTGCTTCCCCACGCAACGCCATCCTGCAGTAGAGGTGTTCGACCCTCGCGCCAACGCTTGGCAGCCGCGCGCACCCATGCAGCAGGTGCGTCGTGTGCGCTGTGCGTTGTGAGCGCGTGCGTGGGCATGCGTTGAAGCGTGCATGTGTGTGCCACGCGCGTCTGGTTGGCTGGGCGCTGCATGCGGACTCAGTAACTCAACGAATCAATCTCATCTTGCAGGGACGTGCCTACGGCGTGGCGGCCTTTGCAGGCGGTATGCTGTGCGCCGCCGGCGGCATGAGCGGCGAAGAGTACAACGAAAGCTTCGAGCGGTTAGTGCAGGTTGCTGCCACGGTGCAATGCAACAGGTTAGGCTGCTGCTGGTGCGGGATGTCACGAACCAAGGGAGTGCCTACGCCTGCGGAGCTGTGGGGTGGCGTTGCTTTGGGAACCGTGTGCCGATGCAGGCTGCGTGTCTATGCGCGGCAGACGGCAGGAGGAGAGGAGGCTTTAGCGAGAGCTATGGAGCGGCAAGCTTGCTGTCCAGGGTGCTGCTTTGATGGGGCCTTATACGTGGGTGCCTCCTATTGCGGGAGCCGCTGGTGCTGTCGTCTGCTGCCGGTCGCCCGACCCTCCACCATCCCCCCATGTGCGCCGCCCCTTGCTTCCATTCAGTTACGACCCCCTTTCCAACGCATGGGTCACGGTGCCGCTGCCGCCTGCCTCCGGCACCAAGCGGGCCTTCCTCTGCGCCGGCGTGGTGTCGGCGGTGTGAGCAGCGGTGTCTGCGGTGTAAGCATGCCGCGCAACAGCCGCGGAGCCGCGGCAGCCAACACAGCGGCTGTAGAGGCGGGGCAGGAGCCGAGGCGGCGGGGCGCCCTGCGGGACCTCGAGCGGTGTCAGCGTGTCGGCGAGGCTGCCCGCCAAGCCCTCCTGCTTTGGTTCTGCTGTTGCACGCTGGACCCCTGCATATGAGATGTCATCCTGTAACAGTCTGCATGCAGGGGCCCGGCGCCGGTGGGTGAGCCATCGCGATGGCGGGAAAGCGGCCGCGCGGGCATGCATGCGACTGCGGCGGTGTTCGGGCGGCGGCGCCAGGGCCTGTTACGGCTCTCGGCGCCCAAACGCGCATCGTGTGGTGCTGTGAACCAGTTCAGTAGCGTGTACTGGCTGACAGGTGATGCTGATAAGCGAGTGGGGAGAGACGCAGCCGTCACTGGCCGATCATGCGGCCGCTCGCGCAGCGCGGCAGCGTGCGCCCCCTTCTCCTGCAGCGGCAGCGGCGCGCAAAGCCACTGCTCGCGCGCGTCCAAGGCTTTCTGTCCCGGGAGAGGGACAACCGCCAGCCAGGAAGGGAGAGGGCGGCGTCCTTACGTTTTTGAGTCCCTTTTCAGAAGGCATGCACTTCCCACGGGCTCTGTGGGCACGAGGGGGACGCCAGGGCGGCGCCCATGCAGGCGGCAGCGGCCAGACAAAGCAGCTAGAGGGCGGCGGCAGCACCGCCGGCGGCGGCGCGAGTACCGCCTCGTTCGCCGCCGCCCGTCCACCCCGCCCGCTGCCGCGCTCGCTGCGCCTCATGCGCGGCGTGGACACCGCGGTGACGCTCTTCTCGCTGCTGCTCCAGCTGTCGCTGGCGCTGCGCTGGGGCGGCGGCCTGTCCGGCTGCCAGTTGCTGCACCAGGCGGCGCTGGTGGCGTTCCGCAGCACGGCCCTCTACCTGGCCCTTCGCCTGCCCACCAGGGCCTGGTACCGCTACCGGTACGCACCTGCAGGGCATAGGGTAGTTGGAAGGCGGGGCAGCATGCAGCACACATGTGACAGGCCGCCCCTGCAGGGGCATGCGGGGGGGGCGACTGCAGGAAGCAAAGGGATTCAGTGTGAAGTACCTGATCTTGCTGACCGGTTTGCTCACTCACCTGCCCTGCCCTGCTCTGCAGAGTGCTGCTCATCTTTGCGCTGCGCCTCAGCATCGCCACTGTGCCCAGCCAACGCTCGGCGCAGGTGTGAGGGATGGGAGGGCAGTGGTGGGCAGAGCAGCATCTGTGGCTTTAGGCGCTCTCAAGAGTTTGCTGTGCGCTGCCCCCGCGTCTCCTGTACTGATGACACCGGGTCCCCCCCCTTTTCCTGTTCTGCAGGACGGTGACGCGGTGCTGCTGGCCAGGCCGACAACGCCGGGCGCTGCTGGTGCTGCAAAGGACTGGCTGCGCATGCTGACAGGTCAGGCCTGCTGCGACGAACGTTGTAAGCTGCTAGCGGCTGAGTCGGCCCATACCGTGCGCGCACAGCCTCAAATGCATGCTGCTCGACAGTTTGCCCACTGCCTCCCCTTATTTCCCACCCCCCTTCGCCCCGCGCAGGCACACGTCTCCTGCAAATGTCTCTGATCGGCAGCCTGCTGCTGCAGCCGCCGCTGGCGGTGGCGGCCCAGCAGGCGGCGCTCATGTACCTCACTTCAGACAACGCCGCCTTCTGCGGCACCCGCCTGCTGCAAGACCCGCTGTCGCAGCGCCGCCTGGCCGCGCTCTGGAGCTTCATGCAGGGCTGGGCACAGCTGGCGGCGGCGCTGTCGACGGCCGTGGCACCGGACGCGGCGCACGTGCCGGGTGAGCCGTGGCTCGGCTGGCTGCTGCCACATGCACGCCTGCGCGTCCTGCATGTGGCAACATGCATGTTGCCACGAGAGTGCGCTGCACTGTCGCTTGCGGTGCAGTCTGTGGCAGCGACGCCTGCAGACCAGGGATCGGCAATGCTCGCCTCCTCCCAACCAGCTCTTGCCCTCCGGTCCCCTCCACCCTGTCTGCCCCGCAGCACACCTGCTGCCGCGGGTGCGCTGCCTGGCGGTGCTGACCTTCCACCAGAGCTTCCTGGGCATCCTGCTGCCCGTCATCGTGGCGGCCTGCACCGCCCCTGGGCCGCTGCCGCTGGCGCTGCTGGAGGCGCGCGGCGTGCCAGCTGGCGCGGCCGTAGCGCAAACGTCCGTGGCACCGTGCGCCGGCGTGGGTTCCCCTGCACAGCAGGCAGGCCGTGTGAGGCGCGCCGCGGCTGCCTCCCTCGCAGCAGCCTGGAAGGCGTGCGTTCGGGCGGATGAGCAGGTTCGTGAGCGCTGCCTGGCGGCGTGCGGCTCTGCGCAGGAGGCGGGGGTGCTGGCGGGGGCGTGCGCCCTGCTGGCAGCGAATGTGTGGGTGCTCAGCGTGGCCGGCGCGGCGCGCAGCGCAGCGGGCGAAGTGCTGTGACTGGCAGCTGGGGGGGATGCTGTTTGGGGTATGTCGGGGAATGAACACGCTGCAGCCTGCAAATAGTTCCATTTTTTGCATGAGAGGCGAGGGCACGCCGCCCCAATTCTGCCCAGTGCTTGTTTGGCCATTCTGTGCCCATTCTTTTTTGGCGTAACGACGTCCTCTTTATGTTTTTCCGCGCCGTATGCTCTCTGCATTGTCCATGGCTCGACACCACACGGACCCAGGTTCTAGACCGTGTCACTACACTCAAATCGATGGGTTCCTGACGCAACCAAACCATGTAACGATGCTTGCCATATGGATACTGATTGCTGGAGCACTGCAGTCGAATAGCACCGCAGAGGAGCCTCCCAGGGCAGGGCTGCCGCCGTGCCACCCGCGTGGCGCCGCCGCTGCCGAGCTCATGCCTCGTGAGGTGCCGTCTGGGTCGCTTTCAACTAGTTTCTATCGCCCCATATGGCCTACCTGGCCCGCTGGGCGTGCCCGCCTCGGGCCTATGCGGCCTGCGCCGCGGGCGCGCTGCTTCCGGGGCGCGTTTTCGCGCTGGCAGCCGTCACGGACGATGCCCTGCACATCCTTGTGGCGAGCGCCGGCAGTCAAAGCGGCGAGGGGGCGCTGGAGGTGATCTGCGCGCAGCCCCTGTTTGCCACGCCCCATGCGGTGGCGGTGCTGCCTGCAGCGGGCGGCGGCGGCGGCAGCGAGCAACAGGTACGGCTGCCGGGGCGGCAGTGTGCTGGTTGGTTGCTACGCTGGAATCTGGCTGGCACGGGCAGCTTTGGAGGGGCTGGACGACCGTCTGTTCTGTTGTGCCGCCACTACCGAGCCGTCCCCCATTCCCACTCCGTTGCCGCCCTGCTGCTCCCGCACCACCTCCCCTCTCGATCGCAGCAGGACTGCCTGGCCCTGCTCAACAATTCTGGATGCCTGTCCATCCTGCGCTACGACGCCTGTCAGGCTAGGTGGGTGCTGGCCTGCCACGCGTGCGGGGTGCACCCACTTGTTGACATTACCCCGCCAGGCATACAGGAGTTGCTGACGCCCCCGCGTCTCCACACACACACCTCCAGGTTTGTGGCCCTGCAGCAGCTGCGCCTGCCCCCCGAGTTGCCCGAAGACCCCCTGAGACTGCTGGCGGTGCACCCACGAGGGCACGCTGTGGCCGTGGCCAGCATGGGCGGCACGCTGTGCCTGTTCACCGCCACCGGCAGCCCAGCCGCAGCAGCCCCCAGCAGCGGCGCCAGCTGCAGCAGCGGCGGCGGCGGCGACGGGGGCGGTGGGGGACCCTTCAGCGGGCCGCTGGTCGTGCTGCTGCGCCGCCAACTGTGGAGCTTGGCATTTGAAGACGACGGCGCAGCCACAGTGCCAGCGGCGGCAGCAGCGGCGGCCCCGGCGCCGCTGCGTCTGGCGGCCCTGCACGAGCACCCTCGCGGCGAAGACTTTGCTGCCGTGTCGTACGCGGTGCGGTGCGTCAGCGACGGCGCCAGCCTGGCAGGCATTGCCGAGATATTGACATTCCTGCCCTTAAGCAGCCAGCTGACGGCTGCCAGCGCGGGCCGCGACGGCGGCGGCAGCAGCCCACGGCTGCTCCTGGGGCAGCCGCGCGCCCTGGTGCAGCTGCCAGCAGGGCACAGCGGCGCGCACGTGGTGCTGCGCGAGCGCGGGCTGCAGCTGGTGGCCCCTGCCGCGGCTGCGAGAGAGGAGGGGGCGCTTCCCGCGGCGGAGGAGGCGCAGCGCTGGTGGCAGCAGCACGAGCGCCTGCACCGCCTGCAGCAGTGGGCGCAGCTCTCGGCGGCGGCGGCCGCGCAGGCAGCCGCTGAGGAGGGGTGGGCGGGCAGCCCGACTGGCCCCGGTCACGAGGGGCTTCCCCTCTGCCCCCCCTGCATCCCCCGCGACTCGTCGGTGGCAGCGGCGGCAGAGGGAGGCGAGCCGATGGCGCTGTCGCAGCAGCCGTCGGCTGGCAGCATGGATACTGACGAATATGGGGATGAGGAGATGCGGGCGGCAGAGGAGGAGGAGGCGGGGCCAGCGGGCGGCGCGCCGCACCTGGCCAGCAGCAGCAGCGGCGGCGGCAGCGGCATGGCCAGCGACGCGTTCCGAGATATGGACGAAGCTGTTGCAGTTGCTATGCAGAAGTTGGAGGAAGAGGGCACGTTCCTGACCAGCTGCTGCTGGGAGGCGGCGGCCAGCGGGCAGCAGCGGCAGCAGCCGGTGCTGGTGTGCGCGCGGGAGGACGGCGCGCTGTGCCGCGTGCCGCTGCCAGGCCCTGACGCGTGGCCGCACGCTGCGGATGGCAGCCTGGCGATTGCCCCACAACCTGCCCGCCTGCAGCGTCGCTTGGGTTCCCCGGCGAGCTGCCTGGCCGCCCTGCCAGGCGGCCTGCTTATGTACTGCACTGACGCGGCAGGCCTGCAGCTGCTGCAGCGCAGCTCCCCAGCCCCTGCCGCGGCCTCAAGCAGCACCGGCGGCGGCGAGGCGGCGCTCGGGTACGAGCCGCTGCTGCCGCCGCATCTATTGGCGGCTCAGCAGGGGCTGGATGCGGCGGCGGCGCCGGGCGCGCCGGGGTGCTGCACCCTGCCCGCCGCCGGGGCGGTGGCAGACTGCGCTCTGGCAGATCTGGAGGGCGCAGTCGCGGGGGGCGGCGACGGGCGGCAGGCGCAGCAGCAGCGGGCGCAGCAGCAGCTGTATGCAGTGTGCCGCAGCACGGCGGCCGGCGGCGGCGGCAGCCTGTGCGTCCTCTATCAGGACGCAAAGCCTGAAGTGGTGTTTGATTTGCCTGGGGCGGCAGAGGCAAGTGCCGGGGCCGCCGGCCACGGGGCAGGGCATGTGCTTGCTGCGGGCGCGGCATGCCGCTGGCTGCCAAGAAACCTAAGTTGCCTCCCCTCGAGCTTTATACATGATTGGCCTCCCGCTGCCTCCCCCCCCGACCCTGTAGCGCATCACCGGCATGTGGGGCCTGCGGCTGCGCCCCTCGGACCCACAGCACAGCCTGGCCCTGCTGAGCTTCGTGGGGGGCAGCCGGCTGCTGGCGGCGCAGGGTGCGCGCTGCTGCCACCGGCGTTGCCGTGTTGCAGCTGCCGATGCGTTGGTTGGCTCGGCAGCCTGCAGGTGATGCACCAGGACGTGCTGCTGCTTCCTCCTGCAGCACACACCCGCTATCCCGCTGCTCGATGTGCTTGCAGGCGGTGTCTTTCGGGATGTCACAGACCGCCACGCGCTGCACGCTAGCGCGCAGACCCTGGCTGCCGGCAACCTCGAGGTGGCAGAGCCTCATGCGGCAGCCCCTGCTGGCACGGCAGTGGTGGCGCCAGCCATCGCGCAGGTGAGGGGGGTTGCGTGGGAGGACCCCCTGCCTGTCCTTGCTGCGGGGGGCAGGGGTTTGTCACAGCCGTGGTTGCTGATCAGAACACAGGGCAGTACACAGAGAAGAGAGCGGTTTCCAGCCGTGCCAGATGCACCACCATCCCTGGCTTTGCTTCGCAGGGGGCACGAACGTTGCACACGAAGCACGCTCAGCGCCCTGGCCCATTCACCATGTCCACACTGCTGCCCACCCCCCACAGGTCACCTCCCGTGGCGTGGTGCTTTTCGGCACGGCAGCAGCAGCCATGAGCCGGCAGAGCAGCGGCGCGCTGGGCAGCAGCAGCGGCGGCGGCGGCGGTGGCGGCGGGCCCGGGTTTGCTTGGGAGGCGCCGGCGGGGTGCACCATCGGCGCCGCGGCAGTGGCGGAGCAGGGCGTGCTTGCCTTCTGCACCGGCCCCACTCGCCAGCTGTTTGTGCTGCTGCCCGCACCGCCGGCGGGCAGCGTCGGCGGGGACAGCAGTGGCCAGGAGCCGCCGCTGCCGCGGCTCGTGGAGGCCGCCTGCCTGGCGATGCAGGCAGAAGTGTCCTGTGCCAGCAACCTGGTGCTGCTGCCAGCTCAGCTGCAGGGCCCGCTTGGGCGGCGCTGCGCCGTGTTTGCAGTGGGGGCGTATGCCTCCCAAGTGCTTCTGATGCAGCTGCGGTGGGAACCAAAGCAGCCAGAGCGCGCCAGCCTCGCGGTGCTGCAGCACATCGACCTCACAGCTAGCAGCGTCGCAGGCAGCCTGCCTGATGCAGCGGCACTGGCCGCAGCCGCAGCGGCTTCGCCGCTCTCGCCGCGTGCGCTGCAGAGGCAGCAGCTGACCCCCGAAAGCCTGCTGCTGCTCCCAGGCGATGGCGGCAGCCTAGCCGGTACCGGCACGCCTGCAGAGGCGGCAGGGCCAGCCTTGGAGGCTTCCCTCGTGGTAGGCCTGCGCACCGGCAGCCTGCTGCAGCTGCGTTGCAGCCTGCAGGGCGGCGCAGCTCGTCAGCAGCAGGCAGAGCCGGAGCTTCTGGCGCTGTCCCTTGGGCAGATGCCGGTGGTGCTGCTGCCGCTGCCGCAGCAGCAGCCGACGGCAGCCGTGGCGGTCGGGGGGGCAGCGCCGCCCGCGGCCGCAGTGCTCTGCGACCGTGTGTCTCTGCTGCACAGCGGCACGGCGGGCAGCGGCGCAGGGCGCGTGCGGTGCCAGCAGCTGGGCCTGCCTCAGGTGCAGGCGGCGGCGGCGCTGCTGCTGGACAGCAGAGGCCTGGCCAGCAGCAGCTTCCTGGTCGATGCACCAGGGGCTGGGGCGGGCCCTCTGCCGCAGGCGGGCCCCGCCCAGCAGCAGCAGCTGTTCCTGCTGTGCGCGGCCAGCGACGGCTGCCTACGCATGGTTGCCCTGGACCCCCAGCCGCTCCCCAGCAGCCGCTGCTGGCCGCTGCCGCAGCGCATGCAGCCCAGCAGGCTTGCAGTGCACGCTGCAAGGTGGGGAGGGGTCCTGGAGGGGAAGCGGGGGTGAGGGCGAGCAGCTGCTGGTGCGGCATTGGGCAGGGCATCGTCATCGTTAGGTGGCCCATTCAATGGTGCCGCCCCTTGCTCCCCCTGTGCAACAGCGGCAGCGTGGTGGTGGGCGGCAGCGTCATGCTGTTCGACAGCGGCAGCGCTGCGCATGCTGCGCATGCTGTGGTCCAAGTGATCGACCCTGCCACAGGTAAGCCTCGGCTGGGTTTGAAGGCGTGTCGAAGATTGGGAGGTGCAGCTGTGTGCCTGGCTGCATCTGGCCTGCACCCCCAGCACTCCTATGCTGCCTGTGCTGTGCTTGGATGGTACGTTTCACGTCAGTCACCGCCCTGCCGCCGAGGAGCGCTTGCGGTGCTCCTCCCCGCCGCCTGGGTCGCCTGGGCCGCCCCGCCTGCTCTTGCCGGCCTTGCCCGCGCGGCTCCGTGGCACTGCCGCCTCTCAGCTCGGTCCCCCGTCCTCCACTCTCCCTTGGCCGGGTCATCCCACTCACCTCGCCTGATTCCCGCCACGTCTCGCTCTCCGTGCACCGACCGACCTGCAGGCGAGGCACTGGCGCGTTACGCGGGCTTCATGCCTGCCGAAACCATCACATCGCTCGCCGTGTGGGATCCCACAGAGACCCTGCCCCAGCAGCAGCCCCAGCAGCAGCCCCAGCAGCCCCAGCAGGCGCAGCAGGCGCAGCAGGGCTCGCCTGCAAGGGCCGGCGCAGCAGATGCCGGCGGGACGGCGGGCGAGGGCGGCGGCGAGGGGCTGCGGTCCCACCCCATTGCCCTCAGCCCAGAGTCCCCCGGCTCGACGGCGGCGGCGGCCGCGGCGGCGGCGCTGGAAGCGGCGCCAGGAGCGACAGCGGCGGCGGCGGCGGCGGATGAGGAGAGGCCTTGGGGAGGATTTATAGTTGTGGGGACCAGCATTGACCAGGGGGGCGGCTTTGGGTCGCACCCCAAAGACAAGTGGGATGACGAGAGCAGCGCGGTGCTGCAGGGTCGCCTGCTGCTGCTGCAGCTCACCACCGCCACCGCCGCCTCGGCCAGCGGCGCCGGTGGCAGCGGCGCCCCGGCGGCGGCGAGCGCAGCCGAGCCGTGGGAGCCGCCGCGGCGCCGGCTGCAGCTGCTGCCGGTGGCGCAGATGCGCCTCCCCAGCCGCGTACTGGCCCTGTGCCCGGGCAGCACGCGCCTCACCGGCAGCGCTGCATCTGCAGGCGCTGCTGGCGCAGGGGCCTCAGCTGGCGGCAGCCGTGAAGGGCCCGCCGCGCCCCGTCTGTTTGCCTCTGTCGGTCGGCGCCTGGTTGCGTTGGAGTGGCGGGCGCGCCAGCAGCTGCTGCGCCGCGTGGCTTGGACTCCCACCAACCGCCCGCTGGCCTCCCTCCAGGTAGGCAGTTGTGCCTGGGAGGACCAGCAGGGGAGACCGGGGGCCACGGCAAGCCGGGGAGCAGCAGGCCGCGACCTTGGCCAGATGGCTTGGACCATGCAGTGCTGCGTGAACAGGACCGGTGCGAGGCATCACACCGGCACGTGCCGCGCCCTCCCTCGCTCTCCTGGCAGGTCGCCGGCGGCCTGCTGGCAGCGGCAGACCGCGGCGAGGGCGCCACGCTGTATCGCTACAACGAGCCCCCGCCAGGTGGAGGTTCACGGGGAGGGGTCTGTGTGCCTTGCTGTAGCGCCCGCTCCAGCACAGGGCACCCGTCGACAGAGGCGCCCTTGCTTCAGCTGGCCCTGTGAAGGGTGCAGGCCCACAGTCGTGTGTGCCGGCTGGACAGCGCCGCGTTTTGAGGCCGGTTGAAGCGCGCCGCATACTGAGAGAGACGGGCCATGTGGGCAGCACTGATTCGTGCTGTCACACAGTTTGTATGGTTGCCTTGATGCCAGCCCTCACCTCCTCCAACCCACGGCCTCTACGTGCAGGCAGCGAGCAGGAGCGGGAGCAGCAGCGCGCACGGCTGGCGCGCCGCTTCCGCTTTGCTCCGCCGGGAGTGGCAGGTGAGGTGGGGCAGGTGGGGTGGGCGGCGGCTGGGGCGCCCATCCGTGCACATGTGCCAGTTTGTCACAACATGTGACGTCCCATATCAATCAATCAATTACATTTAAAGTCCACAGGGAGCCAGCAGAGGTATCATGGGACTGCACCATAGCAGCCAGCGGAGGTCATGGGACTGCAGGGAGCGTGCTGTGCTGTGTGGCAGTATCCGGCAGGGCGAGGGATCTGTAGGGCGGCAGCGGCAGGCCTGCATGTTAAAATTGAGGTTTTCGTGTGGCACGCATGAGCCCATACTCCCGCACCCACCCGCTGCGCGACTTGCTTGCGACTGCCTCGTCCTTTCGTGCAGAGCTGCGCCAGCAGCTGGGCCTGCAGCACCACCGCCACCCGCTGCACGGCCCGGGCGGCCCGGGCGCTGGCGGCGGCGCGGCGCACACGCTGGGCGACGAGGTTGAGGCGGGGTTCAGCGTGGTGGCAGCCGACTGCGCCTGCCGCCCGGCGGTGGGAACGGTGGCGCTGACGGCTCGCCGCAGCGACGACGGCGCCGCCAGCAGCGGTGACGCTGCTCCGCCAGCGCAGACGGCCGCAGTGTTGGACGCAACTGGGGAGTTGCGCCTGCTGCGCCAGCGCTGGCCCAAGCAGGAACCTGTACTGCATCAGCGTTGCGCCTTCCGGCTGGGGTCACCCGCAGTGGCGCTGCTGCCTGGCGGCCTGAGCTGGCATGGCGGCAGCACCGGCACCGGCGCCAGCACAGCAGCAGCCGGGGCAGCAGCGCCGCCAGTGCGAGCAGAGATGCTGGCGGTGCTCGGCGGCGGCGGCGCTGTGGCGCTGCAGCCTGTGCCGGCGGAGCATGCACAGCAGCTGCTGGCGCTGCAGGCGGCGCTGGCTCAGCACGAGGCATCCGCACCTCTCAGCGGAGCCGCATGGGCGGCCTTCCGCGGCGCACGCCCCGACGGCCCCTTTGGCAACGGCGAAGCACCTGCTGTGACGTTCCACCACCCGCCGCCAGCTGCTGCCGACCTTGCAACGGCAGAGCTGCTTGCGCCGGCGTCGCCGCGGCTGGCCAGCGAGCAGCTGGAGCCAGCTGGGCCTGCAGGTGCACCCCGAGGCATGGCTGGTGCAACAGCGGAAGCTCCAGTTGGTGGATTAATGGCGGTGGGAGGGGCCGGCGGCAGCGGCGGCGGCGGTTCTGCAGCAACAGCCCGGAAGCTTGGCGTCGGCACCAGCCCGCGACATGCGCCGCCGCCGCAGCAGGCGGCAGAGGAGGCTGTGCTCGATGGCGACCTGCTGCAGCTCTACCTGCGCATGCACCCAGCGGAGCAGCTGGCGGTGCTGGCAAAGTGCGGCGGCGCCCTGGGCGGCGGCGGAGCCGGCGGCGCCCCCTCCCTGGTGCAGCGCGCGGCGCAGCTCTCCAACCTCGTGGCCCAGCTGCTTTTGTGATGCCCCGCTCGGCCCTGCTCGCGTCTGCATGTCCAGCGTTGAGCTCCATGCTTGCGGTGCACATGGTGCAGCGTGCATTTCTTCGCCCCCCTGCGTGCCTGGCTGCACACTTGTAGAGTGGCATGGTTTGCACGTGCACAGGCTGAAGGCGCAGGGATGAGGGGGCACCCTCGGTTGTCACTGGCGCTGCCGCCGCGCGCACAGCATGCCCCAGGGTGCTGTGTTCCTAGGGAAACTCTCAGCACCCGTTTTCTACACTTGCATGCCCTGGAGCGATGTCAAAGGGAACTGCGGCAGCCCCTGGCGGTGGAGAGCACAAGGGATGGGTTCAGAAGCGCGATCGTGTTGGAGATAGGCCTGGGAAAATAGCGAGCAGCAGTACCACGTGCACAAAAAGAGCACCGGCAGAGTACATGCGGGGCATGCGCACAAACCATAAGTGTAGCTGGGCTTCGAAGCAAGCACGTCAGATCATCCTGGCCGGTTAGCAGCACAGCCGGAAACACATGCAGGGTTGAGATCGTTGCCAATGCAGCAGAGGTGCCTCTGCTGCACTCCCAAAGCCCCGTGTCAGCCACTGCCACAGGGGCCGCTCCCAGATGCCACGCTGCGCGCTGCCCCAGACACGCTCAGCACCCACATGTTCGCTGCCAGCAGGGCGCACGCCGCAGCCAGCGCGGCTCCCTGCTGCGCCGGGCTGCCGGCAGCACGGCAGCACTTGCGCAGGCCACCGTCAATACGGAGGAGCACCCAGCGGGCGGATGCAAGGCGGCGCAGCACACGGCCCGCCCGCTGCGGCGGTGCATCCAGCTCGCATGATGGTGTGGTCTCCATGCCAGTGCCAGCTGGCACGCCGTGCGCCTCCAGCAGCGCCAGCGGCAGCGGCCCAGGGGCGGTGCAGGCCGCCACGATGATCGGCAGCAGGATGCCCAGGAAGCACTGGTGGAAGGTCAGCACCGCCAGGCAGCACACGCGTGGCAGTAGGTGCGCTGCGGGGCAGACAGGGTGGAGGGGACCGGAGGGCAAGAGCTGGTTGGGAGGAGGCGAGCATTGCCGATCCCTGGTCTGCAGGCGTCGCTGCCACAGACTGCACCGCAAGCGACAGTGCAGCGCACTCTCGTGGCAACATGCATGTTGCCACATGCAGGACGCGCAGGCGTGCATGTGGCAGCAGCCAGCCGAGCCACGGCTCACCCGGCACGTGCGCCGCGTCCGGTGCCACGTCCGTCGACAGCGCCGCCGCCAGCGGTGCCCAGCCCTGCATGAAGCTCCAGAGCGCGGCCAGGCGGCGTTGCGACAGCGGGTCTTGCAGCAGGTGGGTGCCGCAGAAGGCGGCGTTGTCTGAAGTGAGGTACATGAGCGCTGCCTGCTGCGCCGCCACCGCCAGCGGCGGCTGCAGCAGCAGGCTGCCGACCAGAGACATGGGCAGCAGGCGCGTGCCTGCGGGGGGGCGAAGGGGGGTTGGGAGGCGCAGGCGCACTGGTGTGCCCTGAGGGCGGCTGTGCGAGTGGCACCGCATGCTGATGACAGCCAGTGATGCCCGACCTCGCAGGCAGAGGGTGGCAGTGACCGCAGCAGGCCCAGCGCCGCACACTTGCCGGTCAGCATGCGCAGCCAGTCCCTCGCGGCGCCGGCGTCGCCGGGCGTCGCCGCCCTGAGCAGCAGCACCGCGTCTCCGTGCTGCACTCGTGAGGGGCAGGCTTGAGATGCTGGCTCTTGAATAGAGGCGGACGCTTGAGTAGAGGCACGCAGTGTCGGCGCACGCCAGGCGGCAGTACGGCAGGCTCTCCTGCCCCCTCCCCTCCCACACACCTGCGCCGAGCGCTGGCTGGGGACGGCGGCGATGCTGAGGCGCAGCGCGGTGATCAGAAGCGAGCTGCAGCAGGGGACGGGCGCAGCGCACGTGTCAGCAGCACAAGCTTGTGCTCTCCCCAAGACGAACACCGCCTGGCAGCCCCTCACCGGTAGCGGTACCAAACTCGTGCGGGCAGCCAGGCGGAGTAGTATAAGGCGCCACCTCGGAGCGCCAGCAGCGCGACCTGATGCGCCAGCTGCCAGCCCGACAGGCCGCCGCCCCAGTGCAGCGCCAGCGACAGCTGCAGCAGCACCGAGAAGAGCGTCACCGCGGTGTCCACGCCGCGCATGAGGAGCAGCGAGCGCGGCAGGGGAGGCGGCGGTGCGGCGGCGGCGATGGCGGCGGTACTCGCGAGACCGCCGGCGGTGCCGCCCCCCGCCGTCGCCGCCCTCTGGCTGCCCCTTCCAGCAGCGGCCCCGCCCTCGGCTGCTGGCTTCTGCAGAGGCGAGGGCGGGTGCATGGCTGTATGAAGACCGGCAGCCCTGCCGTCAACAGCCGCCAGGTCTGGCTTCCAGCTGCTCGCAGCGGCCTGCAGCCGCCTCGAAGCGGACAGAGACCAGCTCCGTAGCCGTTGGGGGCGTGCTGGCCAAACAGAGGGTGTTGGAGGCGGCGGTGGACCTGCGGGCGGCGCTGCGTCGTGACGCGTCGCTAGCAGCACAGCGCAGGCGGCATTGCAGTGCTCTCTCTCTCACATCTGCATTATATAAACTGCATCAATGCTTGCGCTGTGCAGCCTCACTTGCAGCCCGCGGGGCGGGCGGTAGCTGGCAAGGGGCCTGCTTTTGCTCTTCGGCTCCTCCTGCCACTGCTGGAGGAGCCCACCGAGGCGCTATGGCGTTCCGGCTGCTGGTACTTGCCCTGGCAGCAGCAGCCGCCATGTTCGCAGCACCGGCGCAAGGTGAGGGGCGCGGGCTTGCAGCAAGTTGCGTGGTGCCTGTCGATGTTCTGAGGAGCGCTGCTGCAGGTCAAGTTCTAGTACGTTCACCCGCGCAAGCTCTCCGCCCGTCTGCAGGCGCGCCCACCCCTCCTCCACGCCCGCCGCCGCGTCCGCGCCCGCCGCCGCCTCTCCGGCGCCCTCCGATGCCCCGCCCGCCTTCGCCCCGCCCTCCACCGCCACGCCCTCCACCAAGGCCCCCTCCTGCCTTTTCATCACCCCGCCCTCCCCCTCCGCCTCTACCAAAGCGACCGCCGCCGCCTCGGCCGCCGCCGCCTCGGCCCTCTCCTCCCCCCCGGCCCTCTCCTCGACCTCCCTCTCATTCCCCCCCTCCCCCACGTCCGCCCCCCAGGCCCCCTCCGCCTGCTCCTTCCCCGCCACCCCCCCGCCCGCCACCCTCCCCGACTCCCCCGCCCCCATCACCGCTGCCCTCGCCTCCCCCTCCCTCTCCTTTGCCCCCTCCCCCACTGCCCTCCCCACCAACGTCACCGCCTTCGCCACCTCCCCCTCCCTTTCCTTCGCCCCCTCCCCCACAGCCCTCTCCGCCACCTCCCTTCCCTTTTCCCCCTCCCCCACACCCCTCGCCGCCGCCTCCCTCGCCTCCGCGCCCTCCTCCACGGCCCTCGCCGCCACCGCCACGGCCCTCGCCTCCCCCTCCCAAGCCCTCCCCTCCCCCTCCCTCTCCTTTGCCACCACCTCCCAGGCCCTCTCCTCCCCCTGTCTCTCCTCCACCACCCCTCCCACGGCCCTCTCCTCCGCCCCCCAGGCCCTCTTCCCCCCCTCCCAAGCCCTCACCCCCTCCCGCACCGCCACCTCCCAACGCCTTCGTCTCGGCTCACTGGGGCCAGGCAGGCGAGGCCTGGGACCCCGCCGGCAGACTGACCGACTGGTCGCATGCAGGTGCGCTGAGCAGCAGCAGCAGCAACAGCAACAGCAGCAGCAGCAGCAGCAGCAGCAGCAGCAGCAGCAGCAGGTCGGCTCCAGCCGACATGCATGGATGCACAGGGCATGTATTGACTGCTTCTACATTCGCCTCCTCATGCTGGCGTGCCTCCACCAGTCCCCCCCCCCCCCCCCCCACACACCCACACCCCCCACCCCCACCCACCCACCCACACACCCACACACACACACACACACACACGCACGCACGCACGCACGCACGCACGCACGCACGCACGCACGCACGCACGCACGCACGCACGCACGCACGCACGCACGCACGCACGCACGCTGCTCACATCCATACAGGGTATGCCAGCGGCCAGCAGCCCATCCCCTCCTACCGCACCACCTTCAACGTCCTCGACTATGGGGCGAGGGGGACGGCAGGTATGCACGGATGCATACAGCGAGCTGGGGTGCGCTGCGTGGAGGTGGCGGGCTGCGGGCGCTGCCGCTGCCTCGCCTCTGGCCTGCCCCTCGCTGCCCTCCAGCCCGCGTGCCCCCCTCCCTCCCCCCCGCCCCGCCGTGCAGCAACGACGCGCCTGCCTTCCAGGCAGCGGTGGACGCAGCTGCCAGGATGGCGGCCCCTGGCGCCCCGCAGGCTGTGCTCATCCCTCCAGGCAACTACACCCTGACCTCCACCGTCGACATTTCGAGCTCCTACACAGTGCTGCGCGGCGCGGGGGTGAGCTGTTGCCGGCGTGCTGACTGTCACGAGCCAGCCCCTGCGCCTGCACACGGGGAAGGGGCGCTGCGAGGCGCGGGGGCGGGCCGCCGGCGTGCTGACTGTGAGCAGAGAGCTGGGGGCTCGCTCTCGTGGGTGGGGGAGGGTGCGCTGCAACCCAACGTGTTGCGTTTAGCTGGACAGTGCCCACCAGAGCACAGCTGATGCGCAACCAAACCCTGGGCAGCGCCTCACCACGTTTGATGCGCAGGTCGGACAGACGCATTTCCGCATGACGACCATTTGCCCACCACTTGCCCCCACCTCCACGCCATGCACGCTGTGCAGGTTGCATCGACGGTCCTCTCCGTGCCCGCGCAGCACATGCCTGTCCTGTCCTGCCTGCCCCACCACTTGCCCACCACAGTTGTGCTGCTATACAGGTCGGACAAACGAATCTCTATATGCCCCTGGGCCTCGAGGCGCCGTACGGCGGCGCCACCGCCTGGGCGTTTGGCGGCGGCTTTGTGGGGTAGGTGCCGGGGTGCTGCCCTGCCTGCTGATCGGGGGCCGTGCGTGCGGTGCGATGCGTGGCTGCGGCGTGCTGGCACGCCATGCTGGCTGGCCGTGCCGGGGCGACGCGCACAGCCCTTCACCGTGCACCCGCTCCCTGGCCCTGGCGCTCCCCTGCTTGCGCAGCATCTCGGGCAGCAACCCCGCCAGCCGCTTGCTCCAGGCTGTTGCCGCGGTGACGGCGCCGGCGACGCGTGGCGACACTCGGCTGTACGTCAGCAGTACCGCACCGTTCACGGTGGGCCAGTGGTACAAGCTGGCGATGCGACAGACGCTGACGCCGCCGCCACCGCCGCCACCGCCGCCGCCACCGCCGCCTCTCCCGGCGCCGCCGCCGCCGCTGCCGTTTCCCCCACCTCCACCCTCCCCTTTGCCTCCACCCCCGCCCTTGCCGGCACCTCCGCCTTCCCCCTCGCCACCACCTCCGCCTTCCCCCTCGCCGCCGCCGCCGCTCTCCTCGCCGCCGCCCCCGTCCCCCTCGCCTCCTCCAACGCACTCCCCGTCGCCGCCGCCGCCGTCCCCGTCGCCGCCGCCGCCGTCCCCCTCGCCTCCACCACAATCCCCCTCGCCGCCACCGCCGTCCCCCTTGCCGCTGCCGCTGCCGGCTGCACGCCGCAGGCTGCTGGCGGCTGCCGCGCCGGCAGGGAGCCGGAAGGCGCTAGCCACGAAAATGAGCGGCCTGTTCAGCAATGGCTGGCTGCAGGCTGCTGCCAGCGCGGCAGCAGAGCGTGATTGGGACATCCTGCCTCCCGGCTCCCTGCCTGCCGTGCCAGCCTCGGCCAAAATGGGCGCGAGGAAGCCTCCCAAGCTGCTGCTGGCGGCAGCCAAGTACGCCACAGCCGGGGCCTATTCCCACTGGGTGAATGACCAAGCAGAGGCAGTACAGGTGCAGCCTGCCGCCACGTCAGCTGCTACGGTGGACGTGACCGCGGTTGCCCGCACTTTGAGCGCCGCCACGGCGGCGGAGCCCTTCACCCTTGATGCGTACCTGTGTGCGTGAACGGCACGGCGCGGCGGCGGCGGGTCCGCTGCGCGCTGCCGCTTCCCGCGACACAGCCCCTCGCCTCGCCTGCGAAGTTCCTATACGCCCGCACCTCTGTTCTGTACTGTTGCGTCTGGGCCTTGCTCACTGGCCGCTGCTTCCCGCACCCCTCCACCCACCCCCACATGCACAGACGGCGATAACTTGGTCGACAGCGGCACCCCAACCGAGATGTTCCCCCGCAACGACCGCCTTCGCATGCCCTTCAAGTATGCTCAAGGGTACCTGCTGGCTGCACACCAAGCAGCAGCGCACGCGTGGCGGGTGGGGGAAGCGTGCACGGCGTCTGTCCATCCGCTGTTGCTGCGCCCGTGCCTCATTCGCCCGCCTCGCGCGCCTGCGTTGCAGGGTGACGGCGGTAGGGGACGGCTGGATCGAGCTGGACTGCCCTCTGCCCATCGACTTGCGCCTGGCGTGGCAGGTGCGGGTGCCGTGCAGAGGGTGGGATCTTGGTTGCCGCCACGTGGCGCGCTGCTCCAATCATACATCGCCCTCAATCAGCGGTGCAGCTGCACAGATGCGTGCCGCAAATGCGGGTGCAGGAGGCAGCTGCTGCTCTTGCAGGGTGCCGCCTGCCCCTCGCCGTCGCCACCGTCACCGCCAACCCCTCCCTCCGCCCCTGCTTCCCCGCATGCAGCCCGCCGTGTTTCCCTACGCGCCCACCGTGCAGCACAGCGGCATCGAGGACCTGACGTTCCAGTTTCGCTGGGGTGAGAAGCCTGGAAGTTGTGTTGTTTTGAGTTGTAAGGGTGGAGAAGACCCCAAACCCTAACAAAACAGTTCCGCTGGGGTGAGCCCGGTGGCTTGTGCTGCCTCGGGCACCTGCCTGCCCACCACGTCACGTGGATGGGTCGCCGCCAAGATGCAGAGGGGTGACGTGGCCCCACAAGCGCTGCCTCCACTCCCCCCCTGTGCCCCCTGCCGCGCCCGCCCTGCTCGTCTTTTAACAGACACTTGCATCGACCACCTGGACTCCAATTCACGCCCTCCCGTGTGCCCCCTGCCGCCCGACCGCCCCCCCCCCCCTCCCCCCCCTCCACCCCCCCACCCCCACCCCCCACCCCCCACACACACACACCACCCCCGCTCGTCTTTTGGCAGACACTTACACCGACCACCTGGACTCCAAGGGCTACAACGCCGTTGTTGTGTAGGACTCTGCAAACTGCTGGGTCCGCAACGTGAGAGGCTGGGCTAAATTGAGCAGCCAGGGACGCAAGGAGCATGGCGACTCGTGTGACTCGATTTACGGGGGCGCGGGCACGCCGGACAGCATGCTCTCGGCGCGTTGCTCTCGCTCTGCCTACCGCCCCCAGGCACACTTGAAAGGCGTCCTTGCTTGCCTCCCCCCCCCCCCCCCCCCCCACCACCACCACCACCACCCCGCGGTCCCTGCAGGTCCACATCATCGACTGCACCTCGGGGGTGTTCACCGGCGGCACCGAGTTTGTGACGATGCAAAACATTTCCTTCCACGTCACCAAGCCCAGGTGGGGCGGGGGGCGAGCAGCAAAAACTGATGGACGACACCGCCAAGTTTGTTGATGTGGTGCTGCCGATCCCTGTCTCTGCTGCGGGGCTGCATTGGGGCCCGCTCCGCTGCCGCACGGGGCCTGACGGGGTGTACGCCTCCCGGCCGGCCCTGCAGGGGCACCGGCAACATGGCCACCCGCGGCGTGGACGGCCACCACGCATTCATGATGTCGCACGGCGCATGTGAGGCGCAGCAACTGTCGGGAGGGAGCCCAGCTGCCCGGCGCCTGCATCTCAAACCACGCTGCCATACCACTGTTGCCCAACCTGCCCCAACCGAGGCGGCACCGCAACGCACGCACGACGCACGGTGCTGCGCCAGCTGTCTCCCAGCTTCTCGCCAGCGCCTTGCACGCTGCCCATGCTGCTGCAGACAACGTGATGTCCGGCTGGCGGCTGCCTCAGTCAAGATACTATCACGACATCAGCGTGGATGCGCTGCTGCACCTGAGCGTCGTGAGCGCCGGCTCAGGGCTGGACATCAACCTGGACACACACAGGGCAGGTGGGCTGGCTGCGCCGCCGCTGCTGCCGCTGCTGCTGCTGCTGCTGCTGCTACCGCTGCTGCCGCCGCTGCTGCTGCTGCCGCCGCTGCTGCTGCTGCTACCGCTGCTGCTGCCAGTGCTGCTGCTGTGGACTTACACTACAGAGGCGCTGGGCTGCGCCGCTGCTGCTCCTGCCACTGCTTCCGCCGCTGCCGCCGTCGCCTGCTGCTGCTGCTGCCGCCGGCGCTTGCCTGCTGCTGCCACGAGGTGCCCTGCCGCGTGCGGTCCCATGGCCGTGCTCCCGCGTCCCTCCGACACCACACACACACCGCTTGTCCTAACTCTATCTGCCCTCTGCAGCGACGCACAACAACCTGTTTACAAACATTGACTGCGGGCGCATGTTGAGGCCGTGGCAGAGCGGCGGCGACGCTCTGCGCGGCGCTTACAGAGGTGAGCTGCGTGCCTCGGCCATGTGCAGCTGGGGTCCTTCCAAGGACCGCCCTGTTGCATGCGTGTGGGAGGTGCTGCCGGCGCGCCGCCAATGCCCAGCTGCCCAGGCCCCGTCGCCAGCCGCGCCATAACTCTGTCGCCGCTCCGCGGCCCCGCCAGTCCCCAACACCCTTGTTCCAACACCTTCAGTGCCGCCCTTGCTCAATCCCTGGCTCCTTGTGCCTGCCCGGCCCCCCGGCCAGGCGCCAACACCACGTGGTGGGGCATGTACACAACCAACGCCAACGCCGCAGCCCCCAGCCTGCCCGCCTGCACCTCTGGGGCCTTCCTCAACTGGTTGGGCCGCTTCTCCAGCGCCGCGCTGCCAGGTGCGTCGGCTTGCCGCTGCTGCCCTGCGTTTAGCTGTCTAGTGTTCGGTGGATCCTGGTGGCATGCCCACCTTTGCCGCCCGTCTCTGTCGCCCGAAAACCTTCACAATCGTCCCTGCTCGCACTCGTCCCGGGAGGGGGAGCGTCGGTCCATGCCAGGTGCGCACGGTGCCATGCCCACGGCAGGCATGCCAGGGGCGCTTCGGCCTCCAAAACCGCCCGGCTCCCTCGACCAACGCCCACGAGCGCATCCTTCCTTCCTTCGTTTCTTCCTTGCTTTGTTTCAGGTGCGTGCCCAGGGACCAAGTGGACGGTGGAGAACAGCGGCGCCAGCAAGTGGCTGCTGCCTCGAGACCTGTTTGCGGCGCAGCGTGCACGTCGCGGCGCAGCGGCGCCGTAAAGGCCAGCGTTGGCCGCAGCGGACCACTTGCGGGCCGGAGGGCTGCCGAGCCCCTATTGCCCCCCCCACCCGCCCTCCCCCGCCCCCACCCCCTCTTTCCAACTGTCGAATTCTTTCTTCGATGATTCCTGCTGCCGTACACGTCTCAACTACCTTCCTACACGTCTCAACTACCTTCCCGACTAACTTTACGTCCCCCACGCATTAATCCTGCACTCCCACTGCAACTCTGTTTCACATACACATGCCCTGCCAATCCCTGCTGTTCACTGAGCGACGTGTAGCAGGCATGCTTTAGATGCACATGCATGAAAAGGCTTGCACCGAACACACAAAGGAAGTGTCGAGCTGTCGATAGGCCTCGCTGGCGCGTGCAGTCGGGTGTGAACAGATGTGGCTGGCGCGGGCCACCCCTGAAGCTGTATGCAGCACATGCGCCAGAACATGAGCCACACCCAACCAATCATGATTTAAATGAAGGCCACCAACACTGAAAGCAATCAGGGACTGCAGGAAGCAGAGGAATCGGCGGCTTTGTCCAGCAGTTGCGGCGGCGCCATGTGCCATGCCGCAAGGAGCCTGGACACAGGGGCTGCCGGCAGCACTTTGCCGACCTCTTAGACCATCCATGCATGGCTTTTACTCGCAGGTGAGAGCCAAATGGTGTCGCAAGCACAGGCCAGGCCCAGTCAGCGTGATGTCGGCAGGCAAGAACCCTGGGCCGTATGATCGCTCTGCAAACGCGCGGATCGCTTCATCCCATCGCATATGCGCCTAGCCACCGCCGCCGCAAGCCTCACGGCGTGCGTGGGTCGCACTTCGCGAGCCGTCCTCCCTCGCCCGCCAGCGAGGGTGCCCCGCGCCGCACCCGTGGCAGCATCTGCGCGATCCGCATCCGCTGGAACAGCTGCGCGTCGTCTGCTGCGCATTCTCACCGCCGGCGCCGCCACCCGCCGCCACCTGCCGCTGCCGCCGCCCCGTTCCATCAGCAGTGCAGCCATGGCAGCCCCACAGGCTCGGGCTTTTCGAGAGCACAGCTCTCAGTCCAACCCGGAGCAGGCAGCCGTAACCCACACTGACATTGGTGCATGGGCATGGAGGGAGAGGAAGGCGGGAGCGTTGCTGCATGCCACGCCGTCTGCAGCTGCGGGGCTGTATGCCACCTCCCTACTGCTGGCGGCCCACCGCTCACCCTTCAAGCTGCCTAAGTAATGCCTTTCCACTCCTTACGCAGAGCTTGATGTCGACTTTGACACACACGTGCTCAGCGGTTATCTGGAGGTGAGCGAGGGACTGTTTGGTTAACGCTCAACTGGTGTGCCCAGTTCTTCATCGTTTGGTGCGTCATCACAACTCTACCTACTAGTACTTACTTTCTAAACCTGCGCACCTCTGTACCCCTGCCGCTGCGGCAGCACACGGTGGAGGTCAAGCAGGACGGCGTCGCTGAGCTGGCGCTCGATACGCGGGATGTGAGGGTCAGCGGCGTCGCCGTGAATGGCACAGGTGCGTGCTCCGCAGCGGTAGAGGCCGGCTTGCCCTGCAAGTGCGCCATGCTGCCTTGAGTTGCATACCCCTTTCATCTCTCTATGCCCCTTATGATTCACCTCCAACCGCCGAGCCAAGCCCAGCCCAGGGGCGTGCGGTGCAGCTGTCCGTGGCGGTGCCACCTGCTGCACCACGCTGAGCGCCGCTCCCTGTGCTGCCCTCTTCCCCGTGTGTGCAGCCGCCGAGTTCACCCTGTGCGAGCCAAGCAAAGCGCTGGGCACACGGCTGTCGGTGGCGCTGCCTGCCGGCCTGAAAGCGGGGGACGTGCTGCGCGTCAGCATGCGGTTTGAGGCCTCCCCTACCGCCAGCGCGGTGCAGTGGCTGGCGCCTGAGCAGACTGCCGGCAAGCAGCACCCCTACCTGTTCACACAGTGCCAGGCAATCCACGCACGGTGGGTGGGGGGCAGCTGGGGCGGGGGCGCAGCGGCATGTGTGGGGGGGTTCAAGCTGTGCCGGGCCCTGCATTGCTGGCTCAAACCAAAGCAGGTCCAACATAGCAGCAGCCGGCAGGTCGGAAGCAGCCGGCGCAGCCCTGCCCGCCGCACACCTGCCCTGCCCGCGCCCTACCCCCTGCATCTGCTCGCCCGTCCGCGCCAGCCCGCACTCCCGGACCAACACTTGGCTGCGGCCGCTGCTCCCCGCCCCGCTGCAGCTCCATCCTGCCGTGCCAGGACACCCCCGGCGCCAAGTTCACCTACGCCGCGGCGGTGCGTGTGCCGCGGGCGCTGCGCGCGCTCATGTCGGCTGTGCCCCAGGGGGAGGACGGGGACGGCGCAGGTGGGCGGAAGGGAGCGTGCACGGACACGCTGTGGGGCGGGGCCAGCGGAACAGGCACAGGGGCTGCTGCAGCAGCAGCAGAGGCAGCAGCAGCAGCAGCGCGGCTGCTGCCGCGACAGCCGCCGCCTGCCTGCCCTACCCCCCATTCGCAACACAACCCACGTGCACAGACGCTGGTGCCACTGCTGCCACCTGCGCCTCCATCCCATTCAAACGCTCGACCCGCCTGTTTGCGTAATGCCCTGCAGAACTGGAGCACGTTGGCAACAAGCTGACAGCTGGTACCAAGGTATGGCGCTTCAAGTAAGCACAGGTGGCTCACGCCTTCGACTGCCGCTGCTGCGCAGGCATTCAGGCGTCCTGGGGCAGGGGAGCAGTTGCCCACAGCCCCCGTCCCACTGCCCTCCTAGCCCTGCTCGACGCCCACCCTCTCGACCCTGCTGCAGGCAGGCAGTGCCCATCCCGTCCTACCTCCTGGCTCTGGCTGTGGGCAACCTCGAAAGCCGCAGGTGCGTGTCGTGCATGGCACGGCGGTACACATTTGCGCGGCTGCTGTGGTATGCAGTGCATGCTGGCGCGGCCTGCTTGCGCGCTCACTCGGGGCGACTTTGCGACGCTCGGGCGTGCAGTTCTAGGCAGGCAGGCGGGTAGCGCGTTCCGTGCCTGCAAAGGCGCAACCAAGCAGTGGGGCTGTGGGTCATGCATGCCTGCAGGCTGGGCCCCGCCTCCCCTGTGCCAATCACTGACGAAATGCAGCGGTTGAACAGGAGCGCTGGGGGCATGCAACCCAGCCATTCAACCCAACCTGGCGATGCCTTGCAGGCTGGGCCCGATCTCATCTGTGTGGAGCGAGCCAGAGATGGTGGAGGCTGGAGCCTATGAGTTTGCAGGTGGGCAGGCAGGCCGGCAGGGGTTGGCGCCGCACAGCGCCGGCGGGCGCCCCCCCGTGCAGATCCATGCCCCAGGGCAGCGCTGCTCCCGCCTGCCGGTGCCCCTGCCTGCGTGGCCGCTGCAGCGCCCGCGTGTGCTCCCGAGTGTGCTCCTGCCTGCGACGCCCCCCCGCCCAGACCTCGACTCGACTCGCCGCGCCCCCGCCCCTGCCCCTGCCCCTGCCCCTGGCCCCCCCTGCAGAGACCGACAAATTTCTGCAGGCGGCCGCTGACCTGGCAGGCCCCTACCAGTGGGGAGTCTACGATGTACTCCTGCTGCCGCCTTCTTTCCCCTACGGCGGCATGGTGAGACGGCGGCTGCGGGCGGCAGGGGGAACGGGGAGTGCGTGCGGGGACGGGACTGGTAGGGCTGCCGCGTGACGCTTCAGCTGCGAGTGCCCACGGGCCCACGGGGAGAACAAGTCCACGGATGTGCCGTCCGTGCACGCGCGCACCCCTGTGTGCCTGTGCACACGACGTGCGCGCTGCGCTCCACGGGGCCGACGCTCGCGTTCCCCGCAGCCCGCCCTCTCTTCTGATCTTCCCCTTCATCTGCAACGCTCGATATTGCAGGAGAACCCATGCCTCACGTGAGCCTGTGGCCGCCAGCAGGGCTGGTTGGAGAAGGCTGGGGTGGGAAAGCGCAGGCGGGCTGGCTTGCCGCCTGGCATCCGGCTGCTGCTGCTGCCGCCGCCCCCGCCGCCGCTGCCGCTGTTGCCGCCGCCCCCGCTGCTGCCCTTCCCCCCCCCCCCCCCCCCCCCCCCCACACACACACACACACTGCCTGTTCCCACCTCCCTCCTGTCATTCCTGCTTGCCCCCCGGCCACCCCCACCCCTGAGCAGCTTTGTGACCCCCACCCTGCTGGCGGGCGACCGCTCGCTCGCAAACGTGGTGGCACACGAGATTGCGCACAGCTGGACAGGCGAGCGCGGCGGCCGCACGGCAGCAGCAGCAGCAGCGGCAGCGGCGGCGTTGGGGTTGGGCCGGGCCAGCGCCACTCCTCCGACTGTCGTGCAATCTGCTCACAACCGCACACCACTTCTCGCTCCCACGCCTGCCTCGCGCAGGCAACCTGGTCACCAACCGCAGCTGGGAGCACTTTTGGCTGAACGAGGGGTTCACTGTCTACTTGGAGCGCAAGATAATGGGGCGGCTGTACGGAGAACAGGTGAGCGGCACCGCCACCGGCACCCACCCACCCACCCTCCCTCCCTCCCTGCCACCTGGAAGGGTCCCTCCTGGTGCTGTCTACAACCGGGGCCTCGCCCGTTTTGCCCTGCAAAGGTTAGCTTCATTCTGAAGGGGGAGGGGAGGGGGCACAGCAGCGGCGGTTGAGAGGCGGCGTTGAGCGGCTGCTGCACAGGCGTAGCGGGCGGCGCAGCAGGCTGTTGGCGAGCGGGCGAGCGGGCGGCCAGGGCCAGGCAGAAACCCCGCCCCCTGCGCCGCCCCGCTCGCCCCCCGGCGCGTGCAGATGTACTTGTTTCTGGCGTCCATGGGTTGGCTGGAACTCACCGACTGCGTCAAAAAGGAGTTTGGAGAGGGCCACAAATACACGGCGCTTGTGCCAGACCTCTCCGGTGCGCGCCTCTCGCAACAACTGTACACACACGCTCCGCCGCGCTGACGTGCCCCCCGCGCGCCCCCTCCTCCCCCCGGGTTCCCCCCCCTCCCCTGCCGCTGCGCCTGCTGTGCGTGCTGTGCTGCAGAGGTACCAGTTCCAGGCGTCCCAGGGCTGGCTAAAGCTGCAGGACGCGGTTCGCAAGCAGTTCAGCGAGGCGCACCCCTTCACCTGCCTCGTGCCAGACCTCTCAGGTTCCATGCCTGCCTGAGGGCAGCCCATCCCGGCCCGGCCCCAACTGTGCCGTGAGCCTGGCGGGCCCACCAGCACCTGCAGCTGCCGACGGTTGCGCGCCGCTGGCGGCGGTGCGCCTCGCCTGGCGCGCCCCGCCGCCGCGCGTACCCACGCTCGCCTGCCCCGTCGTGCCTCCCCGTCTCCTCCCCTTCCCTGGCGTGCAGGCGGCGTCGACCCTGATGATGCCTTCAGCAGCATCCCGTACGAGAAGGGCTTTGCCTTCATTCACTACCTCCAGGCAAGTGAGGGGTTCACCCGCCCTCTGCCGGACGCATGCAGCCCTGGCTTTGCTGTCTTATGCATGTGTGGGTGCAACACGGCGATACTTGTGGGACGGCCGGGTTCATCCGGACACGCATGCAGGCTGCCAGCGTGTGTGTGGGCATGCGCCGTTTGTCCGCTGCACCACACTGCTCCTGTTCTCCTCGCAGGAGCTTGTGGGTGGTTCTGCCAAGTTTGAGCCGTTTTTCAGGCAGTACGTGCAGACCTTTGCCGGCACGCCCCTCACCAGCGACGACTTCAAGGCACGTCTGGCGGGGCGGGGCAATCAAACTGTCAATGCAAGCAATGCAGTTCATGCCATCATCACTGAATCGAGGACCTCTCGGCACGGCCAGGGGTCGCGCAGCGCAGCGATGACAGGGCAGGCTCGGGCGCCTGCTGCCTTTGGGCGCGCGCTTTTGTTGCATGACGCTGTCGCGCGATTTATCGGCTGGCAGTCCCGTGCCCGCTCTCTCCTGCCCGCCTTCAGGCTTTCTTCCTGGATTACTTCAAAGGGGAGGAGAAGGTGAAAGAGATCGAGTGGGAGACTTGGTTCTACAAGCCAGGTAGGTCACGCGCAGCGCCCAACCCGCCGCCCGCCGCTCCCTGCCAGAGAGGCTCTCTGTTGCGCGGCGGCGCTCGCCGCCCCAGGACGCACATGCATTTGCATCAAAGGGCACGTCGGTGGCGGCGGTGGGAAGCCGTGGGGGTCGATCAGTCTTGCTGCGATCCGACAGCCGTGTGTGCTGGTGGTGAAGAGGGATCGACTGGGGCATTTGGTACCACAAACCAGGCACATTTCGCATGGGAAGCCTGCTGCTTTCATGCCTTTGCGCTGCCCCCGTGCATGCTGCCCCAGCACGCTTCGCCCCTCTGCTCACCCTCTCGGCACGGCCTGCCTGGCTCCTGCCCCCGTCCTCCCTCCCTCCTTCCAGGCATGCCACCTGTGACCAACAAGTATGACGAAAGCCTGGGGCAGCAGGCGTACGAGCTGGCAAAGAAGTGAGGGGTTGGCGCTGCTGCAGCTGTTGTTAGGGGGGTGAGGGAAGCGAGGGAGAAGGGGGCGCCATTTGGTTGGCGCTTGTGATGTCGTCGCGGGGTGAGTAGCAGCTAGCACTGGTTGGCAGGTGTTGGAGGCGAGAGCTTGGGGTGGCGAGCTTTTGATGAGATGGCACAGAAGTGAGGGAAGGGTAGCTGAGCATGTGGCCTGCGCCGCCGCGGCATTGCTGCCAGACTGTGCCTCCCCTGCCTTGCCCCCGCAGGTGGCACACCAGCGACGTGATGGGGATCGGCAGCGACGGCCCTGCTGGCGCATCCGCTGACGACATCAAGGGTTGGAGCTCCACGCAGGTGGGTGGGTGGGCAGGGGACCGCACGCTACTGGGTGGACTGTTACCAGGTGGGCGACGTCGCTGAGCTGGGGCTGGGCTGGGCGCGCTGCAGCAGGCGGGGCGGCCCCGTCCTCTCTGCTGCACCCGTCGCTTGCGCCGCCCGCCGCCCAGCAGGTTGTTGCTTTCCCTCCGCTAGGCACCAACTCCCTGTTGCCCCCCAACCCTCTTGCAGACTGGTGCTTTCCTGGACAAGCTGCGTACAAACTCCCTGCCCACAAGCTGTGTCCCCCCCACTCCACCCCACCCCACACACACACCACCCACACACCGCCACCCCTGCAGATTGTTGCTTTCCTGGACAAGCTGGGTGAGCTGCGGTCGATGCAACCGCTCCATCCCACCATCACGCGCAAGTAAGAGCGTTTGTGCGGCCGGATTGGTTGGTTAGCACACCTTGCGGCACAATCCGCCTGTTGGGCCCCTCTAGCCATAGCTGCCTCGCACAGTTCAGCCACCGCTTTCCTTTTTGTGAAACAAACCGCAGGATGGACGAACTGTACGACCTCGACGCCAGCCACAACTCTGAGATTCGATCCTCCTGGCTGAAGCTGTGCATTGATGCAGGTGAGCGCTGGGTGGGGGTTTGTGTGGGGGGGGGGGGCAGGGGGGACAACAGGCGGGGGATCTAGACAGCTGTGCATGCACGAGTGTGCCACAAGTGGTGCCAGGGTCGGCCTGTTGGCTCTGGTGGCCAAGGCGCTGTGTTAAGAGGGTCGCGCGGCACGCAAAGCGGCGCTCGATCCCGCGCCTGCTTTATGCATGCATAACTGGCCCATTTCCGCTCCATTCGTCGCGGCGGCGCAGGCGACGAGGCTACGCTGCCGCACGCCAAGGCCTTCCTCAGCGAGCAGGGGCGCATGAAGTGAGCCAGGCTGTACGGTGCTGCGACGTGTTGCCGTGCATTGCTGTGCGCTGTGCTGGTGCCAAGGCCTTCCTCAGCGAGCGGGGGCGCATGCAGTTATTGAGGCTGCAGGGAAGGATGGCCAGGCGCACTTTGAGTGCGGATTCTTGTCCCGCCTCACAGCTCTCCCCTTCCTCTCCCCCTCTCCGTCCCCCTCCTCAGGTTCCTCCGACCGCTGTACCGTGCGCTGCACGGCAGCAAAAGCGAGAAGGCTCGCCAGGTGGGCGGGTGCTGCTGCCGGGGTGGGAACCGGCAGCAACCCGTCGAGTGCTGTGAGCTCCTGTAGTACTTGTGGCACCTGCCCTGGCCGTAAGCTCCCTGCCCCGTCTTCGTTCATGCTTCGTGTCGCTGTTTCGCACTCCCATCTTCCCACTTTGCAGCTGGCCAAGGAGACGTACGAGGCCAACCGCAGCGCCTACCACCCCATCGCCGCCAAATTGGTGGCAGCCGACCTGAAGCTGGCAGAGGCGGCCTGAAGCTGCCTGGGAGCTGGTGGAGACTGGCCTGCGGCTGGCAGGCATCCGCCTGGAACCTGGCGGTCTACCGGTTTCCCCCAAGATGATGGCGGTCGACCTGAGTGTGCCCCTACCCAGGCAGAACAGGCATTGGCAGCAGCTTTCACGTGCACGCAGTGGCGCCTTGGCTGCTGCGACGCGGCAAAGACCCGGCAGCGAGGGCCCCTCGGGGCATGCCTGCTCTCTTGATGTTGCGCCACCTGCTAACAGCAACACCCGCAGCAGCTGCACTGAACATGTATACAGCCAACCTCCTTTCTGTTGTGAATGCACTCCTCAACGCGGTTCGGAAGTGATGGCCTGCATGTATCTACATGTAGTGTTTCTCCACGCAGGCCGCGACGGCACGCACCGCCACTGCCAGCCTGTGCGCTTCAAGTGAGCAGCAGCCTTCTCCTGATTTGTTTGAACATCACACAACTTACATCCCCGTTCTACAGCCGCTGGCACCTTCGGGAGCGTGCTGGCAACCAGACGCCTTGGTACGTGCGGGCGGGCGCGCCGCGGATGCAGCGTCATGGTGAGGGGCACAGCGCAGCGGGCGATGCTCTTTCCAGGGGCTGCCGGCGCGCTGTGTCCAGCCGTGCCTTAATGACATGCTCTCGCTGGCGGCAACCTGCAGCCTGCACGTGCTCCCGCGCACTGCAAGCTCTCGCGGGCCGCTGGGTCAGTTGACCCTGCGGCGCCGCCACCGCCGTGTCAGTGGCGGTGAGCAACGTGCACGCCAGCGCAAAGTCCAAGGCGGCACTCCACCCGTCCTGCGTGTGTTCATTTAGCAAATGCAGTGCAGGAGGGCCCGGTGACGCGCCCCGCCGCGGGAGAGGAGTGTGCACAGGAGCTATCGACAGGCGTTCGACGACCCAGAGCGCTCGGTGAATGACCATGAGAACGCACAAGAGCGCAGAATAGTCTCGCAAGCCCCGACCAGGCTAGGCCAGACAGTGAGCTTGGTGTCTGACTGCTGCTCTCTCAGTGGTGGCGCCCTGCTCGGGCCTTCCTGCTCTTTCAAGGAACCGCAACTGGGCTCTGTGGCGGCTCTGTAGCGGCTCTTGTCGCCATGGCCTTTGCACAGCTGCGCTTTGCCCCCGCGGCCTCGCCGGTGGCATCCAGCCGCATGGCAGCTCGCCCGGGCGGCATGCAGGTCATGAACGCTGCACGCGGGCAGCCGGGAGCTCGGGCGCGTGGGGTAGTGCGGCCGCGAGTGCAGACGTGGCGCAGCGTCGCGTGCCTTGCCTTTACGGAAGGCGGGCCGGACGAGCTATGGAGCGGTGGCGCCAGCGCCAGCCGCCGGGCCAATGAGGAGGCGGCGGGAGCGGTGCCGGCAGCGGCGGCGGCGACGCGACGCGAGGGCGAGGGCGGCGACGTGCCGCCCGCACCGCAGCCTGACCTGGTGCTTCCTGTCAAGGTGCGAAAGATCACAGCTGACATGACAGCCACGTTGGGCACCTGCAGCGCGTTCCATGCAGCTGCGTGCTGCGTTCCCGCCCTCATGCGCAAGTTGAACCGAGCGCGTGAACCCCCCGCGTCACACCCTGCGCCGCATGCCTGTACGTACTGAAGCCTGCTTTCCCTACTGTTCCCCGACCTCCCTGCAGGAGGCGCCGCCCGCCCCAAGCAGCTTCGTGTCGGGCCTGCACATCTTCAGCCAGACACTCTACGCAATGACGGCCACGGCGACACTGCTCATCGCAGTTACTGCCTTTGTCGTTCGCCTCGACGGCAAGGTGGGCAACCTGGATGAGAAGGTGGGCAAGCTGGGTGAGAAGGTGGGCAAGCTGCCCACTACGGCGATGATGAAGGAGGATCTGCAGCGCCAGCGGAAGCAGGCGCGGCGCCAGCAGAAGAAGCAGCACGAGGCGCTGCTGAAACAGCTGCAGGGCGAGCACAAGGCCCTGGGAACTTCGATGCGCACGCTGACCTGGGCCGTGGGCGGCATGTCGACGCTGCTCTTCTCCCCAACCCTCATCAAGGCCAGCACGCTGCTCGCAAAGGTGGGCAAGTTCCTCGGCATCGTTCCTTGAGCCCCTTGCATCAAATCTCAATTTTGTTTGAGCCCCTGCCCCGGCCACGCTTCTGCCCGCGCGGCCACGCCCCTGCGTGTCGTGCGCTGTAACCTGCCTGTTCCCTGTACCCCATGTCCCTCATGCATGCCTTTTCTGTACCTTTCAATTCCCATGTCCATGCCGTTTGCACTGATACTCTGCAAGTTTTACAGCACAAATGCAACCTCCAAGCACTCCACCCGTCATGCCAGCTGCGCTTGCGGTTGAGCAAATGCGGTGCAGAGGGGGCCGGGCGAGCAGGGGGATGGGTAGCAGCCCTGCATGTTGCTCAGCAGGCAACCCCTGCTGCCCGTGCGCGCACATCCTCCCGCTGGCAGCGCTGCAGGAAGGCGAGCAGTCGGGCCACCACGCTCTTGCAGCTGGGTATGAGGTGGCCGCCGGCGTGCCGCACCACAAACCGCTGCAAGGCGGGAAGGGAACCGAGAGAGAATGAGTGAATCAATGCGCCCGTGTGCGTGGGCTGTTGAGAGAGACGGGTGGGGTTGGAGGGCCAAAGCCCCACAAAGCGCTGCAGGCAGGGCGGGCGAGGGCGCAGGGCAGCGGGCGGTGGGCGGCGACGGGCACGCGGGCAGCGGCACGGTGCGCATGCAATGTGCCAAGCAGTGCCCGGCGCAGCCATCTACGCAACACTCAGCATGCAGAGGAGCCCAAACAGACGTTGCTCATTCAAACAGTGGATGCATGCCACACCTGGGTGGGGTCGAAGCACTCTGCCAGCGCAGCGCTCTCCTGCCCGCTGATCTGGCGGTCGGCGCTGCCTGCAGGCGGGGAGGGAGCGCGGGCCCCGGGAGTGGTGAGCAGCGGCCAGCAGCGAGGCCTGTCTGCAACGGCAGCAGCCGCCCATGCGGCTCTGGCCAGACGCCCCAACTTGCGGTGCCTCCCAAGCTGCACACTCGCAACCGGGCCACGCGCACCCGCGCCGTAGATGTGTAGTGTGGGTATTGGAGCGCCTCCCGCCGCCGCCGCCGCATCCAGCAGCGCCGCGTGCGCCGGCAGCGGGGAGCGGTATCCAGAGCACATGATAGCAAACCGCAGTGCGCCGGCCCCGACGCTGCCTTCGCAGGCGCCGTTGCCGCCGATGCCGCCAGGCGGGTGCTGTTCCTGCTGCTGCTGCTGCCGTGCGTGCTGCACTGCCAGCACGGCTGCCACCGCCGCGCCCTGGGAGAAGCCTAGCACGCCGTCAAAGGGCCCCTGCTCCCGCAGCACCCGCTGCAGCTCTTGCTCTGACTCTGCCCACCCTGCCGCTTGCCGCTGAAATTGGGTGTCATCCACCCATGCCGCCGCCGCCGCTGCCGCTGCCGTGCCCGCTGGGACGTCGTCCTGGCATGTGCCTGCCCGCTGCTCCTCATGCTGCGCCGCATGTTGTTCGGGCGTGAGCAGCCAGGCGCAGCGGCGCGGCATCCCGCGGCGCTGCTGCTGCAGCTGCTTGCAGGGGCTGTGCTGCCGCTGCTGGGTGCCGTCGGGTGAAGCTGCCTCCTCCTCTGCGAGCAGCTGCTGCTGTGCAACCAAAGCAGCAAGCTCAGCATCCAGCTCAGCAGCCACAGCACGCACGTCGCCAGCCTGCTGCTGCTCCTCCTGCTGCCGTTCCGCCGCTCCTGCTGCTGCTGCTGCAGCCATGCTGTCATGCGCCTGGCGGCCAGCAGATGCTGCCTCTGCACCCGCAGGCGCGTCATCGCCAGGCGCTTTGCTCCAGGCAGGCAGCGCGTGCGGCGCATCGACAAACACAAATTCGGCCAGGTCTTTCAAACGGCGGCGCAGCGCGTGGGTGCGACCCTGCAGGCAGAGTGATTACAAAAGTGGTTCGTGATGCCGCACGCCAGCAGTGCTCAAGGGTGCGCTGCTGCAGCACACGCCGCATGGACCGAACCAGCAGGCTAGTGCCAGCACTTCCCCATCCCCCGCCCACGCACAGCACCATGGCATCAAGCAACAGGCGGCATGTGCGCAACCACCCCAAGCCCCCCTCAAAGCTGCTGCCGCTCTGTCTAAACCCTGCATGCAGGCTGCTGCCGCCGCCTGCACGTCCCTGCTTGTCACACTTGCCGGCTCCAGCCATGATGTTTAAACACAGAGTGACCCACCTCAAAGCTGCGGGCGGTCTGGCGAAAGCCATGCAGGCAGAGGATGCGCAGGCGCCGGCCGCCGCTGGCCGTCGTCGTTGCTGCTCCCGCCTCCACCTGCCGCTGCTGGCACAGATCGCATCGCAGCCCTGCAGGGTTGGCGCCAGGCGGCGCCACCGGCTTGCCTGCGCTGCTGTGTGTTGCGCCGTCGCAGCCGTCGCAGACCAGCAGCAGCATGCGGCAGTCGGCGCAGCGCCAGCGGTGGAGGTAGTGGGAGCAGGGGGTGGCGCAGCTCGCGCAGCGGCCCACCACTGCAGGGGGGCGATCAGCAGCGCAGCCGTGAGGGGATGCGGTGAGCCACAGGCATGCCCAACGAGCAACAACTTCGTTCCAGGTGAGCGTCTTGCACCGTTGGGACCCTTCTGCGGCCCTGCGCCCCGCACAGCTCGACGTACCTTCGTCGCCGCCGCCCACCGCCCCGCGTTCATCAAAAACGAACAGCTGCCCTTTAAAGAAACCGCCGTCTGGAAAGGCTTCGAGATACCTTTGAATGCCTCCTGCAGCACCAGCACAAGAGGGGTGGGAAAAGTTGCGGCGGGAGCTGCGCTGTGGGCGACTGCTAGAGGGCATTTGGATGTGCTAAGATGCTGCCGGCCTACAGCGCGTGCCATTGACGTGTGCGGTGGAATAAAGTATGTGGCTGTGCAGCCGCCGCTGCAGCGGCGGGGCAGCGGCAGCGGCCGCGGCGCTGGAAGCGGCAACAACCGCTGCTGGCTAGCCAATCACCCTTGAACTGCACAGCACTAACATTAGCACATCTGCATGGTTCATCTTTGGTCCATCACTCACCCCTCCGCTGCACCACGCCGCCAGCGCAGCAGCAGCATCAGAAAATGGTTAGGCACTCGCCCTTTAGCTACACCACAACCACCCCAGCTGTTTGCAGCAGCAGCAGCACCAACAGCAACACAAGATTGTTAGCCACTCACCCTTGAGCTGCACCACATCCTGGAAGCTGGGGCCTAGGCTCTTGACGTAGGCGGATGCGCGCTCGCACCTGCCGACAGGGGGACAGGGGCAGAGGAGCAGAGTGGGAGGCGGGTCGCTGCGACTGACAGAGCGCGCGCATGCATGCATGCTCCCACCCGTGGTGTGTGGGGAGAGGAGGGAGAGGAAGGGCGCTTGGACCAGGCAGAAGAGCCTGCACTCCTGCCTGCTGCTCTGAGGAGGAGAGCAGCACGGCAGGGGCCCGACTCTTGCCGGCAAGGAGGCGCCCCCGGCAGCCCAGGGAAGCCAGCCCAGCTGCACGAGTGTCCACCTACACCAGCACCGAGCTCACCTCACGCCCCCTGTGCAGCACATCAGGATGGGCCGCCCGGCCAGGCGGTGCTGGTTGGCCTCCAGCCACTGCGGCGTGTCTGAGAAGCAGCGCACTCGAGGGTCCATGGGCTCCACAGCGGGCTGCAGGAACCGCAGAGGAGGACGAGGAGGGTATCGGGGCATGCAGTCGGACCAAGAGGAGCAGCAGGAGCAGCCACGGCAAGCCGGACGACCCCAGCATTGGACCGCCCCGCTCGCCACAAGCCACGCATGCCTCCTCACCCCAGCGAGCGCTCACCGCCTTGAAGCGCCCTATCGCGGTCTCGTACAGGTTGCGAGCGTCGATGAGCACGGGGGCCTTGCCGCCGGGCTGCCCCGCATCTACAAGATACAATATGAAGATGAAGGAGCAGACAAAGGGTCGGCAACAAGCGCACGCGAGGCTCCTCCAGGTGCATGCGCTAGGCGGGCCTGCAGCTCCGGTTGATGGGCAACCAACCATCAGCGCACTAGTGCAACCGAAACCCGACAAAGGACGCACCAAAGCTTGGCTGGACGTGCCGCCCAAAGGCACAACAGCGCGAGGGAAGCAGAGGAAAGCAGGACCAACGTGCGACCGACCTGCAGCGGCGGCCGCCAGCAGGGCGTGGAACTCTGCGGGCTCCACGTGGCGCGCGCCAGCTGGCAGCAGCCCCGCCACGTCGCCGCTGACGTCGCAGCTGCTGCAGGTGCCGGAGCCGTCGTCCTCCCGGCGCGGCTGTGGCAGCCAGTCGAGCACCCCCAGGCTGACCACCTCTGTCACCTGCTGCACCGTCAGCCTGTCAAATGCCGACCCTGCAGCGGCGGCGGCGCTGGCGCGTCCGTGTGAAGCCGCCAGTTTGAAGTCGATGGCCGGCCCCTGCTTGGCGCTGCCGAAGCGTGCCTCCACGGCCGCGGCGTGCGTGCGCAGCGCCCCCAGCGTGCCTCCCAAAGTCGCATTCAGTCCGTCCAGCGCTACCCTGATGCGGCCGACAAGGCCCAGCTGGGTGCTGAGCGCCTCGATCCACGCTGCCACCTCGCCGCGGCAGGACCGCAGGTCGCGGTAGCCATAGTAAAGCAGCACTCCCTCTACCGCCGGCGACAGGGCTTTAGCAGGGCCGCCGGCGCCGCCGGCGGCGGCGCCGCCGCCGCCGCCGCTGCCTCCAATTTCTGCTGCACCGTCATGCTCGGTGTCGGACATTGCTGGAGATGCTTCAGGAAGGGGTTCCCCTGCTGCTGCGTGTTCAGGGGGCGAGGAAGCAACGCTCTCGGGGAGGACCGGCAGGTGTGCTAGCCTCCTAGGCAGCGGTGATAGCAGTGGCGAATTGCAGCAGCGTGCAACGGATCACGGCGAGCTTAGATGAAGAAATGTCAAGCCGTGCTCCGCACGGCGACCAGTTGTGAGCCTGGGGCGCGCTCCTGCCCCTCAGTGCGCTGTCCTGATCACTTGTGCAGCACGCAACAAGGCGCGCCGCTTGCCTCGCTGGCTGTTGTTGGCTCTGCACTTCGGCGAAGCGCTTCTCACCGCTAACAGCCCTCTCGGGCCCCTTCACTGCTCCCGAGTGGCGCTCTGGGTAGAGCCGCACCGCCTATGCTGTGCAGCGCCGCCGTCGCTGGCGTCGGAGCGGCGGCGTGCGGTAGCAGCGACAGGACGCACGTGCTTGCCTCTTCCACCAGCGCGCCCACTGCCATGCTGGGCTGCCGTGGCGCCGTGGGCCGCCTGGCCAGTGCAGCGGTGGGCCACAGCAGCGCGTTGCATGCCGCACTCGGTGGCAACAGGCGAGTCTGGGATCGATCGGGGGGGGGGGGGGGGATCCTCCGTGGCAGGCGAGGCTCACCATCAACAGATTATCTGATCTTATTATCATGCGTGCGTTCCTGCAGGGCACGCTTGATGGTGGCAGAGCTGTCCGCCAATGGCAGCAGTCCCAGAAGCAGCGGCAGCGGCGGCAGCGGCGGCAGCAGCGGCGGCGGCGGCGCCGGCTCGCTGGCGGCGCGCGTCGCGGTGCGCGAGGCAGCCACCTCCGCCTTCCCGCCGCCGCCCATCGCCTTCTCTGGTGGGTGCTGCCGCAACCACGCCGGGTTTTCCAGTAGTAGCCGATGCACGGGGTGGCACTGTATTTGAATACATAGTCCTGTAATCGAAGCCACGGCGTGCCACCTTGCCGCTGGCTCACTTCCTTTGTCGCCTGCCCTCGCCGCCACCCTCCCCACTCATAAAGCAGAGGAGCAGCCTGTGTGGACCGACCAGGTGTGGGCCTCACCCCTGGACATCCGGCGCCGCGTGTTCTGCAACCGGTGCGGGCTGACCTGTGGGGGCGCTCCATCCACTCAACAACGACGCGCCTTCATCTCAATTTCGATGTCGTTGCAGCAGGAGGGGTGCATCTGCGGTGAAGCGGGATGGGTTGAACGTGGATGGGTGGTATGCATGGCAGGCGTGGCGTCGCTGCAAGCAGGTGCCCGCGCGGAGCAGCGCCCTGGCCCGCACCACCCTGGATGCGTTGCCCTGCCTGCTGCCTCGCAGGTCCCTGAACATGGCCTCCATCAGCGCGGTGGGCTTCGACATGGATTACACGATTGCCTCGGTGAGAGCTGCTGCTAATTACTGCTCCCCATGGGCTGCTGTCGACCGACGTTGCGACACCAGCGTGTGCCGCGCATCACCGCAGCTGCCACAACCCTTCTCGCCGTCCCCACGCCTCGCTCTCTCGTGCTTTCGCTCGCTCACAAACACTGCTGATTGGGAGGGAACCACCCGGCTTTACTGCTGATTGGTGCTGTCGCCGCTCCGCCCACTGCGTGCGGCAAGGTCACCCTGTGCCGCCTTCAACTGCCTTTCCTTTGCTGTGTGCTGCTGCTGCTGCTGCTGCCGCTGCTGCTGCTTCTGAGGCTGCTGCTGCTGCAGGCTGCTGCTTCTCAGGCTGCTGTATCTCAGGCTGCTGCTGCTGCTGTTGTTGCTGGTGCTGCTGCACACTTACCGCCGCCGTTGCTGCTGCTCACCGACCGCTGCCCCTCCTCCGCCACGCTGCCGTACAGTACAAGCCTGAGACGTTTGAGGCGCTGGCGCACAAGCAGACAGTGGACAAGCTGGTGCGTGCTGTGTGCTATGTGCTGCTGATGTGCGTGCTTTGCAGCCTCGCTGTGCTGTACTGGCTTGACGTGCAGACAGTGGACGAGCTGGGGCGCGCAATTGCGATGCGTGCTGCTGCTGCGCACGCTAGCATGCGTTTGTGCTGGCGCCACATGCAGAGGAGCTCCTGCAGGCGCGAGCACGTTCTACGGGAGCATGCAGCTCTCTCTGAGCCACTTCTTTCTGCGGTGTGCTCCCTGCGCGTCGCAGCAGGTCCGTTCTGTTGGCCCATCCGCGTACCAACCTTCCGCCCTTCTTCGCTTGCACCAACGCCGCTCCGCCCTGCCCTGCGCCTGTCGTGCCGCTCTGCAGGTCCGCTTCTTTGGCTACCCGGACCACCTGTACAACCTCAAGTTCGACTGGACGTACATGTGTCGGGGGTTGATCATCGACAAGAAGCGCGGCAACATGCTCAAGGTGGGCGTTTGCTGGCTCGTCGGGTTTGATGGTTGAGACTGACGCGGCAACAGCTCAAGGCGGGTCGGCATTTTCGCGTGCCGCTGGGTTTGTGTTTGTTGGGAGGCAGCTGCTGGCAGTCCAAAGGTTGGCTTCTGCCCCCCTTGCTTGGGAGGCGCCTGCTGGCACCCTATTGCTCGACAGCTGCTGCCGTGTTGCCGCCGCATGTTCCACTGCCGGCTGGGCATGCCTCCCCCCAGCCGCAACGCGTCGCACCCCCTCACGCCTCACCGCCTGCAGGCTGACCGCCACAAGTACGTGAAGCTTGCCTCCCTCTGCTTTGCGCTCACGCCACAGTGCTGCAAGTTCACCCCGTGCCGCCTCTTCCGCCCGCCGCTGCTTGCCCCCCAGGCGGATCGCCACAAGTACGTGAAGCTTGCCTACCACGGCTTTGCGCCGCTGACCCGGGAGCAGCGCATGGAGAAGTACAACAACGCAGGTGCGGCTTCTTTGTCGGGTGCAGCCTCAACGTTGGGACTGCCTGTGCAAAGTTCAGCAGCAGATCAGCAGCAGCAATAGCAGCATTAGGAGCAGCATTGGGAGCAGCACTGGCAGCACTGGCAGCAGCAGCAGCAGCGCAGCGCTCTCAACGAATGGCTTCGTCGTTCGTTCGGCCTTCCCGATGCCCTCAGACAAGCGGGAGGTTTTTGACGAGCCTGATTTCGCGCTGATAGACACGCTTTTCTCGCTGGCAGAAGCGTACCTGTTCATGCAGGTGGGTGTTGGTTGTGTATTTCGTTTGTGTGTTTGTGTCGTTGTATTGCATGGCAGCATGCCTGCCAAAGGCAGGACAAGGCAGTGCACGAGGCTGGCCATCCCCTGGCTGCTTCCTCGCGGCCGGCCGTGCACTACCCCAACCCCAAAACGCCCCCCGCCTGTCATCTGCAGTTGGTCGAATTGAAGGACGCGCCGGGCGGCTCCGGCCTGCCTGCTGGCAAGATGTATGCCGACATCTACAGGTCGGAGGGCTGCCGGCGTGGGCCCCCCACCTGCGTGCCCTGCACAGCACACGTGCTGTGCCGGACTGCGCAGCCGCGCTGCTTGCATGCCGTACCCTGCATTCTGCGCTGTGTTAGCCTGCGCAGGCTCTGCGCTGCGTCCTGTGCAGAACTTGCCTGCGCCTGCCATGCGCACTGGGCTCGCCTCCCCAGGCTCTGAGGCAGTGCAGCGCCCCCGCCGCGGCCCCCCTCCTACAGAGATGTGAGGGGAGCGGTGGACCTGTGCCACCGCGACGGCTCCATCAAGGGAGAGGTGGCAGCAAACCCTGAAAAGTGAGCGGCAGTGAAAGCGTGGGTGGGCAGGTCGGCTGGCAGCAAGCTGCGTCAAGAGGTGGCACGCACGCTCTAGCTGGCTCGAACCCGCGGCCCTCGGACGCCACCCTTTCGCCTTCCCATTTCAACCTGTGGGTTCACCCGCGGTGAATCCGTCCTGGCTTCCCTCCTGGAGGTGCTGCGTTTCGGCTGTGACCCTCCAGCCTCCCTTTCATCTATAGACGCAGCATATATCTGTGGATTCAGCCGCTCCCTCCCCCCTTCTCGTGTGGACCTGCAGGTACATCCACGACGACCCCGGGCTGGTCTCCCTGCTGGAGACGCTGCGGCAGAGCGGCAAAAAGCTGTTTGTGGCGACCAACTCGATGGTGAGGGAGGAGGGGTGCGACCGTATCAAGGTACAGGGCTCCTTCAACACACCACACGAGAACCAAACCTTGCCGGCCTTCACCCCCCCCCACCACCACCACCACACACACACACACACACACACCACCCCCACCCACCCACCACCACCACCACCACCCACCCACAGTGGGACTACACCAACGTGGTCATGAACTGGGTGTTGACGCAGCGCAAGGGCTCGCAGCGCACTCTCGACTGGCTGTCTTACTTTGATGCGGTGAGAGTTGGGGAGGCAGTGCGCTGCTGCAAGCAGCGCGTGCTGGCCCGCTGGGATGTCGCGGCTGCACCTGCTGCATGCTGCGATCGCCAGCTTGCCCTTCCCAAACGTGCTGCCGTGGTATTTGCACGCTTGCGGCAAGCGCCCCGCCTCCGGCCTGCTCGCCGAAGCCTCGGCTACCCTTCCCAAATGTGCCCCCACACCGTGTGTGCAGGTCGTGGTGGGCTGCGCCAAGCCCCGCTTCTTCTCAGAGCGCTCCAACCTGTTTGAAGTGCACACACGGGTGAGGCCAAGGGCGCCAGCTGGGGCCAGCGGCGTCGGCATCATTGCCTATTTTGCCATAACAAAACCGAAAACGTGGCCGCCCGATCCCCTGGCCCATCCCAATGACATGCCGGCAGCTACGGCGTGTTGTGCTGAAGCCAACACGTGTTGCCGTCCCGTGGCCTGCGTCCCTTGCCGGGGGATGCCATGTTGCTGCGCACTCCTTGCCCGTGTGCCGAAGACCCTCGTGATCGTATGCACGCCGCCCCTCCCTGCCCTGCTGCAGACCGGCATGCTGTGGAACACCGAGGGCGGCTCGCCGATGATTCCCATTGGAGAGGAGGACCTGCCCACACCCATCCTGGCGAGTTGCTGGCAGTGCATGGCTGCACATGGATGCGCGTGGGTGCACCTGTGGTTTGGAAGGCTCGTCCGCTTCCTCTGCGAGAGCCATGCACTTGGCGGAGCATCGCCTGCTGTCGGCCCGCCCTCCCCTCCCTCCCTCGCCTCTGACCTGCGGGGCGTTTCCTCGCGGCATCAGGCGTGCAGCATGCGCCCCGCTCTCACCGCCCCCCTGACCGTTGCCTTGCGTTGCCTGCCTGCATCCTCGCGCTCGCAGGGCTCCACCGCGCCAGCAGATGTGCAGCATGTGCCTGGCGAGGGGGCACGAGTCTTCCAGGGGGGATACTATCTAGATGTGAGTTGCTGCCACCGCGCGGGACCGCCGTGCATGCAGTTGTACCGCTGTGCGTTCAGCGCTGCCGTTGTGCATGCACGGGCTGTTGCGTTGTGGGTGCGTGGAAAGCAGCCGGGTGCGTGTTGCGGAGGCCAACAGCTGGCGGCCTCCCTGCTGCTGCCGCTGAAGACGTGTGCCGCGAATGCCATCTGCTGTGTTACACCCGTATGCTGCAGCTGCACAAGATGCTGGGGGTGTCCTCAGGATCGGAGGTGCTGTACGTTGGAGACCACATCTTTGCAGGTAGGTACAGGACACACAACTGCTCGCAGGGTGTGCACATGCCTAGGATAAGGCATGGCTGGGTTTGGAGGGGGTATTCGAGCGCCCGCCGTGAACATCTCTCACCATTCTGCCCATGCAGACGTGCTGAAAAGCAAGAAGGCGCTTGGGTGGCGCACGCTGCTGGTGGTGCCTGAGCTCGACGCTGAGCTTGAAGTGCTTGGCGCGTGCAAGGTGCGTGGTTCGCAGTGGCTGCAAGCTGGCCCGGCGGCGGCCAGTGGCCATGTCACGCCATTGGATGCGCAGCCATCGGGCTGCTGGTTGTGCCTGAGCTGGATGCAGGTTGATGTGTTTTCGTGTGAACTGCGGGTGCCGCCACGCAGTCCTCCCACCCCACCCCACCCCACCACCCGCGCACGCACACACACGCCTGTGCCGAGCTGCTCCTTCTGTCTCCCCGCCATTGGCTGGGCGTCTCCAGAGCGGCATGCGCAAGCTGCCTGACTCCCCATGCGCCCGCTGTTGACTGGGCCTCTGCAGAACAACATGCGTGAGCTGCGGGTGCTGCGCAAGCAGCGGGATGCGTTGGATGACCAGATCCAGCGGCTGGAGTGGCAGACGGCTGAGGGCAGCGGCGCCGGCGGCATCAGCAGCGAGGAGGAGGCGACGGCGGTGGCGGAGATGCTTGCCAACCTGAAGGAGCAGGCACGCTTGGGTGTGTGTTAGGGAGGCCAGGGGGTGCTAGCGAGGGATTGCGTGTCGCCGACGTGCTGGACGTTTGGCAGCCTCAAGTCGTTGGGGCCGTTCCTGCCCCGACTCACGTCAGCCTGCGTCGCCGGCACCGGCACTGGCACCGGCCCCGCTCCCCGCCGCCTCCCACCCCTGCCTGCCCCTCTGCCCCGACCCCACCACGCCTACCTTCTGCAGGAAGACAGCCTGCGGGCACGGCACCGTGCGCTGCTGCGCAGCCACCACGAGGGATTCCACCCAGGTGGGTGGGTGGGGTGTGGCGGCAGCGGTGTGGGGCGCTGCTCGCCCGCCCCGCCAACACGCTCTGCCGAGCAGCGTGCTGTGTGCTGGGCGCACGACTCCTGCACGCAATGCCCGCACGGCCGCAACGCCAGCTGCTGAGTAGCCTGCCCTTGCGCCCCGCCTGCAGTGTGGGGCCAGCTGATGAAGACGGGCTACCAGAACAGCCGCTACGCGCACCAGATGGAGCGGTGAGGGGTTGGGGTGGGACCGGGCAGGGCAAGTTGCAGCTGCGGTGGTGCATGCTGGAGGTGGTTGCCTGCGGAACGTCGGCTGTGCTGGCAGCAGCTCCCCTCCCTGCCTTTGCCGTCGACGACGGCCCGCCATGCCTGCCTGTGCCAGTGCCCGCCCAACACGAGCCTTCTTCTGGTCCTCCCCTGTACTCATTGCAGCTTCGCTTGCCTCTTCACCAGCCACGTCAGCAACCTCATCTTCTACTCCCCCCTCAAGTCGTACCGCGCCAAAGCCGACGTGATGGTCCACGAGGACGAGCTGGCTGGCAGCGGCGACTGGTAATAGCATCGCTGCCGCCGTGATGATGCGCCGACCATCGGCAGCTGCTGGGCCGCCCTTGGCCTGCCCCGCCAGCCACGGCTGGCGAGCAGCACTGGGATGCCTGCCCGCTGGCACGGTGCACGAACTGAGCTGGCCGGCAGCGGTGAGCGGTGGCACACCTGCCGCACCTCCAGAGCAGCAGCGCCGCCAGCCCTGCCGCCTGTACAACACACCCCCTCTTGTATTCTTCCTCCCTCCAACTGCCTCTGCTTTACGAGTGCAACAAGGTGCTGAGCGCCCCGTCCGTCTTTCCATTCGCCTGTGTGTCTGCGTATGCGTGCCCCTCTCACTCTTCCAGTCCGCCTGCGCTTGTGCCTGGCCCTTTGATTCCCGCCGCCCTTTGTACCAATTCCGGCCCGCCTGCAATTGAACGTGCAACACTGAGCCACCCCTTTCCTCCTGTAACCGATTTTGTTCGCCCACCGGGTTTACGAGTGCCGAGGCGCAGGCAGCTGCAGGAGGGGGGGCGTCCGTGCGCTACGGCCCGCCAGCAGGAGCGGCGGCGGCACACTGCATTTCTCATGTAGCTTTGCGGCGCGCCGCCGGTCCTGTCGCTTTATTCTGCATCCATGTGCCGTCTGGTGCGCTCGGCACCGCTTCCCGTGCTTTGCCCTCGCTCCCGTCCTTCCGCACTCGCGGAATATGGCCGCCCAGCCTTCCGCAGCCGCGAACGCTTGATTTCAGAGCACGAAGGAGGTGCATACTGACCCGCGGCGCACACCTCTTGCAACGGCGCTTGCCGTCCTGGCCCTCGCCGTCGTCGCGACCGCCGCTGCCACCGCCGCTGCACTAGACGAAGGTGAGCGTTGCACCGGCTCTGCACATGTGTTGAGACCTCGTGACGTCTAGAGTTCCTGACTCGGCTGCCCTCGTCTGCCGCAGCTGCCATCCTGCGCCGGCTGAGGCACGCTGTGGAGGGAACGCCGTTGGCAATCCACCCGCAACCTGCCGCCGACGCGCCGCACTGCACCTGGACTGGAGTGAGGTGCAACAACCTGGGGCGCGTCACTAGACTGTAAGACTCGACAAAGAGGGATGGAAGGGGCGGGGCATCGATGAATGCAGAGCACGACCCACCTGCGCCGCCTGCGGCCCTCGGCACCCGCGCCACACGGCGCCGCACCGGCTGGCTGTGCATGCGTGCCCGTTGCGTGCGCTGCGCCGGCGTCAGCGTCGACCAGCCTCTGAGGCCCTCCTGCCAGCTGTGCTGCTCAAGCGTTCACGTTGACACCCTCTCTCAGGCACCTCCGCTGCAGGCACGTTTTGGATGCGCGGCAGCGCAACCTGCCCGGCCGTGCGGCGCCAGCCACGCCTGTGGACCAGCTGTGCGCCGTGCTGCGCCTGCCGGCAGAGCTGGCCCAGCTGCAGGTGGGCGCTGCTTCTGGGCGCCTGCGCATGACCCCTCCACGCACCTTTCAGACTCCAGACTCCAGATGACGTCACAAATCACATCTCGTCACAAAACAAGGGTTGCTTGACTTGTCCTTCCCAGGCCTGCCCCGCCCCTTGCAGTGGTTGGAAACGTTGGACGTGGGCAGGGCGCGGCGCGTGGCGATCCCACAGCAGTGGGGCGCGCCCGGCGCGTTCCCTCGCTTGACTGTGTGAGTGGCGGCGAGCCACCTGGCCATGCCTCCCGTGCAGGCTGTCGCACGGCTCGTCTGCTGCAGGCTGTTGCACCCGAGTGACAGCGCGCAGCGATGTTGAACGGTTGAAATGAGAAGTAGCGCGCGCCCCCCCCCCCCCCCCCCCCCCGCGCTGCCCCCGCTGCAGGCTGCGGGTGGATGTGACCGACAGCCTGGCAGGCCCCCTGCCGGCGGTGCAGCCAGGGCCGCTGCCCCAGCTGCAAGAGCTGCGCATACACAAAGTGGAGGCAGTGGGGCAGTAAGAAGCGCCCAGTGCTGGGTACGCCTGCGGCGACGGCTTCCAACGCCGGTTGAAAGGCCTCCCTGCCAGCTGGGGCGCCGCCCTGCCGCGCCTTCGGTCTTTGGACCTTACGGGTCTCAGCGTCCAGGAGCCCCTGCTGCAGGCGTGGCTGCGGCCCGGCAGCTGGCCGGCGCTGGAGGAGCTGTGAGCGCTGGGTGACGGCGGGTGGCTGGGCCTGCTGCAGCATGCGCTGCCATGTGCGGTGTCTCGACTGGTAGTGCCCACCTCAGCCTCCACTGCACTAAACGTGTTTTGCCTCCATGGTCCCCTCTCCTGCAGCATGCGGGGCCACCCGGGCTCTCACGGGATGCTCCTTCCATGGTCCCCCCCCCCCCCCCCCAATGCAGCACGCTGTCTGCGGCCAACCTGTCGGGTCCGCTGCCCCCGCGGCTCTTCAGCGAGCACCCTCGGCTGGCGAAGTTCGCGGTGAGCGCAGGGGCGCTGCCCATCCCTGCCTCTGCCCCTTGCGCCCTGCCGCGCAGGTCAGGCCGTGCCTCTCCGATGCCTCGGGCTCACCCATATCACCACTGCAATGGCCCATCCCCCTACCCGCCCCCCCCCCCGGGCCCCCCCCCCCCCCACACACACACACGTGCAGCTTGACCGCAACGCATTCAGCGGCACGCTTCCCGCGGAGTGGGGCGCCTCGCAGGCAGCGTGGCTGCAGCTGTCCGGAAACCCCGGCCTCGCCGGCACCGCCTTCCCCCCGGCATGGCTGACACCCGGCGCAATGGCCAGACTGGCCACCCTGCTGCTCAGCGGCAACAGCGGCCTGGCAGGCACCCTGCCCGCCAACCTCTCCTGGCCCGAGCTGTGGACCTTGTGAGCGTTGCATTGCCTGGCATGGCGGCCTGCCGCGGTAGTGTTCTGGAGGTTGCTTGCTTGGGTGCCGTTGCTTTTTTGCTGCCTGCCTGCCTGCCTGTCTGCCTGCCTGCCTGCTTTGCCTGCCGGCCCCCGTGCGTCCATCCCGTGCACGCAACATGCGCGCCCAACCTCGTCCGCTGCAGGCGCCTCGACGGCACAGGCGTGCGGGGGTCCGTCCCCCCAGAGTGGTGCCATGCGCCGTTCCTGCAAAGCCGCGAGGGCGGTGCAGGCGTGCTATACATGTGAAAGAGTGGGCGGTGCTGCGCGGCGGGACTGCGCAGCCACGGTGTTGCGTCCTGCAATGGTGTCGCATCTGTGTCGGATGCAGCCAGTGATGCCAGCGCTTGGCCTGGAGTGCGCGCACAGCATGCATAGCTGTGCTAAACCCGCCAACTTCTCGACGTGCCCCCTGGGTGCGCAGAGCTGCGTTGCACACCGCCATTGCCAGTGGTGCACCGACGTGCGCTCATGGGAGAATTGAGCTCCACAAAGACTTCTTGCCGGACCCCAGCGGCGGCACAGCAGTCTCTACCAGCTCCCTGCCAGCGGCAGCCCGTGCGCTGGCGGTGGGGCTGCCGCTGGCTGTGCTGGGCGCGGCAGGCGTGGTGGGCGGCGTGCTGTGGCGACGCCGGCTGCAGCGCCGGCGCCTGGGCGCGCTGAGCCTGCAGCGCGTGGATGGCAGCGCAGTTGCAGACGCTCTTGGCGGTGTCCGTGACTGCGCCCAGTGCCGGTTCCCTTTGCTCACCCGGCAGGGCAGGATTGAGGCTCTCCTGCGCTCGGGGCTGGTGCAGCCCGAAGGCAGCGCCAGCATCACGCTCGTGCCGCTGGACCGCCTGCCGCAGCTGCTGGCACATCACCTGGTGTCCCTGCGGCGCCACCCGCCACCCAATAGCAGCGTCGGCTTGCGGCGGGGCAGGCAGCTCACTGGAGACTGGCTGGAGAGGGCGGCGCTGCTCCCTGGCGTGCTGGGGAGCAGCGGTGAAGGGGGGGCTGCGGCGCCGGCGGGCCGGCGGTGGCAGCTGCCGAGCGAATCGATGCGGCTGCCGCCTGGAGAGCTCGAGGTGTGTTCAGGGTCGGGTTGGGGATAGATAGATCGAGTCGATGGGTTCCCGGGGCCAAGGATCCCATGCACGCCCCTGTGCTGTGAGCACCGCGTGTCGTGCCGCACATCGTGAGCTGGGCATTCCAATTAATGCGGAGAAGAGGCCTTCCCTTGCCCCTGCAGTTTGAGGTTGATGGGAGCGGGTGCCAGATCGAGCTGGGGCTCTGTCGTGTACTGTCGTGTACTTGGCACGCCTCGGCGGGGCACCTGTCGCTGCAAAGGTGGGCCCGGGCTGGGCTGGGCTGGGCTGGGCTGGCGGCTTGATGGGTGGAGAGCAACGCGTCGGCGCAGCACCACCATACCGTGCAAAGCATCTCTGCCAGCCCCACAAGGCCGGCCCGACTCTGCTTTGCGCTGCCTTGCCCTGCCCTGCCCGCCCTGACCACGCCGGCCTGCCTTGTACTAACTTCTGGTCTCTGCCCGCCCTGGCAGGTGTACGCTTTGGACCCTGGGCTAGCTTCCCAGCAGGTGGCGGTGGAACAAGCGCTGCACGAGGTCTCTCTGATGCGCATGTGCGCGCACGAGCGTGTAGTGCCTCTGCTTGGCGTGGCGCTGAAGGCGAGTGGGTGTCACAAACGTGCGGCTGCATGCCGGGTTGGGCCGTGGACCTGCAGCAGCCCCTGCTCAAGGCACTCTCCCTGCCTGCAGCTGGCTGCAACCTGGTTGTGATGCATGGGGTAGCACTCCTGCTGGATGGATCACATCTCGTACAGCACTGCTCCAAAGCGACCCTCCTACCTTCGCCAGCCATGCTTGATGCAGGGCCCGTTTGTGGTGCTGGCGATGGCGCTGATGCCAGGCGGCAGCCTGCACGCTGCGCTGTCGATGCGCAAGCACACCGTGGACCTGCGCTGGGGTGTCCGGTGCATGCCGCGCTGCGCTGCCTGCTGCGCCGCCTGCTGCGCTGCCTGGCAGAATGCTAAATGCTCGCTCGCCTGGCCCCCCCTCAGAATGCCGCGGTGCTCGCTGCGAGCCTCCCACCGTGGCCTCCAGCTTTATGTGTCAACTAGCCAACCAATAACAGCCATCCGAAATGCCTCTTCGTCTGCTGCAGGGGCGCCCAAGTGGCGATCGACGTGGCAGAAGCGCTCGCCCACCTGCACTCGCAAGGCGTCATGCACAGCGAGCTGAAGGCCAGGTGAGGGCGCGGCAAAGAAGGCCGGCGTCCTCGCCAGCACGATGTTTCGCAGGACAGCTTGCTCCGTCGGTCGTTTGGCCTCACCGGCACCCGTCCCTCCCCCCTGCGCTCCTGCCGCAACGTGCTGCTGTCGGCAGACCTGCGGGCGTCGGTGGCAGATCTGGGGGCGGCGCAAGTGCTGGGCAGCAGCAGCGCCGCCAGCACAAACGGCTTTAGCCTTCTGCACGCCGGTAATAAGGCCTGCGCCGCTCGCCTGCCAGTGCTGCTGCTGGCGCTGCTGCGTGCCGGCTCTGCTGCTGTGGTAGCCGCCGCTATTGTGCTGGTTACTGCACAGCACCGGGGAGGTCTGGACAGACGGACGTTGCTGCTTGCCGGCGCCTCGAGTTCTTGCTGCATAGCGCTTCGTGTTGCATGGCACCGCCTGTGCCGGTGATCGCCGCCCCCCCAACCCGCCTGCTGCCCGACGCTCCATCCTGTGCAGCGCCAGAGCAGCTGCTGGGCGAGCGGTGCACGCTCGCTGCTGACATGTATTCTCTGGGGGTGCTGCTGGCAGAGCTGCTGAATCAGCAGCTGCAGAAGAAGCGGCGCGAGCTGGTGCTGCCGGGCGCGCCCCAAGACTGTCCGCAGGTTGGCATGTGTTGTGCGCCTGCTGCTGCGTCGTGCCGTGTGCGCCACGTCGCGCTGTGTTGCAGCACTGCGCCAGGCGCACTGCCGACGCGGATGGGTCAGTGTGGCACATCGTGGCGCCTGCCAGTGCTTGCAGCATCCCTACTTACGACTCTCCTGCCCGCCTCTTGCCCGTGCAGGAGGTGGTGGCGTTGGTGGAAGCCTGCCTATCACCCGACCCTGCCGCACGGCCGAGCGCAGGCGAGGCCCTGCGCCGCCTCCGCGGTGCCGCGGCCGCGGCGGCAGCGGCGCCAGCACCGGACAGGGGCACTTCGTCATAGAAGCCCATGGTACAACGAACACGTGTTATGGTGTTATCCCTGCACACAAAGCTGCGCCTTCAAGGTTGCGGCGTAATGCGCTCCATGTTCCAAGAAGTGCTGCGTACAGGCGGTGCCATGAGGGGCCGCCACTGCTGCATCTCTCTCGCATTCACATCGCATCATATGTGTCGCTCTGCTCATTCTGCCACGCAGCCCCGCACGTCTCTGTTTGCTCTGCTCTGTGCAACAGGTGCAAAAGTCACAAACCGGCGTGCACCGGCAGGGCAGGCAGGGATTGGATCGGGCGGTGTGTGTGGATTGATATTGCGATAATAGTCCACGCCCTGCGCACAACCGCTGCTTGATATTATCAGGGTTCCGGAAGGCGGGCAGAGGGTTTAGAAGGGGCAGACGGAGAGTCAAAATATGGTGGTTCGTTTTGGGTGGCAGGGGGTGCAAGGCGCACAGCGTTCAAAGGGCGTTAACGCAACACAAGGCACTAGGGTTGGCAGTACTTGCAAAGTCGGTGGTACGGCTCGAAAAAAGGAAGCAGTATGAAGCAGGAGGCGACTGCTCAAAAGGGTTATCAGTCGCTGCTCACGACAGTCAAAATGGGTGTCGCTCAGCGTGCCCAGCGTGCTCGCTGGCCGGCCATCTGCGGGCGTTTGCCCGTGGCGGCTCAGCGGCGGCGCGAGGCCTGAGGCGCCTCAGCAGCAGCGCTAGCAGGCCCAGCAGCGCCGCTGTTCATGTCTGGGACGCCACACAGCAGCGCCAGGCCAGCTGTCAGCGCCGTGCCCAGGCAGGCACCAGCCAGCACGTCAGAGCACCAATGCACGTCTGCCAGCAGGCGGCCCGCCGCCGTCGTCGCCACGCCCGCGCTGCACAGCTGCCAGCGGCGCTCGACCAGCCAGGCAGCCGTGCGCTGCGCTGCGTTGTGCTCGCCCGGCGCCGAGCGGCCTTCCTGCTGCTGCTGCTGCTGCTCCTCCACAACTTGCAGCGCCGCTGGCAGCAGCACAAAGAGCAGCGTGCCACAGATGAATGCGGCAGCGGTGGTGTGGCCGCTGCAGGCAGCGGGCAGCAGGTTGGTTGGGAGGCAGGGGCGGGTTGGGCTGGGCTGAGGCGAGGCATGCGGCAGCGTTCCAGGCGCCGCTGTACACAAGCACGCTTTGCTGTACAGCTGGCATGTGCGCTGGCACTCGGAGTACGGGTGCAGTTGCAGAGGGTGAAGCCCCCTGCATGCGCCTGCGCCTGCGTCACATGCGACGCTCCCGACGCGCCCACACACCGACCTACCTGGGGAAGGCATACGTGTGATGGTGCTCCGAGGGGCGCACGCGGTGGAAGGCCTGCTTGAGCGTATCCACCAGCGCCGGGTCGGCGCGCCACATGCGCCCCCCGCCCAGGCAGTAGGCCGCAGAGGAGAGGCCCAGCAGGCCTGCCAGGCGGGGGGAGCGCGCAGAGACTGCGACCGCCGCGACGCCCAGCCAGCCAGCAAGGCCGCAGGCGATGGACGCGTCGGAGACCAGCTTTCCTGCGGGGCCAGCGGGGTGACAAGGGACGCAGGGTCGACTGAAAACGGTCACGAGCAGCGCAGGAAGCGAGTAGAATAGAGAGAGAGGGAGTGCGGGGAGGGACACCTGCGAGCCTGCAGCGTGGTGCACGGCCTGCAGCGCTGCGCACCTGCCATGGCAGGTGGAGGGGAGAGTTGGGCGGGCAGGGGCATGACGAGGGAGTAGCGGAGCGCAGGGCAGGGGGCGCTGCGAGTGGTGGGTGGCAGGCAAGTGCGGGATGTGAAAGCACACCTCCCTCAGGCACAGCGTGCCGCAGGCTCACCCGCCAGCAGGCCCTGCAGCTCCGCCGACCACGCGGCGCTGCTGCTGGAAACCCAGGCGTGCACAGAGGCGTCGAGGTGCTGCAGCAGGTGCGGCGCCGACGGCGGCGCAAACTCGTTGGCGGCGACGGCGGTGAAGGCGGCACCGGCCCCCAACAGCACAGTTGCTGGAGGCAGCGCCGGCTCCTGAGCAACCGCCGCCCGCTGCTGTGTCGTAGGAGCGCCCAACAGCGAGCTCAGGCCGACGTCAGAGCGCTGGGCGGCCTGGGGAACCGCCGGGCCTCGCTTGCGCGCCCCTGCGTGCTCGTCTGCGGAGCATGTGACGTTCGGTCGAGTTGCCAAAGACCGTGTGGCCGGGGCGCGCGTCAAACGAGGCGACGACAACATGGTGCTCTGCAGACCAGGCGCTGCTAGACGAGAGACCTCCTTTCCCAGTTTGTGAGACTGCGGTGGAGCCCGATTAGCCGCGTGAGCAGCGGGGTATCGTGCTCGCATCATGCTTTGACCGGGCGGCGCCGCGGGGTGCGGGACGACTCGCTGATGGTGCGCTTCGTGCTGTTGCGGCAGCGGCTCTGCACCATAGCCATTTGGGTGCGACCAACGGATGCTCAAGTGTGCGAAAGCTTTCGGTGTGTGTCGCTTGCCGGGCTGGCAGACCCTGTGGCTCACTCGGCTCCGCCGGCGCCGGCGCCTGGCGTTGCGCCGCAGGCGGCACATCCCCGCCTTGTTCTGGAAATCCATCCTTGCACGGGCGCCACTCTTGGTATCATGTGACTGGACAGACAGCGCAAGGGGCTCGATCCCCGCAGCGGTGCGAGGATATGCAGCTGTGCGCACCGTCCAGCTCGGGCTCCCGCTGTGCGTGCTGCGCTGGTCACTCGCTCCATTACCTTCCTAGCCTCCTAGAGCCGCCAATTGCGGCTGCACACGATTCTCCACTCCACCCAGGTTGCGCAACGACTCTCACAAACACAGCAGCACGCCAGCCCTCCTTCGCCACGGGCAGCTCGAGGGTTTGCGCGTTTGTCCGCCACGCCACCAGCTCGCAAGCGCCCAGCATCACCACCGTATCGACAGCATGGCAGCTAGCCAGCCGCTGGGGCTCCTAGAGGTGAGAGCGGGCTCTGTGGGCCGTCAGTCATCGTCGTGCCGCCTTGCTCGACATCCTTCCGCTCGGCCTGGTGCGCTTCTGAGGATATTGGGCGTCGAATTTGAAGGCCGCAGGGACGGGTCCCCAGCAGCTTACTCAACGCAATTTTGCCTTTTGCGCGCGCCGCAGGCTCCTCTCCTGGGCCAACGCCAGGCCGATGACGAGTGCGAATGCGCTTGCGTGCTGGCATCGCTGCGTTTTGTGGCGCCTGCACCGCCGGCGCAGGTGGTGGAGCCGCGGCGCCGCCCCGCCGCGACCGCCTCCGCCTCGCACGATCCCACCGACAGCGAGGGAGAAGGTGCGCAACCAAGGGGCTGTTTGTGGGTGGGTGGTCGATCCGCTGCGAACTCGCAAGACATGATGGCTGACCAGCTGGCCATGCGCCGTGCGCCGCTGCGCTGCCGCTGCCACGCCGCCACCGATCCTCCCTGTTCCCTTTGCAGATGTTGAGTACCGCCCAAGCAAGGTCCGCGTGATGCCCGCCGCCTCCTCCAGCAGCCCCACCGCTGCCCCACTGGCGCGCCGCACGTACACCTGGCGCGGTGTGTCCACCAAGCGAGCAGAAAAGCAGCGGCGGCAGCTGGAGGCGCTGGCGGCGGCGCAGGCGGGCGCCGCTCCCGGCGACGCCGCGGCCTCTCCCGCGGCCAGCAGCGGCAGCGCGGGCAGCACGGGCATGCCGTCGCCCACCGCCGAAGCGGCGGCGGCGGCGACGGCACGTGCGACGCAGCTGGTTGCAGCGCAGGCGGAGGACAGCGGCAAGGAAGGGGACCGCGATTGGGCCGCGCTGACGACCTGGCTGCGGTGAGCTGAAAGGCAGGCGATAAGGGTTTCTCAGTTTGTTTAGGATTTTCTCAATTTGTTTAGGATTGAAAGAAGAACCCTTGCCACAAGACGTAGCGAGCGTAGCAGCAGCAGGGTGCAGAACAAAGGGAACGCACGGCGGCGGTGCAAAGGGGCGGCGAGGCTGCTGCTGCTGCGCAACCCCGTAAGCAGTATCCTACCTACCACCCCTCGCTTACTCCCCCCCCCCCCTTCCAGGATGAACATCCACAACCCTCGCACTGCCAAGAAGGTCGTCCTCTTTGTCGGCACCCGCGACGCCGCCACCGGGCGCTGGGCCTTTGGCCTCAACCCGAGGCTCAGCTGGGCAGACGTGAGCCCCGACGCGCGGCGCCGCCTGCGCCACCTGCCAGACGAGGCCGCCAAGGCCTTCTCCCGCAAGTACCGCAGCCGGCCGCCTGCCGACTGGCGCCTGAAGAGCCAGGTGGGGGTGGACAAGGAGGGGCTCGGTCGTGAGCTTCGTGGCTCCACAGGATCTGGCCGGAGCGGGGGAATGTATGGGCGGGGCCGGAGCTGCTGGCAGACGGCGTGGCACGCCGTCTGCCGAGCTGCGCTGCTTGCTGACCCCGCGCCGTGCCCCCCCGTGCCCCGTGTTGCTTCCCCCCCTTGCAGAAGTACAAGCCACCCAACTCCTCCCAGTCACACCTGGTGCTGCTCGACGATTTGGTGCTCACACTGCACGCCCTCTGGCAGCAGCACGAAGGCGCCATCGCAGCAGCCACCGCCGCCGCCGACGCAGCAACAGCGGCGCCGCAAGGCAGCAGCGAGGCAATGGCAGGCGGGGACGCCGCAGCCAGCACGGGCGACGCCGGCAGCGCAGGCGGCGCGGCCAGCTCTGGCGCGCACAGCGCGGCTGCTGCCGCCGGCGACGACCAGCTCGCGAGCTGCGGCACCAGCGCGCCGCAGCAGCCGCAGCAGGCGCCGCGGGCGCAGCAATAGGGAAGCACCTTTCGGTTCTTTGCCATTGATTTCATGAATGACACCTGGGGATCCCCTGCATCCCCTGGCTTTTTCGCCTCCCTCCACCGGCAGTCCCGCCGCTGCTTGGGTGATTCCCAAGACAGGGCTGGTGCCTTCAGGAAAACCTCTAGAGCCTGTAGCTTTGGTCGCGGCAGCTCCTTGCGTTGATTGTCCCTGCCTTCCCTGGCCATGCCTTGAAACGTCCGAAATCCCCTCAACTGCCTGCGCTTGAAGCGCCGTTGCGCCGCCGCCGCGCCGCCGCCGCCCCCCCCACCCCCCCACCCCCCCCCCACACACACCCCCCCACACACACCCTTCCCCATAACCCTTTTCCGGACGGCCCCCGGCGCGTGCACTTTTTTGCCGGCCCGGCGCCATGCCAAAGCCCCACTTTTGTTTACAACCCCCAGTTTTCAGCGCATTTTTCCCTTTGCACCATCCGCACTGCCCACTAGCTTGTCGCACTCTCCTCCCTGCCTCCCGGCTCTGTCACCCCTCGCTGCCGCCGCCGCCGCTGCTGCGCGCCCCCCTTCTTCCCTGCTCCACTCGGCCCCCTCCCCTAACTAGTTTCCACGGTTCATGCCGGCGGCCCCCGGCTGAGGTTGCCACGAGCAGGCAGACCTTTGAATGCACCTTTAAAAACTGCAACCATCATGCGACTGTATTTGACAGCGTGCTGCAGGCTGCAAGTGGTTTTGACAAGGAGACTGAGCACGTACAGCGTGGGTTGTGGTTAAGCCGCGCCCACAGCCGCTGTTGCTGCTGCCTGCTCTGCCGCTTTGCCCTCGCCGCCCTGCCGCCGCCCGCGCCGCCGCCGCCCGGGCGCAGCACCTGCCACGGCCGCCGCTGCTGCTGCGCCGGTTAGGGCGCTACCGCTGCTGCCGTTGCCGGCGTGCTGCAGCGCGGCAGCCACCGCCGGCGCGACCTCCGCCTCCCCGGCCGCCCCCTCTGCTGCCTCGCTGGCCGTCCGGCTGCTGCTTGCAGAGTCTGCAAGCATGCTGGCGGGCTGCTTGGCATCGTTTGTCAGGCGCAGCAGCACGGGCTGGCTGAAGAGGTGCTGCCGCAGGCGCACGCCGGCCAGCGCCAGCAGGCGGCGGGACGCGGCATACTGCTGGTCGCGGCTGCAGGGAGGCGGAGCGGGGCTGGGTGGTAACCTTGCAGCGGGGTGGAAACGTAAGCTGTCGCGACGCGCCCCGCCCCGCCTTGCTTGCCCTGCCCCTCCCAACCCACGCAGCCTCCTCCCCCCAGCCTCCCCCCTCCCTTTTGTGCCACCACCACCTTTGCCTCACTTGAAGCCGCCGCTGATGGGGCTGTCGGACCGCGGCGGCTGCTCCTTTGCTTCGTGAAACACGACCTCGCGTATGCCCGCCTGCATGCACAGTTGCGCGCAGGAGTGAAGTACGACCATGGGGGCGCGCAGCGGCAGAGGCGCAGCCGCAGGCGGGCGTCTGCTGTGTCGACGAGGCAGCCCCTTCCAGATGCCGGCCAGCACACCGTTGATGACCCCCCCCCCCTCTCGCCTGGATCATCAGCTTGGCGCACTCGTTGCAGGGGAACATGGTCACGTACACCCGCGCGCCCGCCACTGCAGCTCAGTCATTAAAGGGGGGGTGGGATGAGGAGCAGGGGAGAGGGCATGTCAGGAGGGGGGTTGTTCACGTCCATCACTCCGAAGGCAGCACAGCGGCGGTGCTGTCTGGCGTCTGGCTGGAGAACCGTGTTTACTCATCATGGCAGCACTGTCGCAGCCCCACCACCCACCCGAGGCGCCGTTCTTGTTGAGGATCGCGTTCATTTCGGCGTGGCACACGTAGGGGTACTTTGTTTCAAGGGGGTCCCCCCGCTGCGACTTCTTGGCCCAGGGAAGCTGCAAGGAAGCCACCGGGGTACGGCAGGGAGGGGGCGAGAATGATGGCAAGGGTGCAGGCACCAGCGCCGCTCTACACAGGCAGCACGCTGCTGCGTCGCCCCTGTCTGTTGCTGCGGGTGAGCCCTGCCGCCCCGCGCACCGCCGCGTCGGAGCAGCCACGAGGGAAGCCGTTGTAGCCAATGCCGCAGATGACGTTGCTGTCGTTCACTATGCAGGCGCCGACCTGCAAGCATGTTGCCACATCAGCTTCCCATGGTGCGGTGAGCGGTGGCGCGGCAGCAGCACGCGTGCGGCGCTTCCGACAGGGAGGGCACGGCAGGCGTCCGGCGGCAACAGCAGCGGCAGCTCGCAAGGCCGTGCATGTGGCAGCAACAAAGCAGTCGCGGCACCCGCCTGCTTTACTGGATCCTTGGAGCGCTGCGCTGACAGGAAGGCCACCGCCATGAAGTAATCGTCCCAGGAGAGGGCGCTGCAGGGAGAAGAGGAGGGCGCAGGTGAGCGAGTGCCGGTTGGCGGAACGGGGCGGCGGCGGCGGCGCGACCTCCCCAGCTTCCTGCGCCGCGGCGAAGCGCTCACGCACCCAGCTCGAGGTGAATGGTCGAAAGGATTGGCGGCTGGCTGCGGCAGGGCCTCCCCGTTTGAGTGCGGGGCACATGCAGGCGCAGTGTCAGCCTCCAGCGCCCGTTGCTCGGCCTGTTGCCGGGCGGACAGCAGCCGCAGCGCCGTCAGCGTGAGCAGCGATGACCCCAAAGCCGAAGCGGCTGCCACAAGCAGCAAGCTGCCGGAGCCCGCCTCGCGTGCCATCCCGCTTGCAAGGAGTGGGTTTTGGGGGGAATGACGGGAGGTCACAGCACTTTGCACCTATCACAATGAACCAAGCACCCGGGACAGCCCGTGAGCAACCCACCGCGGCGGCCTGTTGACATGACATCATGCGCCCTTCGTCGTCTCTCGGCTTTTTTCGAGGTACGTCGATGCCACTACATTACAAAGCAGGTGCACATTCATTATTCATAGATGGAGTCTTGCGACTTGGAAGGCTGGTGCGCGCGACAGCAAAAGGGCGGGGCCGGCATACAGGAGCGAAGGGACAGGTAGGCGAGGAGGGGTGGGAAAATAGGGGGGAGGGATCTGGGGGGCTACAGACAGAGAGAGCATAAGGTCGCACAGAGTTCAGTGCAACGGGTCGACGTGAAGACAAGGGAAGTGCAAAGGGACAGCAGGGGTGGGGGCACAAGCAAGGGTCGTCGGCAGCCGGCGGCTGAGGTCAGCAGGCGAATCACGCACCCAGCGACCGCGCCGATCGCGCAGCAGGCGCAGCACCGGCCGCTGGCGTCGGCAGCCATTGCGCCTCTCAGCTGGCAAAGCGTTCGTTCTTGAAGATGCGCCCGGTCTCGTCATCCAAATAGGCAGCTGTCTTAAGGTCCAAGTGCTCAAAGCGCACGCTACCAATCAGCCGCTCCGGCAGCTCCTCGTCGCCCTGCAAGCACAGGACGTAGTCATGGGCAGCGAATGCAGAAAACAACATCAACAATGGCGGTACCGGAGAACCGGCCGCGCCAGCAGCAGCAGCAGCAGCAGCAATGTAGCCGCCAGCAGCAGCAGCAGCAACAGGAGCAGGAGCAGGAGCAGCAGCGGCGGTGGCTGAGCAAGCGGCTCCTCTCCGTCGATTAGGCCGCACCTGGCCCTCCACCAGCGGCGCCAGGTCCACCACCAGCGAAGTGATTGCCCCGACCACCAGACTCGTCACACTGTTTGCGACCGTGTTGGAGGTGATGTCCACATCCACCTGATGCGTGTATAGGGTGGTGTGTGTGGTGTGGATGGGAAGGTGGGGTGTGGGTGGGGTGGGGTGGGGTGTGGGTGGGTGGGTGGGGTGGGGTGGGGTGTGGGTGGGTGGGTGGGGTGGGGTGGGGTGGGGTGTGGGGTGGTGGTGGTGGGTGGTGGGTGGGGGGGGGGGTACGCAGAGGTAGGCCGTGGTCCGCAGAGGTAGGCCGTGCTTCTGGCAGAAGCACGTCCCCCCCTTCCCCCTCAAAAAACAACCAAACACCCAGGGGGAACAGCAGCGACGACACGCCAGCTTCACGCAAGGCCGGCGCCCCCTGGGAAGTGCACCTCGAAGTAATTTGGTCCGCGGAAGTAGCGCGTGGCCAGCTTCTGGCCCAGCAGCACCGGGGTGGTGCCCACGCTCTGTTTCACAATCCAGCTGCCCTTGACGATGCGAGGGATCTGGGCGGCGGGGAGGGGGCGGGAAGGCAGGGGGACAAATGTTTTGTCGACAACGTGGCGCCAGGTCACCTGTTGTAGCGCCAGAATGCGACAGCGGCGGCCTTGCACAGCTACTACAGCAGTGCAGCAAAGCCCAAAGCATGTGCTGGCGCCACTTTGCTCACCAACTTGAACTTCTTGTTGCGTGCCGCATCCGCCTCTGGTCCATCGTCCTTCATCCACCTGCGTGCAGGGCAGGCGGCAGCAGGCGGGCCGGTTGCTGAGGCGCAGCGGCATGCCAGGCAAGGGGCACCGCCATGGCCTGCAGCTCGGCCATTGCGCACAGCTGCTGCCCTTTTGCAATGAAAACACACAGGACTCTCACCGCTGGCGTGCGCATGCAGCCTGGGGTTTATCACATGGCACTCACTCGCAGAGGTTGGTGAAGAAGGCGCGCACGGTGCCCTGCGAGTCCTCCGGCCACGCCGCGCACAGCGTGTCGAGGCTCTCGGTCATGGGGTTCAGCGGCGCCGTCCACACCATTGTCAGGCTGCACAAAAGACCAGTGCACGATGAAGAGCAAGCATTTGCAGACCAGCACCGCATAAACAAGCGCGTGCGCTGGCAGCAGCAGGGCACGCGGTAGGCAGGCAGCACGGTCGTTCCCACCCCATTATGCGGGATCCTGCTGCCGCTTTTCACCTGAGCGGCGGGTTGGCTGGCACCATGAGCTGCAGGATGAACATGAAGGGCGCCGCGCAGTACCTGCCAATGGCAAGGGGCGCCAGGGAGGGTGATACCACGCGCGTGAGCAGCGGGTGGGGGCGTGGGCGGAGCAGTACGCTGGCGCAGAGGCGTGCCGGCAGGCTGGCATGCATTCAGCATACCCCTCCAGGTGTGCTCACTTGACAGAGGGCAGGAAGCGCGCCATGTGCCACATGGGCTCATCAACCTCCACCAGCTCCGCTGAGTACAGGTCGAACATGGGCATGGCGGCGGCAATCTTCTTGCGATCTGCAGCAGCAAACAAAGATGGCACGAATGCTAAGCGTGGGGCGCAAGCAGAGTGCGGGTCGAGCGTGGGCAGGGCGACGGCAGCAATCATGCGATCTGCGAAGAATGTCATGGAGACGGAGCGGACAAGGCTCGCCATCAGACGGTGTGCAGCACCGCCACCGAGCAAGCAGGCGGGCACTCCAGCGGGGTGGCTGCCTACCTGTCAGGTAGTTCCTGCCGCGCACACGCAGGTCGGCGGTGCCTGGGCAGGACCAGTAGCGCCGCGCTGCTGTTCCCTGTTGTCCAGTTGGGACACAGGGCGGGCAGGGATACAAAACTCTCTAACGACGTGCGGAGCAATGCTTCACAGCCCCTGCTTTCCATTTGGATGTGCTGCGGACGCCTGCTCCTCCCAGCACTCCTCCCCTCTTGCCTGCCAACCCCTGCATGCAAATAGAACCCAAACACACCTGCACTGCCCAGCGCTCCTCCTCCGGCACCTCCCGCTCCTGCTGCGCCGCCAGCGCCGACCGCACGGCCGCCAACTCCTTCGCTATGAGCGGCGCCCCGGCAGCGGCGTCATCAAACGAGTGCGAGAGGGAGGCTTGGCCAGAGGAGGCGCCGGAGAGAGCGTCCAGATACTCCTCTCCGTCTGCTGCTGCTGCTGCGCCTGCGGGGCGTACACGCAGGGCGTTGTGGACAAATTAGGCGCCGCACGCGGGCGGGGCGTACACGCAGGGCGTTGCGGACAAATTAGGCGCCGCACGCGGGGCCGGCAGCGGCCGTATGCAAACCAGAACCGGCGCATGCCAACTGCGGCGCAAGCACCGCCCTCCCTGCGCAGCCATGCCACACCTGCTGCATACGCCCCCTCTGCCACCGCTCCCAGGTGGTTCAGGCTGCGGGCAGCGGCGTCCTTGAGGTCCTGGCTGCGCCGTCCAGAGTAAGTCAGGAAGGTGGTCGTGCTGCACACGTGGTGGGTGGGCGTGCATGCGAATGTGTGCACGCTCGAGTGTGCGCAGGAATGCATGCATGCATGCGTGTGCCATTCTGGTTGGCTTCGTTCTGGTCGTGCGCGCGGGTTTCGCAACTTCAAGCGGCGGGCAGGTGCCGACGAGCAGCGCACGGCGAGGCAGGCCGCCCACACAGCATGCCCCACGCCACGCACCGCGTCACGGAGCGGGAGCCGCTGGCCTCCGACTCGGTGGGCGTCTCAGGCGGCTCCTCCAACGCATCCCCCATGGAGTAAGGGCGCACCACAAAGCGGCTTTGCTCCACCTGCGGGCAGTGATGAGGAGGGATACTTGAAACTCCTGACAGCATGCTGCGCCCACCTGCTGGCCGTGGAAGGGGGGGGGGGGGGGGGGGGGGGGGGGGGGGGGTGGAAGGGGGGGGGAGGGGGGGGGGGGGGGGGGACACTCGGGTGTCTCGGCCCAACGTCCCCGACGCCCCCTGGCTCCCCCTGCCCCTACACGCCCACCCACCTTGTCTCGCAGCATCACCACCGAGAGCAGCATCGGCTCCAGCCAGGCGCGCTGCACCGTGTCTGCCAGCGTCGACCCCAGGCGGCGCAGCGGCGACCGCGGGCCCAGCCAGCCACCCAGGTCCACTTTCATCACCAGCGTGACCAGGCACTCCTGCGACGGGCCGCCGCCTGCGGCCACAGACGGTGGAGGGGGGAAAAGCACAGTTCGAGTGTGCACAACAGGGGGGGAGCAGCAGCGTGCACATCCGCAAGTGCATAACCCGGTTGCAGGCCAGAAAAATGTGTTGCGCTGCCGCAAACCCTCGTCAACTGCCGACACATGCACCCACCTGTGTAGCGCGGCAGCAGCGGCGCCACGGTGAAGCCTGCGGCCTGCACGTGCGCCCGCACCGGCGCTTTCCAGCTGCGGGGCAAGAGCGGGCAAGTGAGCAAGAGCTTGGCCTGAGTTCCATGGCAGGTGGCACGCAGAGAGCCCTGGCTGGATGAGCATGCAACCCATGCACAAGGCGGGCAGGCCGAGAGTCGCGCTGCTGTGCTGCAAGAAGCCCCACCCCCCAAGGGATACACAACCCACTTGAAAAGGCTGGCTTTGACGGGCCGTGCCTTGCGGTGGTTGGTGGACTGGTACAGCACCTGCGCAAGTGAATGGTTAGGGCCGCTGGAGGTGAGGTTGAGTAACAAAGAGTCGCAGTGAAGAAGTGAGGCAGCCTTACAAAAGGCAGGCTGACAACGACAGGCCACGGGGGCCCCAGGGTAGAGTTGAGATGCTCAGCTAGCCGCCACCTGCGCACTCACGATGTAGGTGCCATCCGTGTCTTGCCGCCACGACCGCAGCAGCACCATCTCGCGGGGCGCGCACAGCCGCCCCACCAGGCCGCCCGGCTGGAAGGAATGCAGCACCACCTGCAGGCACACAACGGGGGAGGGCGCCGGTGAGCCGAGCGAGGCGGGTAGTCGTGCAGCATCCGTACAGTGCAGCCTGCACACCACTGCCTTTGATAGCGCATCGCCCCCTTCCCGCGCCAACCTGCGTGTTGCGATCCACAACCTCCAGCACCCGCTCGTCGCCATGCAGCAGCACGGTGCCATCTCGCCCTTGGCTGGCCATCAGCACCTGCAGCACGGGGCACCAGCGGCGGTGATGGCAGGCAGGCAGTGGACGGCACCGCAGCCGCACACACCCTGCCGCCTCAGCAGCACTCGGCCACTTCCACACCCCCTCCCCCACCAAGCCAAAGCCTTCCCCGCACCTCGAAGCACTCCTGGGGCGAGCTGCGCACGATGGCAGACACCATCAGGGCGCCACCCTCCCCGTCTGTCCCCTCCTCCTCCACATACACAGCCACTCCGTTGACGTGCCGCACAGACTGCCAGGCGCGCATGGCGCGGTCCGACTCGTCCTGCGCCGCTTTCGTGGCCGCGGCGGCGGCCGCCGCTGCTGCCGCCGCGGGCGGCGCGCCGGCGGCGCCGTTGCTGCCGCCAAGGTCGCCGTCGGCACCCAGCTCATCCATCAGGTCGGCAGTCCCCCGGACCATGGAGCCGGCTGCGGTGGGATGAATGTCGCAGCGGTTCAGCAGCGAGCAGGCACACAGCTGGCAGACAGGCAGGCCGGCGGCGGTGCTGCATCCCAGCACAAGCAGCGGGCAGGCTGTGCTGGGGCAAGCGCCCCCGCGAAACCCACCCCAGGCCCCTCACCGCCGCTGCCCTGCCGCTCCATGCGGCGCACCGCAGCCGTCAGCTGGCTGTGCCACTCCGCGGCGTCAGCCTCCTTTTCGAAGCACAGCCGCAGGCTCTCTGCTGCAAACAGCCCGCTGAACCCAAAGTGCAGGGAGAAGGAGAACTGCGGGGACGGAGCCATGGGGGGAATGCAAATTGGTTATAAACTCAGCCACGGCCAGCAGGCGCCGGACCATCCTCATTGCTCGTGGCTGCACGCAGGCGGCCGTGCGCGGGGTTGCCTGCGCAACGGACCGCGCCCCCTTCCCTGCCGGCATTCAGCCGCGCCCCGCCCCGCCGGCCCGCGATGCCCAGCACCCACCATGCCCAGCACCCACCAGCTCGACTTCGCTGTATTTGGCGGCCACCAGCGCCACCAGGGTGGAGGTGTCCTGCCGCAGGTGGAACGTCCCCTTGCTGACCGCCTCCACGCTGCAGGTGCGGGTGATGGGCCACACTTTGGAGGGCTCGGCGTCGCCGCCGTGCCGGAACGAGGCCAGCACCGGCGGGTCGGAGGAGCCGCTGTGGGTGCTGCCCAGCAGCTGCATCCACCGCTTGTTGACCAGCCGGTCAGCCACGTTGGACTCGCGGCAGACCGTGCCTTCTGTGAGCACCGCCCGACCCTCTGCCAGCTTGGATGGCGAGCGGCGGTGCGGCATCGCGACGCGGGTGCTCGGGCTACGGCGGCGGCAAGCCTGCTGGGGGGCGGCAAGGCCTGCGAGGGCTATATCCGGTGGTGCGCGCCTGCAGACAGCAGAACAGAGCCTTGCGTCAGCGATGCAGCAGCGCTCAGGTGCACTCAGCAGCGCTCAGGTGCACACAGCAGCGCTCGGCTGCAACTCGCGCTGGCGCCGGCGCCGGCGGGTCGGCGGCGAGGGCGCGAACACGGCGGCAGAGCAGAGCAGGCAGCTCTGATCCTCGGCTCAAGTGGCGGAGGGCATCATCCACTTTGTGATCAGGCCGACCGCGTTTGCTGCAGCGCGAGCGAGCGCCACTCCGGCCTTGCGAGGGAGGGTTCGCGCAAACTTCGAAATGCGGGCTCGCCTGCTCTCAGAGGCTCAGAGACACAAGAACCGGACTGGCCGCTCACCGTCAGCCCACGCGAGAGCGAAGCCAGGCGGGTGCTCCACTCGGGACGGCAACCCCTCTGCTGAGCACGACCGCTGAGCACGACCGAGAGGAAGATCGGATCAATGCGCGGAGGGCTCGCGAAGCCCGGAAGCCGAACCTGGATGGTGCACAGCTTGGCGGGGCCTGGCATGCACGACGCGACGGCAGACGGCAGCCGCGACAGCATGCCAAGTAATACTTGGCATGCGATGGTAGGGAGCCAGCAGAACCTGCAATCACTTTATGGCATGGCAGCAGCGGGAGCCAGCGTTGGCCGGCATTGATCGTGCCTTGTCTCGACGGGCGCCGAGCGCACCCGGCCGCCGTCGCCGCTGTGGAAGGGCTATACCGTAAGGTGGTGACAATGCGCTTCATCACAACTGTACGCTCCGCACCACACAATGGTGTAGCAGCTCGGTTCGCCTGCTGCGACGCACTGGGTGCAGAGCACTGCGCCCCCGCCGTCTTGCACCGTCGGTGCCGCCACGTCGGCGGCACGCAAGCGCTGCTCCAATGCTTTCGATCGGCTGTGCTCATCCAATTTGCTCCATCAATACTCATCAGCTTTTAGCCGCTGCCACCTTGTCTCAAGCGGCTGCGCAACAATGGCGCGGGCTCGGGCCAGCACACTGCTCGAGCTGGCGACACGCTTGCTGGCGCGGAATAATGGTTCGATACTCAATGCGCCGCCACGGTGCTTGCAGAGCGTGATGCCGACGCTCTCCCTGCTGCACCATTTCAGCAGCACGCCCGCCCTTAGCGTGGGGTACAATGTAAGGACTAATAGGAATGAGCACAGCGGCGTGCGGTTTGGGTTGGCTGCCTGGTGGCCGCCGACGCCGCCGCCGCTGCTGCCGTGCTCGCTGCTTCACACATCCCTCTGCTTCTGTATCATGTGCTGCCGATGCAGCAGCAGCCCCAAGAGCAGCAGCAGAACGAGCGGCGGCATCACGGACGCCAGCCGCAGCGACAAGAGCAGCACCGGCAGCAGGCGCATGGCGGCGGCTGGCGGCGCCCCGAGCATGAGGAGGCGCCCCGGCCCATTCACATCCCAGAGAGCTGGGAGCAGCAGGCGAGAGGGGTGGCGCTGCCGGGTAGTTGTGCTTCCGAGAGGAGGCGCGAGGCAGGACGGAACAGCATGCATGCATGGCACTGTGTGCGCGTGACACCCGCTCGGTGCTGCCCCCGCGTCGGCCTCTACCCACCCCGCCCCGCCCTGGCCCGCCCGCTGCGCGTCGACCCGCGTGCAGGGATGGGCAGACCGCGAGAACCCTCTGGTGCAGGTCATGTGGCAGGGCCTGGATGGGGGAGACGCCTGGGGAGCGCGGCGTGCGTTTGAAGAGGAGCTGACCCCGCTCGTGGCTGCACTGGACAAGGTGCGCAGGGCAGGCGCCTGCAGCGTCCACGAGTGACCATGCGCTGCTCAGCCGCATGCGCCGCAGCCGCTCGCTGTCCGCTGCTCGTCAAGCGGAGCACCTGCCGGGGCGTTCCGATTACCTGCCTCGTCCGTTTGCCGCCGCCGCCGGGCTGGCCTGAAGGGCGAGCAGCCGCCGAGAGGCGTGCGTGTGCACTCTGCTGATGCGCTCCCCTCGCTTGCTTGCCTTGTCGCACCTCAACCACGCAGGGAGAGCCGGCAGCGGCGGGGGCGCCGCCTGCCTTCGCCTGGAAGCTCTACTTTGCGGCGCTGGCAGCCACCAAGTGCCACCCCCGGCACATGTCCGACCTGATGATGGAAGTCATGCCGCAGCTGGGCTTGGAACCGCAGGTACTGCAGCCGGGGCGGTGGTCGCAGATGGGAGGGCTTGGGGTGGGCGGGTGGGAGGCTTGGGCGCTGGGAAATCCAGGCTGCCACCTCCTGCCACCCAGCTGCCGCCAGCTTGCCCACGTGTGTGTGCCACTGTCTGGTGGATGCTGCGCCGCAGCCGGGGGATGCGACGCGGCTGTCGGGTGGGTGGATTGCCGGCAAGCCAGGAGCAGCTGCTTCCCATGTGTGCACCCATGTCGCTGGCCGCCTTCACAGCACCCCTGCAGCCGCGCTTGTCCACATGCCTGTCGACTCACCCGCCCGCCTGCATGCCTCCCACCCGCCCTCCCGCCCGCAGCCCGACTGCTATGAGATTGCGCTGCGCCAGATGGCGCGCAGCGGGCTGGGCCACCCAGCATACACCACGCTGCAGCGGATGAAGGTGGGGAGGCGGCGGGGCTGGCAGGCGGGGCGGCTTGCTGTGAAAACGCAAACGCGGTGCCTCTGCCTCTGCCGTCCTTCCACCACGCGACACCCCGCAACCCCAGCTCCCTCCCTCTGCCCCTCCCTGTGTGATGCGTCGTTCTCAGGACCTGGGCGTGACCCCCACCCTGCGCTGCCGCATGTACACGATCGAAGCGTGCCTGGGGGCACAGCAGCCGGGGTCGCAGCTGAACTTTGCGAAAAAGTGAGTGCCCCGTGTTTCCGTCCGCCGTGTTCACAGGCCGCCCCCCCCTCGTGCCCCCCCCCCCCCCCCCCCCCCCCGACCCGACCCGCCCTTCCCCCTGCATATATCCCTTGCCTCCCAACACAGGCTGTTTGAGCAGGTGTGGAGGGCTCGGCGGTGCACCCCACGCGTCAAGCACCAGCGCACTCTCCTTCCTGACCCGCCCTTCCTCCTGCATCTCCCTGCTGCCCTGCCACAGGCTGTTTGAGCAGGCGGCAGAGGAGGGCTCAGCGGCGGACCCCACGCACCACGCATCAGTGCACTCTCTTTCCTGACCCGCCTTTCTTGCTGCCCTGCCACAGGCTGTTTGAGCAGGCGGCAGAGGAGGGCTCAGCGGCGGACCCCACGCACCACGCACCAGTGCACTCTCTTTCCTGACCCGCCTTTCTTGCTGCCCTGCCACAGGCTGTTTGAGCAGGCGGCAGAGGAGGGCTCAGCGGCGGACCCCACGCACCACGCACCAGTGCACTCTCTTTCCTGACCCGCCTTTCTTGCTGCCCTGCCACAGGCTGTTTGAGCAGGCGGCAGAGGAGGGCTCAGCGGCGGACCCCAGGGACAAAGCGGAGCTCGGCAGGCTGCTGACGCGGGGGGCGCAAGAGTTGGCACGGTGGGTGACGCAGCGTGCTGGGGAAGCTGCCCTGCGACCACCCAGAGTGCCGCCCCACGCCCTACAGGCACGGCCCCTCCAAACGGTGCCTGGTGCTGCACCACATGTCTCGCTGCGCCCTGTGCCATTCCGCGACCACCGCCGCCGCCGCCGCCGCCCCCCCCCCCCCCCCCCCCCCCCCCCACACACACACACACACCACACACACACCACCACCACCACCACCACCCCCACCCACCCACCCACCCACCCACCCACACCACCACCACCCCCACACCTCACCACACTTCATCACACAGAAATGCCCGCTTCAACGGCGCGCAGCAGCTGCTGGACCAGATCTCAGGGCTGGGCCTGCGCGTGCCCGCCTTCCTGCTGGCAGGCGAGCCTCTCAGAGGGTGGGAGGCAGAGGGTAGATGGTACTTGGTACTTGCCAAGGCTACAGTTGGGCAAAGTAGCCTTGGTTGCAAGCCCGTGCCGGCTGTCCCGCCGTTCATCACGGTCCAGGGCGGCGCTCTGCACTGGGTCCCCGTCGTCCTGGGCGTCCGGTCCAACCTGTCGCCTGCCGTACACCCACCCCACCCCCGCACCCCCACACCCCACCCCGCAGACCTGACGCACGTGGCGGCGCTGGCGGGCAACACAGAAGCGCTGCTGTCGTGCGTGCAGCGGCTGGCGGATGCGACGTCCACCTTCCAGGTGGCTGGGCACGCACACCCGTCTGCCTGCGCCCGGTGCCTGCCTCAGTCTGCCGGCGCGCGCCGCGCCCCCTCCTTTGGCTGCCTCTTCCTTCACACTGGAGCAGCGTCGCCGCCAGCAACACCGCCCTGCCCTGCCCTGCTTGGCACGTCCCCGATTCTTGTGCAGCTGGTGCCCGGGGAGGGCGAGCCTGTGGCAAGGCCCCTGAAGGTGGAGGAGGGCCTGCTGCTGGAGGTGCTGGAGGTGGCGGCCGCGAAGGGCCACGTGCAGCTGGCAGAGGCAGCGTGGAGGGTGCTTGAGCGCTCTGTCGCGCTGCCAAACACCCCGGGCGGCAGGGCGGCAGGGGCGCAGGACGGCGAGCCGCAGCCTCCTGCGGCGGGCGCAGGCGCAGCAGGCAAAGTGGCGGCTGCGGCGGGCGACGAGGCGGCGGCGGCGGGCGACGGGGACGCTGCAGGGTGCAGCGAAGAAAAGGTGGGCGGTTGCCTGCCTGCACTGAGGTGCCCTTAAGGACGTGGGGGGGTGCGTGCATCGCATGGCAGCAGGCGCCTCTGCAGCTGCGCATCAGCCGCCGCCTACGCTGCTTGTGTCGCCATTCTTCCTCCTCTTTGCAGGCCAGCGCTGAGCTGGAGGCAGCTGACGTGGCAGCGGCAGAGCGGGCGGACGCGGCGGCGCATAGTGCGCAGCGTGGCGTCGGCGGCGACCTGCCCCCTAACTGGGAGGCGCTGGCGGTAGAGGAGGCCCGGGCTATGGCAGCAGAGCCGCGCGGCGTGCGTCAGCCCAGCCTGCTGTCGCACCTGGCCCTCATACATGCGTACGCCAACGCGGGACATGCAGGCGACATGTTTGAGGCGATCGCACGAGTGCAGCAGGCGTGCAGCCAGGCAGGGGGGAAGGAGGGAAGCCCTGGGAGTGCAGCGCAGCGCCTTGGGGGAGGTGCAGTTGGCTCCGCCTAAAGCTTGCCCTCGACATGTTTGTCCATCCCAGACCTACTGGCCAACCCCCCCCCCCCCCCCCCCCCCCCCCCCCCCCCCCGCCACTCTGTCCCCGCCAGGCGTTCCCTGGCAACGAAGAAGCAACGGCATTCCACGCCGGCCTGCGCATGTGCGTGGAAGCGCTGGCCGCGAGCGGCGCCGCCGGCTGCAAGGAAGCCTTCCAGCTTCTGGAGGGCTGGGCGAAGGAGGTGCGCTGCCGCCTGCCACCCGCCACCTGCTGCCTGCCGCCTGCCGCTGCCGCTCAGCATTCCAGGGCTCTCCATTCCAGTGCTCCCTGCCGGCGTCTGCACCTGCCCGCCCGCCCATTGTTACCCCCCTCCTCCCCTGCCCTGCTGCCGTGCCGTGCCGTGCCGTGCAGGGCCGCCACATCACCCCCGCGCAACTGAACGTCGTGCTGGCAGCCCTGAGCCAGATAGGGGAGCTGAAGTGAGTGCTGCTGCTGCGGCGGCGGCGGCGGTGGGTGCGGCTGCTGCTGGTGCTGGTTGCCGCCGCCACAACTGCTGCTGCGGGTGCTGCCGCCGTGCCTGCCCGTGCCTGAGCGTCTCCCGCCGGCTTGCCGCCTGCGACAGGCAAGCCTTTGAGACGTTTGACCAGTGTGAGCCGCTGGGCCTTACCCCTGACGTCGACACCTACAACGCGCTCATCCAGGCGGGTTGGGGCAGAGGGCGCCAGATGCACCAGATGCAAAGGGCAATTTGTGTTTGCCGTGCACGCCTTGGCAGCCGCGGCCGCCCTTGCATGCATGCCCATCCCTTGAAATGTGCTGCCGTTGCTGCGGCGCGCCGCCCGCAACACCACGCGCACACGTCTTGCATTGTGCACTGCCCTCCCTGTGCGGATGTATGCGGATTTTACGCCACCCACCCAACCCCCCCTCCTCCTGTTTACCCTTTATTTACAAGCAGGGCTGCGTGGCGAGCGGGCAGGTGGACACGGCGCTGCGTGTGTCAGACATGATGCAGTCGGCAGGGCTGGCGCCGAACGCCTTCACCCACCGCCAGCTGGTCGACGCATACGTGGTGGCAGGTCCGTGCCACTGCAGCACATGGGGGTGATACGGGTCACAGCCTCTGGGACAGCACCTCTCCGGCGGCGCCGCCTGCTTCAGCCGCGCGTGCTTGGCGCCACATGTGCCTGCCTCGCCCGGACCTGATGACCTTGTACTTCTTACCGCCGTCGACCTCCTTGCTATTACCTGCAGGCGAAGCTGGCAGCATGATGCATGCGCTGGAGGCGATGGAGGCGGCGGGGCACGAGCCTAAGGTCAGCCTGCTGGAGCGCTGCGTCAAGCGGTGGGTGGGGTGGGTGGGGGTGGGGGTGGGGGTGGGTGGGTGTGTGGTGGTGGTGATGGGTGGTGTGTGTTTGTGTGTGTGTGTGTGTGGGTGGGGGGGGGGGGGGGGATGCCCCCCGGTCAGGGGAAGCGTTCTGAACTTGTTTCCAGGGTTTTATGGTTTAGGGGTGGGAGGGTGGTCCGTGCTGGAAGCGCCGATCCGGGGAAGCCTACCCGGCTGGGCCAGCCGCCGCCGAGTGAACCGAGGTTGGTCTCTGGCACAGCCTTGCCGTGCACCCGTCCCGCTCTGCACAATCTCTCAACCAAGTTGGCTGTTTGCTGCTCTGAACCAAGTGGGCTGCTTACCCCCACATGCCGCCCCTTTCTTGTGCAGGGCGGAGCGGTCGGGGGACCGGCAGGCCGCCGAGGGCCTCCTGAAGCGCCTGCTTGATCGGGACTACCGGGCGGTGGGAGCACAAGCGCTGGTGCGAGGGGCGGCGGTGGGGCAGTGGCGGGGCGGCGGTGCAAGGGGGCCTTCTTGTGTGGCGGGGTCAGCTCTGCTCCAGACTGTGCTGTCAGCCGTTTGCCACCGACTCCAGAAGGCTTCGTATTGAGGTACTGCTGTATAAACAAGAAAGGACGACGCCCACAGTACCTGCGCCGTGGCCCTCGTTGTGGCCCCCTGCTGCTGCTGCAGGCCCGCCGGTGGGCGTCCGAGGGCGGCATGACCATGCTCACAGGCAGCAGCAGCTGGTTCAGGTGCGCATGGGCGGGCCAGCTGGGGTGCCTCAGCTGCCGCTGCCGCCCGACGGGCGTGCTGCTGCTGTCGCAGCGCAGCGCCGGCAGTCCCCCGCTGCCCCGACCGCAGCCTCTGTGCGCTGTTACCTGCCGTGCAGCCGGGAGGAAGTGCTTCGTGTGCTTCAAAAGGACCACAGCATTAACAGCCGCATCTTAAGACGCGGCGGCAGGGAGATGGGGCGGCCGCAGGGCCGTGGTGGCGGCGGCCATCGCGGTGGCGGTGGAGGCCGCGGCGGCGGCGGCGGCGGCGGCGGCGGCGGCGGCAGGGAGCGGCAGGCGTAGCTGCGTGCACATGCGTGCAGCTCAGTCGTATTGAGCGCGTTTTTTTTTGAAGACTGTGACAGCGTGCTCGTCAATGAAGGTAGAGGCACCATTGGGGAGATCGGCGTGCCCTGCGCTGCGACAGGCGGCGCACGCTGCGCTGGGGCAGGGTTGTGAGTGGCGCTCAACGAGCGGCCTGAGCTCGATCCTGCATGGAAGCTCGGCGCCGCCTTGCTATAATTAGGCCTCAGGCGCGCCGACTGGTAGGAACGGCGAATGTGGCTTGCGGCGCCTTGCAGCGCGCTCAACGCGGCGCTCCAGGTGAGCGTGAAGCATGCAATGGAATATGACCAAGCGTGCAGGCTGCCGACCGCGCGCAGACTGACTGCCGCCGCCGCCGCCCCTTCCTACAGCCACCGCCGCGTGACAGCAATGCCACCTGCCGACGTCGCTGGGCCGTAGCCCGGCCGCAATGGCACAGCGCGCTCCGCACAGCCGCCAGCAGCAGCAGCGGCAGCAGCGGCGGCGGCGGCAGCAGCAGCAGCAGCACCGAGACGGTGGCACCGCCAGCGGCGCAGCAGCAGGCCGGCGACGGCGGCATCGACGACGCCGGCGACGCCGCCCCTCTGGAGCTCTCGATCAGCCTTGCCAGCGGCATGGAGCACGTCGGCCACGAGGAATGGGACGCCTGTGCCACCTCCGGCCCAGAAATCAACCCATTTGTGCTGCACGGCTTCCTGTCGGCGTGCGAGGCCAGCCGGTCTGCTGTGCGCGACGAGGGCTGGCTGGCGCAGCACGTGCTGGTGAGGGAGGGCGTGCTGCATGGACTGGCATGGGGGGTCTGGGCCGGCGGGTGCGTGCACCCCACATGGTTGGTGCGTCGGGTCGCATGTGCTGCCTCCTCCCTCACTGCCGCTGGCTGGCTCCCACACGCTGGGCCTCCGTGCCGCCGCCACTGCCGCCGCACCTTTTTCGGCTGCTGGTTTGTCACGCTCTACAATTGGACGCTGCACGGCCCCTTGCACACACCCGTGTCGCCCTCTTCGCCTCCCCCTGCAGGTGCGCGACGCCGGCGGCCAGCTGCTGGGCTGCTGCCCCATGTATCTGAAGGGCCACTCTTACGGGGAGTACGTTTTCGACCAGAGGTGCGCGTCCTTTTTCTTCCAGGGGGCGCTGCTGGCACGCAGGCACGCAGCACCCGGCAGCGACGCGCTGCAGCCGCGCTGCCGGAGGCTGCCCTTTGCAGCGCGTGCTGCGTGCGCGCCCTTGTACTTCCCTCAAACCTGTCTTCCTCAAGAGGGCCCTCCTGCCCCCTCCCCCTGCGCTCCCTCCCTCCCTTCAGCTGGGGCAACGCCTACCAGCGCATGCTGGGGCGCCCGTACTACCCCAAGCTGCTGGTGGGTGCTGGGCGGCGCCGCAGCGCGTGCAGGAGCTGGTTGCCGTTGGGCCAAACACGAGATGAGCGCATGCGCTGCAGCCCCACAGGCGCAGCCTCCGTCTCGCGGCGCTTGCACACACATTGCCCCCCACCCCCCACCCCCACCTACCCCACCCCCACCCCCACCCCCACCCCACCCCCACCCCCACCCCCACCCCCACCCCCACCCCCACCCCCACCCCCACCCACCCCCACCCACCCACCCCCCACCCACCCCCACCCACCACCCCCACCCACCACCCACCACCCCCCACCCCTGCCAGGTGGGAGTGCCCTTCACGCCTGTGCCAGGCCCCCGCCTGCTCGTGCTCCCCGGGCCGCACGCGGACGCCGTGCGGCGCGCACTCGCCCAGTCCCTGAAGCAGGTCGGCTGACGTTTCAATCAATCAATCAATCAATCAATCAATCAGTTACAGGAGTCTTGGATGTGTGCGCGCCTGGGTCACGCGGCCAGATGCGATGCTCACGCGTGGTGGTGGCACCTCTGCGCTGCTGCGCTCGTTTTTGTGCAGGCCGACGCGTGCGCACGCGGCCCCCCACTGCACACCCCCACGTCTCCCCTTGTCGCCCCCTCAGATTGCTGACGAGATGGGCGTCTCCAGCCTGCACATCAACTTCACGACGGCAGAGGAGTACAGGGAGCTGGGCGAGGCCCACGGCTACCTGCAGCGCACCGGCATACAGGTGTGGCGAGGGGCGCGTCGCTGGCCAGTGGAGGCGTAGTGGAGGCGCCTGCGGCCCACCCTCGCGTGCACATCCGCCCTCGAGGCCGTGCCCTCCTCCCTGCATGCAGTACCATTGGTACAACAACCCGGAGGGCGCGGCCCTGCTCGCCAGCGGCAGCTACAGCGGCAGCAACGACGACGGCGACGCGCCGCCTGGCGGCGACGTGCCGCCCGGCAGCGCCTCGTACTCCAGTTTCGATGACGGCGACGGCTCCTTCCTGGCGGCTCTGAGGCAGAGCAAGCGGAAGAGCATCCGCCAGGTGGGCTGCAGTGGGCTTGCGGTGGGCTTGCAGACCTGTGCCGGGTGTGCGGTCGCTGCGGCAGGTGGGCTCGCAGGGTTGCGGCGCCCGGGGTCGTGCCGCGTGTGCATGGCGCCGCACAGTTCAACGAGCCACGGGCATGCACCGGCAGGGGCCGTTGGCGTGCACGCGCCGCATTCCTGTCCGTGCAGAGCTCTGGCTCAACAGGTCTGTCGACATGGCACCGACCACCGCTGGGCTACCGCCACCCCTGCCCCGCCGCAGGAGCGAAAGAAAGCGGCGGCGGAGGGGCTGCGCTTCCTTCGGTTGACCGGAGACGACATCAAGCCGCGTCACTGGGACGCGTTCTACGATTTCTACGTCGACACAACGGGTGCGGGCAAGACACGCCGTTTTTTTTAAGAAACGCCGAGCTTGGGCTGGCGGGGTGTTCATCCCTTTCGCTTCGGGCGCGCCGCAGTGCTCCCCACGCCGGCCATCTCTCGACGCCGCTGCTGCTCACCGTGCCGCCTGCTGCTGCCCTGCCTGCACACCCGCAGATCGCAAGTGGGGGCAGGCCTACCTCACCCGCCAGTTCTTCACTGAGCTGGGGGAACGCATGGGCGACCGCGTGCTGCTGGTGCTGGCCGAGAGCGCAGGTGAGGGTGGCTCAGAGTGGGGTGGGGGGTGGGGGTCAGGGGTGGTTGTGTGTGTGTGGTGTGGTGTGGTGTGTGTGTGTAGGGGGGGGGACTCTACAACGTGAACAGCCTACTTACTACCCACGGTCGGTGGCTTGCTCTTGGTCCACCTTTCTATGCAATGTATCGCATGCAATGCATCGCATACGATGCATTGCATGCTCGGCGACGAGCCCTTGCAGCGCCTCTGCAACGCCTTGCAACGCTCCGAAGGCTTCAGGGTCCCTCCCGACACTCCCCCCCTTGGCGCAGACGGCGCCCCCGGGGAGGGCAAGCCTGTAGCGGGAGCCCTCAACCTCATTGGCTCGCACGCGTTGTTTGGCCGCAACTGGGGCTGCCTGTTTGGAGACAAAGTGCCCAACCTGCACTTCGAGGTGAGTCGGGGCTGGATGGACGCTGGCCACGCTGGGCACGCTGGACTCGCTGGGCGATGATGCGCGTGTAGCCGCCGCGGCTGTCAGGGTGCTCTGGCAATATGCAGCGTTGCCCTCTGGCAGGGCCCCTGTGTTCACCGCGCGATGCCGTCGCCTTTCCCCCCACGTCCTGCGTGCCCCCACGCCGCAGCTGTGCTACTACCAAGCCCTGGAGTTTGCCATTGAGCGCGGCCTGCAGCGCGTGGAGGCAGGGGCGCAGGGGGAGCACAAGCTGCAGCGGGTGAGCGGACGCGTTTGCGACGTGCCACGAGGGTTGAGAAGCGAGGGCTGTGAGGGCTGCTGGGATGTCTGGCCAGTGGCATGCCCAATCACAGGCTGGTGGCAACCATCCCTGTCGCGTCCCCTCCTCACTCACCCTGCTCCGCCCTGCCCCGCCCGCCCCCCCCCCCCCCCGCCACCGCACCCAGGGCTACATCCCCAGCCTCACCTACAGCCTGCACTACCTGCCCAACCGTGGCTTCCGCGGCGTTGTCGACAGGTCGGCTGTCAACTCAATCCCGCTGCAGCATAGGCGTTGCTTCTACTTCCGTCTGGGTTTGAGGCTGTGCGGCGGCACCGCCCCGCGCGCATGTCCAGCGCTGTGTATCTGCACACTTGTGTGCGCATGTGCAGTGCTGCTGCTGTTGGGCTTCGTGCTCACGACTGCGCGCAACCTTACTCGTTGCTGCTGCCGGTGCAGCAAGCTACGTGCCACCCAGTCCCACCACCCGGCCATGTGCCCTTCTGCCACGCCATGCAGATTCCTAGAGCAGGAGCGGGCTGAGATGGATTATGCGCTAGCCATGCTGCGCCAGGAGGCTTCGCCCTACAAGGCAGCATCCTGAAGCGACGACTGCCTGCCGCAAGTCGGGTGCCTTGGCGGCACGCCAAACTGCCGCTTCCAAACCGCGGCCCCAGAAGCCCCTGCTTCCGTTCCCCTCCACCCCTCCGCCCTCCCTGTACTTGCACACCCTGTGTACCAACAGCCTCTCAGGCTGACCTCAGCCCCACGCTCCGCTGCTTGCTCGACCACCTTTGCTGCTGCCTCCGAACGCATTGCACACTTGCGCCCTCACGTATTCATCCACCAATCAATCTGATGCCACAAACCCCAGCAGTTTGTGTACTGCTGCTCTCACAGTGCAGAAGATCACGTCAGCACCAAATGGCAGTGCAAGCGAGCGGGCAGGGCAGGCACGCAAGCCGACCTGCGACCCGCTATTAGCGGGCCGATCCTCCGATTAGGCAAGCGGAGTAGCGAGCGATGAGCTGGCAGCCTCGCCGCGGCTTCAGGCCGCCACCCGCACAAGCATCTTGTTCTTCTTGCCGGTGGCAATCAGCAACAGGCGGCCGTCGATCAAATCCTCTTCTGCCAGCACAGCGAGCTCGTCGTCCACCTTCTCGTTGTTCACGCGCACGCCGCCACCCTGTCACGGTGCCAGGCACACCCAGGAGATGTGTCAGGCACACAGGGAGGTCCGTCGGGCTCGCAAGCCACATGATTGCCCTCCGCCACAGTAGCCCTCGTGCGCCTCCCTCCCCCCCTCCCCAGCCTTCTCCTGGTGCCAGCTCACTGACCTTGATCATGCGCCGCACCGCGCCCTTGCTGGGCTGCATGCCCACCGCCACCATGACGTCAGCCAGCAGCGCCCCCACAAGCTGCTCTCGCGGCAGGCTGGCAGAGGGGGCGTCCCCTGCGATGTCTTCAAGCGAGTCAGCGTCCAGCTTGGTGGCTGCACATGTTTCGTTGGGGAGGCAGCGGCGGTAGTGCTGTCAGGCAAGAAATTGCGTGTGTGGCTTGCTGGGGTTCCTTCGGCGTTGCAGCGAAGCGGCACGTACACGCGCGGTTGGATGTGGCCAGTACGGCGACGAGCCCGTTTCCACTTTCAAGAAAACGCAACAAGGCTGGGGCGGGCGTGGCGCACCTGCGCCGGGGGCGAGCGCCTCGGTGGTCTTGATCGCCTGCGCCAGCCCCTCCTCGCCGTGCACAAAGCGGGTGACCTCCTCTGCTAGCCGCCGCTGCGCGGTGTTGGCCACGTACCCAGGGCTCTGCAGGTGGTACACAGGGTGCGGAGGGGGGCAGAAAGGGGTGCATCAGCACACGTACATGTACTGGAATGCCTGCCCATCCGCCCACCCACCCCCACCGGCCCGCCGCTGCATAGGCCAGGTTTCCTGCCAGCTGACGTCCACCTGCTACGTTGCCCAGCCCCGCCAGGCATGGCTGCTGTCCCTGCTGCTGCTGTTGCTGTTGCAGCGCACACTGGTATGCGTTTACCCACCTGCATGGACGCCGCGATGGCTGCCACCTCCTCCAACGACAGGAAGGTCAGCATGCGCAGGAACTTGACCACGTCTGCGGAAGGCCCGCATTGCAGAGGCAGAGGCCTGGTTGGTGCTTTTTCAACCAACAAACATCCGGCGCCTTGGGCCACGCGGCTGACAGGCCTGCTTCTCGTGCTCTGAAGCAGGCACAGGTGCTGCCTCCCCACGTGCAGCCACGCGCCCGCACCTTCGTCCGTGGTCTTGAACAGGTTTTGGTAAAACTGGTAGGGCGACAGCATGTCTGCGTTCAACCACAGCGCGCCGCTCTCGCTCTTGCTGCAGGAGCGTGGGCGCGGGCGGTGGATGGCGGCGGCAGGCTGAGAGCGGGTGAAGAGGAGCAGGCGGGGCAGCGGGAAGCATGCCGGCAGGAGTCCGCAGCTGCAACACGCGCTGCCTACGAGCCTACGAGCCCTGCCCTGCATGAGGTACACCTGTAACATACGAGCACAGCACTGTACAGCGCAGTGCAGCACGGCACAGCACGCACCCGAACTTGCTGCCATCTGCCTTCAGCAGCAGCGGGAAGGTCAGACCGAAGCACTGCTCGCTGACGAACCCCTCGCTGCTGCTGCTGCTGGGGGGCGCGCCGGCGCTGTCGTCTGCCGCCGCCACAGCGCTGATGCTGATGCTGCCGCCACTGCTGCTGATGCTGCCGTTGGTGGAGCCCGCGGCCTCCTCTGCTTCCTCGGGTCCGCCCATCATGCGGCGCATCAGGTCGGTGCCCGCCAGGATGTTTCCCCACTGGTCGCTGCCGCCCACCTGCACGCGCACGCCGAACTGCCGCCGCATGTGGACGAAATCATAGCCCTGCCCGGTGGGTGGGGGGGAGAGAGGGGGAGGAGAACCGAAATGAGCTTTTTGGAGCAGGAGGAGGCGAAGCTAAGATCAGTGGCAGCTGCAGCTGCAGTGACGATGTGTGTTGGAGGCATCAGCAGAGGTGCAGAAACAGCTGCACCAGCTGCGGTAGACGCAGCAGCAGCAGCAGCAGCAGCAGCAGCAGCAGCAGCGACGGCGATAGAAAAGTGGCGACACAAGCGGTGGCAGCGGCAGCAGCAGCAGCAGCTATTCGCCCACCTGCAGCAGCTGGTAGGTGAACTCTGTGTAAGAGATGCCGCTCTCGCTCTCCATCCGCTTGCGCACACTCTCCTTGGCGAGCATGGTGCCCACGCGCGCGTACTTGCCTGCGGACGCCACACAAAACGAGGGGCAGGGGCAGGGCGGGCGGGCAATGAGGCGCTGTGGTGCATAGCAGCTGTGCGGGCATAGCAGCTGTGTAGGCAGGCGGCGGCTGGCTGTCGGGCAGCGCGATTGCATCCACGCGGGACCTGCACTACCCTCGCCGCTTTCCAGAGCACGACATCAAGCAGACCCGGTGGAGCGTTCCCCGCCCTCGGCCCCTGGCCCATCTGCCCCCACAACCCGGTGTGCAAGTCTGGCAGCGAAGGCTGCGCGTTTAGGTGGTACCAATGCTCACCGATCTCTCGCAGAAAGGTGAGCAGGCCCATGGGCCCATACCAGTCCAGGTTGTTCAACACAAGCGGCTCAGCCAGGCCGCTGCATCAAGGGGAGGAACCAGCAGCAAACATAGTGAGATAGTCAATAGGGCCAGCGCAGCGAGCGGCAGCTCACCACCTGCACGCCGCCGTGACACACACGCCAGCCCAGCAACCCGCCGCACCTGCCCGGCGGCGGCCGCAGCAGCGTGCGCAGCGTGCGTTCGATGCCCGCCACGTTGCGCTCGATCACCTCCTCACTCAGGACGGGCCGCTCTGCGCTCTTGCCTGCAGCACAGACGCGTGAAATGCAGCAGCATGATGGGGCATGCAGCAGCCTTGGGGCCAGCTGCTGCTGCTTCAACCTGCCGGGCCCTTGCATCCTCTCCCTGCCTCCGCATTGCCCTGCCTCCGCATTGCCCTGCCTCTGCGCTGCCCACAAGCGAGGGCTGCGCACCAGAGGGATCGCCCACGCGCCCGGTGGCGCCGCCCAGCAGCGCAACCGGCACGTGGCCGCAGCGCTGGAACCACGCCAGCACTATGATGCCCAGCAGGTTGCCCTGCGGAAGGAGGAGAGAGGGAGGGGGGTGAGATACCACGGCTGAAGAAAGCGCAAGCACCACTCGGTGGTCCCGTTGTCAGAAGAATGGCAGAAAGGCAGGCAGGCAGGAGTGGTGCGTGCGGTTCTCCAATCGTTGTGGCTGGACCACCGGCAAGTAGGAGCGGCAGGCACAAGGAAACACTCACGAGCGGCCGAGCGCCCTTCAAAGGGCCCCCACCCACGCTCCCCTGGCACCCACGCTCACCAGGTGCAGCGACTCGGCGGTGGGGTCAAAGCCGCAGTAGGCCAGCAGCTGCTCATGGTTGCTGGCTGAGCCCAGCTCGAGGGACGTCACGTCCTGCAGGCGGGCAGGTGGGTGTGCGGCTGTCAAGGAGGGCTGTCGAGGGGCTTGGCGCACAGCCGTGCCTGGTCGGGCGGCGCTGCGACAGGTCGGCGGGGCCTTGTGTGCAACAGGGGATAGCATGAGGGCGGTGGGCGCTGTGCAGTTGCAGCACCCCTGGAGAGCACCATCCTGACACTTCGTGTCGCAGTACAGTCGCATCACAGCAAGCACTGTCGCACCTGCAGCAGTCCGCGAGAGCGCAGCACTTCGACCACATCCCGCAGCGGCGCCGCTGCACCGCCCTGCTGCTGCTGCTGCGACGCCGCCACCTGCTGCTCAGCATCCACTGCCGCCGCTGCCGTGCGCCAGTGCTGCCGCTGCGCAGGCGCCTCTGCTGCCAGCTGCCTGCGGGGTGGAAAGAGAGGGCAGGATGGGGCTTGCCCGGCGGCAACACGCAGCAGTGGCGGCGGCGGCGGCGGCAGACACAGCTGCACCACCACAAGCGGCATCACAGCGCACCTGGCAGCCCCAGGAGTCAGCCGGCTGTGCAGGGCGAGCGGGCGCAGCGCTCGGGAGACGGGACGAGCTAGCAGCCGGCTCCAGCTCGCCAGGCCGGAGGTGCAAGCCATGATTGCGAGTTAAATATGTCACGGCTAGTTTGATGGTCAAAATTAGCCGACCAACGACGCCACCGGGTGGCCCTGCGAGCGCCTGTGTTGCGGTGCCGCTCGTGCGAGCGTCGCAAGCTCGCTCTGCCTCTACAGACGCGGGAGGGAGTTGTTTGCAAGGCCCGAGCGTGGGATGCGCCTGTTTCGATCGAGTCGCCGTGCTATGCTGCGGCAAGCAGAGTGCGCGCGCCTCTTCTGGGCCGTCCGCTCCACACCTGCGCATTCCCCATGCACCGTATGCTGATGATGCGCCGCTTCTTAGCGCCGTTCGTTGCTTGGAGCCTTCCTCGAGAAATGAGGGCTGCGTTTGGCGCCCTGCGCCGTCCTTGCGCCCTGCGCCTACTTTCAACTGGCACAGGAGCTGCTGCTGCACCAGAAGCTGCAGTCGCCACTGGCCCAGCTGGCTGGCTGGCAGCGGCGGCGAGCGGCGGCAGCCTCGCGGAGCGGTGGGTTCACTCCCTGTGCTGCACTCGGACTCGCATTCGCCCACGCAGTGCGTAGTGGACATGCCCGCAAGCATTTCAGGCTCCTCACCCTCCGGTCACCCCACCCATTGTGCAGCTATGCAGCGCTGGTGGCCGCCGGCACGCTGCGCCCCGACGCCAAGCAGGCCTCTTGCGTGGAGCGTCTCGACAGGCTGAGCCGTGACCTGTCTGCGTACCGGCAGGCGGTGGCAGCGCACCACCAGGCCGCGGCTGCCTACCACCAGCGCCGCGAAGCGCTGCGCGCGCAGCTGCTGCCGGCGGCAGAGGCGGCGCTGCTGAGGGAAGAGGAGGCGGCAGAGGCGGCGGCTGGCGGCCGCCTGGCCGCCATGCGTCCCTGGCTGAGCTCCACGCTGGGTGCTCCCGAAGCAGAGGCGCCGCCGGCGTGGCGGTCGGCGGCGCAGCGTGCAGCGGTGGCACGCGTGCGAGTGGAAGCACAGCTCGCCGAGAGGCTGGGCGCTCCGTCGCCGGCGCCGGCGCCGCCCAAGGGTGCGCTTGCTGGTGTAGACCGCTGCCGGGGGGCCGTGCCTCGGAACTGCCCGTGGATCCCACGAGCAAGTGTGCACCACACACCATAAGACTTCTGCTGCGGTGCGGCACACTGTTCTCAGCCGCGTCTGTCACCCTCCCCCCTTGCTGCAGGCGTGTACCTGCACGGCAGCGTGGGCAGCGGCAAGAGCCTGCTGCTGGACCTGCTGTCCTCCACAGTGGCCGACCAGGTGTGATGTCTGGGTAGGGGGATGGGCAGGGGGCATGATGGGAGGCAGGCAGGGGACCAGGTGTGTCCAACAGCGTGGCTGCAGGCTGCAGGCTGCATGACAATTCATCCGCACCGTGCCTGCCTCCCTGCAACAACTTGGCATCCATGCAACAACTTGGCATCCCAACGTCGGCGCGTGTGCAGGGCACTGTGAGCTTCCACAGACGCCTGCACTTCAATGCGGGCATGCTGGAGCTGCACAGGTGTGACGGCTGTACAGCCAACGGTTGCGCACATGTTCGGCGCATGCAGGGGCGCTCGTTGGGGCGCCATTGCTGCCAGCCCATTTGCTTTGCCTGTGCCAGTCCTGCAGCTTGCTGCAGTCCCTCCGCCCCACTTCTTCTCCACTCATCCGCCTGCCCATGCCCCGTGTCTTCCCTGCAGCCGCATGCACGCGATCGAGAGCCAGCGGGCCGCCGACGAGGCCCTGCAAATGGAGCTGTATGCTTCGGCGGTGCTGGAGCAGCGACGGCGCGACGCGCAGCGGGCAGCCAAGCAGCAGGGCGAGCAGGGCGGCGCGGCGGCGGCGGAGCAGGGCGACGCGGCGGGCTGGCAGGAGGTGCTGCGGTTGGACCCGCTGGCGCAGAGGAGCAAGCGCAGCAAGATGGCGCGCATGGCGTTCCGCCGGTGCGTGCTGGGAAGGCATGCGGCAGTGTGGTTCAGTACATGCACTCGTTGTGTGCGCCAGGAAGGCGGCTCCTAGTGTTGTTGTATGCAAGGCAGCTCCTGCTTGCCTGCCTGCCTGCCTGCAGCACTCCCTCTGTTGCATCGACCCCACCTGTCTCCTTCCTCCCTCCCTCCCTCCCTCCCCCCTCCCTGCTCGCAGCATCATGCGCGACATGCTGAGCCGCACCGCAGCAGAGCACACCGAGGCACTGGCTACCACCAACGCGCCCATCCTGCGCCACGCTGCGCGTGCTATGATCCGCGACGTTGACACCATGGCGCTGTTGCGTGGCACCGCCGCGAGCAGCACCACTACTAGCGGCAGCGGCAGCAGCGGCGCAGACGTGGCCGCCGGCGGCCAGGCTGGGGTGGAGTGTGCAGGCACTGGCGAGGCGGCAGTTGAGCATGGGTCGGGCGGCCGCATTTCCGCGCTGCTCTGCTTCGACGAACTCCAGGTGCGCCTCCCCCGCTGCTCCTGTGCATCTGTCGCCTGTATGCTCCCTGTTGCCCCTGCGCATTTGCCGTGCCACCGGGAGCTCGCCTTGTCCCTCGCACCTCCCAGCGGCCCCACGCGTTTCCGTTGCATGCAGATCAGCGACGTGTTTTCTGCCGCCGCCCTCAAGGGCCTGCTGGAGGCGCTGCACGCGGAGGGCTGCGTGGTGGTGGCAACCAGCAACCGTGCCCCCTCTGAGCTCGACAGGTGGGTTGCTGCTCGTGGCAGGGGCATTTGCAGGGGGAGGAGATTTGGCCACGTCTACAATCCCCGACCTATCTCCTCACCAACTACAGGCGCAGGCTGAACGGCTAAATAAGGGCAGCTTGAACATGTGACACCCCCTCCAACCCGTGCTCTTCCCCCGCATTATTTGTGTGTCTGCCAAACCTACTGCACCGCACTTCCTGTGCAGGCACGGCCTGAACGAGGTGATGTTCGACCACTTCATCTCCAGCCTGCACGCCGCCTGCGACGTGGTGCCGCTGAACGCGGAAGAAGACTACCGCAGGCAGGGGGGGTGCTGCATGGTACTGCGGTGGTACTGCGGTGGTATTTATGGGGTGGTGCTGGTGCGCGAAAATCTGCTGCTTGAGCTGCCACGTTCTTGGGGTGGTTCCGGTACGCGCGCCGTGCAGAAATCTGCTGCTTGAGTTGCCACTGCGTGTTATGCTGCTGCTGCTGCTGCTGCTGCTGCTGCTGCTGCTGCTGCCACCACTGTCACCGCCGCTGCTGCTGCTGCCCTGTCGCATCATCGGCGTCATCGTGGGCACCCCCTGCCCCCCCTGCCGCAGGCTGCTGGCCGCTGCCGCGCCGCCCCTGCGCCCGCTGCCCTCCTCCGGCGCATCTGCCGGCGACGGCTCCGCTGCGGCCGCAGCAGCAGCAGCAGCGCCCCTCCACCCGCACGCCTCCTACTTTTATCCTCTGGGGGGGCCAGCAGAGGCAGCGTTGGAGGCGCAATGGGCGGCGCTGGCTGCGCCCTCCGCCGCCGCTGCTGCCTCCTCCTCTGGTGAGCAGCTTCCGCCTGGGCGCTCCTGTGGAGAACCGGGGTGACGCAGGTAGCATGCTGGGAAATCTGAAGCCAGAGAAATGCACGCGAGCAGCTGGCCGTCACTAGTTGTTACCAAGCTGGCGTGATTTGTTCTTGCCTCCTCCTCTTAGGCTCCGCCGAGCTGCAAGTGATGTTTGGGAGGCAGCTGCGGGTGGAGCGTGCCGCGGGCGGCGCCGCCTGGTGCAGCTTTGAGGAGCTCTGTGCTCGCCCGCTGGGTGCCGCAGACTACATGGTGGGTCCAGGGCTGCTGGATGGGCGTGCAGAGCTTGGCTAACTATGTTTAGGAGCCGAGCGTGTGACCTGCTTCGTCACACGTGCCTGGCAACGCTCCCCCCGAGCTGCCCCCGACCCACCAAGCTGCTGCGCCCGTGCAAACTCTTGCAGGCCCTGGCCCGCTCCTTCCACACAATTTTCCTGGGTGGCATCCCATCCTTCTCCATGCAGGCAAGGGCTGCGGGTGGGGAGGCGGGGCTGGGGAGAACAGTGCGGGTTTGGTTTCACAGGGTCCCTCGGCACCCCGCACTGCCCGACCTCTCTGCACTGCTCGTCCCAGCGCGCACCCCATGCCGCTGCCGCATACGCCTGCACACCCGCCCACCTGCACACCCGTGCTCCCCCGCCCAGCCGCAGGTGCGGGATCAGGCCCGCCGCTTCATCACCCTCATCGACGAACTATGTGAGCGGGGCGGGTTCTGCCTGCACCACAGGCTGCATGCAGCGCAGCACAGGGCGGCGCGCTGCCGCGACGCGCGGCGATGAGCTGCCTTCTGTCAGCCAATGCCCACCTTGACGCCCACTCTGTCTTCCCGCCCCACCCACCTGCGCAGATAACCACCGCACCCGGCTGGTGTGCTCCGCGGCCACCGCCCCCGACCAGTTGTTCGCCGGCGCCGGCACCGGGGAGGAGCCAATCATTGATTTGGAGTCCCTGCAGGTGGGTGCTGGCGTCACTCCTCTGTCCGCCCCTCTCCCACCCCTTTCTTCTTGTCGCCATGTTGCTGTGCGTGAAGGGGCCTTGGCGAAGTGCCATGCAGGGCATAGGAGGAGAGCTGTTGTGGCTCGACCTCCCAACCCTGCACCACCCCGCTCCATCTGCCACAGTTTGAGACGGCAGTGGAGGGCAGCCGGCTGCGCCGCAACCTCATGGCGGACGGCAGCGTGGCGCCCGTGGCGGCCAGCGCGACCGCGGCTGCCGCCGCGGCGCGCACGCTGGGCGGCGAAGAAGAGCGGCTTGCGTTTGCACGGGCCGTCAGCAGGTACAAAGGGAGTGCTCCCTCGGGAGTTGAGTCCCTGGGAGACGGCTGTGAGGAAGCTGTGAGGAAGAGCGCATGTGCCGAGAGCCCCTCAGTGCGCGTGGGTTGCAGCCCCCGTGGCAGTCGCCATGCCTGCGGTCGACTAATGAACCGAATCACGCCGACCTGAGCTTGACCTATGCCACCCCACTGTGATGCAGGCTGTACGAAATGCAGACGCCGCTCTACATTGGCAGCCGGCCGCGAGGGCAGTGACGCGAACGATGTTCAGCGCTCCCTTGGCGGCCCGCTGCTGGCGCTGCTGCAGCTGCAAGCTTATCCCCGCAGGCGTCGCCCTTGACGCCGCATGCAGGAGCGCGCCCGCGCACAGATGATACATACCAGCCCGAGTGACGCGCATGATGTGCCAGCCTGGCAGGCTTGTCCCCTCCACGAAAGCACCCCACCATACGCCACACCAACCCAAATGTTCTCGCGTCGCACCCTGCGCTCACATTCTACCTCTTCCCTGCACTGCAATTCCTTTCCATACATCCGCCTTTTCGTGCCCTGCACAGTGCGTGCGACATGTGATTTCCATACACAAGTGCCGGCTTGTGCCGCAGAGGGTCGGGCTAGAAGTTAGAGGGCACAGAGCCAATGGGCGAATGCAAAGGACACGGGCAGCAGCGACGGTGGAGCAGCGGCGCGGCAGTGATGCGAGGGGCAGGCGATGCAAAGGGGTGACCAACGACGCTTTGCTTCTTTGTTTTCTCTTGTGGAACCACTCCCTGAGGCTTCGAAGCACTCACTAGAGAGCGAGTGCAAGCTGAACCCCGGGTGGCCCGCAGCCCTCGGACTGGGTCCGCCCATGCGGCGCTTTCCACCGGCGACCGGCGGCGGCTCCTCTTAGCGGCCCCCAGTGCCGCCCAGACATTCCCTCCGCGCACGTGTCGAGCAGGTCAGCGGCCAGTGCGAAGGCAAGCAGGTTCCCGCCACTTCGAGTGCCCTTGTGCAACAACAGGCAGCGGCAGCACCCCGCCCTGTCCCAAACCCGGCCTTGGACGTCCCCAGCAGGCAAGGAGACCAGGCGGCCGCCTGAGAGGACAACGAGGGAGGCTTCTACAGGGGTGTGCACCGCGCGCCGCCGCCGCCGCTCCCCACCGCCCCGATCCCCGTCTGCTCTTCTCAGGCCTCGGACACCCAAGCGCACTCCCTCCAGCAACGCCTTGGAACACGTTCCCAGGTGCGGTTCGCATGCTTGCGGTGCGTCCAAAGGGGGGCGGAGCGGTGCCAGGAGATGCCCTGCCGTGCACTTCGTGTGCCCCTGCATTGGCGCTGCAGCAAGCCCCCGAGTCGCTCTGATTGGTATATTCCTGTCAATCTAACTGCAGCGAGGCTGCACCTGCTGGATCTTCAAGATCCAAGTTGGAAGCATGGAGTGGCACAGGATGCAGGTCAGATGGGGGAAGCATTGGCGGGCTGCAGCGGGTCGCGGCGGTTGCCAGGAGGCGCTTTGCTGCTTGTAGCAGCTCACCCACTCAGCGGCATGTAGCGCCCTATCGTGCACACCCAAGCCTGCACATTCACCCCCAACCCTGTTGGACCACGTACGAGTGCGAGAGCCCAGCTATGCGCTCTGGCAATGCCCATCCCCGTCTCAAGTTCCTGCAGCGCTTTGTGCATGCACTTCCTTCAATGAACGTCGTTCGACTTCGCCTTTTGCCGCATTTGCAGTTTGAGTTGCACGACGCGAGGGCGCAATCAAGGCCGAAGGGAATGCCTGGCTGACGAGCGGCAGCACCGGGGCTGGCTGCACGCACGGCTCGTCAGCGAGGAGCGCGAGCGCGCGGCTGCAGATCCTCTGGCGCGCGCGCACCGCGAGCTACACCACGCACAGGCGCTAGCTTGCCGCTGGCAGCAGGAGCGCGACGCCGCACGTGAGTCCGCTGAGCGGCGGGCAGAGCGCCTGGCGGCCGTCCGGCAGGAGCGTGACGCCGCACGTAAGACCGCTGAGCAGCGGGAGCGCGAACTGGCAGCTCTGAGAGAGGAGCTGCAGCAGGAGCGCAACGCCGCACGTGAGACCGCTGAGCAGCGGGAGCGCGAACTGGCAGCTCTGAGAGAGGAGCTGCAGCAGGAGCGCGAACAGCAACAGCAGCTGCTGCTGGAAAACGCAGACAAGACACAGAAGCTGCAGCAGGTGGCCATGCGGCAGTCCTGCTGGCTTAAAGCGTTCGCGCAACAGCTCGTGCAGGCCAGGCAGCAACGCGACGCGTTGCAGAAGCAAATGGAGGAGAAGCAGCAGCTGCGCAAGAAGGAAGCGGAGCTGGATGCACGGCCGACAACCCCTGTTTCGTGTTGTGCGCCTTCTGAGTCCGTACACGCACCTGGGAATGCCGCCCCCCTGGCGCAGCAGACGCTGCAGCATGGTTTGCCGCCGCAGGCCCCGCGCAAGCGGCCCCGAGAGCAGCAGCAGGAGCAGCAGCAGCAGCAGCAGCAGCAGGTGGCGGCAGCAGGGCATGGGCGCTGGCGTGGGTGGTCAAACCCAAGGCGGCTCGCGCAACGACTTGTGATTGGAGCCTGTTTCCTTGCAGTGATCCAAGCACAGTCGTCGAGTTGCTCCTGCCTCTTTGGCGTGTGAAACACCACATATTCGACAAACACATAACATTAGTCACTGCCGTTTGATTTCCTTGTGCAGCTGCCACAGTTGCATTACGCAAACCCACCTTCCGCGCCGCCCCGCCGCGCCGCCGCTGCAAAGCTGATGGTGCTCCGCCCAACACAGACCAAGGAGGAGTGGTTGAATCACTCGTGAGCGTTTGTTCTATTTCCTGCTTCACATTCTGCATTAAGCGTTGGGTCTGCCGGCACAGGCGCATAAGCACAGCCACACGTTGTTGGCACGAGATGTCCAGAAGGCAGCGTGGTGCGGAAGGTGCTGGGTCTGGAGGGACAAAAAGAGCAGGTGGGTGTGTGCACATAATAAAGTTGGAGGTGCACGCGGAGCAGGGGGAATCTGTGTCGACAGGTTTCCTGTGGTTAGACAGATGTAAAGCGCGTATAATATCCCCTTTTCCTTGCTTTCAATTAAAAGGAAGGGAAAGGGGAACGTCGGGCGCAGCAGGGCAACGTCGGGCGGGGAAGGAGAAGGGTATTGGTGGAGGTTTAGGTCCCGCTCTGCTCAGCACCGCTGCGACTCAAATGCTGAATGTGGGGAACATGTTATGTGCGCACCGTGCATTTGACAGTCCTGCCTGCACCCAGAACAGCAGCTGCTGCATGCGCATTTGTGCACTTGTTTGGGGCCCTCTCGTCCAGCCAAGTTTGGTGCTGCAATTATTGACCCAACATTGTGGTGACAGGCAAGCCAAGCCCTATCTCGTGAACACGTGCAAAGACAGTCGCTTCGACTTGTTCAAGGAGCCTGTGGATGAAAGCCAATTTCCAGACTACCGCGACGTCGTTACGACGCCAATGGACATGGCCACGATGCTGGGTGTGTGGGGTGGGGTGGGGTGTTGTGCACGGGTGTGTGCGCGCGCGTGGGTGGGTCAGCAGCCGTGTGCTTCGTGCTTGGCACATGCGTGTGTGCATGCACTCACCTCGACACATTGCTCAATGAGCCCGGAGTCTATTACACTTCTTCTCTGAGTTAGAGCCGGAGTGGGGGCTTCTTCCTTCACCCCGTCCGGCTTCCTCAACCCACGCCCACGGGCAGATTCTTTCTTTCTTCTTACACTTCGTTCGCTCGGTGCTCTCCATGGCCTGCAGGCAAGTCGCACCGTAAGGAGTACAAGGACCCAAAGCATCTCTTGGAAGATTTTGCGCTGATTGTGGCGAATGCCGAGGCTTTCAACGGCAAGGACAGTTACGGTGGGTAGGCTTTTTTCAGAATTCGTGGCGACAATGAATATAGCTGACTGTTGGCAGTGTGCGGGGCATGGTGGCCGGGATGTCTGCTTGCGTTGCCTGGCAGTATGCAACATTGTGTGGTAAACGCGCAGCCCTGTCGTGCCCGATGCGACGGATCCCTGCGCATAGTGCTCCCTGCAGTTCACAAAGCCGCTGTGTTAATGTGGGATGATGTCAACAAGGAATCGTCTGCCCTCAACCAAGAAAAGGTGAGGCAGTGGATTGCGGCTCTCGCTTGCACGGTGCACCGCGCGTCGTAACTGCAGCGGCAGCTGCCATGGCGGCAAAGCATGTGTTGAGACTACGTGGAACTCCTTTGACTGCTGCCCTGCATGTCTACATTGCAGCTGGCAGACAAGTGGAGCAAGGCCATCATTGATGAGGGCCAGATGGCAGCGCGAAAGGCAGGAGTGCGCAAAGCATGAGCGGCGCGCCCGCCTGCTGCAGCTCTCTCAGCTGCGCAGTTTGGGCCAGCGTTAGTGCAGCTGTTGCTGCCTGTGCTTGAGCTGCTCCCACCTGCAGCGTGCGCGGCAGTGGCGCCAGCTACTCTGCCGTTGCTGCCGCCGCCGATGCTCATATTGCCCACCTCCCCCTTTTTCCCGGCGGGCGCATCCCTCGCCCCCCTTTCTTTCTCTGGAGTCTCCTCATGGCTCCCCATTGATACTCTCCCGCTTGCCCGCCATCCACCGCGCCCGTTGTTGTGTGCTCTCCAGGGCCTCCTTCGCAACCCTGCGGTAGTGCCGTTGCTGCCGTGCAGCGACGCCGCCTCTGCCCAGGGCTGGGCGGCGTGGCTGTGCAGGGTGTCCCCTTCCGTGTTTTCATACATGTCCTGCTGTGCGCCTGTTGTGCCAAACAATGCATGCTACTGTCACCTCCTCACATTTCTGTTCTGGGGATCGCCTGGGCGACTCGTGTAAATTGTTTCAGGTGCACGCGACGCTTTCCCACGCTGCCGCCGCCTCTGCCGGCCACCGCGTGCGATACGTGCATGCATTGTCTTGAGCCTCCTGTCGCCGCCATCTTACTCCGTGGCATTGTTCAGACACTGTGCACAGTCTACAGACGCCAGCGCCCCGCTGCGTCCTCGTGGCCAGGCTCGCGCCCTCCTCCAGGTGCCCCTGCCGCCACTCAAGCGCACTGTGCTGTTCTTGCAAGGTGCGTCGAGAGTATAAAGCGTGCGCAACGTCAGCGCTGTGCACCACTTGTGCTTGCGGCAGCCACCGCCCACCGCCACCGCCGACAGCCGCCAGCCTTCGCCCTGCGCCTCGTGCAGAACGCTTGGGGCAGCATGTTGGAACGCTGGAACACCCACTTCAGCACCACAGTGCAACAGGAGCTTTTCGGGTGAGCGCACGACGAGATCCGCTTGCTCGTCGCTGCCACTGCCGCTGTCCCTGCGCGTGCGCGCCGGTGCCGCCCGCAGGTGCCTGAGCCCATCCTGCCGGTCACTTCCCTGGTGCAGCATCGAGCTGCAGCTGGCTCAGGACCCCAACTCAAATAACCTGGTGAGCTGCTGGGCAGTGATGGTGCAACCAGGATGCACAAACGAGACTCCCGGCGTGCCGCTGCCGCCGCCGCCGCCACTGCCTCTAGCCATGCCCCCCTCTAGCCATGCCCCCCTCTAGCCTTGCCCCCCTCCCTGCTTGGCCTCTCCACAGGGCACGACCGTGTGGGATGCCAGCATAGTGCTTGCCAAGTACATAGAGAAGGTGCGCACAGCAGGGGAGAGACCCGGGGGCATCACATGCAGCAGACCCAGGCACACCTCACTTGCATTCGCCCCCTGCCGCTGTCTCTGCTGCTGCTGCTGCTGCTGCTGCTGCTGCTGCTGCTGCAGAACAGCTGCCGGCCGAAATGGTTTAGCGAGCAAGCGACGCAGCAAGTTTCAGGCACCCCCACCTGCATTGCCCCCTGCTGCTGCTGCTGCCGCCGCCTCTGTGCAGAACAGCCGGCGCGGAGACTTCAGCCGGCAGAGGGTCCGCGGCAAGCGGGCGCTCGAGCTGGGCGCTGGCATGGGGCTGGCAGGGATGGCGTTGGCCCTGCTAGGCTGCGGTGAGTGCTGGTGCTTCGATGGAGCATGCTGCACAGACAGGCACAGACAGGCAAGCAGCTGCAGGACCAGCGGAGGAGAGTGTTAGGCCCAGGCAGCGGCAGCGCAGAGCTGCCTGCGTGCACTGATGATCTGCCCGCCCGCTCCGCTCCTGTGGGCACGCAGACGTTGCTTTCACGGACATAGGCGACGTGCTGCCGCTGCTGCGCCACAACGTGCACTCCAACATTTCGCAGGCGGCGCTCAAACGTGAGCTGGAGGGAGGGGCCGCATTTGGGGGGGAGGCCGAGCTGCAGCTGCAGCACGGTGGCGTCGCCGCAGCTCAATACCTCCAAGGACAGACAGGCGTTGCGCCAATTGTGATAGGTCTTGCACTCAGATTACCCACTGCTTCCCATGCTGCTTCCCCCGCCCTACCCTCCCCTGCAGTCAAGGACGCGGCGTGGGCGGCAGCCGAGGTGGGAGGCACGCTGGTGACGTCGCTGGACTGGGCTGACCGAGCGGCGTACGCCGACCCCGCTTTCAAGCCGCCATACGACTTCATTCTGGCTGCCGACTGCGTGTACAGCGAGCTGGCAGGTGGGTGGGTGGTGGGCGGGCCCTCCTTACCAGGTCACCGTCGAGGGGAGAGCGGTGCTGCGGATGGTTCGCATGGGTGTGCACACGTGGATGGTCTGGTGCAGGCTGCCCGCTGGTTTGGCCTGCAAGCCGGTGCGCCACTGTGCCCCCATCTCAGGTGCATGACGCCCCGCGAGCCGGCCCGCCCTCACCCTACCGCCGCCTGCCTCCGCCTGCGTGCAGTGCCGCACCTGCTGGCGACCGTGCTGGCCATGGGCGGCCCCCGCACCCAGACCATCGTCACAAACGAGTTCCGCTCTCAGGTGGTCTGGTGTTTTGTGTTGCTTTGCTGCTCTGAACTGTGACCTTGTGTTGATGTGCCTCGTGCCACGCTGCAGCCAGTGTTGGCGTTGCTTCTCTGCCTTGTGTTGCGCTGCCTTGCGAATTCGGTGCCTTCCTGGCTGTGCCAGCCTGCCTCTCGACGCTTGAAAACCCCTCGAATGTGGGAAGTTCACCTGTCCTCGCCCCAACCGCAGACCGTGCATGACGAGTTCATGCTGCAGTTTGGCCGGCACTTCGCGATACGCAAGGTGCGTGGGAGGCGCTCTGAGGAATGGTGGGGCGGGCACGAAGCGTGGGCAGTAGCCCAGCCCAACACAATACCCGTGTGCGCGCGTGTGCGCGGCCTCAGCAGCAGTCCTCCCGTCCCCCTCCGCGTCCCCTGCCGCAGGTCCCCGCCAACAAGCAGGACCAGAACTACCAGCACACCCTCATCCACATATACCTCCTCAAACGGCGGAAGGTCCCGCTAGGCGAAGAGGGGGCGGCAGGAGAGGCGGCAGGAGATGCGGCAGGGGAGGAGACAGCAGAGGGCGCAGCAGAGGGCGCGGCAGGGGTGGCAGCAGAGGGCGCAGCAGAGGATGCAGGAGACGGTGAGGCAGAGGCAGCGGGGGCAGCGCAAAGGGTGGCCATGGCAGCTGGCGGCAGCCTTGGGGAAGCAGCGGCCGCAGCATCGGAAGCAGCGGCTGGGGCAGGGGCCGCCAGCGACGCCGGCGCGGCGCCAGCTGGCGAGGCGGAGGCGGCCCAGCGCAGCAGCGAGCTGTTTCAGGCGCGGCGGCAGGGCAACGCGCTGGTGCGTGCCCTGGCAGAGGTCCAGCTTTGATTGCACTCGTTGTAACATCTAATCTCACCCCTCTTCCATTAAAAGCATCCCTGCGGCCTTGCAGTGGGGCGCATCCCTGCTTCCCCAGCAGCGCCACGTGCATGCACAGCTTGGGCTGCGGCGTGTGCCCAGCAGGCGCACCCAGCGGAACTCTGGCTCTGTTCCAAACAATACTTGTTGCAGCACTCAGAGGGGCAGGAAGGCATCAGATCAAATAAATAAGCAGGGAGAGGACAGAGAGGGCGACGGCGGTCGGCAGGGCAAGCACGTGCTGCAGGGCTGGCGATGGCCAGGGGAGAGCCCGCGCCACCCCGCGCTCAGTACTTGTACCGCAGCCGGAAGCTGCGCGCCGACTCAGTCAGCCCCGCGCCAACCTCTGCCCAGCGCGCGTCCGGCGCCTGGGCTCCCATGACGTAAATGCGTCCCAGCTGGGCCGCCGCCGTGAGCGCAATGTGGGTGCGCTCGGCGTCAGGAAGGACCACCTCGTAGCTGCATGTGGGCGCATGGCAGGGGCGTGGGAGGGTTGGGCCGCTGCAGTAAGGTCGGGGGTCGCCGCACCATCGCCAGCGCTCGACGAACCTCGCTCGATGCTTAAGAGTCCACGGGGAGCCAGACGAGACCTCCCGAGGCCTGCACCTTGTGCCCTAGCTCCATCCAGCTCACCACACCTTGCACACGCACCCCCGCTCACGTGTAATAGGTGACGGGGTCCCGCTCTATCACGCCCAACACTGTGCCGGTGTTCTTGGGGGGCTGGGCCACCGTCGCCGCGCTGACCGAGAGCACCGTGGCCCCCGCTGGCAGCAGCAGGCGCGCCACCGCTTTGGGGTCCCCCAGCTGGGCAATGTCGGTGACCTGGGAGCACGTCGACAGGAGGGCAGAGCGTGCGTGTTGCTGTCGTGTACCGTGAGAGGGGGCAGCAGCAGCAGCAGCAGCAGGCGCGCCACCGCTGTTGGGATCCCCCAGCTGGGCAACGTCCGTGACCGTGCACCTGCGGGAAAGCGCGCTTGGTGGAGGCCGCCTGGCGTACCCGTTGCAGTGCCGGCCGGTTGCCCTGCCACACCGGAAGCTCACGACGCGCACCTGGAGGAACGTGCGCTTGAAGGACGCCGCCTGGCTGACCACGACGTTGATCTTCTGCTGCCCGTCGGCGCTGCGCACCTCTGCCTTCAAAGGGTTTTCTGTCACTTGGTCTGCAGCAGCAGAACGTTGGCAGGCAGGAGGAGGCGAACATACGCGGTTGCAGGCAGGCAGACGGGCAGGCAGGCAGTCAGGCAGTCAGTCAGGCAGGCAGGCAGGCAGGCAGGTTGTCCAGTGGCAAGACAGGCGGGGGGCATGGCAGCGGGACGGCGGCCCAGTGGGCGAGCGGCCGGCGGCGGGCGGGGCGAGCGCAGATTTGCGTGCAGGCTTGCCTTGGCCGGCGCGGGGGCGGGGTGGCGCTGCAAAGGTGAGGTCCAGGATCTCTTTCATGCCCTGCAATGGTAAGGGGTCCCAGAGGCCTGATGGTTCAGGACAAGGACCAACAACTGCAGCACTTTGGCGGGTGCTCTGCCGCCGCCGCTGCTGCCCCTCGCCACTCCCTTGCACACCCTCTTCTGGCCCGGCGGCAACCTTGGGATAGCTGAAGCTGAAGGTGCGGTCCACCACCATGGGCCACGTGGCCACATCCAACGCCGGCCCAACCGCCTCAGCGGCAGTGTCGAGGGCCACCTCTTCCGTTGCCGCTGCAGGGCGAGGCACCGATGCTGCCGCCGCCACCGCCGCTGCCGCCGCTGGCAGGAGCAGCAGCGCGGTCCGGCGGCTGGTAGGGGCTGCCCCAGACCCTGCTTGCTGCTGCTCCGCGCGGCAGGGCTGCTGTAGACACCGCCGCTGCGGTGGGGCGAGCGCTGCGCGGCTGGGGTGTATGAGGGCGGTGGAGGTCATTGCATGCAGTGGTGCAGGGCTCAAGGAACCAGGATTGACCTCGCCGAGCGTCGCCAGTGCAGCGCGAGCGCTCTGCTGCTGCTGCTGCGAATGCTGCGCTCGCACATTGATTTCTCCTCCTGCCCTGCCCCAGCGCCCAATCTGAGCTGCTTCAAGCCACCGAGCATCCCCCCGCAGCCGGACATGGCAGCGCCGGCCTTTGACGCGCAACGAGCGGTGAAAATGGAAGCGGGGGAGTTGCAGGAGTACATGCGGGAGCTGTTCTCCTGGAGCAAGGAGATGAAGAATAAGGGCACAGGCGGCCAGGCCGCCGAGGAGCGGCAGCCGAAGCGCCCAGCTGCGGCGGCGGCGCCTGCCGCCGCTTCGCCTGCCCCGCCGCCGGTCAAAGCTTCCGGCGCTCCCGACCGCGAGCAGCCGCAGCAGGAGGCAGCAGACGCAGCAGCAGCAGTGCGCCACCCTGCGGCCCACACGTACGAGCACTACCGTGCCAAGTGGGACCGCTTTGACGTGGATGCGGCGCTGGCAGAGAGCGACGACGAGGCCAGCGACGGCGGCGGCGGCACCCGGCGGCCCGGCAGCAGCGGCAGCAAGCCCGGGCCTTCTGTGCTCAGCGCTTCAGCGCCCATCGATATACCGCAGGCGCGTCCGACCGTGCCGGTTAACGCCACGGGGCCGTCGGCGCTGGTGGCGCCCGGCGCGGCAGCACCCACCAGCGCCGACGGCTGGAAGGACGCCGGCAACGGGCACTTCAAGGCGGGGCGCCACCAGGCGGCCGTCGAATGCTACGGCCGCAGCCTGGAGCTAGCGCCCAGCTGCCTGGCGCACGCCAACCGCGCCATGGCGCAGCTCAAGCTGGGGCGGCACGCAGAGGCGGAGGCCGACTGCAGCGCAGCTCTGGCCCTCGACCCTGGTTACGTCAAGGCTCGCCTGCGCAGGTAGACAGTCCGTGGTTTGTGCCGTGCGTGACGAGTGATGCGTTGCAAAACCAAGGGTGTGGCGGGAGTGTCAGGCAGCGCAGCGTGGGTGTTGCAGTGCAGGCGTCGTCAACAGGGAGACCGCCAGTCTCCCTCCCATCCCCTGGCTCCTCCCCCATCCCACCAAGCTCAGCCGCCGCTCACCCCTGGCCCCCTGCTGCAGGGCCGCGGCACGGCGCCTTCTGGGCAACCTGTTGGGTGCTGTGGAGGACTGCGAGGAGGCGCTGCGGCTGGAGCCCTGCAACCGCCAGGCCGCCGTTGACCGCGCCGAAGCGCTGGCAGCGCTGCTGCAGCGGGAGGGCCTGCCGGCGCCCAGCCGGGCCGAGGTGCTGGAGGTGGTTGTTGCGGGCGGCAGCGCCGGCACTGCAGGTGCTGCGCAGCCAGCAAAGCCGTCGCAGCTGGTGGCCGCAGCGCCGCTTACGCCGGCGGCGACGGAGCTGGGCGGCGCCGACATCCGCGAGAGCAGCGTGCAGCGGCGAGCGGCAGACGTGTCATCGGGGCCGGCAGCAGCAGCGGCGGCGACGGTCGCACCGCTGCGTGCCGCCATCATTCAAGAAATCACCAGCAGCGGTGCCGGCGCAGGGGAGGATGTTGATGAGCTGCCAGACCTTGCGCCTGAGGAGGAGCAGCCGGCAGACGAGCCCAGCCAGCTTGCAGGCCACCAATCTCCAGCGCAGCAGCAGCAGCAGGCAGTGACGCAGCAGCTGCCAGCACAGCAGCAGCAGCAGCAGCAGCAGCCAGCGCAGCAGCAGCAGCGGGTGGCCATGGCGTCTGCAGCGCTGGCTCCTCCGCCCCAGCCTGCGCAGCAGGCAGCCACGCTGCTGCCTTCGGCATCGGCGGAGACAGAGCAGCCTGCCCAGGAGCTGGCACCCCGCAACCAGCAGCAGCCTGTTGCCGCGGCGGCGCCTGCAGCGGCGGCAGCGGCGGCGACAGTACCGGCGGCGGCGGCAAGCCGCGTGGCGCCGGCTCGCGTGCCGCGCACAGGTGCGGCGTGCCAGGGCTGCTTTCCCTGCCTGCTGCTTGTTCGCTGCAGCCCCAATCAGTCCCCAGCAGCACTGCCAGTGCAGCCTGTCCACCTGGTGTCACGCCCACCACACACTCTGTCTGCTTCCCCTGCCCAACCCTGCAGGCGTGGAATTCGAAAAGGGGTGGAAGGTGCTCAGGGGGGACCGCACAGCACAGGCCGCCTACCTGCTGGCGCTGCCGCCTGCCGCGCTGCCCGCGCTGCTGCGCCAGGCGCTCACGCCGACGCTGCTGGCGGCGGCGTGCGCCTCGCTGCTCAACCCTGGGCTGTCGACGGCACGGGGGGCTGCAGCAGCTCTGCTGGGCACGCTGCCAGACGTGCCACGCTTCGACCTGAACCTGCTCAGCGTGCCAGCAAGGCAGCGTGCTGAGCTGGCGGCGGAGTGGGACGCAGCGGCGGCAGCGGCGGCGGAGGGCGACGCAGGCGTCAGCGACGCCCTTGGGGATGCGCGCCGCCGCTGGAAGCTCTAAGGCACCGAGGCGCTCGCATTGAGCGCTTGTCACCAGCGGGCAGGCTTGTCAGCACGCCTTTTCTCTGCTAAAACACCTGCTGTGACCGCGGGGCTTGGAGAAGAAGGCTGGGCCACAGGGTACCGACGGAGGGGGATACGCCGTGCCGTGAAGCGTGCTGAACTGCCCATCTGTGCATTTCCACACGGACGCTTTGTGCATGCACAGTCAGCCAAGCATTTCAGCCCGGCATGTCACTGAGCCATTCGGCCCTGCGTGCCCACGTGCCGGTTCCACAGCTAGCCGCTCGCTCCGCCGCAGCTGGGCGGCGGCGATGCTCCTGGCCGCCTGCCTTCTTTGCATGCCTGCCGAACTCATCTTTTCGACTCTCAAGCTCAACACCAGAGCAGCGGTGCAAGGCGCGGCGGCCGTGGTGCTGCTAACTTTGGCGCCTGCGCCTCGGTGGACCGCCAGGCTGGCTGGTCACGCAGCTCTCTCCCCGATCGACCCACGTACATCGGCACCTCTTTCACGGCTCCTGGTATCCTAGGTGTCTATTACCTCGCGGCGCCCTTCAGCCGGGCGACCCTTCGCTCAACCCCAAGCACGGCCCTGCGGCTTCTCCTAGCAAAGAGGTAGACGCCTAGTGCTCTTGCAGGGTGAGAATCCCGCCGATGGCTCAGTTTAGGGGCCGACTGCCCCGCAAGCCGTCGTTTGCGGCAGCGGCGCTGCACCGGCTGGGTGTGCGCCCGGCTAACGTCATGCGCCCCCCGCCCCGGGCCCCCCACATCACGCACAGGTTTCGACCCTCCTCAGCATTCACCCGGCCTGCCAGGCTTGCCATCAAGCTGCTGCAATCGATAGCAGCTAGAACGCCTTGCGGCAAGCAGCGCAGCAGCAGACACCGGCCGACCAACCAGCAGGCAGCCCACCAGCAGAACCCCCGCAGCAGCTGGCCTAGCCTCTCAGCCGAGCAGCATGGTGGCCAGCGGCAACGTGGGCGCGGCCTTCGCCATGGTCTTCGGCGCTGGCGCCGCCTCCATGGTCGGCTTGCTGCGTGTTCATGGTGTCGCTTGCGTCGCCGCGCGTCGTGGCCGGCTCCCTGGGATTTGCGGGTGGCGTCATGCTGTGAGCTGGGGGGGGGGGGGGGGGGGGGGCGTGTAGCAGCCATGTGCCTTGCCGCGCTGTCGCGATGCTGCGCAGCTGGCGTTTCCGTGGCAGACGTGGACACAGCATGTCTTGCGCCGCCCCCCTGCTGCAGGTATGTGGTCTTCACTGAAATTTTCTCGAGGAAGGCATTCGAGTCGTTCCTGGAGGCCGGGTCATCACGTAAGGCGGGGGCTTGGCAGGCCTGTGATGCCATGCGCTGCTGCATGCATGTGCTGCTGCTGCTGCTGCTGCTGCTGCTGCTGCTGCTGCTGCTGCTGCATCGTCGCTGCTGGTGCTGGTGCTGCTGCCACGAGAGCAGGCAACGGCGCTCCCGCACAAACCTCAACCCGGGCTGCCTCTGGCCTCCCCATCTGCTGTGTGCAGGCGCGGGAGCGTACCGTCTCGCAACGGCCTGCTTCTTCGGAGGCATTTTAATGACTGCCCTGCTCGACGCGTGCGTGCATGCCATCATGCACTGGGCTGCTAGGCACCAGCACCACCGCGTGGCAGCACATGCCGCCAGCCAGGCGGCGCTCGTGGCAGCTGCCGCCCCGCAGCAGCAGCCAGCAGCAGCAGGGGAGGTGGCGCTGTCGATGGTCGACAGCAGCAGCAGGGGCAGGCAGCTTGCAGCGCGTGACGCGTCGATGGCAGGCTGCAGCGGCGGCGGCAGTGAAAAGGACTTGGAGAGCGGCGAGGGCAGCGGCGACAGCCGTGACTCTAGCAGCAACAGCAGGAAACCCATCATGGTGACACGCGGCCAGGGCAGCGGGCGATCGGCACGATGGGTCAACGCAGGCGTGGGCGAAGCGGCGTGCGACATTGCGCCCGGAACGGTGGTGTGTGTGTATGGTGTGTGTGTGGGGTGGGGGTGGGGGTGGGGGGGGGTGGGGGGGGGGCTCGGGCTGGCGGGAGCGCAGGCAGGCTCGCAGGGCTGCATGGCATGCATGGATGTCTTCTCACCAGCTGGCAGCAGCAGCAGCGGCAGCGACAGCAGCAGCGACAGCGGCAGCTGAAGCGGTTGCCGCGGGCCAAGGATTGTCCCTGGCTGTGTCCACCACCCAACTGCCTGCCCCTCCGCTCCGCCTGCTGCAACCTGCAGGCGTCTGCAGAGGTGGTGGCGGTGCTTCAAGACGACCCCCACACCAGAGACATGCTGCGCATGGGCATCTTCACAGGCAAGCACAACCACAGCGCACGGGTCGCCAAAGCGGCGCTTTAGCCCCAGCCGACGCCCCAGCCCAGCCCCCCGAGTTACTCGGTATGCTCCCTGCTGCTCACAGGCCTGGCCATCGCTTTGCACAACATCCCCGAGGGGCTGGCCACGTTTGTGGGGGCGCTGAACAACACAAAGGTGGGTGGGTGTCGCTGCAAGAGGCCAGTGCTGCCGCGGCAGCGGGGCGGCTGGGACGCGCAGGCTGTCTGGAAGGCCCGGCAAGGGGTGGCCTGTGTTGTGGCTTGGGGGCTGCGGGCTTAGAACGCTGGAAGGCCATGCATGGCTGAGGCGACCCAGCCCTACCTCCCTTTCTGCCGGTGCAGGTCGGCGCCAGCATCGCGGCAGCCATCGCTATCCACAACGTGCCCGAGGGCATCTGTGTGGGCATGCCCATCTATTACGCCACGGGCAGCAAGTGGAAGGTGGGCTGGGCTGGGTGGGAGTGCGGGTGGGGGGTGGCCGGCAGCCGCAGGTGAGAGGGCGAGGCTGCCACAGACGTGCTGCTGTCGTGCCCCGCACCACCCTCCCTTCCTTCCCAACGACCCACCCTGCTCAAGCCTTGCCTTGCCTGCGTTACGTCCCGCCCTGCTGCTCAGGGCTTCCTGTGGGGCAGCCTCACCGGGATGGCCGAGCCTGTGGGCGGCCTCCTGGGCTACGTGGTACTGCACGAGCAAGACCCCCTCTCCTTTGGGATCGTGTTTGGCATCGTGGCAGGTGCGCACGCGGGTTTGGCGACACCGGGTGAACGGTCAGGAATGCAATGGAGGAAGGGGATGAGGGATGCAATGAAGGCACTGCAGCCGGAAGCATGGTGTGGGTGGAGACGCAGGTGGCAGCCGCGCCAGCACAACGCCACGCACCCACCCGCCCACCGCTGCAGGAATGATGGTTTACGTGTCGGTGAAGGAGCTGCTGCCCTCCGCCTTCCGATTCGATCCCAAGGACTCTGTGGTCTCGACAAGTAAGCCAGACGAGGGGCGATAGCTGGTCAGTCAGCGGGGCCAGGGTTTCGGAAGAGCAGCTCTGTTCACTGGAGGCTGCGGTGCGTTGTGGGCTTGTACGTTCGCTGCGCGTGCAGAGGGGCTCACAGTGTGACGCGCCCGCTCACCCCACACCTCCCTTTGTGCCGCTGCCTGGCAGGCGTGCTTGTGGGCATGGGGGTCATGGCAGTATCCCTGGTGCTCTTCACGCTGTGAGCGCTGTAGCCACCCGCGCTGCGCTGCGCTGTGACCCGCTGCGCTGTGGCGTGCCAGGCGGCGTGCCCGCAGGTCCCCTGCTGCTCTTCGGGCTGCGAGCGCTGCAAGCAGCGCCATCAGCGACAGCGGCGCAGCAGCGCGCGCTTTGCCGTGCAGACGAGCTCCGGCGTGCCCAGCGGCTGCTGCCCTGCAGTGCAGCCACCCAACCAAAGCGAGCCCTGCTTGCATCTCTCGTAGCCTCTTCCTGAGGTGCCGACCTCCAATTTTCCCACGCAACTTTAGCTAGCACACCGCTGAGAGAGCGCTCCCTTTCTTGCTTTTCCTGCCCTGCACGTCACGGCACGTACAACTGTCCTCGCCACCATCACGCCACTCGCTCCCGCCCCTCGCCCCATCGCTCCCTTGCTCCCTATTTCTTCGCAGTACACATTCCTTCCGGCAGTCTGCTTATCCAGTGCCTTATCTTTTCCATTCTTGGATTGCTCATCTTGTTTGCACCCTCTTTGCCATCCCCGACCGCTGTTTGCGTGTCGCAAGTATCCTGTCACGGCTGGCGCTGCCATGCTGCTGGCCAACTCGCTGTTTTACCCCCCAATCAACCATGTGCATTGCAACAGTGTAATGTAGCATGCGTGTGCATGCGGCAGGAAGGAGGGGCGGCAGTGTGAGTGCCAGCTGCCCAAGGTCGGGCGGTGGCGCGGAACCGCGCTGTGGTGCAAGCCGCGCTCCCTTCAACGATTCAACGTGCGCACCCCATCGCGCCCCTGCGATCGTCTCAGCGCACCTGGTCGCAATTTCAAGCGCGGAGAGGCGCAGCGATCGGGCCATGTGGGTGTTCAAGACGGCCTCAGACAGCGGCGGTCACCCGCTGCTGCACAGCTTGAACGGCAATGTGGGCCGGCAAACGTGGGAGTGGGACCCAGAGGCGGGCACGCCGGAGGAGCGCGCTCGGGTGGAGGAGCTGCGCGCTCAGTTCACCAAAAACCGCCTGACGCAGAAGAGCAGTGCCGACGAGCTGCTGCGGTGAGCAGGGTTCGAGCGGCGATGCGCCCGCCTCTTCACCTGCCCCACCCGCCGCCACCCGCCGCTGGCGCCGCCTCGACAGCTCCCACCTCCCTTGGCCACCCTCCCCTGAATGCACCTCCCACTCACCACTGCAGGATGCAATGCGAGGGACGGCGGCGCTTGGGCCCGTTTACAGTGCCTGCCGACGGCGCCTCGGGCAGCAGCGCCCCGCGCGCCGACACCGTCGCCGTGGCGCTGCGCAACGGCATGTCCTTTTACGAGGGCCTGCAGGTGGGGATGGGGTTCACAACAGCAGCAGATTGTCCCCCTTCCCCCCAGGAATGTCGCGGCTAAGCTGCAGCGCAGCCGCGCCGTCTCGATGCGCTGCCAGCAGACAGCAAAGCCGTGTAGTTTGAGGGGCGGCGAGAAGAACCAGCGGTGCGCACCCGTCTGCCTGCAGGCGGATGACGGGCACTGGCCGGGCGACTACGGAGGCCCCATGTTCCTGATGCCGGGCATGGTGATCGCTCTGCACACCACCGAGCACCTGGAGAAGGTGCTGAGGTGAGCGAGCAGCAGGGCCCACAATCGGCATGCAATTGGCAGGCGCTGGCAGCTGAGGGAGGGATCCGGGCAGGGCCGCGTGCAGGCGGCAGGCAGCGGCAGGTTTAGCGGTGCCGCCCCGGGCGCTGCACGGATGGCCCGCAGGCCACGGTGACCTCCATGCCGATTCGCCGCTGCCTGGCCGTCTGTGGCATGCAGCCCCCAGCACCGTGCGGAGATGGTGCGCTACCTGCACAACCACCAGAACGCAGACGGGGGCTACGGCCTGCACATCGAGGTGCGCAGCAGCGCTGCACCAGCGCGGGTGGAGGGCAGCCGGGCCGGCGTTCACCGCTCCTTGCTTGCATCCGCGCTGCCCCCTAAGCCAGCCAGCCAGCCTGCCTTTTTTACGCTTCTCGCCCACCCTCGACGTGCCTCGCCTGCCTGCATGCCTGCCGGTCCACCCTCCTTGCTTTGCCCGCCCTCGCCCTTGCCTGCGACTTGCCTGCAGGGCACGAGCACCATGTTTGGCACGGCGCTGTCCTACGTCACGCTGCGCCTGCTGGGGGTGGGGCCCGACGCTGCAGGCATGGCGGAGGCGCGCGAGTGGGTGAGCGGCGCGCAGCAGGGAGCGGGGTGGCGGGCGACGTGATGGGGATGTCGTGGCACAATCGCTGCCGCAGTGTGCCGGTGCGCTGCAGCAGGGGGCGGTGGCGGCAGGGCGTTTGATGCAAGCGCTCCCAACCAGCAACTGTCTGTGCCGTCACGCTCGAGGCCTGCTGCCCCCTCCGATCTGCTGTGCAGATGCATTCCCGCGGCGGCGCACACCACATCACCTCCTGGGGCAAGTTCTGGCTGGCGGTGCTTGGTGTCTACAGGTGGGTTGCGCTGGGTGAAGCTCGGCGTTATGTCACAGGTCGGGACTTCCTCGCCGGCGGTCCGCCTTTGCAGCAGGGGTTTGCAGCTCTAGCTTGCCCTCTAGCTTGCCCTCCAGCTTGCGCAGTGAGCTGCATGGTGTGCGCTGCAGCCGACTCTGCGCTTGCGTCCGCTCGCTCTGCCTGCCCACCTGCCTGCAGCTGGGACGGCCTGAACCCCATGCCCCCCGAGATGTGGCTGCTGCCCTACTCGGGCTGGACTGGCATCGGCTGGGCGCACCCCGGCCGCTTTTGGTGCCACTGCCGCATGGTGGGCGCACGCAGCACGCAGCGAGCCGCGTGCGGCCCCTGCGCCGGCCAGCAACGCACCCGCTGGGCTCCGTCTGCCTGCATCCCAACTGCCCCACGCATGCCTCTTCGACGTCCCCTGCACCTCCCCTGTCCTGTCGCTTTGCCGCTGCGTATGCAGGTGTACCTGCCCATGAGCTACGCCTACGGGCGGCGCGCCACCGCCCCGCCCTCGCCCCTTACGGAAGCGCTGCGCCAGGAGCTGTACCCGCTGCCCTACGGCCAGATCAACTGGAACAAGGCCAGGTGCGTGCGCGCGCGTGTCCGTGGGCGCGTGCAGAAGATGCATTGCCAGCGCGGTGCTGCAGCCGTGCAGCAGCCGCAGCGCCTTTGCAGCGGTCGCCGTCGCAGCAGTACCGTATTGCGGTGAAGCGGCGCGCCGCCTGGCGTCTCCCACCCGCGCTGACCATCCCCTCACCCACTCGCTGCCGCCCTTGCCGCTGCATTCACCTTCACAGGAACGCCTGCGCAAAGGAGGACCTGTACTATCCCCACCCCCTCATCCAAGACGTGCTGTGGTGGACGCTGTACCAGGCCGAGCCGCTGCTGCTGGGGTCGCGCCTGCGCAACAGGGCGCTCAAAGAATGCATGAAGCACATCCATTACGAGGTGGGCCCTGCTGAAATGAAACTTCCCGCCCGCCCCTCTCTGACCCCCCCTTTCCCCTCTGTTGCTGCCGTTCTGCTGCGATGGGAAGGCAGCCTAGGACCTACCTCCGCCTCCGCCGCTGCCGCCGCCGCTCCTGCCGCTGCCACCGGCGCCCCTTCACCAGTTCCTAATGCAATCAATTGAATTGTAGAACCAGTCCCTGGTTCCCTTCTTTCTGCCCCTGCCAGGACGAGAACACCCGCTACGTGGACATAGGCCCCGTCAACAAAGTGCTCAACATGCTGTGCTGCTGGCTGGAGGACCCAGATTCGGAGGCCTTCAAGCGCCACCTGCCGCGGTGAGCGCAGCACACCGACGGCCGAGGGGCAGCCGGCCGGGGCGGGCATCAAGGGTGGTGTCGGGCGCACGCCGGCCTGCCCATGCCGGCGCCCATCCCCTCCTCGTGCAGTCTCTTGCCGTCCCTGTCCTCACAGTGCATGCCTCCCACCCACTGGCTGCAGCGCGTTCCCCCCTGCCTTGCCTGCCATCATTCTGTTTGCTGAGTTTGCCCCACGCCTCTTACCGCCCTGCCTATATATAATGCAGGCTGTTTGACTACCTGTGGGTGGCGGAGGACGGCATGAAGATGCAGGGCTACAACGGCAGCCAGCTGTGGGACACCGCCTTCGCTGTGCAGGCACGTGGGGGGCTGGGCTGCAGCGTGCGGCACAGCGCGCGCATGCACTCGCCTGCCTGCCTGCCGCCTGCCGCCTGCCTGCCCGCCTGCCTGCCTGCCTGCCTGCCTGCCTGCCTGCCTGCCTGCTGCCGCGCCAGGCTCACGGACGCCTGCCGGCTCCCTGTGCTCTCCACAGGCCATCGCCGCGACGGGCCGCCTGGCCAAGGAGTTCAGCTCCTGCCTGCGCAACGCACACGACTACATTGAGAAGAGCCAGGTGCGTCGAGAGGCACCGTGCTTCGGGGGGCCTGACTTGATGTGTGGAGGGAGCTCCGCGCCGTGTCCAGCGCCCAACACCACATGCTGTTACCCTGCTGCCCGGCAGGTCGTCGAGGAGGCGCAGCAGCCGCTGAGCGAGTACTACCGCCACATCAGCAAGGGCGCGTGGCCCTTCTCCAGCAGGGACCACGGCTGGCCCATCTCAGACTGCTCGTCTGAGGGGCTGAAGGCGGCGCTGACGCTGGCACAGGCACGCTTCCTCGCTGCTCCTGCTGGTTGCTGCTGCTGCTGCCGTTGCTGATGGCGCCGCCACGCCGCCGCGGCTCCTGCTGCTGCAGCTGCCGACGCCGATGCTGCGGGTGGTGCTTCCGTGACACTATGTGATGGCCCTCCGCTTCCCCCCCACTCCCTCCCTCCCTCCCAGATGGACTCGAAGCTGGTGGGCCCCCCCATCCCCACTGCCCGCCTGGAGGACTGCGTCAACGTGATTCTGTCATACCAGAACAGCGACGGCGGGTGGGCCACGTACGAAAACAAGCGGTCGTTTGAGATCCTGGAGGTGCGTGTGGCGGTGCATGCCTGCTCGGTGTCGCATGCGTGCGGATCTGCCTGCCCGCCGGCCTGCCTGCCTCGCCGGCCCGCCCGCCCACCTGCCCGCCTCACACTCACGTGCCTACCAACTTTCCGCAGACCATCAACCCCTCTGAGACTTTTGGAGAGATTGTGGTGGATTACAACCACGTGGAGTGCTCCACAGGTAGGCATGAGAGGACCGGGGCGCGCGCGCTCATTCCATATGACAGCGCTGCAGCAGCACATTGTGCACTCGCTCACTCGCCTCGCCCCTGCCCCCCCGCCCGCAGCCTGCATCACCGCCCTCACCGCCTTCCGCCGCCGCCACCCCGAGCACCGCTCGGCAGAGATCAGCACATCGCTGAAGCGGGGTCTCAAGTATCTCAAGAGGTGGGTGGTGTGGGTGGATGGGTGGGCGGGCAGGCAGGTGTGGAAGTACAGCGCAGCGCCCTCCTGCCTGGCTTTGCACGCTGTGTGCCTGACAGACGCTGCATGCCCCTGCCCGCGCCCCCCACACACCTACCGGTGGTGTGTTTCCCTGCGCAGCATCCAGCGCAAGGACGGCAGCTGGTACGGCAACTGGGGCGTGTGCTTCACCTATGCCACCTGGTTTGGCTGCGAGGCGCTGGCGGCAATGGACGAAGGGGTGGCCAACAGCGTCTGCGCAAGGGTGGGTCCTGGTGGCTGCCTGGCTGGCAGGTGGCTGCCTGGCTGCCTGGCAGGCTGTCTGGCGTGCTGGCGGGCGGGCGGGTTGGTGTGCAGGTGGGCAGCTCTGTTTGTAGCGTGCGCCTGCCAGCACCCCCCGCTCAGGCTCCCAGCAACAGTTCAGCGCTCGTCATCTGAGATTACCCCTCCGCACCGCCTGCCCGCCTGCCGCCACTGCAGTCTGCTGCGGCGTTCCTGCTGGGCAAGCAGCGTGCCGACGGCGGCTGGGGGGAGAGCTACCTCTCGTGCCAGGACAAGGCAAGCACCGGGGGTGCTGGTGCCAGGCCGGCAGCGTGTGCATGCAGCACAGGGCTGGGCCCGCAAGTGGGGTGCGCATGGTGGGACGGCTGGCTGTGTGCAGCGCTGTGCGCCTGCTTGCACCTGACCTGCTGTCTTAGCTGCCCCTGCTCTCACCACCAAACAAACAACAGGTGTACAGCCAGCTGCCCGGGGACAAGAGCCACGCGGTCAACACCGCGTGGGCGCTGCTGGCGCTGCTGGCGGCGGGGTACCACGAAGTGGATCGCAAGCCGCTGGACGCGGCGGCGCGCTGCCTCATCCGCCTGCAGGTGGTGCCGCCGCCGCTGCTGCTTGGGAGGAGAGGGCTGGAACTAGTCTCTGCCCGGTTGCGGCCCCAGCCAGATGTGCTGCTCTGCTTTCTCACCACGCGTCGCACTTCCTGCCGTCAACGCCTTACCCCACCCCCAATGCTTGGTGCTGCAGGAGGCCGGCGGCGACTGGCCGCAGCAGCACATCAGCGGCGTGTTCAACCGCAACTGCATGATCACCTACGCAAACTACCGGTAGGCTGAAGCAGTGCGGCTTAGGAGCTCGACTCGTATGTTTCAGTGTGTCTAGGCAGCGGTGTCATCCCCTCCCTGCTGCATGATCACGTATGCCATGTGCCGGGTGGCTCTAGGGAGGTGTACAGCTGGGCTTGAAAGTGACGCAGTTCTGAGGACAGGGCTTGGGAGCTCTTGCTCCGGAGGCTGCACGCGCACGCGGCCCTGCTGCGCCCTCCTGCCTGCTGGCTGCCCGCGTCACCGCGTGTCTTGCCTGTTACCAATCAATCAATCAATCATTACCGCCCCTCCCTGCAGCAACATCTTCCCCATTTGGGCACTGGGGGAGTACCGCAGCAAGGTGCTGGGCCAGAAGTAGAGATGAAAGTAGCTGTAGATGCGCGGCACCCGTGTATGCGCAGCAGTTGTAAAGTTCCATGCAATGGCGCTCCGCCGCCACGTGCCATCCGTCGTCTGGCCCAGCAGTGGCAGCGCACAGCCCGCGCCAGCACGCTGCACCAGCCGCGGCAGTGTCCGACAGCCGCGACCTGGGGCCGGAGAGGAATAGTCACAGCTGCATATTGCCCCTTGAATAATGCCCGACACCCCTTATGATTTGTCCCTTCTTTCCTTGTTGAGAGATGCCCTGCAACGCTTGCCCTGCCATTTTTTGCCCTCTCCCCGTTGCCGCTCATTCCTCCGCTGCTGCTGGCGCAGCCACCTGGCCATGCCCTTTGTGTTTTCCCCTGCGCTGGTGCCCCCTCTTCGCCAGCAGGCACTGTTGTTGCACAGTGCACGGTGCAGAACAGTGCAGGAGTTTGGCTGACAAAGGGTGAGCAAGTGAGCAAGGCTTGGGAATGTACAGGGTGGTGCCTTGGACGGACGTCCGGCAGTGCGTGAGCCGCGTCAGAGCAAGGAGAGGAGGGTGTGGGCAGGCGCGGGCGCTACCGCAGCAGCGGGCTGGCCCCGAATAGCGGGCGCGCTGCCGTGTTGCTTTCGTGCTGGCAGGGGATACAAACGGCAGATGGCGGCCGCCGCAGTCGAGTCGGTCGGGAGAGCCGAGTGCGGCGGGCGGCTGCCTGCGGGTCTGTGGCTCAGTAGCTGGCGGCAGGCGGTGGCGCCCGGTGGCGGCGCCAGCTGTCGTGCGCGTCATCACGCGGTAACATTAGCGGTAATGTTAGCGCTTTTGCGGACTTGATCGCCACTGATCAGCAGCCGGTCTCTGCGCCCTCCGTCTCATCTTCGCACAGCAAGTCCCACACGTCGTCCACGGACAGCCGGGTGCTGCGGTCCACCAGCGCTGCAGCAGCGACGCAACGGGGGAGAGGGGGTTGGTGGAGTGTCGGCAGCAGCACGGCGCAGCGCAGCAGGTGCCAGCTGTCGTCCGCTGGCAGGAGGGTGGGCGCTGCGCCACGAGGCTGCAGGCATTCCAGCGGTGGGATGACGAAGAGGGGCAAGGTGCTGACCACAGCGGGGCACAGCAGCACTGCTCCGTCGGCAATCTGCTTCCCAGCAGCCATCAGTACAAGGCGCGTTGCCCTTGGCTGAAAGGCAGGCCGGCTGTTCGCAGGGTGGCGTGCTGCAGACCCACCTGCGCCCTCCTCGCTGCCGCCGGCGCCGCCGCGCGCCACCCGCGCCATCAGGTCCTGGATGCGTTCCTCGATGGTGCCTGCGCACGCGGGAAGCGTGGCACAGATCACGCGTGTTACTGGACGACGGTGCAGACAAGTGGGCGGCCGCCTGTGCCACCCCGCACACCAACTCGTGGCGAGGCCTCGTTGTTCAGATGATGGATGGATGGTGTCAACAGCTGTGCCTCAGATGGCGCCCCCTCCCTCCCTGCACCCACCCTCTGCAACCAGCCGCGTCACTTTCACCGACTGCGCCTGGCCCATGCGGTAGCAGCGCCCGATCGCCTGCGCAGCGGGGAAACCGCAGGGCGGCGTCAGGGCGCGCGTGCAGTCGTGCAGGAGAGGGAGAGACACCCCACCGAGCCGTGCCGGCAGCTTGCTTGCCAGCAGCAACGCTAGACTTTGCGATATCGCAGACTATGTCACAACGCATCCATGGCACACATTCGTGCTGCTGCAGCGCTTGATGCATGGATGAGTGATGTAAAAGGCAACGCCGTGCGCCTGGGCGAGCTCTTACCTGCTCCTCAAACGTGGGGTTGAGCAACGGCTCGCACAGGATGACGTGGCTGCCTGCGCGTCAGGCAGGGACCACAGCGTGGAGGAGACTGGCTTGACCGGGTACGCACAGCCTGCTCGAGGGGCCGTGCCGCCTGCAGCACGCGGCCCAGCATGCAGCCGCCACTGCCCCCTCTGCCCTCACCAGCCTGCCCGCTTCCTAGCGGCACCAGGCGGCACCCAGCGCCCCCTGCGTCACGCAGCTTTTCCCACCTGCGGTCAGCGTGACGCCGGCGCCGCCGGTGCGGTGCGTCAGCAGGAAGACCTGCGTCGGCGGCGCCACCTGGAAGTCTGCGATCTCCTGCCCACGCTTCTCTGCACGTCGGTTGGTTGGTTGGTTGGTGGTGGGGGTGGGGTGGGGTGGGGTGGGGTGGGGTGGGGTGGGGTGGGGTGGGGTGGGGTGGGGTGGGGTGGGGTGGGGTGGGGTGGGGTGGGGTGGGGTGGGGTGGGGTGGGGAAGGGAGGGGGGGGGGGGTAGCGCACTTGTGAGTATTCATTTGAAGCGCACGCGTGGCGGCAGGGGGCGCCGTGCACCGGGGCGGCATGGCCAGTCGCCCCTCAGCCACACGCCCCTCAGCCGCAGCTCTGCCGGCATACACCGACGGCTCGAAGCCACAGTCTGGTGGGGTACCGGGGCTTGCTCACCGCACTTGGAGCTCCCCAGCAGGTCCCTGCTCTCCAGCCCCAGCTCTGGCAGCCGCGCCTTGATGGCCTGCGGGGCAATCAGTCGGCCAAATCGATTACCAATCAATCAACTGCAGACCACTGCCGCTGGCAGGCCCCTTTGCAGCACACGACAAACGCGTGGTGAGGAATGGACGCGGCACAGCAGGGGCAGGGGAGAACGAGGGTGCCGCACACGCACACACACACACACGCACTAGCAGCAGGCCAGGGGACCCACCCGCAGCGTGGCCGGGTGCTCGGAAAAGATGACCACCTTCTCCCCAGGCCCCTTGCGCCGCAGCTCCTTTATCACCGCATCCACCTGCACGGTTGACGGAGGGTGGGCGCAGTCGGGAGTGGGGGTGGGGGGGGGTGGGGGGGTCAGCGCTGCAGTGCTGCTTGGCGTTGTGTGAAGACGGGTCCCTTGCGCTGCTGCTCTATTAACACGGCATCCACATACAATTCCGCTGCTGCACCGCCGCAGGACTGCCGCTTTAGGCACATCGCACTCCTTTGCCTTCCCATCCCCCTCCGACCGCCCTGCCCCTACCTTGCTGCTGTACTGCCTCGTTTCGGGCACGTAGCCCCCTGCCGGCGTCATAAAGCTCGGCACCAGTGGGCTGCTTGTAGGCATCTGCACACGGCGAGAGAGGAAGGGACGTCAAGCTGGTGAGCTGACTCTAGGCATAGGCAGCATGGTGGAGGAGGGGCTCAGCCGATATCAGCGCAGCAGTCAGCGTGCCCCGCTTGCCCCGCCCGCTTTCCCCGCCTGTCCGTGCTCCCATCTCACCGCTGGCTGCCTGGCGCAGGGGAACAACCAGGGCGCGCAGCCGGCCAATCTTGTTGCCGATGCAGGCGACCATGTAGTCCCACGCCTCCCCTGTTGAAGTGCAGGGAGAGCAGTTGGCTTTGGGTTTGAACGCTTGCGGGCACTTGGATGAGCTGCAGAACATGACACAAGCACGCTGGGCTCGCCAGCTGGCGTGCGTGGGCATCTCTGGAGCTGCAGCCGCCGAGCCTTGTGTCCCGACAGCGACGGAATGCAGCAGCAACTCACTGCCCCGCAGGTGCGGGCTCAGGCCAGACAGCTGCAGGAAAGCATCGCGCTGCTTGTCCTGTGGGGGGAGGAAGATGGGGGGGCAGGAGCCGCGCAAGCGGCGGCATCGGTGGCTGCGCTACATGCAGCAGACACACAAGTGTGCTACGGCACCCTGTGTTACGATCCATGAAGTCCTGCTCGCCGCTTGCCGGCGGTTGCTGGTGTCGTCAACCTTCTCAGGTGTGGCACGGCACACACATGGACTGGACAGCCGCACGCATACTGCAACACCAACAATTGCCACACCTGCAGGCTGCGGTACCACGCGGCATCCTCTTCGTTCAGCTTGCAGCGAATCACCGTCTCCTGCAGCGGCGGCAGCTCCAGGTTGCGCCGCCCCTCCAGCTGCCCGGCCCGGCTGTAGCACACCATCGCAGACTGCAGGTATGGAGGTGGGGAGAAAGCGTGGGTGTGGGCAGGGAAGCACGGCGCTGCGCGAGGGAGAGGCGCCGCGGCGGGATGTTCCATTTGTGCAGGGACAGGCATGCGCAAAGACTGCCTGCCCCCCCGGCGTGCCCCTCGCCCAGCCTTCTTGCCACGAGCACGTGGGCCGGCGCTCCCTGGCGCACAAGTGCTCTCCGGCTTCCCCCCCCTGCTCCCGCCTTCTTGCCTTGAGCACGTGCGCCAGCGCTCCGGGGAAGTTGGAGAAGATGGGGTTGTGCGGCGCCAGCCCGATGAAGCCCCACTGGCTGCCCATCGTGTTCAAGTCGTTGGAGTTGTCGGGAGTGCCGGTCAGCAGCTGCAGGCAAGGCATCGGACGGACGGACGGAGGGGCAGGGGGCGGCGTTCGGGGGGCAGCGGCGGCGCTCCGGGGGTCGAGGGCACCCGGTGCAGAGGCGCACGCTGTGTTTGCATAGCTAAACATGCGCTTGCCCAGCCCAGCCGACCCCTCCTCCCGTGGCAGCCTGCCGGCCTCACCCAGCGGTGCGAGGCGGTGATGGGAGCGTCCAGGAAGCTGCCCGCCTGCTGGGACTCGTCCACGATGATGCGGTGCCAGCGCATGGCGCTGCAGAAGGGCACGGGAAGGGGGATATCGACAGGTTGACCATGCTATTTGTGGAGCAGCAGCAGAAACCGGATTAGGCACCTAGACGGCAGCAGCCACTGTGGCGCCCCCGGATTGGGCTGCAGTTGTGGCAGGGGCAGACGGCAGCGTGACCAGCGGTGCCAGCAGCAACGACGGCGGGGCAGGGGCAGCAGAGGCGGGAACAGCAGCCGCGGCGGCAGGGGCTGCGCGCCAGCCACCCATCCACCCATCCGCTCACCAGAGCGTGGAGAGGTTGGAGGCGTTGCGGACGGTGTTTGTGTCTACCAAGACCTGGGGATTAAACCACGGGGAGGAGGAGTGAGCGAGTGAGCGGGTGCGCGATGCACGTCACGTTCATCACAAACCGGGGGGGGGGGGGGGGGGGAGGCGGGTTGTCTGAAATCCAATACACCTGAGGCCGGTGCCTCCGCACCCGGTGCTCTGCACCTACCGAGGCGCGCTCGCAACCATCCTGAGAACCATCCTGGCCTGAGAGAGGCGTGAGACAACCAGCAAGGGCCCCGCCCTGCGGCCCCCGCCCTGTGTCATGAGCATACAGGCGACCTCACCACGTGGGCGGCCGCCAGCTTGGCGGCATCGTGGCACAGCGGCTCCTTCTTGCTGCCGTCCACCCACATCAGCACCCGCAGCTGCTTTGCCGTGGTCTTCCGGAACTCCTCCTTCCTGGGGGGGTGGGTGTGGAAGGCAGGCGGGCAGGTGGCGAGTGGGAGGCAGGCGGCGAGCGGGAGGAGCGAGATGAAATGATGCATGTTGCAGGCAGGGCATGGTTGGGAGAGCCACACACACGACACATGCATGCATGCTTGTGGCATGCAGAGGCGCGCTTGGCAGGCACGCGGGGTCGTGCGGGCGCGGAACAGCGCCGCATGCAGCGCACAGTGCGCACATCAATCACACGCACACCAGGGCACGACGCAGCGCGGCCCCCTTGCAGCGCACACATCCCTACGCGTCACATGCTCATTGCACATGCAAGCACAGCGCACGCAGCGCACGCACCACTGGTTGATGATGGGGGGCGGCGCCACCACCAGGGTCTGGGCGTGCTGCTTGTTGTTCTGCTGGGCGGCTGCAGACGAGGGGAAGGCACACACAGACGATGTCGACGTACGGCCCCGCCGGGCAGCCACTGGACGTGTGCAGCGCCAGGCCTCCCATCCGTCAGGAGCTCAGCCGCACAGGGGTGGCGACGCAGACGCGACTGCCAGGCGCCACGCAGCGCACATCACAGGATGAAGCGTGCAGCAGTGCAGCACAACAGAGGCGAGCAACAGGGGCAAGAGTGCGCGCACCCAGGTGGTCGTAGCGGCGCAGCGACTGGTGCGCCCGCTTCTTGCACCAGCCCTCTGGCGGCGGGTTGAGCTGGGTGATGGCGACGGCGCAGGCGGTTTTGCCCATGCCCACCTGTTTGGCACAGCAGGGGCAGTGGGGGGCAGGCAGGCAGAGAGCGGCCACATTAGCGCCAAACAGTGGCAGGGGCGCGGGCGCAGCGGCGGGCAACGGGACAACGCAGCAGCCGGGCTCAGCCTGCAGCCCCCTCCTCCTCCTGCCCTGCCCCCCTCCGCCCATGCGTCCGTCCATCCTGCGCACCTCCAGCGCCGCCCAACCGGCGCCGCCGCAGGCGTGGATGCCCTGCTGCGCCTCCAGCCTGCTGGTGTAGCACCGGATCTGGGACAGCACTGGCAACACGTAGCAGTGCAGCTCCGGCTGGTTTTTGAGGTTCAGCTTGACCCAGCTGGGCAGGCACAGGGTATGGCGGGGTTTTTTGGGAGTCAGCGAGGGGGGCCTGAGGGTGAGGACAGGAGAAATGGCCGCACGTCCTGCAGCATGCACTGGCCCACTTGCAGGCAGCACCAGCCGCATGCGCCCATCGCTCCCTTCTGCTCCCCACCGACACGTGACACACAAGTGGCGAGACGAACCCCCCTCTGCCGTCTCCTCCTGCAGCATGTGCGCCACGGTGCGCCGCTGCGCCGGCGTCAGCTGCACCACACAATGATGTGAGGGAAGGACGAACCCGAGTGCGTGAGAAGCGCGTGCGCCAAGGCAACGACGCGCCGCTGCGCCGGCGTCAGCTGCAAGCGTGCGGCGGAGGGAGGCCAGGGGCAGCTGCGCATTGGCTGCAACCCTGCAACACGCACAGCCACTCAGCAGCCCACCTCGAGAAGGAAGTCTGCGTCGCAGCGCTGCTTGAAGCCCTGCGGCTCGGAACGCTCGACCCCCTGCACCAGCGGCTTGATGACGGCGTCAAACTGCGGGGAGGGGAGCGGGGGGGCAAGGAGCAGGTGAGTGAGACGGCAGGGTCACGCCGCACAGCAGAGAGCATCAGCATCCCTGCAAAGCGCCATATCGCGAAAACTAGACAGCCCGGATGCGCTCCCTCTCTGCACCTCCCTGCCACGCAACTCGAGCTCTAGCCCAGTCCAACCCCCACCCCCACCGTCGCAACCTGTCCCACCTCCCAGCCCACCCACCTGGCCCTTGCTCAGCACAGGCTGGTGCAGGTCCAGCACCCTGGGCAGCCCCTTGGCCTCCACCTGCGCCTGCGTCGCCCGGTGCGCCGCCTTCAGGCTGCACCGTGCAACAAACAGGGACCGCACGGGGAGATGCGTAAGGCAAGCAAAACGAGGGGCAGCAGCGCCTGTGGCGGGCCCCGCTCCGCCAGTTGCACCTGCGCTGCCCGGTGCGCTGCTGCCGGTAGCACCTGCGCTGCCCGGCGCGCTGCTTCCAGGCTGCACACCACCGCACCTCTCCAGCTGCTCCACAAAGGGTGTGCCCCTGTACTCGTCCAGCCCAGCAAACACCGCCGCAAAGTCCACCGCCACCAGGGACTCGTCCTTGTAGCCTCCTGCAACCAGCATTGGTCGAAGAAGGGTTGTTCCGGTTTCCCGTGCTGCCTGAACAACTGCAGCATCGTGCGAAGGGTGCCTGTCGCGAGTGCAAAATTCCCTGCAGCGAACTCATGCTCGCTGCAACTAGTGCACAACCAATTCAAACTCAAACTGACCACGGCCCTACCCACCTAGCTCGTCAAACACCTCCTCCTCCGCCACAAACGCGCCGTTGAGCTGCGCCGAGCCGGGGCGGTCGACGGCAAAGGGCAGGTGGAGGTAGACTTGGAGGGAGCGGTTGCTGGGGGTGCGGTTCAGGCAGACGGTGACCTGCCGGGGGGAGGGCAGCGACGGGTGCACGGCTGAAAGTGAAGCAGGCAGGGCACACCAGGGGGACGCTGCATACACGTACAGTGATCACAAACGACGCTGCGTGCAGGCACGCACCGAGCAATTTTGGTTCTTCGACAGGTAGTTCATCTGCGTCAGCGACCGCGTCAGCTCGTGGGACTGCAGGTTTGGGGAGGAGGGACGAGGGCTTGGGTGCGTAGCCCGGCGGCGAGCAAGACAGCAGGTCGATGACCTTCAGTTGAATGAACCACGAGCTGCCCCAGCCCCAGTTCTGCAGCACGCGCTGGTCAATCAATCAATCAATTTGGTGCCGCGTGCGGCACTGCTGGAATAGACGATGCACGATTCACCCACCGGCGCCTCCAGCACCATGTCCTCCCGCTGGATGGCGCGGTACACGCCGCCCCAGGGCACCTGCGTGGCGGCGGCGTGGCAGGGCGGCAAGGGTCCAGCAGCAGCAGGCTCGAGTGCAGCGTGCGACGCCGCCGGCAGCTCTACTGCCAGGGGATGCCGGGGAGCTGGCGGCTAGCCCCCGCCAGGCACGGGCGTGCACGCAGGAGCACCGCACCAACTAGCACTGGCGGCCCTTTCGGCTGACTCGTAGATACAAAGTCCACGAGTGTTTCAATAGGGGCAGTGCAGTGAGGCAGGATAGGATGCGAGGCACTTACCATGGAGTTGCCGCCTGGCTCCAGCCCCCCTGCGCCCTCGCCGTCGATGCGAAGGTAGGGGATGCGGCGGCTGCCCAGGAAGGCCTGCAGGGGGGGTGGCATGGAGACGAACAGCGTCGCCATCTGACACCTGCTCTCGAGCTAATTAGTATGCTGGGCCACGACAGCTGAGTAGGGCATGCAGCGGCTGCCCAGGAAGGCCTGCACGGACGGCAGCAGGGCCACGCGCGCGTGGCTGCTGTTGCGGGCTGGCTAGCTGCTAAGGAAATCACAGCTCCTCTGCAGGGGGGGGTCAGTGATATGCCCACCCACCCACCTGCTCCACGGGCTCGGCGGGCCCCACCGGCACCTCCCACAGCTGCCATAGCAGCGTGTGGGGGTCGTCGGCGGGCGGCAGGCTGGGGTAGCGCTGGCGCAGCCGCTCGTTCACGTAACGCTCGACGGGCTCGTCGCAGTGCTTGCCCCGCAGGCATTCCACGATGCCAAGCTGGCTCGTGCCGCCTGCAGCCATGAAGACAGAGCGGGAGGGACGAGGAGAGGGGGAAGGGGGGGTTCCGGAGGGAGCAGTCGGCACGAGAATTGTACAACCGGTCATCTATTCAGCCCTTCATGTGGCGCTGTTACTGTTGCAAGGCAGCGAAGCACCACACCAAGCGCCCGCCCGCGGCCGCAGAATGTGCGCCCACCCGCCCACCACCCACCCACCCACCCACCCACCCACCCGCCTCCGCCGCTCGCCTGTCCAGGCTGCCCGTCCTCAGCAGCTTGACCAGCTTCTTCACAATGGGGGAGGGCTGGCGGTAGGGGCACCAGCGCCTGCAGGCAAGAGGCGGGAGGTGCAGGCTTGGTGGGTGGGAAGAACGGGGGGGGGGGGGGGGGGGGGGGGTCACATCTGGCAAGTGCACGCATGCCTCGGGCCCCGCAGCTGCCCTGAAGCAAGACATACCACTGCGCTTTATTTGGAGTCGCCGCCGTGCCGGCGCCGCCTGCAGCGCCGCTGTCGCGCTGCCCCCTGCCCTCCCCGCACGCATGCTCACTTGCTGCCGTCCACCTTGCGCTTCTCGCCCAGGCACTTGTCCGCCGCCTCGTCCCAGTCCTCTGCCAGCTCGTTGCACAGGTCGGTGAGCTGCAGGGGGCAGCAGGGAGGTGGGACGGACAGGCAGGCAGCAGGGTTGGGAAGGATGGTGCTGCCACAAGCCACGGCTGCTGCCTTCCGACGCTTCTTGCGTCCCCCCCCCCCCCCCACCACCCACACCCCCCCACCCACCGCCCACCAAAAAAAAGCCCTGCAGCGAGCTTCCACCACGCACCTGTTCCACTGTCATGAAGTCCCGGAAAATCTCCTCCAGCCCCTTCCAGCACTCGCGCTTCCAGTCCTTCTTGTACTGGCCCCTGCAGCAGAGCATTTGGGGTAGACGGCAAGAGAGGTGGCGTTAGGAGGGCCGAGCACGCATTGCCAGGCACTGCGACGCCCAGGCAGTGCAGGCCGCGGCGCAGCATGCAACACGCGCGGCAGCGCACATGAGTGAGCGCCGCCCGGCCAGCAGGCACGTGGCAGGGACAGCAGCGCACATGGGGGCACCACACAAGGGCACAACTCACTGGAAGGCCTCTGGACCAAGGTCTTCCACCACCGGAGGTCCCTCCGCCTCCTCCAGCTGCTGCTGCTGCTGCTGCGTCGCCGCCGCCGGGCGCTGCCTGGGGGACCGAGGCTCGGCCCCGGGCGCCAGCCAGGCGCCCGCGCGCAGCTCCGCCGCCGCCTGCTGGGTGTGCACAGCAGAGATGCGGGACTGGCGGCCACGGCGGCGCGCCGCCGGCGGCGCCACCGCCGCCGGCTGCTCCTCATGCTCCCCGGCCTGCTGCTCCTGCTGCTGCTCCCTGGCTGCCGCCTCCGCCTGCTGCTCCTGCTGCTGCTCCAGGTGTTGGCGCTGTCGGCGCGTCAGCATGCGCGGCTGCTCCTCCTCCGCCTTCTCCGCCGCCGGCGGCGTCAGGCGGCGGCTGCTGCGCCGCCGGCCGCGCGCGGCGGGCGGCGCCGACAGCGGCATGGCATGGTCGGCCACAGCCGCCTCCTCCTCCTCTTCCGCCGGCTGCTCCTCCTCACCGGCCTGCTCCTCCACCTTCTGCTCCTCTTGCTGAGCCTCCTCCTCCTGCTGCTGCTCCTGCTGTGCTGCAGGCAGCTGCGGCGTCTGCGAGCGGCGTGCGCGCTTGGGCTGCTCGCCTTGGGCCAGGACCTGCAGAGCAGGGCAAGATGCGATGCGTGAGTTGTAGCAGAGCCGCAGTTAAGTCAGTCCAGTTGTCCGTCCGGCAACCATTGCAGGCCAGCACGGCGATCCATGCCAACAGGCAGGCAGGCAGGCAGGCAGGCAGGCAGGCAGGCAGGCAGGCAGGCAGGCAGGCAGGCAGGCAGGCTTGCGCGCCGTGTGCGGACGTGCATGCACGCCTGCTGCTGGGAGAACAGGCAGCAAATGCATGCAGATGGCGTTCGTGCACATGGCACGCGTACGAGCCATCCTGCGCTCTGCCCTATTTGTTGCACTTTGGCCATCAGCCGCCTGGCCACGGTGCGCGCGGCGCCCGTGTCTATCAGCAGCTGCTCGTCTGCAGGCGGCACAGGGGTGGGGCAGGGGGAAGGAGAGCACCGCGGTGGGCGCGCGTGTGGAGTCTATGACACCTATGTGATTGCCCTCCCCGTTGAAAACACGAGCGTTGTAAACCTTGCGGCGCCAGGCGGCCCCACAAGTGTCGGCGGCGCACCTGCACCCAGCAGCATGTCGCCGTCAAACACCTCCCCATGCTCTTGCCACGTGGAGATGAGCTGCGGCAGGGTTACGATACGGTGGGTTGGATGTGTTAGGTTTCGTCAGCGTGCAGAACATCGGGTTGAGTCAGGCGACAGAGGAGCGAGAGGCGGCGACGGAGGAGACCGACAGCTTGCAGGAGAGGCGGGGGCAGCGGCGGCGGGCCGCGCAAGTGCGGCACATGTGTTGATGTGGCTCTTTGCCGTGGCTTGGGAGTAAAGTCGTGGCGGGATGCACAAGGGCGCATGGGAAGAGGCCAGTGGTAGTGTGCCGAGGTTTGAACCACCGGGCGACGGCGCGCGGCGCGACGGCCGGCGACGGCGGCGCCGCCCCGGGCGACCCCCTCTCTCGTGCCTTCTGTGCAATATCTGACGGCAGCTCCTGAGCAATCCAAGCCTCCACAACATCGCGGCTGCTCTGCCGGGTGAGCTGCACACTCTTTCGCTTAGCAGAACCCATTTCGCCGATCCCGCGAGGCCTGCGGCGCTCAGCGCACAAGCAGACGCGTAAACACAGACGGCAGCAGTGATCGGCGAGGTTCACGGCACCATTGTTGTGTCGCCGCCGCGTTCAGTCGGTCGACGTCAGCACAGCACGCAAGCCACACGCATCGAAACTTTGCAGGCCTGTGCTCTCCTCATTGCAACATTTTTAACAAGGCTGCGTGCACTCACGGATTGTGCAGAAGAGACCTTGAAACTGAAGAGCAAGGACTGCAGGTGCTGCCTGCCTGCCGTGTTCGAAATGAAACGACCCCGCAACCAACCCTGCCGCTCATCATCAAAACATGTCGCGCAGCGTGCTGCGCGCTGCCAGGTAGTTGCGGCCCTCCAGTATCAACTCCTCTGCCGCACGCAGCCGCTCCCCTGTGTCCTGTAGCAACGGGACGAGGGTGGCGGCCGCGACAGGTCAGGGCACGGCAGCCAGCTGCACAAGTGCGCCAGTGCAGGGCGGCACTGCACCTGCCCGCGTCGCCACCGCCCCACCCCGCTGACAGCGGGTGCTGCACCAGCCCGGGCAGTACAACCCCACCCACCTGGCAGTACAGCAGGTCCTGCATCTGGTGCGGGGTGAAGTCGAGGGTGCGGGCCAGCGCAAAGCTGAAGCGCTCTCGCCGCTCCGCCTCGCTCACAGCGCGCAGCGCGTCTGGGGTGTGGGGGCGGCGGGGGTGGGTGGCGTGGGGGTGAGGGCAGGCAAGCGGTGGTGGGCTGGCGGGTGGGTGCGAGCGTGGGCGCAGCGTGCCGCAGCAGCGTGCTATGCTCCTCCCGCCCGGGCGGGCAGGTGCTTCACCGATTCACCTGAGCAGAGGTACTCGGTGGTGCGCTGTGGGATGGTTTCCTCTTCGCCCAGCAGGCCCGCCATTTGCACCATCTGCGTGAGAACGAAGATTGCGTAAGGACGAAGACACAGGAAGAGTGAAGGGTTGAAGGCAGTCGGTAAAAAGCAGGTTGCAAAGGCGACCAATGGGCAGGCAGCACCAGCTGCTGCCGCCCCCGCGCATGCGCACAACGGCGCACGCAGCAGGCACAGCACGCTGCCGCACTCTCAACCCTACCTGCATCAAAGTGGGGTCGGCCCCCGCCGCGGTGGGCACGCCGGCCCGCGCCTCTGCGTCGGGGCTCCACCGCCGCACTTCGAGGCTGAAGATTTCGTGGCCTGCACGGCAATCATACGATTGCAGCAACAGGCGTGCACGGTTTGGGGCATTCACATCATGCGCAGAGGAGGAGGCTTGCAGGCACGGCGCCGCAGAGACGTGCGCTGGCAGCCCCCCACCTCAACCCCACCCCCACCCCTCCCCCCCGTTCACTCGCCTAGCTGCTCCTTCCCCTGCACAAAGAGCTTGGACGCCAGCTGCCGCACGTCCTGCATCGTCTGCCACACGCGCATCTCGGACGCGCCCAGCTGCAGCTCGCCCGCCAGGTCAGCAGGGGAGTGATCCCCGTAATGCTTTGCCAGAACTGCAGCAGAGGCCCGGTGGATGGGTTGGTCAGCGGGGCAGGCAGCATGGCCTGGGAATGGTGGCCACATGCATGCTGGTTCGCCAGCTCGGCAGCAGGAGAAGCAAAGAAATTGGTGCTTGTGGAAGTACAAAGTTGCGAGAGGAAGGCGGGGGAACTGCCCGGCCGCACCCAGCGCCCGCCCACGCGCCAAGCACCACCCACCCACCCGTCACAAACGGCTTGTCGCTGGCCCACACGCACCGGGCCCGCATGCGCCAGTGTACCGACGCACCCGCCCACCCACCCACCCGTCACAACCGGCTTGTCGCTGGCCAGCTGCTCCGTCTGGAAGCGCCCCACGACGCGGGCGTTGATGAACAGGCGGCGCCGCTCCGGCACTTGCACGAAGTGGGTGAGCTCGCACAGCGCGCCCACGCTCTCCATCAGGCCGTTTGCCCTGTCTGCCAGCACCACCCCGAACCGCCGGCACTTGGACTGGTTGATCAGCTTGAACATGAGCCTGCGGCGGGGGGGGGGGGGGGGGGGGGGAGGGAGGGTGACAAAGTCAGCCGTGGATGTCATGAAGCGCATCGTTTGCATAGGGCAAGAAGAGAGGGCAAGAAGAGAGGGGGTTGGCATTTTTTGCCCCCACGCGCACTCCTCACACACACACACACGCACGCACGCACGCACGCACGCACGCACGCACGCACGCACGCACGCACGCACGCACGCACGCACGCACGCACGCACGCACGCACGCACGCACGCACGCACGCACGCACGCACGCACGCACCGCGGCAGCGGGACTTGCCGGTAGCGGGGCTCAAAGATTTGGAGCGGCACGCTTTCAGTGGGCAGCTTGGCCTTGGAGAGCGTCATCAGCGGCAGCAGGAACGGGGCTGCCGCCGCGTCCTCTGTACTGCCCGCCGCCGCCGCCGCATACGCATCTGCCCACTTGCCCACGCCGCCTTCTGCCTCGGCCGCTGCCGCTGCTGCCGCGGACGGCCCTGCTGCCAGCGGTGGATCCTGTGCGTCGCCTGGCTGCTGCTGCGGGGGCACTACGCGCATGACCATGGCACGATCGGTCAGGCCGCGAAACGTCGACGGTCCGCTGATGCCGCCGGGCGGTGGCGGCGGCACTCCCGCCTCATCACCGTTGCTGCTGCAGCGCGGCTGCGCCACGCGTCTGCCCCTGGATCTCGCTGCGGCTGCCGTGGCTGGCTGAGAGAAGGGCGCGACGGGAGGCCTGGCGCGCGCCAGACCGCAGTTCGCCATGTTGCCGCGAGTGAGGAGCGCTGTCGTAGAAGGGAGAGCAGTGGGTCACTTGAAGTCAGCTTTGAGCGCAGCTGGCGCACGCGTCAAGCGTGCTGCTGTGCTGGCGCCCACCTCTCTGCACCCGCCCGCCGCCACCCAGCGCGCCAGTGTCAGCAGCACCGGCGCACAAAACCGGCCCAACTGCTCAGACCAGCCGCTGCCAGTGGGGGTTCATTTACAACATAACGACGACTGAACAGGAGGGTTACTGAAGGAGGCCTGATCAGGGTTCTTGAGAGGAGAGGGCGGCATGCGGCGCGGGGGTCACGTGGCAGCGGGGGCTTGCCCATGCCACAGCCGGCCGGCCGGAGCACTGCCGGCAGCCAGCGACGCTGAATGAAGATAGTGGGCGAAATAAATCAAGTTGAGAAGGGGACATGTTTGTGGGGGGCGGGAAAGGATACATGTGGAGAAAATGGGCAGGGCGCGGGAGTGGAAGGCACAGCGAGCGACTCGCCATAAAGGGGCGTGTGTGAGAGTGGGTGGCTAGCCACAGGGGCAAAGAAGGTACAGAGAGGCGGGCACAAAACAAAGGCAGGGGGTCGCACAGCAAAAGGCTGGAGGGCAGGCGGCACAGGCAGGGGCGTGATACAGGCGTGCGTGGGTGGGACGGCAGGGGAGCCGAGAGCAGGGCACTGCACAGGAGCGCGGGCGAGTGGGGTGGGGAGGGCTGGGTAAATGCTGCTGGGGGAGAATGCATGCAAACAGTGGAAAAACAGTGGTGTTGTGTTTGGGAGATTTGACAGGGAAGTCGGGGGCAGGAACTCCAAAACCGACCAGCATCACCCGTAACCGTGCGGCAGCAGGGCAGCCAGGCGCCCGCTCAGCTCGAGCAGCTCGCGCTGTACCGCGTGCAGCCGCGCCGCGGTGCTCTGCAGGGGTCTGGGTGGGTGAGTGGGTGCTTGGGCGGATGGTGCACCTGGTGCTCGAGTCAAGGCATGCCAGCTGGTGCACGCATGCGGTTGTGTGTGGTCGTGAGAGCCGGCGACTCCGTCGGGCAAGGAGCGGACGCCGGCACCGCCGCAAAGTGCAGCGCCGGCTGCTTGTGGTCCCGGGCCAAACACCGGTCAAGGGTTGTCCCGACGGGAACGTCGGCCCCTCACACACCTGGCTGCACAGCTGCTGCTGCTGCCACTCGGTGCACGTCGCCAGGGCAGAGGCCAGCGCAAAGCTGAAGCGCTCGCGGCGCCCATCCTCGCCCACCGAGCGCAGCGCGTCTGCGGGAGGCACAGGGACACGGGGGGCAGCGGGTGCGTGCACGCCGCCAGAGCAGCGGGCAGGACGGCGGTGCGAAGCTCGCTGCCGTGGCCCACAGCGCGGCGAGGCGCAGAAGGCCACGTAATGGTGCGGCATCAGGGCAACTGGAGACGGTACGTGGTTCTGGGCAAGCAAAGCGCTGCTGCATATTCAATCCAGCCATCCAGCCATCCAGCCATCCAGCCATCCAGCCATCCAGCCAGCCATCCATCCATCCACCCACCCACCCACCCACCCATCCATCCAGCTGCTGCTGCTGCTGCTGCTGCTGCTGCTGCTGCTGCTGCTGCTGCTGCTGCTGCTGCTGTTGCTGCTGCTGCTGCTGCTGCTACTGCTGCATATTGATATCGATCATGACGAAGCAGTGCGTCACCCTGCCTCGTGCAGCCTTTGCTGCCGCCGGCCACCCCGGCCCCATCAGCTCACCCTGGCACAGGTGCTCGCGTGTGCGCTGCCCCAGCGTAGCAGGGTCGCCGCCCGACAGTGCGGCCAGCTGTTCCAACGCCGCTGCGTCTGCTGTGGGGGCTGCCGGTACAGCGTCGCGAGCCTCACTGCAGGGGCTCCAGCGCACGATTTCGGTGCTGCAGGTCAGGGCCTCCACACGGTCGGCTGCACAGGGGGGGGGGGCAAGGGACGGAAGCACAGGGCTGAGGGCAGGCACCGCATGGCGTGCCTTGCTGCTGGGGCCCCATCGCAGTAACTCAGGGCTGCAGGCGAGGGCCTCACACGCTCTGCTGCGTAAAGCACGAGACAACATAAAGGGCACATGGGGAACCACGCTCATAGAGTGGTAGGGAGGTGTGGTTGAGGGGCAACCGCATGGGGCCGCGGCAGCGGACGACGCGTTGCCGGGAAGCACAGGCTCCCCGATCCCCTCACCCAGCTCCCCGCTCAGCACAGGCTCGAGGCGCTCTTCCAGCGCCACGATGTGCAGCAGGCGGCGCCACACGCGGCGCTCCTGCGCCGCCAGCGACAACGCGTCCCACTCGCCGGCTGGGTGCACGTCTGCGTAATCGACACCTTCAACTGCGTGCACCAAGCAGGGAAGCGTCGGGGGTGGCTTGCCGGCGGTTGCAGCTGCACCGGCGCAGCGGCTGCACATGCCATGCAAGCGGCGTGGTGCATGTGCTGCCGCAGCAGTATCCACTGATCTGCCACCCTCAGCTGCCCACGGCTGTCTGCACAGACCAATTGAAACTGACCCGTCACAAAAGGCTCGGCCGCCAGCACTTGTGCCGCCTGGAAGCGCCCCACCACCCGCGCCGCCGCCAGCAGCAGGCCTCGCTCCGGCACGCGCACCAAGTGTGTCAGCTCGCAGAGGGCGCCCACTGCGCAGCAAGGGGGCGGGTGGAAACAGGAGAAGGCCTTGTCAGAATGTCTGTGGGAAGGACATCAAATCCAACATCACCCCCAGGCCACCGCTTATAGCGGCTGCCGCGGCGCACCCCCAACAGCCAACAGCACACTCCTCACCGCTTTCGATGGTTTGGGAGGCTGGCTCGACCAGCGTGGCACCAAACAGGCGGCTGGCTGAGCGTTCTACCAGCCCGAACATTGCCTGATAGACAGGCTCCTGTTGGACGGCGACAGCATGGGATGAAAATGACATCAGTGGCAGCCCTGGCGCTTGAGAGCGGCGCACCCTTTCATACCTGCATTGCAGCAAGTACACAAGCGTGCCGCGCACACACCTGCACCGGCAGCGTCAGCGTGTCGGTGGGCAGCTGGCAGAGCGGGTAGATGAGCAGAGGCAGCAGCAGAGTGCCTGCGCTGGCACGTGTGGTCGCCTGCACAACAGCCGTGAGGACGGTGGTTTGGCAGGGCAGGCGTGCAGGCGCGAGGGGCGTCGAATGCGGCAGGCAGCGGAGCCAGCGGGCAACTTCACAACACCTGCTGCTGTGCTGCGTACTGCTCCAGCCACGCTTCTCGCGCTTCCATGGGCGCCGCGGGCGTGGCAGCCAGCGCAATCGTAGCGCGGCGACGCGGCGTCGCCGCTTCTGCGGGCGCAGTTCGCCGTTCCTCGGCGCCGCCGCCGCTGCCAGACCTTGGACCGGCAAGCGGAGCGGTCTCCGCGTGCAGGGGGTGCATTTGTTTTGAGAGAGACCGAGAAGGACCGAGCGCGGAGGCGTGTGGCTCGCAAGCGCGAGCGCGCGCATCGTGTGCGTGCCGGGGCTTGCTGGGAGTCCGACAATTGGACCGATATCGCGTCTGATCACTTGCAATGCGCGCTGTGGAACCCTAGGGACAACAGAGACGCTGCTGCATCAAGGCTCGCTGCTGCGCCGTGCTGCGCATCATGGCACCCCGAGGGCTCGTCCTGCTGTGCTGGTTGACGTTGGTGTGCCCTGTTGAAACTGCGCGTCACAGCAGCATCAGCCTCGGATTGCTACATCGTCCCTTGCGAGCGCACCTCACTTCACCCACGTCTTTGCGGACGTCCCAGCGCCAGCCATGCTGATCATGGCCTCCAGGGCACCTTTGGTGCCAGTCTGCCGCCCGGCAAGCGGCAGCCGTGCCTTTGCGCCTGCCGCGGCGGCGCCCCGCCGCTCCGCCGCCGCCGTCCGCCGCCCACTGCGCCCCGTCTGCGCTGCAGCGGCAGAGGCAAGCCGAGCCGGAGCGGTAGAGTAGCTGCATTGCGTAGGCCGGAGCACCCCTGCTCCTCGCTGACCGGCGAGCACAGTACCGCGCCGCTGCCCGCATGCCCCGCCTCGCCCGTGCATGGCAAACCCCTCCGTTCTTGCATTCCGATCTGCAGACAGACACCCGTTACCCCTCTTGGGAGGTCATCTCGACTGACCTCACCCAGAAGCACGGCGTGCGCAGCGTGGGAGCAGAGGAAGCGTTCGACATGGTCGAGCTGGGCCAGGTGAGATCAAGATCCCAAAATCATGCACAGGACCAAGCGTGTGCAGCAGCAGAGAAGCAGAGACGTGGGAGTGAGGAGTGCTGCCTGCCTGCACAGGCAGTGGCAGCTCGTCTTGTTTGTTTCGATAACGACACCATTATATTATGACCCCCCTCGCTCCAGGCAGTATTCATTGATGTTCGGCCGCAGGCAGAGCATGACGAGGTGGAGCCGCTGCTGCCGCCGCCGCTGCTGCTGCTTCTCCCGCCGCAGCCGTCGCCTCTGCCGCCGCCGCTGCCGATGCTGTCGCCGCCGCTGCAGCAGCTGCTACCGCCATACTGCTCGCGCCGCCGCCGCCGCCGCCGCCCACCAAGCGCCGCTTCCAGCCGGTTGCCCGTGCCCTGCCCTGACACGCGTGCCTCCCTCGTCTGCAGGGCCACCCAAGGGGCTCGGTGTGCGTGCCTGCCTTCCTGGTCATCGAGTCCCCCTCCTCCCCTGGAGAGTTTGCAAAGTGGCTGGCCTGCAAGGTGGGTTGGGAGGGCACAAGGGAGGAGGCGAGGGCGCAGCGTGTGGCACAGCTTCTGGCTGTGCTCCACCTGGTGCATGCTCAAATGGTCCAACCTCTCCTAAAAACTCTTGGCCTGCAGGCCGGTGGTGCCGTGCCGCCCCCCTCCCCTTCAGTTGCTGGGCTGTAGTTGCTCAGCTTCAGTTGCTGAGCATCCTCCTGCTTTCTCTCACACTCGCAGGCCAACGCCGTGACGCCGACCAAGCCCAACGCCAACCTGCCTGCGCTGATCGCGGCGGCGGCGGGCGAGGACAAAAAGGTCAGGCACCCAGGTGGCCACATCAGAGAGCAGGGCGCTCCATCAATGAAGGCATTCTTGTTTTTTGTGCATCTCGAACATACACCAAGCTCAAAGCGTCCCAGAGCGCCTGTGACGGCTGCTCGCCGCTGCCGGGGGCCCGCAGGAAGCCTCGCTGGGCATGGGCCTGCCGTGCACCTCCTCGACCTTCTGGCCTAATCCTACAGTACCTTGCCACCCTCCCTTTCCCTCCTAATGCACAGCTCCATCGCCCCTCTCTTCCTCGACTCTTCTGGCCTAACCCAAGAGGACCTTGCCCCCCCTCCTTCCCTGCCTCTGCCAGGTCATCGTCGCTTGCGAGGCGGGCGGCACGCTGGTGTCGTCGGTCCACTTCCCGCAGGCACTGGCGGGCGGTGGGGGGCAGCCGTCGGCGTGTGCTCCGGGGTCTCCGGCGCAGCCGCACGCTTGCCGCACGCATCACCCCCACATACCCACGCGCGCCGTCACCGGCGCTGCTGCTGCCCTCACCCCTGCCCTGTTCCCCTCCAACAGGGCAAGGTGTCGCGCTCGCTGAAGGCTGCCTGGAAGGTGGGCTGACTGCGCCCGGCGATGCCCCCGCCGCATGTGCCACGCTTCACCGCGGTCCACAGCCGCGCATGCCGCCACGCCGCGCCGCCGCTGCTCCGTGCCGTTGACAGCGGCGCCCCGCCCCCGGCCTTCACCCCCGGCGTCGCCCTGCCCCCGGCCGGGGCGCTCGTAACGACACCACCGAGTGCCGCGCCTGCTGCCCTTGCCGCCCGCAGGTCATCGACAGCGGCGCCCTGCCGGCCGGCCGCGTGCTCCACCTGGAGGGCGGCGTGTTTTCTTGGTTCCGCGCGGGCATGCCGATGGTGAGACGCAATAATGAGGGCCGTGTCCAACCAGGACTGCCTAGTTGGGAATGGGTTTGATGGTACTGTTGCGGTACTGGTGGGGTTGTTCTTCTGGTGGTTGTGGTGGAAGCTGGATGGAGGGGGCGCCCCCGTGGAGTGCTCCGTGCAGCCATGCCCATTTGCCGCCGTGCTCGTGGCGGGCGCCGGTGCTGGTGCGAGGGTGGCGGGGCGGGCTGCAGGGTTGGATGGGGTGTGTTGTCGGTGCCTTTGGACTGGCGGGAGGGTGTGCGCAACGTCGTGGGCCTGGGTCTGGGCCTGGGTTGTGCTCAACGCCACGCTGCTTCGCTGCCCGCTCGACAGGCCGGAGAGTACGACGGCAGCGGCTCGGGGCGCACACCCTGACGCGGCAAACACACCCACCGGCGCTGCCCACAAGCCGTCGGCGGTCCTGGGCCGGAATCCGATCTATCTTTGCGAATCACGACCCTCCCCTTATGTGCTTAAGCAGCCTGCACGCCGCGCCCTCGGCCACCCCACACGCGCGCCTCCATTCTGCACATCCCCTGTTAATGGCATCCTGTTGATGGGGCCCGCAAAGGTCCCTGAAGGACTGGTGGGTGGGTGTGTGTGGGTGGGTGTGTGGTGTGGGGGTGGGGTGGGGTGGGGTGGGGTGGGGTGGGGGGCACACGCAGAAGAGCAACGGCCCGCACGCTGCGCCAGTGTGTTGGGCCGCCGCCATCAAGCGCCTGTCCCCAGCCGCCGTCCGCAGGCTCTGCTTCGCCAGCTACTGCACCGCCCTTCCCTCCAACCCGCACAGTCGGGTCGGCAGCGCAGAGGAACTCCCCCACGTCCCGCCCCCGCGCCGCACCTCTCAACGTGCCATGGCGGCCTGACACAGTGCTCTACTTAGCTGGGTGCTCACCCAGCCAGCAGAGCCCTGGAAGGGCGGCGGCGCCGCAAGAGGTCGTCTCCCGCCTAGCAGCGGCGCTCAGCGACTTCAACAACCAGCTAGCCAGCTCCAGGACCGGCAGCTTGGCGCAGGTGAGGGCCGGGCGGGCGCGAGAGGCGGGAGGCGCGACACGCCAGAGCTCCGCTTGCCGAGCCGCTGCACCGGTCTCGCTCACGCACGCAGATATGGATGCCCGAGCCGGGAGAAGATGGCGGCGTGGTCCTCAACACGCATGTGCGCTGCCGCCACTCGAGGCTCGACGCCTTTGCATGGCCGGCTCTAGGCCGCCGCTCAACCCTTTATGCTGCTGCTCGAGGCGCACCGGCGGGGACGAGAGCACGGGCGCCAGTGAGGGACAACTCGAGGGCGCGCCTTCACCGCGCCGCCCCGCCTAGCCACCCACACTGTGGCGCTCTGCTGCAGGGCCTGCCTTACTCCATCAACGGCGTGGGGGACCTTCTGGCGCTGTTCCGCTGCATATCCTGCAAGTACAAGTTCTCCACGGACTCGTCCAAGCCGCAGCAGATGGGTGCAGGTGCGCACCGCGGGCGGTTCTTTCGGCGGCGGCAGCGGCGCGCCTCGCTGCCCGTGGCACCTCGCTGCCCGTGGCTCCTCTCGACGCGCCGCCTCCCTTCCCCGCCCCTCGCTGTCGTGCAGTGGGCCGCGTGTTCACGAGCGGCGAGCCCGAGATGTCCAACCACGTGCAGCGTTATGACCAGCACGTGTACCTGCGGGCAGCAGAGGCGCAGGTGCGCGGCTTGGTGGCGGTGGGCCGTCGCCACTGCTGTCCTTGCCGCAGCAGCAGCTGGAGCGTGCAGCTGGAGCGTGCAGCGCGGCGTGCCCAGTCGCCGCTTGCCTTGCCGCAGAGCGACCCCCAACGCCTCTCCTCCACCCCCGCTCTGCTCCTGCTTGCAGCGCTGCCGCGTGCACTCGACGCTCTTCATGCCGCTGTACAGCAACCTGCAGCGCAGCGGCGCCTGCCTGGGCGTGTTTGAGGTGGTGCTCACCGACCCGGACGTCAACTTTGCGGGCATGGTCGGCTGGATCATGTGGGTGCTGGGGCTGGGTGCTCCGCCGCCTGTTCTGCCCTCCTTTGTGCTGGTCGCCTTGCTTGTGCGCCCGGGCGCGGCTGGCATGCCCTCGCTCGCCTGCAGGCCTCGGTGCAGCGCCGCGTGCGCCCCACACTTGGCGGCGCGTCCAAGCGCCGACCGTCGCATGTACCGCCCCTCCCCTCCCCTCTCCTCCCCGCCTGCAGCTCCTGCCTGCAGTCTCAGGGGCTGCACACGGCGGAGGTGGACACTGGCAGCTTGGCGGACCAGCGGCTGGGGCTGCGGCACATGGGGCCCGGCGACGCCTGCGACGGCGTGTCGGCGTTAGAATCTGGCATTGCGGCGCGGTTTGACCGCCAGCCTGGCGGCGCCGCCATGCCCGGCGAAGAGGGTGCCGCCGGCGCTGCCGGCTTGGCGCTGCCGGCTATGAAGCGGGAGAGCGGTGGGCTGCGCGGCGATGATGCAGAGGCTGCTGCGCGCGGCGGCGGCGGCGACGGCGGCGACGCGGCGGCGGCGTTCGCCGCGCGGCAGCCAGAGGGCGCCGAGGCGGGCATGAAGCTGCCGCTGCTGCAGCGGCTGCCTTCGGGCGCGGGGCCCGAGGGCTTACCTTCCCCCGCACCGCAGCAGCAGCAGCAGATGGGCGGCAGCGGCGGCTCAGGGTCTGGGCACGGCATGCAGCAGCCGTCGCTGCTGCGGGCGCCTGCGGGCGGCGCGCCGCTGGGCGGCCAGCAGGGCAGCCACCGGCTGTCGGGCTCGCTGGACCGCCCCGGTCTGATGGTGTCGCACCACAGCGGCAGCGGCGGCCTGCCTTCGGCAAGCACCGCGCAGCAGGCGTCGGCGCTGGCGGCGCAGCAGCTGGCGCAGCAGGCGGGGCCCGATCCGCAGGTTGTGGCTGCAGCGGTGGCGCACCTGCTGCAGCAGCACAGCAACGCTCTGAGCGGCGGCTTCGCACCGCCGCCGCCTCTCCAGTTTGCGGCGCTGCTGTCGCACGGCCTGCCGTCGCAGGGGCTTGGGAGCTTGCAGGGCACGGCGTCTGGCACCGCCCCCAGCAGCATCGTGAACGGCGGCGGGGGCTTTGGGCACGCCGCGACAAACGGCGGGCTGGCAGCGGTGGCGGCCGCCGCGGCGCAGCAGCAGCAGCTTGCCCAGCAGCAGCAGGCGCAGCAGCATGCCCAGCAGCAGCAGCAGCTGGAGGAGGCGCAGCAGCAGCAGGGGGATGAGGACATGGAGGACGAGACGAGCGACAAGGACAAGCCGTTCTTGCGGCCCGCGCCTGGCGCCGCTCAAAAGTACGGGCAAGGAAACCGCATTCTCACCCACGACGACCTGGCGGCGCAGGTGGGTGCTGAAAATGTGTTGTTGTTTTCTGCGCATGCGTGCGCGCGCGTGAGTGCATGCTGTAAACCTTGTGTGTCTGGGAGCCGTGGCCGCTGCTGCAGTTGCGTGCGGGGAGCGAAGGCGCGGGGCGGGGTTCAACGCAGCAGTGGGAGGCGCGCTGTGACGTGGCCGGCGCTGGCACGAGGGGGCAGCTGGCAGAGCTGGCGAGCTGGGAGAGCACAGGGTGGGTGGGGAACAGGAGGTCGCAAAGGCAGCGCTGCCACGAGCACTGCTGTGCTGGCGGCCTGCTGCCGCGGCGCATGCGTTCCACACCCCGCTCACTGCTGATGCCGCCTTGCCTCCCATTGCCTTCTCTCCTGCGCCACCGCAGTTTGGCTACGGCCTGAAGGAGGCCGCTGCTCGGCTCAACATCTGCCCCACCACGCTCAAGCGCGCGTGCCGCCGGCTGGGCGTGCCGCGCTGGCCGCGCCGCGAGATCGTGAAGCACAAGAAGAAGAAGGCGGGGGTGGGGGTTGCGCGCGGCGAGGGCGGCGGCCAGCAGCCGCCCAACGGCGCCGCCCACCAGCAGCAGCAGCAGGCGGGCAGCGGCCCCTCGCCGCTGCCGCCAAACGGCTTCAGCAGCGGCAGCGGGCCCTCCAGCGGGGGCGCCCCGCTGCACCTGCTGGGGGCGTCGCAGGCGGGGGGGCACGCGGGGCTGCCCCGCCCCTCCAGCAGCTCCCTGCTCAACGGCCTGCCGGGGCCGGGCCTGCTGCCCATCCCCAGCCCGCTTGGCATGGGTGCCGACCTGGCCGCCGCCATCGCCGCCGGCATCGGCATGCAGCAGGCGCAGCAGCAGCAGGCGCAGCAGCAGCAGGCGCAGCAGCAGCAGGCGCAGCAGCAGCAGGCGCAGCAGCAGCAGCAGCAGCAGCAGCAGCCCGACCCCGCGTTTGTGGGCCACGTCATGCAGCTGCTGCAGCAGCAGCACGGCGGTGGGGGGCCCTTGGCGGGCTTGCCGCCGCTGCACGGCGGGCACGCGGCGGGCGGGCACCACGGCCACCTGCCTCCTGGGTCGCACCCGCCTCTGGGGGGCCACGCGCCGCTGCCGCCGCCCCCGGCGCCGCTGCTCTCAAACCTGGGCCTGCCGCGGCGGGCTGATTCGCGGTTGAACACCAGCGTGGGCCAGGGCATGGGCTCCCTCGACATCCTGGCGGCAGCAGATTTTGAGATGTCGGGTGAGCACGGTCAAGGACTGATGGGCAGGGTGATGCTCCGGGCAGTGTGGCGCTTCCTGAGGGTGCTTCGTGAGGGGGGGGGGCGCCCACGAGTACACCAGCTGATGGGGAAGGGAAGCATGCTCCGGGGTGTGCTGCCTCAGCGTCCGCCAGCCGCCCGCCAGCCGCTCGCCAGCAGCAACGCTGCCTCGCAGCCCTCTGAGAGGTGACACGCGCGCCCCCCTCCTCCCTCCACCTGTGCGTCCTCTGCAGTGGGCAACGTCAGCGTCGGCAACTCCCCACGCATTGCTCTGTCCAACCTGGGAGGCCTCTCCAACCTGGGGCTGTCGGGGTTTGACTTTGCGCCTGGCGGCGGCGGCCCCGCGCCCACCGCCACCGCCACCGGCGGCGCCGGCGGCGCGACCGGCCCGCAGAACGGCCCTGCCGCGGTCAGCTCGAAGGCCATGCCGCGGCCGCCCGCGGACAAGCCGCCCAGCTAGCGGGGCGGCGCCGCCGCTGCAGCACGCCGCCCTGCTGCACCTGTTGCTGCTCTCGCTTCACTCTACCTGCTCCCCTCTCTTTACCTCCACTCTCCAAATCCCCCTTTGAGTGGCCTGGGAACCACTGCCATGCCCTGCCCTGCCCCACCCTGCCCTGCCTGTGTTTTTTTCCTCGGTTGACAGCGTGTTTCCGTTGACAGTCGCGTTCCGCCAGGGGCGCAGCCGGCGCACCCCCCTCGCGCCCGCTGCGCCCGTCGTCATCCTTACCAGCCCCCTTGCAACCGTTCAACGCGTTCTCTCTCGTTTGTTCAACGCGCTGCACAATAACTCCGCGCACGCTCTGCACCCGTTTGTGCGCGGCTGCTAACGCCGCTTGCCGGCCTCCACCCCACCCTTTTTGTTCATTCCTCTGTCGTGTTCCTAGAGCTGCGCCTCCCCTTTGCCGTGCCCCCCTTGGCCCCTTCCCTCCACCGTGCTCTCCCTCCTGCATTGATGCGCAATCAACGTTGTCGCGCCCCGCCCGCCGGCTCCCCTCCCTGGCCCCCCCCTCAACTCAACCTCGCTTCGCGTGCCACCAGGAGACCCTCTACAGAAGCTGCGCAAACACGCGCTTCTCCCCGTTCCGTACACCCCCTCTTGATCGGCGTCGCCTGCCACCGCTCGCAGCAGCAACGATACAGTCCCACTGCCTCCGCGCCCCCCCCCCCCCCCCCCGCTGCCACAACCACCCCGGCCCCCACACCCCTACTGCGTCTCCTCGCACTGCCCTCCAACCAAGTGCCTCCTGCACTGCCCCTCCCGACCCAGCATGCGCCCCTGTTACGTAACTCGTGACTGACAGTACCGACAAGTGCAAGGGGACTGAGCAGGCAACGGGGAGCGGCAAAGATGGGGGCAGCAGCCACGGAGCCCCGTGCCCCCGCTGACAGCCGGCTGCTGTGTCAGGGAGCGGTACAGGAGCAGAGGGAGCGGCGCAAACGGAGTAGAGGGGAGGGTGGAGCAGCGGGAAATGGAGCGGAGGACGAGACGACCAGACGGCGGCGCCGCCAGATGCACGCTCTGGCGGCGTCTGGGCTGGGCTGGGCTCTGGTAGCCAAGCTTACACGCTGGGCGGCTTGCGGTCCAGCAGCATCCACAGGCCGCTGCACACATCTGAGTCTTCGTCCGGCATGACTGCCAGGAAGTGCAGGCCGCTGCAAGGCAGGGGGGGCGAGGGAGGCACGGTGGTTTGAGCACAAGTACACGCACAGAAGAGGGGCCGCGTATGTCGTATGTCTGACGGCACAGCACGCTGTCCGCCGCGCCACTCCTGACTCGCTGCTGCAGCCGCTGCCCAACAGGCAGGGCAGAGGGTTGCAGTCAGAGCACTGGGAAGCACCAACGACACGGCACAGCACGGCACGGCACAGCACAGCACAGCACAGCACTCACCCCACTGCCAGCTTGGCCTCCTCCCACGCCTTGGCCTCTGCTGTGGTCTCCAGGGTACGACGGTAGGCGCCGTACCTGCAGCGCAGGAGGAGGGGGATGGGGAGGAGGAGAGGAGGCAGTTAGATGTGCCGCAAACTTCATCGCCGCCTCTGTGCCACACCAGAGGAACGTCCTGGCTGCAACAGGAACGTCCTGGCTGCAATGTAGGCGCCGCGCCTGCCGTTGCCACCCCAGCCTGCTGACACAAGTGTGCACGGGCCGACACAAGCAACAGCCGCACAGCCAGCACAGCCGCCCAGGCTGCATGCCTCCTGGCTCATCCAAGCCGCTTGGGCAGGGCGTAGGCGCGGCACCTGTGCAACAGCTGCCCCGAGGACACGCAGGGTCGAAACGCACCGCCAGCGGTCGTTGAAGCCGGTCTCGAGAATCAGGAATGCACGGTCCGTGTCAGCCACCACCGCAGCCAGATCCAGGCCGTTGGTCCAGGCTGCCAGCGGGTCGGCGCGGCGGCTGCACAAAGGGGGAACAACGAAGGACTGGGCTGCGCGGTGGGCAGGGCGCGGCACAAGGGCGCCAGCCGGCGGCCAGCCGCGCCCTGCAAAGCAAATCAATCACAGCCAACCTGGTGTGCAGCCTCCGGCGCACCGCCTCCAAGCGCCACGCTTTCCCAGCTTCCCTTCACCAACCGTCCCACCCGCTCGACCCCCCAAAGAAAAAGGGTGTTTCGACGCGCAGGACGCGCGCCTACCTGTACACTGCCACGCCGGGGATGAGGGTCTCCGGCGTGAGGGCCTGGCGGGCGACCTCCAGGTCCAGGGTGGCACCAAACGCCTTGCCAGCTGTCACGTCTTGCAGCTCCTGCGCAGTCGAAAGGAGGAGCGGCAAAGATAAGAGGCGCACAGTGGCGGCCGGGCGGCTGAGCTTGGAACCTTGAGCATCCACCAATCCACGGCCCCGCTGCACCAGCACGCCTGCTCCGCCGCGGCCCGCTCTCCGGCACGCTGCGTCAGCACGCCCGCCCCGGCCCCGCCGGCTGCTCCAACTCAACCCTGCAACAACCCCACCTGCTGCAGCGTGGCCAGCGGCAGCTGCACGAACGACCACTTCTCGCCGCGCAACGCGTCGGGGAGCTCCTGCGGGGATGGACCACCGTGCCATGTCAGGAATGTGTTTAATAAAGCCTGCTTGGTGTGGACAGCTGTCTTCGCAGCTGCCGTGGAGGTGCCTGGCCTGGGTGGCAGCGCGCCCCGCAGAGGAAAGGCAGGTGACAGGAGGTGGGGTGGGTGGTGGTTGGTTGGTGGGTTGGTTGGTGGGTTGGTTGGTGGGTGGGTGGGATGGGGGTGGGGGTGGGGGCAGCAGGGGCGTCGGCCCATGCTCGCTGTGCCTCTCCGCCAGGCAAGGCGCCTGCCATCACCGCCCACCCTGCGCTTGCCCCCCCGCCACCCACCCACCCACCTCTGGGGCGCCCAGGTCGATGGTGAAGAGGGACGAGGCCTTGTCGTTGTACCCTGGGTGCGCCTTGTACACGCTGTCCTGCCGGTCCTCCAGCCAGTCTGCAAGGACAAAAGGGGCGCGACAAAACACTGGGTCAAGAAGGGGTTTGGGAGCCCTCCAGCCAGTTTTGTGTGTGGGGTAGGCGGCACGCGAGGGGTGGGCCCCGCCGCAGCGCGCCCCCTGCATGCGCTGCTGCACACGCCAAGCAACAAAGCAACATTGCGGTGCAGCGTATCGGGCGCGGGCCCGCGCAGCACAGCACAGCACAGCACCGGGCCAGCAACAAGCGTTGCACCGCTCACTCATGAGGGTGAAGCAGCGGCGGGAGGGCATGGACTTGATGCCCACGTCGGAGAGCGCGCGGGAGATTATGGTCTGCATCTGCCCACGGAAGAAGCGAGCGACGGTGGGCTTGCGCGCCCCCGGCTGCGCCAAGATCTCCTCCAGCGATCGCTTCAGCTGCACAGGGCGGAGCGGAGCAGAACAGGCGGGGGGAGGAGGATGGGGCGACGAGGGCTGGGGGGGGGGAGGGGGGGCTGAGAACGCCGCCACGGCGTCGCCTGCTGGCCAGCAAGCGGCGCCACACGACGCTCGCTCCGCCCGGCCGCGCCCGCGCCGCCGCCGTCGTCCCCACACACCGCTGCAGCAGGCATCGCGCCGACTGCCTCTGCCCCCACCCCACCCCCCGGTGCGCTGCCTCTGGCGGCGTTTGTTGGGCGCCACCAGCGACGACTGCCGTCCCTCCAAGGGCAGGCAAAGTGTTGGCGCCCACCTCCGTGCTGTTGATCTTGTTGTTGGGGTAATACACGGCGTACTCAAAGCGGCGCTCAGGGTCGCAAATGATCAGCTCCCACACCTGCAGCGAGCAAGGGGCAGCAGCGTGGTCAGCCGGCGGCAGCAGCGCCAGCAGGCGTTGCACCCACCAACAGTATCGCCCTTGCCTGCGAGAACGCAACTGGGCAAATTGTGTGCTCAGGCGTGCGCGCCCAGCGACGCCCGTTTACGGGCTTGCAGTGCGCCTGGCAGCAAGCGTTTTCAGCGAAGGCGGCACTGCGCGAGCTAATCCGAGGCGCCGGTGCCGTACCTCACCTTCTTGCCGCGCTCGTCCAGGATCGGGCGGCTGCAAAAGTCCAGCTCCCACACGTCCGACTGAGGCACGCTTTTGTCCGAGGATGCAGGCACCGCCGCCTCAGCCACCGCAGGCGCGGCGCCGTCGGCGGCGGCGCGCCGCCACTGCCGCCGCTGCCGCTGCTGGGTGCCACTGGCCGACCCGCTGCCGCTGCTGCTGCTTGTCCCTGGCGCTGCGCTTGTCCGCAGGGATGCTGCTGGCAGGGCAAGGGGGCAGCCGCTGGGGCGCGCGGCGGGGATAGAGGCTTTGGATAGACGGGGCCCCGCGGCCGTGCAGGACGCCAACATGTTGCCTTGAATGCTCGCTGCACACGTGGGGAAGGGCAATGCGAGACGCAGGGCGAAGTGGGGTAGTGTTGGCGGTGGAGAGGCCTGGGGAGCTAGCCTCAAAGGCCGGAAGGCACGGTGATGGTGAGGAGAATGCCCGGCAAGGACGGCAGGCGCGCGCCTTGTGGCAGGGAGCCTCATCGCCCGCCGCGCCGACCGGCGTGCCGTCGTGCCCGCCCTTCTCTCCCCCTGGGCCAGCCGCCTTGGCACACGCTTGGCATCTTACAACGAACCTACGAGTGTGCAGCAGCAGGGTGCAGTGTGCATGGGGGAGATGGTCGATGAGAGCTGTCAGAACAGAGGTGGGGGGAGCGGCACAGCAAAGGGAGAGGGGGCGGTGCGACGCCGCCGCCCCAGCAGACCGTAGACAGCGCAGACAGGAAGAGGAGAGGCTTTCCTGACAGTGGGGCCTACAGCATTGATAGGTTGAGGTGCACACACCCAGAGGTGTCGCACTCGACAGACCAGAGCAGCACATGGCGCGACCGCCGAGAGGAGCAGTGCCTGGCACCACAGGGCGCGACGACGCACATCCCGGCAGCGCGGTGCCAGTCGGCCAACTGCCGGTGCAAGCCGCCCATGGGCCTACATGGGCAGCGGCGGCGGCGCGCCCATGCCGGGCATGGGAGGCATGCTGGGCATGGGGGGCATGCCAGGCGCGGCAGCGGGCGCGGCGCCGCCCTCTGCGCCGCCGGCGCCGCTGGCCAGCAGCTGCGCCATGATGGTGGGGCCCAGGGGGGTGGGGTCCGGCGGCGCCTGCAGCACGGGGGGAGCAGGCGAGGAAGGAGGTGAAGAAGGGGTACGCAGAGGTGGGCAGAGGACATGCGGGCAAACACCAGACTTGCTGCAGCATCGCCGGCGCTGCATCACCACGCTGCCGGCTGTCTGGCTGCGGTCCCGCTGTCGCTGCTGCCGCCTCGCACTTACGCCGAAGGGGACGGCGTAGTCTTTCGGGCGCTTGATCTTGAGCGCCTGGCCGCGGAAGGGGATGCCGTCCAGCTGCAGTGCAGCGGTGGCGTCGGACACGTCCCTGCAGGCAGGGGAGGGAGATCCACAGGGCGGCGCAGCAGCACTGAGAGGGTGCGATGGTGGGGTTGCTTGGTTCCTGGGGTGACGTGGCCAACGATGCAGCATAACAGGGCAACACAGCTATGCGCGGGCAAGCACAGGCACGCACGCGCAGGCGAGCCAACCTCTGCGCAACACAGTGCAGCTGCTCACGACAGCTCGACGGAAGCAAAGCGCAGCCTTGCTTGACGCGGGCGTGCACGCCACACAGTGGCGCTGCTTGTAATAAACAGACAAACATGGATGACCAAGTCTAATAAGCCAAAATAGAACTTACGCGAACTCGACAAAGGCAAAGTTGCGGTCGGGGGTGACCTGGCAGTTGACGATGGGGGCCTTGCCTGGGGCGGCGATGCCCAGCGCCATGAGGGCCTGCAGCAGGGGGAGGGGCCGGCGCATTAGCGGGGAGGGAGGGGAGGGGAGGGGGAGGGGGAGGGGAGGGAGGGGGCGCCGTGGCTGCCGGCGGCGAAGGTGCGGCGGCAGCTGGTGGCAGGTGGCTGGCTGCTGGCGGTGCGCTGCAAGGGCCGGGGCGGGGGAAGGGAGGGAAGGGAGGGAGGGGAAGGGAAGGGAGGGAGGGAGGAGGGGAATGGCGGCGGGGTAAGCACAGCAAACAGAAAACCGGGCGGGAGGCGCTGCCCTCGATGCCTCGCTGCCTTGCCGCCGGCTGGCTGCGCAGCCTTTGCCAGGTCGCGCTGCTGCCTCTGCCTGGCTACGCTGCGTTGCCAGGAGGGCCGGTCTGCTATGGCGACGCCGTGGTGCGCTGCAGCCACGGCGCCAGCGACGCTGCAGACCCGCGGCTGATGGAACCACCACATCAACACTGAAATGCCATATATATGCCACATATGCGATACACACCAACCTGGTTGAGGAAGGTCGACAGCATGAAGTCGTAGCAGGGGATGGGCAGGCCGCCGACGTACAGGCGGCGCATGGGGCGCGTCATCTGGTTCAGGTTGGAGCCCGCGGTGCGCTGCAGGGGGGGCATGGTGGGGCAGGAGGGGCAAGCAGGCGCGTGTCGGCAGGGGCACGGTGGGGCAGGAGGGGCAACCAGGCGAGTGTCAGCAGGTCTGGCTGGCTTGCAGGGTGCAGCACGCCGAAAGCGCGGCACGCAGGAGGGCACGGCGACGAGGCTCTCGAGATGCACACGCCGCTGCTGCCGCTGATGCGACCGCCAGCCATGCGGCGTGGTCTCACCTGCGCGGCCGCCCCAGCCAGGTTGGGCATGCCAGCCATCATGTTGGGCATCATCGGGTTGACGGCCATGCCGGGCATCATGGCTGCAGGGGCAGGGAGCGGGAGGGGCGGGTGCGCAAGGTCAAGCGGGGAACGGGGTGGGGCCGCGCCCACCGCTGGCGCACCCGCTGCAGTCGGAGCCACCGGCAGCAGCGCCAAGCCACCGGCAGGAGTCCAGACGGCCTCCCCCGGGGCCGTTGAGCAGATGCAGGGCGCAGCTTCCTGCAGCCTGTGGCAGGAGGCAGCACGCAACAGCAGGGCGGCACACAGGAGCGCTCACCCATGTTGGGCATGCCGGGCATCATGGTGGGCATGCCGGGCATGCCAGCCATCCCGGGCATCACCAAGTGCATGGCCACGGGGTCGGGCCGCACGCGCTCGATCTCGTACACCGGCGCGCGCTCGATCACGACCTTCTCGCGGCTGGGGGAGCGGCGGCGGCGGTCGCGCGAGCGGCTGCGCGAGCGACGGCTGCGAGGGAGGAGGCGGCGAGAGGCGGGTGAGGGCGGGTGCAGCAGCGAGGGCGGCAGCACCGCAGCAAAACTTCACGGAAACCTTACCACACGCGCTCTGGCCCTCCCGCCCACCTGCGGCGGCGGTCGCGGCTGCGAGAGCGGCTGCGGCGGCGGCTGCCGCCCGGGCTGCGGGAGCGGCGGCGGCGGCGGTCGCGGCTGCGCGAGCGAGACGAGCGGCGACGGCGGCGTTCCGCAGAGCGCGAGCGCGAGGGGAGGACGGCTCCGTCGCCTTCTGCTTTGGCGCCCTCAGCGCTAGTGGCCTCGCCTTGATCGCCGCCAGCCTCGCCTGCAGGAGGTTCTGCGGGCGGCGCCTCCGCTGGAGGAGGCGCGTCCTCTGCGTCAGCCGGCGGCATGATGCGCTGCTGGCGGACTTGGGCACCGAGCGCCGAGCTGAGGGGGTGCTCGCAGCTGCTCGGGGGCGCGTGCCGGGCTGTTCGAGCGCAAAATTCAGGCGATGAGGCGCAGTGGGCTGAGTTTGGGGGGCACCCGTGCTGCGTGCTCTGGAGGCCAAAACTCGCGCGAAACCGCAGGTGCCAACCGCTCTATCGCCCTCACAAAACATGGAGCGACACCAGGAGCTGCTGGCCGAGGTGCAGGCTCTGCTCAAGAGGCACGGGGACGACCGCAAGCACCTCTGCTTGGCGGACCTGCTCGAGCTCACCCGCCGCGAAAACATTGCGCTGCCCGTGGACCCGACGCATCTAGGGAGCCTCTGGGTGCTCGACAGGTGCGGCAGGGATCCTGCCGCCAGCTGCGGACAGGCGGTGCCGGCGGCGGCGCCGCTGCTCCTCACGTCCACCCTGCTCTCGCCACCGTTCACGCACCGCAGGAGCCACAGCGGGCGCATCACGACCGATGACCTGGTGGCGCTGCTGGACCTGTGCCGCACGCGCGCCAAGCGCTACCAGGTGCTGCCCATGGGTGCTCCCCGTGCACCTGCGCGCGCCCGTAGCCTCCTGCCGCGTGCTCTCCTTTGCTGCTGCATTGCCAGACCCCATCTTTCTGCCTTCCCCATCTTTCTGCTCTTCAGCACTTTGAGCTGGAGGGCCAGCTGCAGGGGTACTGCACGCTGCAAATGTGGCGCGCCATGAGCGCCCCCGACGGCCTGCAGCGCTTCACCAGCTGGTGGGTGCTGCGGGAGGGCGGCTGGGGAGGGCAGGCGGGGTGCGAGCAGCAGCGGCTGCCCACGTCCTACTGCCGGCAGCACCCAACTGTAAGTGGCGAATGTCCATCCGTCCCCCAGTCAGCAACGCATCGCAGTCTGCGCTTGCAACCCCCCCCCCCCCTGCTGCTTTGCAGGATCTGCGCGCTGGTGCTGGAGAGCAGCCCCGAGCGCGGGTCGTTCCCCCGCCACCGCAAGCAGCAGTACGTCGGGCGGGACGCCGTGGCCGCGCTGCACCAGCTGCTGCGCGTGCGCCACACGCAGAGCCTGGACCTGCAGGTGGGTGAGGGCTGTGCATGTGGGACCTGCGCTCCCATTCGCTTTCGCAGGCGCAACCAGTCGACAGTCGGCGAGGGCTGTGCAGGGCAGGGGCCGGCCAGAGACACCTGCTTGGGCATGCCTTTGCTCTGCTATACTAATAAGCCTGCGTCATGAGATGCCGCCGCATGCCGGCCGCTCCCCTCATCCCTCCGGCCTCCGCCTCCTCCCCTGCCAGGCGTTCTTCGACCTGCTGCAGCGCTGCGGCGAGGAGCGGGGGCTGCTGGAGCTCAGCAACGAGGTGGGTGGGCGGGGGAGGGTGGGGGTGGAGCGCGGCGGGTTTGTGGACGGAAGACTGGGCAAGCGTGGTGGCGGCGAGGCTGCCGCCGCAGGACCTCGCCGCAGGACCTCTGCATCTTGTGTCTGTTGAACGCAGCTGGCTGCCATGCCCAAGATTTCGACCATCCCCCCCCCCCCCCCCCCCCCACACACACACACACACGCACGCACGCACGCACGCACGCACGCACGCACGCACCGAACCGACCCCCACCCACCCACACCCCCACACACACACACACGCACACACCACCGAACTGACCCCCCCCCACACACCACACACACCATCCCACACACACCACCCCACCCCCCACCACCACGACACCCCAACCTGCTTGCGCCACAGGCCCAGGACGACTGGGTGCCGCTGGAGGTGATCAAGGACCTGGTGGCTTGCCTGTACGCCTCCTCAGCCAAGCTGCTGGCAGACATCTGCCCGCCGGACGAGCTCAACTGGCAGGAGCTGTAGCGGGCCGCGTCACGCCGCGGCTCGGGGCAGGGGCAAGGGGGCTGCGCGCTGCGAGGGTTGTGTACAGTTTGGCGTCAACCCCCTGCTCGCCGCGGTGCCGTGCCAGACTGCCGCTCGACTTCACGTGCGTTGTGCTTCCCTCTACTGGACTTGCCCTCTCGACTTGATTTCATTGGTTCTTCACCCGCTGCTTACTCCCCGCGCTCACCCTCTCCCCGCTTGCTACTCCCTCTGTTCCATTATATTGCGTCTCCCTCGCAGGCGCTCTGCTGCTCAATCAACCCTTGTCATCATGCCACCCTCCCCCTCTCTCCCTGTACCAGTGATATATTTACAAAGGGGTGATGGAGGTAACAATATTGTTGCTACGTCGGTCCCTTGATGCAAAAGCAACAACAGCCGAGAGGAACGAAGTCAGCCAAGGGGAGACGGGGGGTAGCAGGCGGGCGGGCAGGCAGGCAGGCAGGCAGGTTCAGGGGAATAGCACCACAAGCATGCGCGGCAGGGAATCCATGGGGGGCAGAGCATACAGTAATCAACTGGAGCGAGGCACCCAGGAGGACAGGGGTCTTGTGCAGTGTGGTGTGCAGCAACATGAGATGTAGGGTTGACGTTCGGCTGTCGGTCCAGCAGTTCAGCGGAGTCACCGCGGGATGTACATGGGGTGGGGCGCCCCCTGCAGCTGCTGCGCGTACGCGCCAGCGAGGCGAGGCGAGGGCTTGGCCGACACCGTGTCTGCGTGCAGGTTGAAGGCGCCCAGCTGGGTGGCCATCAGCTCCATGGCTTTGGCCTCAGCTGGCGTGGCAGGCGGGCGGGGCGAGGGGTGCGGGGGCGTGCTGCGCTTGGGCTGCTGCGCACGCTGCGGCGCCGCGGGGACGTAGGCGGGGGCGCCGTAGTACGCCGCCTGCTGGCCGTACGCCTGCTGCTGCTGCTGCTGCTGCCCGTAGCCGAAGCTCTGCTGGCTGGTGAAGGAGCCGGAGGATGCATAGTGGGGCTGGTACGCCAGGCCAGAGGCGTCGGCGGTGGGCAGGGAAGGGGTGCTGGACCAGGCGTGGGAGAATGCAGCGCCAGCAGGGACCAGAGCCATGCTGGCGGGGCCCGCGGCGGACGGGTGCGGCGCCCAGGGCGGGCAGTACGGCGCCGGCTGCGGGCGCGCCGACGCGGCCGCCTGCTGCTGCTGCTGCGCCGCGGCGGCAGCGGCCGCCGCCGCCTCGGCCGCCTCGCTGTCCGCCTGCCGCTGGCGCAGGGCGGCGCCCATGTCCCAGCTGTCGAGGTTGGAGGCGGGCTGCGAGGGCGCCAGCGAGCCTGCAGGAGCAAGGGGCGCGGGGAGTGCCGTCGGCTGGGAGGGGGCACACCAGGCGGGTGCGAGCAGCAGCGCAGCACGTCGCGTCCGCAGCGCAGCGCATCGCCCTCCCTGCCTGCAGGCCGCACCCCCGGCCCATCCACCTGCCAAGGTGCAGCCTCCTCCCCAGGCGCCCACCCACCTGCCGACTGCTCAGCAGGCACAGCAGGCACGGAGAACGCTTCCTCCAAGCTCTTCAGAGGGTCCACCAACGCCAGCGCAAAGGGGTTGCTGTCGACAGTACCGCCGGTGCCGCCGCCCGCAGCGGGCACTGCAGGCTCGTCGTCAAAGTCCATAAGGTTGACGGCAGCCGCCGCGGCGGCAGCCGCCGCCGCCGCGCGCGCGCGCTCCTCGGCCGCCGCAGCGTCGGCCGCGGCGCGCGCCGCAGCGGCGGCAGACTCCTGCGCCGCCAGCAGCTCGCGCGCGCGGTCCGCGGGCAGGCAGTCTGCCAGGATGGACAGCACCTCGGCGCCGTCGGCGTGCGCCTCGGCGGGCGGCGGCCAGGTACCTGCGGCCCATTCTCGGCTCACGTACTTGCGGCGGCAGAAGGCTTCGATGTCTGCGCATGGACGGACAAGCAAGCCGGGGTGGGGCAGATGTTGAAGCGGGGGAGACGAATCAAAGGCAAGGGAACCACAAGCAGCCAGGGTGTTGTGGCACCCATCCAAGCCACCGCACCCTGCCAGCCAACCCTCCGCTCCCTCGACACGCGCGTCCCAACCACGTCGGCACCCCCGCTCACCCTGAAGCGAGGCGCTCTTGCCAGGCTTGCCGCCGGCGGGCATGCCGCCCTCCCAGTAGGCGTTGCCCACTGCAACAGTGGCGAGGGTGGGGCGGGCGGGTGAGGAAACGGTGCAGTTCCACAGGCGGGGCAGGCAAGGTAGAGCTGGCCAGCGGGCCGCCACTTTCTCAAGCTGCGGTCCTCGCCCTGGCATGTTCACAGCCAACGTCCACCCGACCCTCCTTTGCAGCAGCGCGGCAGATTGCAGCATGCCCAGCGCACCTGCGTTGCCGGTGCGGGCGATGAACTCCACCTGCTCCGGCAGCCAGGTGTCCAGCGAGCAGGAGCGCACCTGCGGCAGCAGGCAGGAGGGAGGGGCAGGGCGGCACGTTGCAGGAGCGCAGGCGAGCGGGCGGGCAGGTGGGCAAGCAGGCGGGCGCTGCGCACGAGAACTACCACCATCACGTGATCACATCCATGGCAGGAGGTAAGTGCACCATCACCCCCTGAGGCACGCGCGCATCCCACCGCCTCCGCGCCCGCACCTTGCTGACGTGCACGCCCAGGCCGCGGTGCACGCCGGCGCAGCGCATGCAGATGAACACGCCGCAGTTGATGGAGGCCCAGGTCGGGCGGGACCCCGTGTCGCTGCCGGCGCAGTCGGCGCAGGCGCGGTTGGCGGGCAGCTCGAGGAGGCGCTTCAGGGCTGCAAGGTAGCGCTGGTTCTCCTCCATGCTGCGGCGGAGAGGAGGGTGGGGTTAGATTAGACGGAACATGTGGGGTCAGATTGCGGGCGGGTTCCTGAAAAGCGACACACGGTTTCCCCCGTGCGTGCGGCAGACACGGGGGGACAGAGTGAGCAGGTGGGCAAGAGTTTGCGGGAGGGGCCCCCCAAGGCGATGGACAGGGCGGCGGCTGGCTGGCTGGCAAACAAGGCTGCCAAGCGCAGCCACCACGGCAGGCTGCAGGGCCTACCTGACGCCCTTGGTCTCGCCAGCCGGGCGTAGGGCGCCGTCCCCGGGCTCCTTCTCCCGGTAGTCTGGGCTGCCCGGCTGCTTGCCGCCCTCCTGCGACAGGTGGCCGCCGTCCTGCACACAGTGAAAAGTCAGGGGAAGGCGAGGCTATGATCGACAGGGGCCGGCTGCTCAGCACTGTCTTGGGGCAGGCGGCTGGCGTCCTCCGTTTTGTAGCACACAACAGGGATCCAGGAGCAGGGAAGGCTTTCCTCATCTCCAGCGCAGGCATACGCCCTGCCAGCACGCCCGTCGGCACCTCCTCCTGCTCCCTCTGCACCCGCCGTCACCCACCTGCGGCGCCACGTGCCAGCCGCCGTCTGCGCCCTGCGGCCCGCCCTGCGCCATCACGTCGTAGCTGGAGAAGCCGGTGTAAGCGCCGCGCCTCTTCGTGTGCGCCTCGCGCTCCGCCGCCAGGCGGGGCTCGTCCTTGAGCAGGGCAAGGATGGCCTGGGCCCTGCGCAACGGAGGCAGGACAAGGGGGCAACAGGGGGGTCGTTGGGAACAGCAGCACCGGGGGACGCCCAGAAAGGGAGGGCGCGACCTTCAGCCGGTTGTTCCCCCACAGAGGTTGTGAACTCTCACACCCGTGCCGCACCTGCGCCGCACGTCGACCCCAGGTCGCGCCCGTCGGGCCCCACGCGGTGGGAAGGCAGCCACCACCAGCACGCCACCTCCCCTCCTGCCATTCTCACCCCTGCTGCTGCCCCTGCCCCGCTGCCCACCTGTGCCGCACGTTGACCCCCAGGTCGCGCCCGTCGGGCCCCACATAGTGGAAGCCACTGGACAGCCACTCCAGGCGCTGCGCCGTCGCCCCCCCCTTGGCCATGCCCACGCACGCGTCGCTGCCGTGGCGCAGCAGGTACTCCAGCACGGTCAGGCCCTGCGCATGGGATGGGGCAGTGGGAGAGAACGACACAGCCGAAGGCAGGTGAGGAAGAAGCGCGACGCTGCTGAACAGGATTAGGCGGTGAGCATGAGCGCGCTGCGCTGCCCCTTGGCACCCCCTCATTTGCTTGCTCGACGCCGCCGCGCGCGCCGCCGCCGCCCCCCCCCCCCCCCCCCGCCCCCCCGCGCACACGCCCCACCTTGTAGACGATGCGCCACTTGTGGGGCGGGTAGGCCAGGCGCAGCTCCACCACACGCAGCACGCTGGCACACTCTGCTCATGTTCGGCATGGGGCAAAGGCAGTGGTTGTCCGCAAACGGGGCAGGCACGGGGCACAGCACACGCAGGGCTGCTGCAGCTCGCATCAGCAGGGCCGGCGCAGCGGCATCAAGGGCATCTGCAGGGCTGCTGCAGCTCGCACCAAGGTGCGGCACGCACCTGTGGGCTGGTGCGTCAGCTCCGCCAGCACCGCCATCTCGCTGCCGGTGGGCCCCCACGCCTGATTGCGGGTGGCGGCACGCGCCTTGCGCTCCGCCATGGTGAAGGGCTTGAAACTGCGTTCAACAAGTGAGGCGAAAGGTGAGGAAGGCAGAGGTGGGCGGAGGGAACAAGGCATGCTGGCGGAGGCAAACGTGACCGATGGGCGGCGGCGGGCGGAACGCCGTCCGGCGGCCCTGATGGAGCCCACTTGCCTGCCATACTTGAGGGCGGTGGTGTAGTCGCGGATCCACGAACCCACCGTGTCGCTGCCCTGGCTGCTCATGGCTGCTGCGCTTGGCGTGCACGACCCAGCGGGGGGGAGGGGGAGTGAACGCAGGCGGCGGACGTCCGCAGGCGGCGCTGCCGTCGCTCCCTGCGCCGCTAAAACGTGGAGCGCCTAGCGCTGCTGCAGCGACGCCACGGGCTTGTTCAGGGCTGGCTGGGCCGGTAGGCACGCCGCCGGTGGGCACGGACGCGTCAAGGCTTGAGAAGAGCCGGATCTTCGCGCCCTCCAGAAAGCCTCGAGCACGCACGCCTGTACAGCTCTGCGCTTCTTGAGCCTAGCAGCAGCTAAAAGCGAGGCCTTGGCGCTGCTGGGCCTCCCCTAGACGCCTGCGGCAGATGCGCTCGAAAGCAAGAGGTGCTGGTGCCAGCAAGATAAAGTGTCGGTGAGTGCAGTGCAGGCTGCGGATGCCGCCAGAAAGTGCCGCAAGCGAGCGGGGAGCGCGGGGAGATGCCACCACCCTGCACCATGCTGGGCAGGCTTCCCTCCTTCCAGCCGGCTGCGTCTCTTTGCTGTCGGTTCGTGACAATACGCCCAGCACCACTGATATCGACGCCGACGCAGTGGCCGGTCGAACATGTGGGGTCGGTCACGGTGACTGGTAACCCCCGCGCAACTTCCATCTCGTCGATCCTCTGGAAGCGCCCCTGCAATCTACACTCGTCATGGCGGGCCGTGCAGCGCAGCGAGACAGCGTGGGCGACCTGCTTTCCGGCGGCGGGTCTCGCGGGGCTCCCGCTAGCATCTCGTCGAGGGTGAATGGGCGCAGGGGGACAGGGGGGCGGCTATTTTTTGATCAAGGCCTTCAGCGTTATGCCGCCTCCGGCCGCCGCCGCTCACCGCCCGCCCGCTCCCCCCCCCCCCCCACACACACAGGTGCAAGCCCAGCAGCGCAAGGAGGACTACGCCGCGGAGCTGCGCGCCCAGATTGCCGCCAAGGAGGCAGCCAAGCAGCGAGAGCGTGCGCACTCGCTGCGCCAATCGGCAGCGCTGCTCGACCTGCGGCAGGCGGCGCCATCGGCGGTGCTGCCCGGTGGTGCCGGCGGTGCCGCAGACCTGGGCGCCCAGCCGCGCTGGCAGCAGCAGCACGCCCAGCAGCAACGGGAGCAGGAATGGGCGCCGCATGAGGCTGCAACGCCAGCCTGGGCGCAGCAACTGCCGTCGCACCACCAGCACCCGCCTCCCGGCTGGCCCAGCAGCGGCCACCCGCTGCACCATGCAGCATCCGGCCCTCCTGAACCAGACTGGTCGGTCGGCGCTGGCTGGCCGCCCGGCCCGACGGCAGGACCGCCCTGGCGGCAGCCGGCGTCGCCGCAGCGCTCGGTGCACCCCCCACAGGGCTACCCGCAGCCTGGCGGCACCTACTTTCCTGGCGACGGCCTGCCTGGCCTGCAGCCGCCCTTCGGCGTGGATCGGCCTGGAGCGCCGCCGCCTGCGCTGCCAGACGGCTGGCAGCCCTCAGCAGAGAGGGCGCCCTTCGGCACCGACCTGCAACCGCCGCAGCTGCCGCCCATCCGCAGCCGCAGCCTGCACTTTTCGGGCGGCGATGGTGCCATGCCTGCGGCAGCCCCCTGGGGACCCTTTGGCGGCGGCGCCGGCCCTGGAGAGGGCCCACGTGGCATGCCGGGCGGCGCCAGCAACGGGCAGATGTCGGCCATCGGCAGAGGGGGGGCCACCAGGCAGGCGGTGCAGGACAAGCAGGCTGCCTACAAGGCGGATCTGGAGCGGCAGATGCGGGACAAGGAGGACCGCCGCCGGCGGGTGAGCTGGGTGCTGGGGAGTGGGCTGTCGCCAGCTGTCGCACGCTACGGCGTTCTAGCGGCGAGGCTAGCTTACGCGTGGTCTGCCAACCGTGGGCCTCTGGTGTTGCTGCTGCAGGAGAAGGAGGCCGACCAGGCGTCCGCGGTGCGCCAGGCGGCGCAGGCGGAGCAGCTGCTGCGCCGTGCCGCCGCGGGCAGCTACGGCGGCGGCAGCGGCCCGCTGCGCGACTCCTGTGGCCGGCCCATCACCGACCTGAACGCGGTGGGCATGGGGGCGGGAGGTTGGACGGCGGCGGGGGGTCGGAGGCAGATGAGTGGCGATACACTGTCGCGTACATTGTGACGGCAGAGCGAGCGCAGCCAAGCACTTGCATCGCCTCATGCATGCAAATTCATCACCATCGTGCTACCGCCCCTGCTCCTGCAGGTGCGCCGCCACCAGGCCCAAGTCACGCACGAGAAGCTGGAGGCGGCAGGCGCCTTTAGCCCCGACAGCCCTGGATCGCGCCGCAGCATCGCGCTGGAGCATGGCGTGCCTGGAGGCTGGCACGACGGCGGCGCCACCTCTGTAGCACCATCACCGGCACGTCAGCCCTCCGGTGCTGGCTGGGTGCTGGCAGAGCAGCACCACCAGCACGCCATGCCGCCCCCACTGATGCGCCAGCCATCAGGCCCTCCCGACTGGCAGCAGCAGGCGATGCCGCCCTCGCCCATGCGCCAGCCCTCTGGGGAGTGGCAGCACCAGGCGCCAGGCGGCGAGGCGCACGGCTGGAGCGACGCACCCCGGCCGCATGCGGCTGCTCGTCTCCCCCGCGAGCAGCACCCACCAGGCTTCTCCCACCAGCCCCCCGCAGAGCAGCACGAGCAACAGGCAGGCAGCCTCAACCGCACCGGCTCACTGAAGGTGCCAGCTGTCGGCGGCGGCACCGAAACCATGACCGTGAACCTGCGCTCAGACCGGCCTTACCAGACGGCCAGCGAGGCGGAGCGGCGGCAGCGCACGCAGGCCGAGTTCCAGGCGGCGCTGCGGGCGCAGGTGGAGGAGAAGGCGCGGCTGAAGGCGGAGGAGGAGCACAGGTGGGTGGGGTGGGGTGGTGGGGTGCGCCGGCAGTGGTGGGTGGATGGTGCCAGCCCAAGCGTCGGCATGGCATTGAAACAGCTGCTGTCCGGCCTTTGTCACTTGCTGGCCTGCCTGCGAGCCCGCGCCTGCCCGCAACGACCCCACCCACCACTCGCAGGCGCAAGGCGGAGGATGCGGCGGAGGAGGCGCGGCTGGAGCGTGAGCAGGACCGCATGCGGCAGCAGTTTGCCTCCGACCAGGCCAAGCAGAAGGCCAAGCAGGCGGCCAAGGAGGTGGGTGGGGCAGGAAGGGTGCCACCTGCCAAGGCGATGGGTGGGGAACGCATGCTGCCACCTGCCAGGGTGCTCATCGCAGTGCGGTGGATCCTACACACTGCAATACGCAGCGGGTGTGTCGACCCGACCTGCCCTGCCCCGCCCGCCTCAACCTGTTGTCACCTGCAGGCTGGGGCTGCGCAGACGCTGGAGGCTGGCGGCGTCACCATCAAGTTCAAGCCGCCGCCTGCAGGTGACAATGTGGGCAAACAGCGGTTGGCGGCATCATGCAATGCACGGTTGTTGGCTTTGCGTGTCTTTGATGTAGTAAAGTTATCCACACGCATGCCGCGCTTGCAGGGCGCCAGCGGCAGCAGGGGCAGGACGCTGGCCGTGCCGACGGGCGCAGCAGCGGCGCAGTGGACCCGGATGATGTGGTGCCAGGCATTGATATTCGGGTGAAGGGCCCGCCGCCGGCTCGGCTCGCTGCGCCGCCAGCGGAGCATGATGCTGGGCCCACGGCGCGCCAGCAGCAGCAGCCACCACAACAGCAGCAGTCCCAACAGCAGCAGCTGGAGCAGCAGGAGCCGCCGCCGGCGCCGCATTCACAGCGGCAGCTGCAGTCTCAGGGTTCTGGGGCCTGGCCGACGGCGCAGAGCTTCGAGGGGCCCTTTCCTTCGGGCATGCAGCAGCAGCAGGGTCCACCACCAGGCGGCGCTTACCCAGGCCCGCCGAGCCAGCAGCCCTGGCAGCAGCAAGGGCCACCGAGCCAGCAGCCCTGGCAGCAGCAGCAGCAGCAGCAGCAGCAGGGGATGATGGTGGGAGGACCGCCGCCGCCGATCCCGCCACCTCCCCACCAGCAGCAGTCGGCTCCAGCAGGCCCGTCGTGGCAGCAGGCCTGGGGCCCGCCTGCGCCGCCCGGCATGTACGCTTATGCCGGTGGGACGCCGCCTGGCTGGGGCATGCAGCCGCCGCCGCCGCTGCCACCCCACATGCTGCACTACACTGTGCCGCCCCCTCAATGGGGCCAAATGCAGATGTATCGCAGTCCGCCGGGCGCGGCGGCGCCGCCGCCCTACTGGGCAGCCCAGCCAGACTCCCCCACGGTGCTGCGCATGAGCAGCACGCTGCCGCTGGCGCCGCCGGCGCCCTGGGGACAGCCGCCGCCGGAGATGGCAGCGCCGCTGCCGCCCAGGGCTGGCGGCTTCCCTCTGTATGAGACACGAGGGGTGCTCAAGGTTCACGACTCCTTCACCGTCGTGGGGTGAGCAACAAAGGGGCGTTGTGGCAGGGCAGGCGGGAGGAGGCGAGCAGGCACTTTGCAGCGCCCGCAAGCAAACCGCACACCACGCGCCTGACGCTGTCGAGCCTCATCTCAACTCGTGCCATGCAGTGCCACGCCGTGCACCACCACTGGGGCCCACCAGCTGCGCCTGGGCAGCCTGCCGGCGACAGCGGGCCGGGCCACGCCGTCGCAGGCAGAGGACTCGGCGCCGGTGCGCAACACGCTGTCCTTCCCGCCGCAGCCGCCGCTGGTGGTGCTGCCCCCCGAGCCACAGCCGCATGCTGCACGCCAAAGCGGCAGCGCAGGCGGCGAGGCGCCTGCTGCTGGTGGACGGTCGCGCCAGGCGACGACGCAGCACAGCCTGGCGCCGTGGGAGCGGCTGCAGGATGTGCAGGCCGACCCGGCCGGCCAGCCTGCTGCCGCGCCGTCGCACCTGCAGCTGCCGCCGCTACCGCGCCAGCGCTCGCAGCAGCACCCGCCCGAGACGCAAGGCTCTGCTCGTCGCCGCTCCTCGTGGGCGGGCCTGTTTGGGGGGGACGGCGGCGCAGCCGAGCTTCCCTCCTCTCACTGGCCCAGCTGAAGCTGCGGGCCAAAGGAGGTGTGAACTGTTTCGGAATTCGAGCTGCGGCAAATGGGGCAGCCTGGGGGCTGGCCGCAGCTTACGGTCTCCTGTTCCTATGACCTGTTGTGTTGAGAGTGCGTGTTGTAATGACTGACTGGGTGAAGGAAAGACTGTGTGCAGGGCAGCAAGTAGGCACAGTGGCTAGCATCATGCAGACTGTCCTACCGCTGCTGCTGTTGTTACATATAGCTGCCTGTGCTGCGGCTTCTGTGGGTGGCTGCTACCCCTGCCTCTGCTGCAGCTGCCGCGTCGCCGCCAGGTGCTGCGCGTAGCGCGACCGCAGCGCGGTCGCCAGCGCAGCAGGCGCTTCTGGGATGCCCTTGAAGGACGGAAAGTAGTTGACGTCCACTATCACCAGCTCGCCTGAATGTGTGCACGTGAGTGGGAGGGGGAGGGGGAGCGGGCGCGAAGCGTGAGCAGCGGCCTCGCCACGAGGAGATGCAGCTGCTGCAGCAACAGCTGGCTGCGCTGCCCCACCGCTCCGTCCAGCGAACCCCGCTGGGTCTCGACCCACTCCACGCACCTGCTGCACGGTCGAACACAAGGTCGAATCCAAACAGGGTGAGCCCCAGCCGCGCGCGCAGCGCCGACGCCACCGCCTCAAAGGTGGGTTGCCGCATCAGCTCGTGCCCTGGCGGCGCCTCCGCCTCCCGCCCCGCCGCTGCTGCGGCTCCCCCCGGCGCTGCGCCAGCCGTCGACGCCGCTTGGCGCGCCCAGGGCAGGCTGGTGGGCAGGGACTTGAGGCTGTCAAAGCCTACGCTGGTGGGCAGGTCTGCAGCGGGGTCTTCCGCGAGGAGGCGCGCCAGCGGTCCGAGGTCGGGGGTGGAGCGGCGCTGCGTCCAAAACACCTGCTCGCCGGCGCAGTACACCTTCCACAGCGCCCCGCCATGGTCGACGTATTCCTGGACCACCGCCGGCAGCGGGACCTCCAGGCCCGCAAACGCCGAGCTGCAGCAGCGGCGGGTGCAAGGGGGCGCGACGATACGTCGCGTGTGCAAAACAAATGCGAGGAGGAGGCGCGGGAGGGAGTACGGAACGCCGGACCTTCCTGAATTGCACAGGCGGCAGGGTCGTAGCTCGCGCTCCACTCTCTGCCCGCCTGCGCCCGCGCCGCCGACAGACGCAGCCCACTCACCCGTGCAGCACAAATGCCATCTGGTGTGCTTCAGCCACGCCGCACGCCGCCTGCGGCTTGGCGATGCAGGGCAGCGCGACGGCGGCGGCGGCCATCGCGCGTGGCGTGGCGGCAGGGTCAAAGGCGGCGACGAGCACGGAGGCGGGCGCCCGCATGGGGATGCCCCGCTGGCGTACCGCCTGTGCTGCCCCCTCAAGGTGGTCCCTCAGCAACGCTCGGTCCATGATTGGGGCCAGGGCTGCGGGAGGGTCCACCACACACAGCGGCAGCGGCGGCGGCGGCAGCGGCAAGGCCTGTGGTGCTCCCGTGCCCGCCCCCGCCGCCGCCGCCGCCTGCCGGTGCACCTCCCACTGTGCCTGCTGCTGCTCCAGAAGCGCCAGCAGCGCTGCAGCCTCGGGTGTGGGTGCCGCCACGCCGCCGCCGCCCCCCGGCTGCAGGCAGTCGGTGAGCTTCTGCAGCAGCAGCTGGCAGCGGGCAAGCTGCGGCGCCAGGCTGCTGTGAAGGTCTAGCGGCACGAAGCACAGTCGTGGCTCCGCCGCCGCTGCCGCCGCTGCAGTTCCGTTGGCTGGTGCTTCTGCCCCTCCCATTGCCGCTTTGCTTGCTGCCGCATCCGCTGCTGCTGCTTGGGCTGCCGGCGCTGCGGGCAGCAGCGGCAGCATGCCCTGCTCGCCGAGTGCCAGCTGGCGGGACTGCTTCATCACATAACCCACCAGCAGCGGGCGCGGCGGCGGCGCACGGTCTGCTGCTAGGCTCGCCACCGCCTGCAGCGCCCAGGCCTGCAGCTGCGCCGCGCTGGCGCCGCCGGCAGGCAGGTGCTCCCCTGCGCCGCACCCCAACGCAGCCGCCTGCGCCGCGCAGCCGGGGCCGTCGGCCAGGCTGACGACGGCGACTGCTGCAGGGGGCACCACTGGCGCGAGCTGATCCAGCGCGAGCCTGCAGGCGGTGTGGGTGACAGGGGCCCCGGAGCGAGATGGGATTGGGCGGAGAAGAGGGTGAGGCTGCCTGCTTCCCCTGGCTGCCCTGCCTGCCTGCGTGCTTGTGAACGTCATGCTTGTGGACGTGCAATTGACAAGTCCGCAACACCCGTTACACCCGTCTCCCAACGTGCCTGAGGGCCACAGGTAGCTGGCCAGGCTGAGTGAGCGACAGCGGCGCGGCAGCGGCCTCGGCAGCGGATCGCAGCGCGGCGAGCCCGGCTGCGGCATCGGCCACCGAACTGCATTGCAGCAGCACGGAGGGGGAGACACCCTGTTGGTGCAGCCGTGCGACTAGCACCGCCGCACCCTCCAGGAGTTCTGCAGGTAAGCCAGAGTGGTGGGGATGTGGGTTGGCGTCGGCCTTGCCGAAGCCGGTGGCAGCGGCGGCGGCAAGGGGGAAAGTGCGCATCGCATGCCGCACGCCATCATAGGTGTAGCGCAATGCTTCCGGTAGCACACCAGCGGAGCAAGGGCGCAAGCAGAGCGCGATTGGCCCGGCGTTCACCGGCTTGGCGAGACGCTTGCAGCGCTCCAAGATCAAGGTGCAGCAGGCAGGCGATCATCGCGATGCGTGTATCTATGCTGGACAGCTGGTGCAGCTAGTTTTCTCCCTCTGTCGGTGCTGTGATGTGCTGGGCTTTCTCGGCCAATTGCGGCTTCATCACCGGGCCCCTCTTGCTTGGCATATCAGCACGCAACGCGTCCTTACCTGGCATGCCTGTGGTCGGCGCGCAGGGTGTGCGTAGTTGCCAAACTACTCTCGCTCCCCACGCTGCGCTCTCTTCTACACGCTCGGCTCACTGCCGGCAATCCATCAGGTCCCCAGGTGCCTCCTCGTTGTGGCACCACGTTGCAGGTGCACCCGCATGACGGCGACAGCCCCTCCTGCCGCCGCCGCAGCAGCCGTTGCGCTGCCGCGGCTTGGCCAGCCTCTGCCCATCTTCGAGGACACGGGCTGCATCTACCTGGACTACAATGCCACCACACCGGTGGGTGCTGCCAGGCAGCAGCATGCCAGTACAGCGAGGGTCCGCAGGCACCAGCACCTCCTGCTCGCTCAACCCGCACACCCTGCCTCAGGCTGCAGACCTCAACATGCCGTGCTGTTGCCCGCTGCTGCCCCCCCCGCACCAGGCGCACCGCTCTGTCCCATCTTCACCCGTCCACTGCTCGCCGCGGTCTCCCCGACAGGTGTACCCAGAAGCTTCCGAGGCCATGAAGCCTTTCCTCACCGCCTTTGGCAACCCCTCGTCCGCGCACGCCTACGGCGCGCCCACGGCCGCGGCGGTGGCGACGGCGCGAGCGCAGGTGCGCCGCCCCGGCGCTGCCACCCTCGCACAGCTCTCGTGGAGGCTCTCCCCTTGGCCTACGACGGCCCAACGTAGCGTCAGTTTGAACTGGTCGGAAAGCAGGCGCCGCCCTTCCCCTCTGTTGTCTGCAGGTGGCGGCGATGGTGGGGGCTGAGCCCGGTGAAATCTACTTCACCTCGTGTGGCACCGAGAGCGATGCGTGGTGGGTGGGTGGGTGGGTGGGTGGGTGGGTGGGTTGGCTTGGGAGTGGAAGTGCGGGAGAAGTGCCTGCCAATGGCGCAGCAGCTGGCTGAGCATCACGTCGGATGGCACCACCCTGCACTGCCCCCAGCGCATCCTCGTCCTTCCCTGCAGGGCCATCTGGGGCGCGGTGCAGGCGGCGCGGAAGCGGCACGGCGCTGGCTTCATGCCCCACGTCGTCACCACCGCCATCGAGCACCCGGCTGTTCTGGGGACGCTCGCCTCGTATGCGGCGCAGGTGGGTGGGTGGGCGCCGCAGCTGGGCGCTTGGTTGAGCCTTCTCGTCAGTTTGGAGGCAGGAAAGCCAGGACCAGGCACGGCCCTGCACCTGCCTTCCATCACAACCTACGCTTTGACGATCCGCCCCTCCACTTCAACCCGTCCCGCCTGCAGCTGCCTCATGCAGGGCCTGCTTGGCTCACAGCGGCGCCAGTCTATGGGCGGGGCCTGGTCAGCGCTGCAGCCGCTTTGCCCCGTCACTGCACCAATCACCGCAACCCCCCCTTGGCAGGGCCTGCTCGAATTCACGGCGGTGCCGGTGGACTGTGAGGGGCTGGTCAGCGTGGCAGCTGTGGAGGGGGCGCTGCGGCCCGCCACTGTGCTGCTGACGGTGATGCACAGCAACAACGAGGTAGGGGTGGGCGGCGGGGCAGGGGGGGTGAATGTGGGGGAGCAACAGCTTGGAGCGCGCGCAGTTCACGATTGCGAACAAACCCCATGCTGCATGCGGGGCGGGCCGTTTTGATGTATGCAAAGGCCCCTGCTGCAGCGGGGTGGGCAATTTTATGATGTATGCAAACAGCACCTGCTGCAGTGGGGCGGGTTTGAAAACGGCGGATATGAAGGCGGCCGCTCCTGAGGCCGGCCCGTACCCGACGACACTGCTCAACCCCTTTGTCACCGTGCTCCCAACCACCCACCTCCCCTGCGCAGGTGGGATCCATTCTACCCGTCGCTGAGCTGGCAGCGCTGGCGCGCCAGCGGGGGATCCTGCTGCACAGCGACGCCGCACAGAGCTTGGGGAAGGTGGAGGTGGATGTGACGCGGCTGGGCGTTGACGCGCTGACAATCGTGGGGCACAAGTTTGGGGCGCCAAAGGGTGAGCTCAGAGGTGATGTGGTGAGCGGTGGTTGCTTGCCGACAGGACATTATGTGTAGGTCAGCGAGAGAGGGTGGTGGGACACTCTGCGTGTGGGGCTGTGCGTACGCCCTGCGCCTGCTGCCTGCAACCGCCCTCCCTCTGTACCCCGCGGCCAACCCTTGCACGGCTGATGGCTCGCTGCTTGCTGCAGGCGTGGCGGCGCTGTTCGTGCGGAGAGGGGTGCATCTGGAGCGGTTGTTGTGTGGCGGGGGGCAAGAGGGCGGGCAGCGCGCGGGCACCGAGTCGGTGCTGCTGCTGGCGGGGCTGGGCGCTGCGGCTGCTGTGGTTGCCGCCGAGCTGCCCGCCACCGCAGCGCACATGGCGGCGCTGCGAGACTCGCTGCAGCAGCAGCTGCTGGCGGGCCTGCCGCCGGGCACGGCCCGCATCAACGGGCCATCAGACGCCGCCCGCCGCCTGCCCAACACCCTCTCCATCGGCATTGCTGGCATCCAGGCATCTGCGCTGCTTGCTGAGCTGTCCCAGCAGCTCGCGGCGTCTGCAGGAGCGGCCTGCCACAGCGGAGGCGGCAGCGTGTCGGCGGTGCTGCGGGCGATGCAGGTGCCGCTACCTCACGCGTTGGGCACGCTGCGGTTGTCGGTGGGCAGGCACACTGCCCAGGCTGACGTGGACGCAGCGGCAGCGCTCATCCTAGGCTACGTGCGGCGGCAGTAGCCAGCGGCGGTGCAGCACCATGGCGGTGCCAGCAGCTCGCAATAGGTACTGCCGGTACCACATGCTGCTGGCCCACCACCCCCAACCAACCTCCCGATCTCTTATTTCAACCTATCACTTACGTTCCTGTCATCCCACCAGTCATGCGTGTATTGCTTACTATCACACATCAGGTTTCATTGGCAGGGTCGTGGCACAGAGCCGGCGGAGGGAGGGGGGGGAGGGGGGGTCGTATCTTAGTACGCTGCCTGACGTGGCGCACGCTGGGGCTCAAAGGGACGAATACGCGCAGTGCAGGGCGGCGGCGCCTGGAGGGGCCGAGCAGGGCTGCCGCAGTGCGGAGCGATCAAATGTGGGTGGGGTGGGGGAGAGGTGGGTGGGCGGTGCAAGCAGGCAGCGGGGCCGCCTGCTGCTGACCACTGTGCAACCACAGGGGGGGCGGTGGCAGTCATGGGTGGGTTGGTGAGGGTGGTCGAACATGGTGGGGATGAAGAGACTAAAGATGGATGAGATTAGTGGGCGGGCGCGGGCGGTGCAGGCTTGGGCTGCAGGGCCGGCGACGGCAGGGCTGGGTGGCTGGCCAGCTCTGCTTCAAGGTCCTAGCACGGCGGCGGCGGCCAACGCGCGCTCAACAGGCGGCGCTGCGGCGGAGCATCGCCGCACCGCCAAGCAGCACGAAGCTGCTGCTGCTGCTCCTCGTCAGCAAGCGCCCGCTGTGGCGCCACGCTGCGCTTTGCTGCTGCGCCACGCTGCGCCACGCTGCGCCACGCTGTGCCACGCCGTGGCTGCGCTGTGTTCACCACTTGTCGTCGTCGAACGACTTCTTGTCGCGCGAGTTGGTGAAGCCCGAGACCACGCTGCAGCAGGGCAACAGATGGAATAGCACACGCGCATACTTTACTGTTTGCTCCCCAGCGCAGGGGACGGCGGGCGGCAAGCAACGCGGGGCCCCGCACAACGCTGCAGCGGGGAACCATGGACGAAACACAACACAACACCACACACCACACTGCGCACTGCAGACACACAGATGGGCCCCCCCTGCAGTAAACTCACCTGAGGACCACCTGGATGGCGATGCCGATGAGCATGATGTTGAAGATGGTGCCCAGGCCAAAGCCGAACACGGGGTAGAAGCCAAAGCCTGTGGTGGAATGAAAGGAGAGGCGGCGGGGCACGCGACTGCTGTGGTACAGCCGCAGGCGGGTTGGGCGGCAGCCCACGCGCAGCCGCCGGCACGCCGACGAGGGCCTGCAACCCTTTGGCCTGCCAAAACTGCAGCTGATATTCGCTCTGTGTTGCTGCGCTGTAATGTGGGAAACGCCGTGGAACTAAAGGGCAGAGGTCTAGGTGGCAAGGCAACGCTCGAGCTCTGCCCCACCTACCGCCAAACATGGGCATGCCCATGCCGTAGCCGCCAAACACGGGGGGAGAGGTGACGATCACGTTGTTCGTCACACGTGGCGCAGAGGTGCTGCGGCTAAGAAGGTCACGGAGGGAAGGGAGGCAGGACGGGGAGGCGGCCCGGTGGGCGCTAGCCGTGCGGTGTGCAGGCAGGCGAGGCGCAGACGAGAGGAGCGGCTCTGTCGCTGGCAGCGACTAGTGCGGCAGTGCACTGACTTCAGTGCCTGTCTGACCGCACTCCGTCTACAACTATACGAGCACAGCGTGATGCGAGGCGGCGCAGGTACCCTTCCCCACACCTCCCGACAGAACCTCCCGCACCTCGGGGCGGGCGCCGCCCGGCGGCTGCTGAAGCCAGAGCTGCCGCCAACGCGGCCGCCAGAGCGCGCGGCTTCAGCCTCATCAGGGGTGGCGGCGAACAGCAGGGCCGCGCCCAGCAGCGCAGCGGCGGGGAGCGCTAGCTTCTCGTGCCACTGGCGTGGCTCCTCCGCGCTGGCGCGGCAAACCAGGCTGCGGCGCTGCACACGAGCGGTCTGGAAGGAGCCGGTCCGCAGGGCGAGGCCTGGGCGAGCGACGGCGGCCAGCATAGTGCGAGGGTGGGGAGACTTTCACAGACGCAAAGAGGTGGCTGCCAAGCTCGTGTAGAGGACTGTGACGCTATCGGTGGCACACTGTGTGGCGCAGGGCGCGAGCAAAGAGTCTACGGCACTCTGATCGTCCGACTTGGCACATCATCGACAGCACGCCCTGCCTTGACCCACCTTCGCTGTTTCTGCTGATCGCCACGCCTTCTGGATGCATCGCATCAATCGACGACACACGGCGGGTTGTCAGCAGCACTCTGCGTGGCGATGGCTGCCGGCGCCGCTCGAGAGCCGGAGCGCGTGGCCTTTGTGCTCATCGATGGCGTGGGGGATGTCACGGTGCCGGCGCTGGGCGGGCGCACGCCCCTGCAGGCCGCTGCGCTGCCCCACCTGGACGCCGTCGCCGGTGCGCCGCGGCAGCTGCGCCTGCCTTGCGACGCTCGTTCAAAGCTTGTCCACACCTGTGCTGCTCCAGCTGGCACACCTCGCGCCTCCTCGATGCACACACGATCTGCCCTGCCTTTCAAACCGTGCAGCCGCTGGGTTGACGGGGCTCATGGATCCGGTAGAACCCGGGCTGGCCTGCGGCTCCGACACCGCCCACCTGTCCCTGTTTGGGTACGACCCCCGCACGTACTACCGCGGGCGTGGAGCCTTTGAGAGCATGGGAGCGGGTCGGTGACGGGCACGGGGCTGTCGTGGGCGTGTTATGTGCAAGGGTGCAGGGGCAGGGCGGGGCGGGGGGCAGCGACACGTGAGCATGTCGGGCACGTCGCAGCATCCGTGCATGTGCACGGCACGTGCTGGGACGCGCCAGGCCTGCCCCTCCCGTCCGCTTCCGCCGCTCTGCAGCGCCCCACCCCGTCTGCCCTCCCTCCCAACCCGTGTGCAGGCCTCGACATGGCACCCGGCGACATTGCCTTCAAAAGCAACTTTGCAACGCTGGACCCAGCCAGCGGCATCGTGCTGCGGCGCCGTGCAGACAGGCGGTTTGAAGACCTGGGGCCGGTGCTGTGCGCCGCGCTGGACGGCATGCGCCTGCCCAGCTTCCCGCAGGTGCCGGGGCGCAGGAGCTCCTGTGGGGTGGGCGTGGCGCACATGCGTTTGGGAGCGCGAGGCCTCCCGCGGCATCTGCGGCGCAGTGCCCCCTCTTGCCAGCGCTGCTCCGCTGCCGCGCAGGCACCCGACCTTTGTCTCATTACCTCACTCCCCTCCCCTCTCCACCTCCTTCTGGCAGCGCTGCTCCACTGCTACGCAACCTGCTGTTGCTTTCATCTCACTGCCTCCCTCCCCTCCTGCTTCTGCCTGCAGCACACGGTCAGCGTCAAGTACGCGACGGAGCACCGCTGCGGCGTGGTGGTGCGCGGGACGGGGCTGAACGACGCCATCGGCGGCACAGACCCCCTCAAAGACAACCTGCCCCTGCTGGTGTGTGTGCTGGAGGGAGACGCACGGGGGCTTGGGGCGAGCTGCGATGGTGGTGCAGCGCAGGCATGCGCAAGCTGTGCCAGCCGGGGGAGGGCAGCAGCGCTCGGCTGCCCTGCCGCCCAGCCAGGAAGCCCCATCTCCTCGACCTCTCCGCCCCATCACCTGCTCCTGCTCGCAGCGCGCCGAGCCGCTGGACGGCTCCCCCCAGGCGGCACACACAGCGGCGGTTGTGAACGAAGTGTCGGACTGCATCCGCCAAGTGCTGGAGGGGCACGCTGTGAATGCGCAGCGCGTCGCAGAGGGCAAGCCGCCCGCCAACGTGGTGCTGCTGCGCGGCTGCGGCTGCCGCCTGGCGCTGCAGGTGTGAAGGGGTTTGGTGGAGGGGCGTCGAAAACAGAGCGAGGCGATGGGGCAGCAGCAGACGGCAAGCCGACGCTACTGTGGTGCTGCTGCGTGGCTGCTGCGGCGGCCTGGGTTCCCACCTGGGGTCCACCTGCCCACATTGAGGAGGAGGTGTCACAGGCGCAGGTGGCTCGGGATAGGCCGACGCAAGGGCTGCTGCACGCACGCGCTCCCAGCCCAGCTGCCGCCCTCCCGTGTCCCCCCCCCCCCCCCCCCGCCTGCGCAGGAATTTCACGAGCGGCACGGCCTGCGCGCCTGCATGGTGGCACCCACCAAAATCATTGCAGGTCGGTTTGTGCTGCGCATTGTGGGGTGCTTGGCAGGCCTGCAGCAGCCGGGGCGGCACCTTGAACGGCGGAAGCAGGATGCCTGGCGCGTGGAGTGGTGCCAATTCGAGGCAGCCACTGTGGCTCGTGTGGTGCCTCTGAAACGCATTCACTACGCCGCTTCGCCTCTTTCGTTGACCTAAACCTAAAAACTTGAGTGCAGGCCTGGGCATGAGCCTGGGGGTGTACGTGCTGGATGTGCCGGGCACGACGGGAGACTACCGGACACTGTTCCACAAGTGAGAGACGGGCGGAGGGGGTCGGCAGCCGGAGCACAGGCACGAGGGCGAGCTAGAGACTGTGCCTGCAGGCGCAACGGGCAGGCAGGGCAGCCGTGCCGCAGGCAGGCAGGCTCGCTGCCGCCTAGCCACGCCTGCCCTTGCCAGCCATGCCTCGGCTGCTCACCCTCCTCTCTCTCGTCGACGCACAAACCTGCAGGAAGGCAGAAGCAATAGCTGAGGCGCTGGCCACGGGCGGCTACCAGTTTGCTTTCCTGCATGTGAAGGCTGTGGACGACACTGGGCACGACTTCATGGTGCAGATGAAGGTGGGGCTGGGGTGGGTGTTGGGCTGGGCTGCAGGTTGGGTTGCAAGTGATGGTGGGTGCAGGCGCTGCTGCATGGTGCTGAGCCCAAGTCGAGCGACTTGGCGCGGGGTGGGGTGGCGGGTAGCCCGTCTCAGCAGCCGGCTGTTTTGGTGCATGCAGCTGTTGGCCAACTCGCCCCCACGCCTGGCTGTACGCATACCCCTGCATCCCTTGTCGTGCAGCCCCGCTACCAAGAGGTGGTGGACCGCATGGTGGGCCAGCTGCTGCGCCTGCTGTGGTCCCACGAGCGCGCCGGCAACGGGCGCTACAGGTGCTCTCGGGACGGGGGGCAGCAGCGCGAGCGCGAGGGCTGTGCTGCGCGTGCCAGCCAGGGGGCTGCACGCCTCTGCACCTTGCAGGGCTGCACGCCTCTGCACCTTGCACATGCATGCCCCTCCGCTCGCGAAGCCCTCCGCCGCCTCCCTCTCACCTGCCACCTGTGCAGCGTCGTGGTCACGGGGGATCACTCCACGCCGGTCGAGTTTGGGGATCATTCCCATGAGCCTGTGCCCTTTGCCATCGCCCACCTTCGGCACGTGGTGGAGGCAATGGGGGGAGACGCAGCGGTGCAGAGCATCCCTCTGGGAGGTATCCCACACCCTGGGGAGGAGGGCAACGGCACGGCGGCGGGGCAGGCGGCAGAGGCGGCGGCGGGGCAGGCAGGCGGCGTGGAGGAGCGCCAGCAGCAGCAGCAGCAGCAGCAGCAGGAAGGGCCGCCGGCAGCGGCATCGCAGCAGTATCAGCAGGGGCCGTCGGCAGCGGCATTTCGGCAGCAGCAGCAGCAGCACGGGGGGCCTCCACCGGCAAGCCAGCAGCAGCAAGACGAGCAGCAGCAGCAGCCACAGGCGCGCTGGCCGAGTGCGGTGGCATCGTTTGACGAAATAGCGGTGGCTGCGGGGCCGCTGGGCCGCTTCCCCGGCAGCCAAGTGATGCCGCTGGTCAGGCAGTTTATTGGGCTGGAAGCGGTAGGCTGAGCTTGTGGCGCACCTGTCTTGTGTAACTGCTCATGAGACACAGCCTGCTTGTTGACATCACTCCTGTTGAGAGCGACACAGAGCAGGCCGGCCGTGCACCCGTTGTCAGCGCGGATCCCTTGCGGCTGCAAGCCTGTGCACTGCGGAACCTCTGTGTGTGTGCGGATCCCTTGCGATGGCGAGCTGGCACAGTCGCTTACAGCAAGAGCTACAGAAGGGCCACTACAGCAAGAACTACAGAAGGGACACTGCAGCAAGAGCTACAGAAGGGCCACTACAGCAAGAGCCACAGGAAAGCACATCAACAGCTCTAGTAAATGGGATTGTATGCAATGCGTGCAAGGGTGCCCTGCAGCTTCGCCTGCTGGGGCGGTCAGCCACGCTGTGCGCGCTCCTGCTCCGCCGCCCTGCACGCAGCCTTGTGGCCAGGCCAGGCGGCACGCTGGCAGGCGACGCAGCAATACGCCACGTGCTTGCATGCAGAACACAGGCGCAGCGTCACCGCCACGCCTGCGTTTGCATCCGAGCGTGCGTTTGCATCCGACCCCGTCTTCTTGATGCCACCCACAGCGCCGCAGTGCGCGCAAACATCGTGGGCGCACGGGCTGCGCCATGTGGCGCACCTCGACGCCACCGTCAGGGCGCAGCAGCGTTGCTGGCTGGGCGCGGCGCCCTGGTAGGTAGGCCTCGTGCAGCGGCTGGCCGGCTGGGCCGGCGTGCGAGAGAGCACACAGCTCCCACCTGAAGGGAGGGAGGGGGCGTGGCGCGCTTGGATGTGGGTGCTGGCATGGTAGTGTATTGGAGTGAAGGAGCGCATCAAGGAGGCATTGGCAGGCAGGCAGGCAGGCACGACAGGTGGGCATGCGCATGCGCGGGCGGTGCGCCGTCACGGTTGCGCGGTGCCACGCTGTGCCTGCTCACATAAATTCCTTTGCTTCGTTCAAAATGAACTCTGCGTCCCACTCCCCCGCCAGCTGCGGCACCAGCAGCGCTGCAGGAGGTAGCGGAGCAGAGGACGGAGGTTCAGAGTCGGACCTGCTGCCTGCAGCCCAGAGTTGCCTGCTGTTCAGCAGCAGTGACGGCAGGACAAGCCTACAAAGCAAACCAGGCGCTTGCAGCACTGCTGTGGCTGCCCTGTGGCCCAAACCCGCAGCCAGCGTTACCTTGGTCGTCAATGCTGAGGCGCAGCTTAGCATGCAGGCGCTGGCCGTGCACCGCGCCGCACGCCGCCAGCGCTTCCTCAACAGTGTGGGTGCTATAGGGCGGGCCGGCCGCACTGAGCGGCGGCAGCGAGGGCAGCGCTACACGCTGGCGCGCCAGCTCTGCGCTGCTCGCCTCCACGCGCTGCCGCACATAGCGGCCATACACGCCTGGCGGCGGCGGAGGCAGCACCTCCACGACGTGCCCCACCGGTGAGGGATGGGGGGGGGGGGGGGGGGGGGGGGGGGGGGGCCGGGCAAGGGAGGGAATGCTGTCAAGGGCAGGCAGAAAGCAGACGCTGAGGAAAGGTACCGGCCAGCATGCTTCTGCCAGGCCACCCCATAAACCCTACGCCACCACCCACCATGCGTGCGCGGCCACGGTACGTGTGTGGGTGGCTGCCGTCGTGCACGTACAGCAGGTTGACGTACAGGCGCTGCCCGGCAGCGGGCACAACGCCGACACGCAGGAAGGGCCAGTCCTGTGCCTCTGTGCAGCATTGCGCCATCTCGTTGTTCACCCACACCCCCCATCACCCAAGGCGGCAGGCGCCAGCCAGAGGGGTGCTGGAAGGCGCCGCCCCTGTTTGCGTACGCCTGCAGCAGGGGCAGATGGCCCGAGGGAAGCGAGCGCTCGTGAGGGGCAAGCTGCGCGTGCACCCCTGCTGCCCCTTGCTGCGGGGGCATGATGGGCAAGCTGCCGGCCGTTATTGGCCCTAGCTGCAGGGAAGCATCTGCAGAACTTGACAGCAGCAGCATCAAAGCGCATCAAAGCTGCTGCCTCCACCCCCCTCTGGCGCACATGCCTGCATGACGTGTGCTGCCTCCCGCCCGCCCGGCGGCGGCGGCACCGCGGTTATGCTGGGCCACATTTTTGGGCTTGAAATGGGCACGCCCGGCATGGGTTAGTCCCAACGCAACATGGTCCTAGTGCTGTTTTGTAAGCAGGGGTGGAGGCGACGGCAGCGGCAGTGGCGGCGGCAGCGGCAGTGGCAGCGGCGGGGGCCGCAGCGGCAGCGGAAGCCGGCGACGAGGCAGCCACACGCCGTGAGCCCCCCCCAAGGCTGGTACGCCTGGCTTCAACGCACCCCGAGGCGGCCGTGTAGGGGCTGAGGGACGGAGGAGGCCGAGGAAGGCCAAAGAGAGCGCAAGACACGAATGTCTCAGCGCCAAGGGGCTTTGTGAGAACTCTCGGCGGAGCCACCTGCGGTGGCGAGCCGCTGCGGAGGGAAGCGAGCGACGTGCAGCTGGAGACCAGGCCACATTGCTGGCGCCTCGTCGCGATGCGCGCTGCCGCGGCGCCGATGGTCTCGCCAGATTCGCAGCAGTCCCAGAACAACAGAAGAATACATGTGCTTGAACACACAACTCCTCAAGATGAAATGGATTTGGGATGGTGCAACACACTTTGATAAAAGCGCCGCACGCTGGCGTGCCAGCTCTGCGCTGCTCCACGCGCTGCCGCACGTAGCGGCCATGCACGCCCGGCGGCGGCGGAGGCAGCACCTCCACGACGTGACCCACCTGTGAGAGATGAGGGGGGCAGGGCAAGGCAGACAGCATGAGCTAGACGCAGCAGCAGCGGCAGCATTTGCTGAGACTGTGGAGGCTGGGTGGCTCCCCCCGATGCCCGCCCCCTGGAGCACCCACCATGCGGGCGGGCGCGGCCGCGGTAGTAGCTAGGGTGGCTGCCATCCTGTGCGTATTGCAGGTTGCGGCAGCGGGCGCCAGACCGGTGCACAGGAAGGGCCAGTCTTGCTGGCGAGAGCAGGCCGCCGTGGTGTTGTCTTGCACCCACGGCGGGAGGCGATAGCCGGCGGAGTGGTCGCACGCCGAGCGCTGCCGAGCGTACAGCTGCAGGGGATGACGGCAGGGAGGGAGGGGCGTGAAAAGGTGATCGTAGCATTGGAATCACAACAGTTCACCCTTGCAAGAAACATGTATCTCCGCTGTTGAAAACAAGAGTGGCAAGGCAGCCACGCCCAACAACGACACGGCGGCACTGACTGGCGCATGCCGCCATCAGGTCGGGCGCTTCGGCGGACAGCCCACTTGCCCTCCTGCTAGACTGCTTGTGCACTGTCAACACCACCTGTTGCAGCGCCTGCACGGCGGCACGGCCAAAGCCCAGGTCCCGTCCATGCTGCAACGCCCTGGCGCGGCCCCGGACGCCCGCTGCCAGCTGTCACGCAACCCAGGCTACGTCAGCAACACGTGCTGCACGCCGCATTGCCGCCCGACAATGGCAGCGGCCAACGGCGGCGTTGCAGCGGCGGCGGCGGCAGCGGCGGACGCCGCGCCCTCGCCGCCGCCCTTGCCGCCCTTGCCGCCGCGGGTGCTCAGCATCCAGTCTCACGTCGTGTCCGGTTATGTGGGAAACAAGGTGAGAAACATACTTCAGCGTTGGTGTGCCTGCTGCTGCTGTAGCGCCCAGCCACATGCGTCGTGTCGGTGGTGAGCCCACATCGCCCTCCGCACACGCCTGCTGCTCCGCTGCCCACCGCCCGCTGCCATGCGCTGCAGTGCGCGGTGTTCCCGCTGCAGCTTCTGGGATTCGACGTCGACCCAGTGAACAGCGTGCAGGTGTGGTGCAGCGCCTGCCATGCACGCAGCACAGCAGGCAGCTGCGCTGGCTTGCGCAATGCCTGCCGCTCGCTCCGCCACGGCGCCCACTCCTCCCTCAACCACTTCCCTCAATTCGCTTCCCCGCCACCGCCTGATCGTCTCCTCGACTTCCCCTGCAGTTCAGCAACCACACCGGTTTCCCCAAGTGGAACGGCGAAATCATGTGTGGGGAGCAGCTGTGGCGGCTGATAGAGGGCCTGGAGGCAAACGGGCTCTGCGCCGGGTACACCCACCTGCTGACAGGTGGCCTGCATGCGTGGGCGGCGGCGTGCAGGGCAGGACCGGGCTCGCAACAGGGAGCTCCATGGCGCAGCTGGTGGCTGCAGGATGCGTCCGGAGCTCTGCCAGGCGGCAGCGCTTGGCAGCCCCCCCCCCGAGTGTACTTCTTGCCCGCCCTGCGCCTGGCCGTCGTCCCCACCTGTCATGCCCTGCCCCCATCCCCTCCCAGGCTACATTGGCTCGCTGTCGCTGCTGCAGACGATCGTGCGGGTGGCCGAGCGCCTGCGGCAGCACAACCCCAACCTCGTGTATGGTGAGTGTGCTTGTAGGGGCAGGGAAGCCGGATGTCGGGCATGATGTTCTTGTGACGGCATGCTGATGGCTTGTTGCATCGCGTGCTGCCGCCGCCGCTGCTGCTGCTGCTGCCACGCAGTGCACGGTTGCGGCCACCTCGCAACGCTCAATGTGCCCTCCCTGCGCTGCAGTGTGCGACCCGGTGATGGGGGACGACGGGCGGCTGTACGTGCGGCCCGACATGCCGGCCGCCTTTCGGGACCTGATCGTCCCGCTGGTGAGGCGCACCCCTGCCGTGCCTGGGCTATGCCCACAAGCAGGTCCCTCACGCTGGGACCTGCGCAGCAGCGGGCACATGCCTTGCCCATCGTGTGCGAGCTTAGAAAAGTGAAAAACGTGTGGATGCGACGTCCCGTCCGCCCCCGCTGCCGCAGGCCTCTGTGCTGACGCCCAACCAGTTTGAGGCGGAGCAGCTGACGGGGCGCGGCATCGCCAGCGAGGAGGACGCGCTGGCGGCGTGCGCGGCGCTGCACGCACGAGGGCCGCACACTGTGGTGCGTTAGTTGGCTGGGCAGACGTGGTGGGCAGTTGAGCGGGCGCAGGTTGGCCTCGTCTGCGTTCGGCTTGCCAGGGACATCAGCGACTGGCGAGCTGCTGCCGCAGTATCTTACCACCCCTCTACTCATGCGTACAGGTCATCACGAGTTCGCAGCTGCCTGGGTGGGAGGACTTTGTCACCATTCTGGCCAGCACCACGCTGCCGCAGTACGGCGGCACACCGCAGCGGCTGCGCCTGCGCGTGCCGCGCGTGCATGCCTACTTCACCGGCACAGGTGTGAGAGGAGCCCTGACGGAGGTGGGGTGGTGGTGGTGGAGTGGGTTACAGAGAGGGGGCACGTGCGGAGCTTGGCCGGCTGCAGGCAAGGCAGGTCGTGTCGGCAGCCCACCGTGTTCTCTGTGTTCCTGTTCTCCATGCGCTCACCCACTGCCCACCCCACTCCTCCATGCAGGCGACCTCTTCACGGCGTTGCTGCTGGGGTGGATGCACCGCCACCCTGGCGACCTGCGGGCAGCGCTGGAGGCGGCAGTGTCCGGGCTGCAGGTGCGCTACAGCTGCTGTACCAGGTTGAGTTTCGCGTGCCCCGCGTTGCGGGGCTCGTTGCATCATTTGATTACATAATTTGGTCATGATGTGTGCCTGACCAGCCTCCCTGCGCCTCCCTTCTGCCTGCCGACAGGCGGTGCTGCGCGACACCGTGGCTCACTGCGGTGCCGCGGCCACGGCTGCGGAGCGCACCGCGGCGGTCAGCGCAGCGCGAGAGCTGCGGCTCGTGCAGAACCAGGGGCCCATTGTGGCGCCGCCACGAGAGTTTGGCGCAGAGGCGGTGGACGGCGGGGGCAGCGCCGGCGGGGCGGAGGCGGCAGCGGCCGAGAGCGATGCGGCGGCGGCGAACGGGGCTGCAGCAGCAGCGAATGCCAGGGGCTGAGGCCGTGTGTAACGCGAACGTGTTTGCTGCACGGTGTGGGCTGCACCAGAAGGGCAGTGACGGCGGCGGTGGCGGCGGCGGCGGCGGTGTCCGCCCATGTAATCGACCGCCTCTGCTGCCCGAGCCTTGTCTCGATGCCTCTGGCCGTGCCACTGCATTGGCAAGCAGGTTCATGTGCCCGAGATTCGGGGTGCAGAGCAACATGGAAACATGGAGGTGGCACATGGGACCCCGTGGCGGAGGCCTGCGCTGTCCTCAAGGGCCGCATGCGCCGGACATTGTCTCGCAGGCTGCACTGCTCACTAACAAGCGGCTCCACGGTGCACGGCGCTTGTTTTATTGCAGCAGCGCGAAGGCCACAATCGCGCCCTCTGCCCCCGAGCACCTGGCGGCACTGTAGTATTTTTGACGAATATTTGGCAAGCAGTTGAAGCAACCGAACGCGCCTGTAGAAGGCGTTCGCAAAATGGACGCCGCCCAGCAAGCTGCCCTTTCGGGCCTGAATGCCACGCTGCACCAGCGCATTGACGACTTGAAGCTGGGAGCGATGCAGGTGCAGAAGATCAGGGAGAGAGACCCTGGTGGTGCGGCCGAGCGGCGGCTGAGCGGCGGCGGCGGCGGCTGGGTCTCGCTCACGCACCTGTCTGCTGTTCGGTCCCCACTGTTGCAGGGAGCGACAGATGTCAACGCCGGCTACACGCTGCTCAGCGGCTACCTGGTGCGTCCAGCGGGGGAACGCGATGCGCGCTTTGTCACCGGGCAGCAGCGGGCGCCTTCCACCTGCCGCCTGCGGCCTGCCAGGCCTCTGCCGTGCACGACAGGCGCAACATCTGATCACACAGCCGCTGGCCGCCTCCTCCCCCCGCCAAAGGTGTTTTTCATGCAAGCCGGCTTTGCGATGCTGTCGGCGGGCAGCGTGCGCGCCAAGAATGCCAAGAACATCATCCTTCTCAATCTGCTCGACGCCTGCTTCGGCTGCCTGGCATGGTGAGGCCAGCTGCTCGTGTCGCAGCGGCAGCGATGGGCGGCTGCCAGCGGCACGAATGCTCGGGCGGCGGCCAGCGACGGCGCTCGTGGTCGCCAGCTTGGCGCAACGTGCTGCACCGCCCGCCTGTGCACCTGCATGCTTTCCTAACATGCATGTTGCGCTTGCGTCCTGCACGAGTGCCCAACATGCATCTCCCCGCCCGTGCGCCCCTGCAGGTATGCCACCGGCTGGGCTTTTGCATTCGGTGACCCGGCGGCGCTGCCTGGGGGTGGCTTTGAGTGGCAGGGCAACGCTTTCATCGGCCACAAGTACTTTTTCCAGGCGAGAGACACGGGGGTGCAGCGCTGCTGCAAGACGTTGCTGCGCAGCTGCAGCAGTCTCTTCCCAGCCGTGGCAAGCTGGGGTGGCGTGCCGTGGCCTGGGGTCGCGCTGTGGCGATGGGCCCTGGTGCGCTGCCTCACACGCAGTTATCGTTCGCTCTCGACCTCGGCCCCGCGGGTCGGCCTGCCACGCACCACCTACGCCATCTGGTTCTTCCAGTTCACCTTTGCCGCCACGTCAGCGACCATCGTGTCTGGAGCGGTGGCGGAGCGCTGCAAGTTTGAGAGCTGTGAGCTGCAGGGTGGCGCCAAGGGGATCTGGATGCAGGCTGAGGGCGCGACGGTGGCAGCCTGCATGCTGCGTTGCGCTCTGCGTGCTTGCCCTGCCACGCCAGCACTGGCTGACCGTTGGCGGCGTCGCCCCCTCCCCGCCGCCGCCGCCCCCCCCCCCCCCCCCCCCCCCCCCCCCCCCCCCCCAGTGCAGACATTGCTACAACCTGGCGCTGGTTGCGTTCGTGTATCCGGTGGTGAGCACCTGGCAGCCAGCGGTGCCATCTGCGGGTGCAGAGTTGGAGAATGCGTGCTGCCGCCGACTGCGGCACCCGGGGCGCTGCTCTGGTTGCATCTGACGCCAACGTCTGACCGCCGAGCGGCTCCTCCCACTGCTTTCTTTGTCCCAGGTGGCGCACTGGGTGTGGAGCCCCTGGGGGTGGATGTCGGCGTGGCGCACGCCAGCCACCGCCTCGAGCGGCTTCACGCTGCTGTGCAACTCTGGGGTGTACGATTTCGCGGGGGACGGACCCGTGCACATGGTGCGTGCTGGGCGGGCCGGGCGGGAGGGACGGATCATTTACCTTGCTTGGAGCGTGCTGCGAGAGCAGGGCAGGGCAGGGCAGGGGGGCCTGCTCCGGCGCTGCGCTGCAGGTGCGCTTCAGGCTGCCGGCGGTGCTGCGCCCAGGGGGGCTCCACGCTTTGTCCGCCCCCCTGCTGCGCCCGCGTGCTTCTGCAGGTGGGCGGGTTTGCGTCGCTTGTGGCGGCTTGGGTGCTGGGACCGCGCATTGGGTGAGCGAGGGGAGGGCGCGGGGCAGCCAATGGGCGGGCAGGCAGGCAGGCATGAGGCGGCGGGCAGGCAGGCAGGGGGGTGGGGCAGCGTGCGTGCTGCCTGCGCTGCGCTCACGCCCCCTCCCCCGCTGCCCCCGCACGACCTGCCTGCCCTCCCGCCAGGCGTTTCGACGCTGCCGGCGACCCAGTGGACATGTCCGGCCACAACGCCTCCCTTACCCTGCTGGGCGTCTTCCTCCTCTGGTTCGGCTGGTATGGTGAGCGCGGCTGTGTGTGTGTGTGTGGGGTGGGGGGGGGGGGGGGGGGGGGGGGCCAGGGGGCTGCGGCGTGGCTGCCAGCTGCGGGCCGCGCGCGCGTTGCCGCCACGCCGGCCAGTGCCGTGTCCTGTGACGGCCGCCCCCGTCGCCTTGCCACCCACCCACGGTTGCGTTCCCCTCCGTGCACCCGCGCAGGCTTCAACCCCGGCAGCACCACCGCCGTCCTGGGCCCCTGGGTCGGCTACTCTTCGATTTCTGCCGCCATTGCCGTCAACACGACCATCTCCGCGGCGGCCGCCACCGTGTCCACCCTCTTTGCTTCGATGCTGCACCAGTACCTGAGCCTGGGCGTCGTCGTGTGGGACCTCATCATCGCAGGTCGGCGCAATGCCTGTTGTTCTCGAATTGACCTCTAGTAACTTTGGGGCTGAGAGGTGGAGGGACAGATGTGGATGCCTCTGGCTCAGGCCTCTTGCCCCTCCATGCCCCCGCAGGCAGCGGCGCTGTGGTGGGCCTCTTTGCCATCCACAGCGGTGGCGGTTGCGCGTTGGTGCAGACTCGCACTGGCCTGCCTGCCTCCCACCGTTCTCTGCGCGTCTCCGCCCTGCTGCCCCGCAGGCAACGGCGCGCTGGCGGGCCTGGTGGCCATCACCGGCGGCTGCGCATTTGTGCAGACCTGGGCTGCGCTGATCATTGGGCTGGTGGCCGGGCTGGTCTACTACGGCAGCTCCAAGCTGGTACTGCACAAGATGCGGGTGCGCCAGCGCCACACATGTGCCGCAACAAAGGGGGGGGGGGGGGGGGGGGGTGCGTGCTGCATGCAGCATGCCGCGGTGCCGCCCTGGTCGTGTTTCCCATTGGCGGGTAGCTTCAACCTGCCTGCGCTTGCGCGGCTAACCTCCTGCCAAACCCATCTAAACGCACAAAGATCGACGACCCTCTCGATGCCATCGCCGTGCACGCCGCCGGCGCGATGTGGGGCATGCTTGGCTGCGCCGCCTTTGCGGCCCCCAACATGGTCGAGGTGCGCGCTGTGCCTGCTGAGCTTGCTGCTGCGCTGCTGCGTGCTTTTAGCGGCTGCAAACCAAGTTGCTGGGACATGGAATTGAGCTGCCGCTGCTGCCACTGCTGCCGGTGCGGCCGGTGCGGCCGCTGCCGGACATGTGGAGCCCACAATCGCATGCTCCGGCGCCCCCTCCCGCTGCAGAACTGATTGGGGCCTTACCCAGGAGCGTTGGAGGTCGACGGCGTGTACTCTCCAGTGAGAAGCAGAGAGGGAGGGGAGGGGGGAGGAGGCGATGGCATGGCGTGGCGCAGCGGAGGGCAGGGAAGGGCAGCTGTGGGGGCGGTGGCATTGGCACGGGGCCGGGGAGCTGCTGCCATTTTGTGCGCTGCTCACGTGGGCGGCCCCGCTGCATCCCTGGCTGCAGTCCCGCGAGTACGGGTTCATCATGGGCGGCAGCGGCGCCCTGCTGGCGGCACACTGCATCTACATTGTCGGTGCTCGCGCGCGCAGGGGGGGGGGGGGGGGCCTCCCTTGGGAGCACAACCCTGCAAGGTGGCAGCTGCGCTGTGTGCTGGCTGCGCTGTGCAGCGCAGCAACCACCACTGCCGGCGCGTCGCTGCGGCTGGCTGCCCGTCCCTCCTGCCGTCCCCTCAAGCCCCCCTGTCCCGCTCCCTCTGCCTTGTTGTCTGCAGTCATTTTCGCGTGGGTGGCGGGCCTGATGACTCCTTTCTTCCTCATACTTCGCCGGCTGGGCCTCATGCGCATGCCCCCAGGTGGGCCCGATGCACCCCTCCTTCGTGCCTCCCAAACGGTCGCACCGCTGCGTCCGGCCCGCTGCTGCGCACCCAGTGGCGCGGCACCTGCCCGCCCGCCTGCCTGCTCCCCCCCCATCCTGGTTCCACCTGCATCCGTGCTGCAAGCCGGATGCTGCTGCACCGCAGCCGGCATGCCTGCAGCCAGCACGCCCCTGCAACGCGGCATACTCGACGAAGCTTGGGCCCTCCACCCACACCACACTGTGCAGAGGTGGAGGCGATGGGCCTGGACATCTCCTACCATGGAGGCTCCTCGTATCCCCACGACCGCTCCACCCACCACGGCCCCTCCGAAATGCTGCGCAGCGACGCGGTGAGGCGGCCCAAAGAGTGGGGGGGGCAGCGGGGTGTAGCGGGGCGGTGTGTGTGGGGTGAGGGGTGGTGTGTGTGGGGGGTGGGTGGGTGGGTGATGGGGGGGGGGGGGGGGGGGGGGGTTGCCCGCCTGCTGCGCCAGCGCGCCGCCTGTCTGCGTGCCCGCCTGCCACGCAGCAGCATTTGCTCTGTGCTGCTTTCAGTCTCACGGTGTTCATCCCACTCCCCTCGTATCAAACCAACGAGCGGCGTTCGCCTCCGTTGTGCCTTCCTGCCTCGCACTGCAGGTTATGACGCGAGATGAGGTGGAGCGACTGCTGGAAAAGGCGGTGCTCAGCCTGGAGAAGCGCATGGCGGCGGCGCAGCAGGAGCAGCAGGTGGAGCTGGCGCAGCATGCACCGCAGCAGCAGCAGCAACAGCAGCAGCAGCAGCAGCGGGGGGTGGTGAAAAGCCTGAAGCCTCTGGCGGAAGGGCAGCCTCTGGAAGGTCCTGCTGCTGGTGCTGCCGCTGCTGCCGCAAATGCAGCGGCCGGCGCCCTCGCCAACGGCGCCTCTGCCGTAGAGGCCGCAGGCGGCAGCATGCAGCGCATCCGCAGCCTCAGCCAGCTGCAGCAGCACATGCACGCGGCGTACCAGGACGGCAGCGACAGCGACGCGTCGACGCACGGCGCGGCGGCGGGGGCGGCGCAGCAGCACTCAAACGACGGCACAGGAGGTTCGCACGCGGGCTCACACGAGGGCACACGCCACTCTCACGTCAGCTGGGCTGACGAGGTTGGCGGCTCGCTGCACGCCGCCGGCGCGTGACCGTGCGTGACTGGCAGGCAGGCTGCCCGGGCGGCGCCTTACGGAAGCGGGCGCCATGATGCTCCCCGCTCGTCGCGCTTGCCCTGGCAACCCTCCCGGCTGCCATGCCGAAGCCTGCCTTGTTTCCTGCGTGCCCACCTTCCTTCGTCTGGATCCGCGCACCTCAAAACTCAACACATGATTTTGCTACGCTGCCACCCCACGCAGCGTGCTTTCCCCTTTTGTTTTTCCTTGCAGAGCGCTCCGTACCACCGTCGTGCGTTTCAGCCCCTATTCGTGGCACGAATCCACGCCGCCCACTGTTCTATTTCTCTCCCTGCCGCCAGGGCTGCACACCCTCCCGCACGCACGCGCGAGCGAGCGTCCACACAACTGGTGTGTGCCTACCAAACCTCTGTGTGCAAGTTTGCGCACGTCCCTTCCCCACACTATCTCTCTTGCTTCCCATTTCCTGCATCTCCATGCTGAAACGTAGCCTATGGCCCTTCACAGGAACGGTTGCAGCGACAATGTGAAGCCCCCCGAAAAACTGTTGAACAGGCAGGGAACCTCCGGGTATGGCATAACGCGTACAATAACTGAGAAGGTGGGACACCGTAGTGTACACCAAGTGTAGTTGCGCTGAGGTGTCATGCAGGCAGGAGGCCTGGCTTGGCAGGTCCTGGGCAGGGGGGAGTCTGTACAAACATGGTTGGCAGGCGGGGTATCGGGCTGGGAAAGTGTGGGCAGGTGGACAGACGGATGAGCAGTTCTTGCAGGCAGGGCAGACAACAAAGGGTTGGATTGGGGCAGGGCCGACAGCAGCAAGTGCGCCGCATCGGGCAGCCGCTGTGTGGCACAGATAACTTAGGCCAGGATCGGGCGGCGTCACAACCAGCGGCGCACGGGGGCGGCCAGCAGGGCAGCCAGGCCTGCGCCTGCGGCGGCCAGGCCCCCAGCCCCCATCGCCTTTGCCACCGCCGTCTCTCGCTCGACCTGGCGGCGCGCCACTCCATATGGCAGCGTGCCGTCCTTGAGCAGCAGCAGCGCGGGGGGCCGGACCCACCCGGCGCTCAGCTTGTTCAAGATCACCCGCGCCGTCACCGCCGCCTTGATGGCCGCCGTGTCGGGCCCGCCGCGGCCCGCCACAGACGACAGGGCGCCGTCCAGCCACAGCAGCGCGTCGGCGTCTGGCTTGCGGGCGGCTGTGTAGGCAGCGGGCAGCGCCTCCAGGTCTCCTCCCACTGCCTGCATCAAAATTAGCGGGAGAGCAACCACACACCTGGTCAAGATCCTTTCTCCCAGGGCTGCGAAAGCTGGTTGCCCAATGCAGCAAGACGCAGGGCAGCAAGATCGCCGCCGCCGCCGCACCAGCATCCTCGCAGCAGCAGCAGCCTAGCAGCAGCAGCAGCAGCAGCGGACGATCGCACCCGCAGTGCCTCGCTGAGCACCAGTGCATCCTCCAGCGCCCCGTTCATGCCGTTGCTGGTGGCAGGGCTCACAGCGTGCGCAGCGTCGCCCAGCAGCACGACGCCGGGGGCGTGCAGCTGGTTTGCATGCACCTGTGGGCAAGGGGAGATTGCGGTTGTGGTGGGCAGCACAGATGGAACGCAGGGAAAGGTGCACGCGTGCTGCCCCACTGATGCACAGCACTTGCTCCAAGTGCTCTCCCCCAAACACTCTTCCCAGCGCTACCCAACCCCCGGCCCACCTGCATCCCCGTCTCGTGCAGCGGGCGCTCCGCCATCTGCTGCGCCGCCGCTGCCGTCCACTCAGCGGGCAGCGTCGGCCAGCTGGCAGCCAGCATCTTTGCGTATGCCTCTGCAGGCGCACCGTCACCGTCCAGCCCGGCGGCCGCCCAGCGCGCGTGCGGCAGCGTCACCACCGCCGTCACCGCCTCGGCGGACGGCTGGCTGAGGAAGATGTTGCCTGCAGGGAGGGGGAGGACAGGGGTTAACACGATCAAACGAAGCCTTGCTGTGTCTTACTGAACCCCCGGAAATGACACGAGGTCCGATACTACGCACCCCCCTGCGCCTGCGGCGCTCCCGTGCCCCGTACCTTGCGGGCCGCCGCCGGCAGCGGCCACCGCCGCCGGCGCCTCTGCGACCATCAGCAGGCGGCCGTAGGCTTCGGAGGAGCCTGGGAGCGCCCCGGGGGTGGGCATGAGGTCCAGGTGCGGCATGGGGGGCAGCCCGCGAACGACCTGCGTGTGTGAGTGGAGACGGGTGGGTTGCGAGGGGAAAAAGAAGGCACCACCGGAGGCGGCAGAAGTGCCTGGCCCTCTTGTGAGGGGAGCAGGAGGGGCCCAGCTGCCGTCAGGGGCGGCAGCAGCGCCTGGATGGACAGCAGGCGGTCGGCACCGCCCACGGCGAGCAGAGGGCTGGCCACAGCTCGGCCAAAAGTCTGTCGGAGGCAAGCACTTCATTTGTGTGCTTTACATCCGTCCGACCACAAGCGCTTGCGTTGTACTGCCGGTTGGGCTGTGTGGTGGTGACATGCAGTTCGGGGGCCTGCGCCGCCGTGGCGGCGCGTCTTGGACCAAAAACCGTCGGCGGCCACCAGCAGGGAGTACTGCTTGGGTTGATAGGTGGATGGTGGGTGGGTGGGTGGGTGGGAGGGTGGTGGGTGGGTGGGTGTACTTAGTCAGTCAGCGGGTGGGCGCGGCGACGCAGAAGTCGGTGCAAACGGGAGCGCAGCTGGAGGTACGCACAGCAGAGCAAAAAGCCCCACCAGGGTGCCAGCACGATACGCGCAGAATGACACCACCGACCTTCTCAGTGTGTTCCTCTCCGTTGTCCAGCTTGAACGTCGCAGCCTGAGCGGCCAGGTCGGCAGACGCAAAGGAGGCTCCCCAGTGGAAGGTGATGGTGCCGCAGGGCGTGCCTGCCACACGCGCCGCCTCCTGTTGCTGCGTGCACAGCACGACGGGGAGGGTCGCGGTCAACGCCCGGTCGGTCGTGCAACTGAAAAAAAGGTCGTGCAACTGCGTGGGCTGAGTTAGGTAGAACGTGTGCAGCACAGCAACAACTCTGAAATTGCAGGGCAAAACCAAGCTGCTGCCATCAAGCTTTGCAAAGTCAGCTTCTTCCTACCTTCCCTCACCTCCTCAACCAGATGCAGCAGCGCGCGCACAAAGGCCTGGCGGCTGCCAATCACGCGCGGCCGCTCCGCGCGGACCGTCAGCAGCGACCCTCTCCTGCCATCCGCCGTGGGCAGCGCGTCGCCACGGGCCAGCACCTGGGGAAGGGAAGGGAAGGGGCCACGGGGCAGCTGTTGCTGAAAGGCAGAAGGGCCGACGGACACGTTGCTGGCAGGCAGGCAGGCCGACGGGACGGGTGTTGCGCCGGGGTGCGACGACGTGGCAGGCGGCGTGCAGGCGTGCGCTCCATTGTTGGAGAGGGACGGGCCTGTAGCGCGACTCCCAGCCCTGCTGGGCGGTGCCTTGGGTCCCACCTGGTCACGGATCGTGGCAAGGTTGGCACCTGGGCAGGTGATGAGTGGGGATGGGTGGGGTGGGTGCGAGTGGGCGTGAGGGGACAAGGTGGAAATGGGTGAGAGGTGGATGCACGCACTGGTGCGCACGCGTTCAAGCCGGTGGAAACCATGCGCGCCTGCCGTCAGCGGAGCACAGACGGCTCCGGACAGCCGGGCCCTCACCTGGAGCGTTCACAAGCGCCTCCACGTCCAGCCCCGCAGCCGAAATGGCGGCGACGCCGCGGCTGTTGAGAGCGATGGCAAGGCTCTGCGGGGCGGCGGGGGGGCTGGAGGCCATTTCTCAAGGCATGCAAGCAGGCAGCACAAGCAGGAGCGAGTTCCAGCCGTTGCCGCCGTCGCACAGCCATGCCATGCAGCCCTCCCACAGGGGTATGCGCACGCTGCAGTACTGCAGTATCCCGCCTGCTCACCTGTCGTTGTCATCTTCGAAGCCATCGGGCATGGGCAGCGGCCCGGGGTGCCCCCGCTTGTCGAACACAGCCACATCGCAGCCGTGCGCCAAGGACAGGAAGGCAGCGGCGAGCAGGCCCGCAGGCCCGGCGCCGACAACCACTACTGGAGCGGCGGCGCGCCTGCGGGCGAGCGTTAGGAGGGAGAGAAGATGAGGGCTGCTGTGTCAGCTAGACCTGGGTGGCTTCGGGCTCTCATACATGCAATTATATACGTCTGCAGGGACGTCAGGGGGTGTTCCGAGATAATGGCATGCCCTCAAAGGGGAGGCCAGCAAGGCTTGCTGGCGGCAACCAGGTGGGCAACACCCGCCAGCGGCGGCACTGGCGGACACGCGCCCCGCTGAGGCCACTGGCCCTCCCCGCCCCCTCTGCGATCGCTCCGCCGCGTACCGGCTGTCGTTCGGGGTGGGAGGCACGGGCATGGGAGAAGCGGGCAACCGCGGCGCTGGAGGAGCAGTGCGAAAGTGCCAAAACCTTCTGAAGTGTTTGAAGCGGGTCTAGAAAGCGGAACGCAGCGTGTGGGGCGCGCTAGACGGCGGTGTTCGTGCGGTCGGGTGGGCAGCCAGGTGGCGGCGGCGGCACCGCAGGAAGCGGGCTGAATTGGCAGCTGCCTCGGTCTTGCCGGCTAAGACATACCAGCTAGCTCATCCAGGATCATCCAGTGCTGTAACTTGCAGCATGGAAGAGGTGTGGCCACGCTTCAGGGCGGCTTGAGAGTGGTGTGCTGGGTAGGGATGAACCATGCTAGGTCCTCGGCACTCCCGTGGCGGCAGCTGCCGCTGCAGCCTGTGCATGGGGTCCCGGCTACGCTGCCACATCTCGTCGGGAAAGCAGACGGTGCTGCATCCCAGGGCACGCCGTACCTTTGCAACTCGAACACCGGCAACTTGGTTGCAATGAAAAACCAGGGCGCGGCTGACGCACAGGCGCAGGAGTGTCCCAGCCGAACAACATGGTTCAGGAGTTGTGTTGATGGGTGGAGTGCGGCCTGTCTGGCAGGCTTGGCGGCCCTGGGGCGTCAGCTAAAGGCCACTGCCAGGTGGCTGCATGGAATGCGCTTGATTCACGACAGGGACGGCACAGCGGCCTGCTCCGCATGGCATGCCTTGGTATCCTGGCCGCAGCAGCACTGCTGTGGAAGCTGGAAGCGAGGAGGAGCTGACATCCTGGCAGGAAAAGGTGGACGGGGTGATATGCGAAGCGGTGCGTGGGGTTGGCTGCCTGCCACCGCGCACATGCGTCTGCCGCCGGCGGTGCAGCCACGTCATGTCGGGCGACGCAGGGCAGGAGCTATTGCTGAAACTGGAGTTGTCGGTACTGACGTTGGTAACGAAAGACACCCGTACATGGCTTTGAAGGGGCGCCCCCTCCCCCAGGGAGGCCAGCTGGGCTGGGGTTTGGCACCGCCGCCGCCGCCTGTTGCCGCTCGCCGCCGCCACCCGCCCTCCTCGCCGCCGCTGGTGAGCGCCGCACTGCTGGCCCCCGGTCACCAGACCTGCACATGCACATTGTGAAGGGCTTTCAGCATGGCCGGGGGCGCCGCTGGAAGCCTGTGGAAGCCGCCAGATGTTTCGGATGCTGTGCGTGCTCTGCTCGCTCTCGCGCCCTCTTCTTCGCCCTGCGCGCTCCCCCGGGCATTTTGCGATCCTCTCATTGCACTCTGCGTCCCTGTACGCTGATACAGGCCCCACAGCCACCGCGTACACCCACCCCCGCTCCCACACTGGTGGTCACCGCCCTTCGCGATGGCCCTCTCCTTCCCCCGTACCGGCGGCATCCTGGACGAGTTCTTCTCGCCCTTCTTCACCCCAGGCTTCCCAGATGTGACCCGCGAGTTCTCCCGCGCTCTGGGGCCCATTGAGGGCGGCGCGGGCCAGCTCGCCACTCGCGGCATGCCTGTGGACGTGGTGGGTGGCCTGGGAGGGCAGCAGGGAGCAGTATGGGGCGAGATCGCGTGCGGACGAGGGCGCGGAGGCGGGCGGACAGTTGGCGGCGAGTGGTCGGCGGCGGCGGCGCCCGCCGCTCCGGCGCCTTCCGGCTCGGCCTGGAGGGGGGTGTGGCGTAAAGGTCCTGCCCGCCCTCGCTGCCCTGTCTGCTGCTGCACATGCCTTTAACTTCTCTGTTCACTGTTGTGCACCACTTGCTTCGTGCTTCCCACTGCCCTGCCGCCGTTTTTCGCTCCGACCGCCGCGCTTGCCTCCCTCCCTCCCCACCCGCCACCCGCCTGCGCAGGTCGAGAAGGAAAACGCGTTTGATGTGAAGGCCGACATCCCTGGCGTGAAGAAGGAAGATATCAAGGTCACGGGTGGGTGCAGGGTGGGGAGGGGGGCCCAAGGACTTTGGCGTCGGCAGACGTCGGCTGTGCCTCGGCATCAACAGCATCTGCACCACAGCTGCCAAAGCATGACAGACGCTGCAGTTGCTCAGGCCCCCTGCACGGCTGTGCCAGCGGCGCTACAGGCCGCAGCGCCGGTGCATGCAATGTTGTCGGCAGCGCCTGCAGCCTGCTGCCACTCTCCGACTGTCTCTGAAACCCCTGCTGCTCCCGCACACCCTCCCACCCTCTCCCCACCCCCTCCCCCCAACTGGCAGTTGACAAGGACGTGCTGCGCATCAACGTGGAGCAGTCCCAGGAGAAGAAGGACGAGGGGGAGGAGGAGGGGCGCAAGTGGCACCGCTACGAGCGCTCCTCCTCGTTTGTGGGGCGCGCGCTGCGCATGCCAGAGGTGAGCAAGGCTGGCGGGCGGGTGTATGGCTGGGTGTCGCCAGACTGGGATGCAGCAGCGGCAGTGATGAAGCAGCGGCCACACATGCCGCAGCACCTTGGCAGTGTTGCTGGACATGCAGGCAGGCAGGCAGGCAGAGGCGCATGCAGGCAAGATACGACCAAGCTCAGCAAACTGGACAACATTTGCCCTGTCACCCTCCCTCTACCCTGCCCTGCAGGCTGCCAACCTCGACGGCATCAAGGCCCGCTACGAAAATGGAGTGCTGGTGCTGGATGGTGAGCGGGTGGGGCACCACCTCTGCGCCTGCGCTGCCCCCCACACTCCCGCGCCTGTGCGTCCCAGGGGCAGCGGCTGCCTGACCACGCCCTCCTGCGTGCCAGACTGCCCTGCACTCCTTCCCCCTGACCTGTGCGCCTGCACGTGCCCAAGCTAGCTCGCGCTGGCGTCGCGCCCGCCCATGCCCTCAACACAGCCCGCCGGCCGCTGGCCCGTCTCACACTGAACGCTGGCCTCTCTGCATCCCGCCCCTCCCACCCTCCTGCAGTGCCCAAGCGTGAGATGAAGAAGGAGGAGCAGGCCAAGCGCATCACCGTCGGCTGAACTAAGGCAGGCGGCAGCAGCGACCCCGCTGCAGAATGTTCCAAGCCGCGCTGCTGCCGCTGCCGCTGCCGCCTGTGAGGCTTCGCGTCTCGCTGCCCCGCTGCTGCATGCACAGCACCACCCACTCCACAGCACCAAGCCCCAATCGCACGCATACCTGGCCTAGTCTCAACGGTAGTGTAGTCCTAATTTGCAGCTCAGTTTTGTACACCCCTGCGCGCCTAGCCTGTTGATCGCCCCGCTCACGACGTATACACAGCTGTCAGCATGTTCATATCCTGTGCCCGTTCATGGCCGTGCTGTTGGCGCCACTCCCCTGCTCTGGCGCTGCCCTCCGCTTCGCTGCATGCGTTCCGCCTGCTTCTTGCTACCCTGCCTCCTTCTGTTAAATTTGTATGTGTTGACGCTCGCACAGAACCAGTTGCTGTGTGACAGACACACCGCCGTCGTAGTCAGGAAAAAAGGAGACGGCCGGGCGAGGGGAGAGAAGCAGAGGGGAGCAGGGGCAGGGTAAGGGAAGATGTGCACCATGCGGCAGGGAGCACATGGGTAAACGTACATGGGTATTGCAGGGTGAACGTACATCGGGTACTGCAGGGAGCGGCCGGGGAAGGGGAGGATTGGAGACGCCCACAAGTGACTGTTTCAGGCATCAGTGAAAAACTCTGTCGATGGACTCAGCGTTGAAGCCAACGAGTGCATTCGGGCGGTTGCGTTGCGCCGCAAGCATTGTGTCGCTAAGCTCTTTGAAAACGGAACGACTGCTGACTCCTACAGCCAGCTCCTGTAGGCTGGGGATGCCTGCAGCCCACTGGACGACACGCACAGCGCCTTCATCACCCTCCTCCCCAGGTGCAACGTGGATGACGAGCCGCTGCAGCCGCGTGACTGCCGTCAGCGCCGGCAGGCTGTTGTACAGCACACGTTCGCCTGCACAAGGCGCTCCAGGCCGGCCAGCCAGGGGCCGTCAGGCAGCGCAGCGCCTTCAGCACCTCCCCCGTTGATGCTTTCCAGGGAAAGCAGGCGCAGGCGGGTGAGCGCCGTGAGCGTAGCTGGCGGGTGCTCAAACGCTGGATCAGACGCAGAAGCGTCGATCCAAAGGCCCGTGAGGCGGGTGAGGCTGGGCAGCACTGCCTCCAGCCGTGCCGCGTCGCTCTGGTTGAGGTTGAGCCCGTGGCAGTGCGAGTTTTCAACAGCCAGGGCTTCAAGCGAGGTGAGGGCCGAAAGGTCGCTCGGCAGCGTGGCGCAGCTTGACAGCTGCAGGCGCTGCAGGGAAGGCAGCCGGCCCAGCGTGTTGTTCTGGGCAAACCGAAAGCGGTACAGCGACAGGCGGGTGAGGGCGGCGAGAACCCCGTCCTGCACCAGCAGAGGGCGCCCCAAGGGGAGGTCAGAGAATGTGGTGAGCAGCAGATGACAAGCGCCGAGTGCAACAGCTGGGGACTGCTCACAGCGAAAGCGCCTCCCCAGGCGCGCATGGCCGGTGCGCACCTGCTGCCGTGCACGCCAACCCATTGGGCTGACGGGCGAGATGATGTGTGCTTCTTGCAGGCCGGTGCAGGCCGCCAGCGTCCCCGCCACAATGGCGCATGCCTCATGATGCTCAGCAGAAGCCAGCGCCGCAGCCAAAGCCAGCGCCAGGAGCACGCGTGTGACGTGCCGGCTGCAGTGGCGGAGCACCCACTGCTGCAGCCAGCGCAGGCGGGGCACGACGCCAGGACTACCAGCACAGACGTGAAGCTCGCGATTCAGCTCGCCGCTGTTGGCTGCGCTGTGCCAGTCACGGCATACCAGCGTTGCGCTGCGGTGCCTGTGCTCGAGGGGCGGGGCAGGGGAGTCCAAGGCGTGAGTGCATGTTGTTGCACCGCCACCTGCTGTGTGCACCCCGCACCCTGCTGCGCCCTGCTGCGCCCTGTACCATGCCTGTGCCAGCCGGCGCCCCGCACCTGTCCACCAGCGGCAGCTGCCCCAAATTGTTCTCCGGGCACTGCGGCGGCAGGTTGCCCCAGCGTGGCCGGGAGGGCGCTGCCATGCTGCGCGAGCTGCTTCACAGTCGCAAAGCTGCGTCACTGACGGCTGAGCCGGCCTGGCTGGCCGAGGACTCCTCGGTTCAGACTGCAGATGCAGGACAGATGTGCAGCGCGGTGTGGGTTATTGACCGGGCTGAGGGCGGCGTGGAGCAGCTGCAACAAGGAGCGGCGGACGGGGCTGAGCGGGCAGCGGCAAGCGGTGCTGCTGTGTAATCAGGCGGATGCCTCCTGGCTCTGCCATGCCCAGCGCCTCGACTCCTCTTGGAGCTGCTGTCTCTGAAGCACAGCTGCCACCACCGCGGCCTCAACCGTCGACAATGCGGCCCCAACAAATGGCAGCTGGAGCCAGCTGCGCGGGTCCACTTTCCGCCCGTCCACTGATGGAGGCTCACCTGACGCTGTCGACGAGCCCAAGCGCACGGGCACCACCAGGCGTGGCTGCCCACTTTGCGAGTGCAACAAGGTCCCAGAAGCCTGGGGGCAACGGCGCTGCCTGGAGGGGAGAGCGGGGGGCAGGGCTGCGGCGGCGGCGTGGGAGGGGCTGCGGCGAGGCGGCAGGCGGCGAAGGAGCAGGCGGTCGTGCGCAGCTCAGCAGTGCTGCACTGCAGGGCCTCCATGGGGTGCACGTGGCTGCCCGTCTCCGATCAAGTGCAGGCCTTGGCGCTGCCATTGCTAGGCTGGAGGGAGAACACGAGCGCTGTGCTCCCGGCTGAACTCGAAAGCTCTTACTTGGGGCGTTCTGATGGCGAGTGGCAGGCTGATCAGCAGCAGCAGAACAGTGCCTGAGGCCAGGGGCGGAAGGGTTGGTTGCCTCGGGCAGTGCGACGGCGCACCCGGAGGCGAGGAAGGAGTGCGAGGCTGCCCTGAAGGCACGGGACTGATGCGAGCAAACTGTGCGCGCTTGGCAGAGCCAGAGAAGGGGGCGGGCTGAGCGCGGGGGAGAGCGAGGTGGCGGCGCAGGCGCCCCATGCGGTTGCTCACTCCTCTCCTGCACGTGTGCTCACAGCGTTTGCTCGCAGCCTGCACTTCGATCTCCAACCCTCTGGACCTCAAGCCAGCCCCCGCCCACCTGCAAGCCACTGCCTCGACCAAGCGCTGCCAAGAGCAGCCTGAGAGCTCACCGCAGCCTCTCCAACCGCGGCGAGCGCACCTGGGTTGCTCGCAGCATCAGGGTACGCCTGTGGGCGAGCAGCCAAGCTATGCAGCACCCGCTTGCCGCTTGCCGCTCGCCGCTTGCCGACGCTGCGCATGCCGCGTGCGTGCTGCCGTTCTCCTCCTGTGCGCTATGCCAAACTGCTCTGTGCTAAATCCACTGCGCTGCCGAGCGACTGAGAATCTGTGGGCATTGAAGCCACCCTCCCCCTGCTCCCGCCGCAGGCATGGCGGAACGGGCGCAGCAGCTGCGCGACGCGGCAGAGGCAGGAGACCTGCAGACTCTGCGTGCCTGCCTGAAGGCAGGCGCGGACCCGAATGCAGCCAACATCTACACAAACACCCCCCTGGTGCTGGCGGTGCGCAGCAACCAGCTGGGATGTGTGCAAGCGCTGCTGGCTGCGGGCGCCGATCCGAACCTGCCGTCACGGCCAGCGCTTCCGCACGCGACGCGCCCCGGGTGCGAGGCTTGCATCCCGGCTCTGCTTGCTGCGGGTGCCGACCCAGCGGCGGCGCTGCTGCCTATTCAGTGGAACCCCCTGCACTATGCGGCAGCCAACGGCAACACGGCGGCTGTGCTGCTGCTGCTGGATGCGGCGCCAGCCACAGCTGCGATGACAGAGTACAGCGGCAAACCGCCGCTGGCGCTGGCGCTGTCCATCCACCGCATCGACGCCGCCCGCTGCCTGCTGGAGCACGCGCCCCTGCCGCCGGCGAGCCAAGCGCTGGCGCTGCTGGCTACCGCCTGCAAGTCCCCGCCCCGTTACGCCCCCCTCGCCGCCCTGCAGCCGCTCTACGCCACCCTCGTCGCTCGCCAGCCGCTGACGCCAGAGCAATGGGATATCGTGCCAGCCCCTTGCGCAGGGCTGGGCGCTGCTCTGCCCGCTGTGCTGGAGCGCTCTGTCGGCGAGGCGGCACTGCTGGTGCAGCACCTGCCGGCTGCCGACAAGGCGCGGCTGCGCACTGCTGCGCTCTGCCTGCGCCGCGGCCACCAGGGGGCGTCCGCCCCGCTGCACACACCCATCGTGTGGCGCCTGCTTGCCCTGTGTGTGGCAGCGGCCTGATGGACCCTGCTGTGAAACTGCCATGTGCATGTGCACACGCCCCCATACGTTGCTGCAACTTGGACCACACAACCCGTAGCTCCTTTCCCTTCCAATGCTTCCCTTCTCCTGCTTTCCCTGCTTCTCTTCTCTTCCCTCCCACGCCCATCCTCCGTTATCATCGCCCCCCCAGCTCTCTCCTCTCAGCTGACCCATCCAGCACTCCAGGCCTCCTCGTCCTTCTCGGATACCCTATTTTCCTCTCTTGCGTGATCATCCCGTCTGTTGTCTCTGGGTCTCTTTCACAGCAGCGGTGCACACACAACTCGGGCAAGCAGAGCAACGATCGAATTCACGGCGGATGGGCTGGCGCTCGCACCAGTGCAGGCGCCTGAGGCAAACAGAGGGGCGCTGCACTTCGGCACATAAACAGGAGTGTGCCAGGTGCACAGGATATGAACATTGTGTATAGGGGCATGGGGTTATTGAACAAGGTAGGGTTCTTGGGTGCGTTGTGGGGCTCGCCGCGGGCTGGGGCAGGTGTGGTACATTGGGCTTGGGAGGCTTTGCGGGCCGGCGTCGCAGCTGCTATGCCTCACAGGCGGCAGCGGCAGCGGCAGCAGCGCGGCTTGGAACACTCTGCAGCGGGGTCGCTGCTGCCGCCTGCCTCGGCTCAGCCGACGGTGATGCGCTTGGCCTGCTCCTCCTTCTTCAACTCACGCTTGGGCACTGCAGGAGGGTGGGAGGGGCGGGATGCAGAGAGGCCAGCGTTCAGTGTGAGACGGGCCAGCGGCCGGCGGGCTGTGTTGAGGGCATGGGCGGGCGCGACGCCAGCGCGAGCTAGCTTGGGCACGTGCAGGGCACAGGTGAGACGGAAGGAGTGCAGGGCAGTCTTGCCGTGCATGCAGGAGGGTGGGGTCAGGCAGCCGCTGCCCCTGGGACGCACAGGCACGGGAGTGTGGGGGGCAGCGCAGGCGCAGAGGTGGTGCCCCACCCGCTCACCATCCAGCACCAGCACTCCATTTTCGTAGCGGGCCTTGATGCCGTCGAGGTTGGCAGCCTGCAGGGCAGGGTAGAGGGAGGGTGACAGGGCAAATGTTGTCCAGTTTGCTGAGCTTGGTCGTATCTTGCCTGCATGCGCCTCTGCCTGCCTGCCTGCCTGCATGTCCAGCAACACTGCCAAGGTGCTGCGGCATGTGTGGCCGCTGCTTCATCACTGCCGCTGCTGCATCCCAGTCTGGCGACACCCAGCCATACACCCGCCCGCCAGCCTTGCTCACCTCTGGCAGGGCAGCGAGGGCGGGCAGGACTTCACGCCACACCCCCTTCCAGGCCGAGCCGGAAAGCGCCGGAGCGGCGGGCGCCGCCGCCGACGACCGCTCGCCGCCGGCCACTGCCTGCCCGCCTCCGCGCCCTCGGCCGCACGCGAGCTCGTCCCACACCGCTCCCTGCTGCCCTCCCAGGCCACCCACCACGTCCACAGGCACGCCGCGACTGGCGAGCTGGCCGGCGCCGCCCTCAATGGGCGCCAGCGCGCGGGAGAACTTGCGGGTCACATCGGGGAAGCCCGGGGTGAAGAAGGGCGAGAAGAACTCGTCCAGGATGCCGCCAGTACGGGGGAAGGAGAGGGCCATCGCGAGGGGCGGTGGTGTGGGAGCTGGGGTGGGTGTACGGGTGGCTGTGGTCCTGGGTCAGCGTACAGGGACGCAGAGTGCAGTGAGGGGGTTGCAGAATGCCGGGTAGAGCGCGCAGCGCGTTGAAATGGGCGCCGAGAGCGAGCAGAGCACGCACAGCATCCGAAACATCTGGCGGCTTCCACAGGCTTCCAGCGGCGCCCCGTCCCTGCTGAAAGCCCTTCGCAATGTACATGTGCAGGTCTGCTGACCGGGGGCCAGCAATGCGGCTCTCACCAGCGGCGGCGAGGGGGGCGGGTGGCGGCGGCGAGCGGCAACAGGCGGCGGCGGCACTGCCAGAACCCAGCCCAGCTGGCCTCCCTGGGGGGGGGGGGCATCCTCCTTCAACGCCATGTACGGGTGTATTTCTGTACCGACGTCAGTACCGACAACTGCAGTTCCAGCAATAGCTCCTGCCCTGCGTCGCCCAACATCATGTGCTGCACCGCCGGCGGCAGACGCGGGCGGCAGGCTTGCACATCGCCTTGCGCACCGCCTTGCACATCGCCCTTTCAACTTCATGCGCCGGGATCGCACATCACCTTCTCGCTTCTAGCTTCCACGGTACTGCTGCCTGGATACCATGGGCATGCTGGCGGTGTGCATGCTGCGGCCACGCTGCGGGGCCAGGCAGTGGCCCCAAATCTCTCTCTCTCTCTCTCTCCTCACCCCAATCGATTTTGCGACCCCTTCTGCTGATACCAAATATCGGACTCCACCACGCTCCTCCTGGCAACAATGGCGAAGCCCAGCAACTGGCCGGTGCCATACCTCCTGGTTTTGCTTGCGATCGTTTCCCCAGGTGCGATCGGGACGCCTGGATTGAATTGCATGGGGGACGGGGCCGGTCAGACGGCCATCGGAAGCTTACGCCAGCGGTCACGCAGCCCGACGCCAGTGCCGCTCACAGACGCCTTCCCCCAATGCGTCGCGCCTTTTATGCAGCCCAGGTGCGCGTCAGGGCATCCCGGACGGGGCCGGCAGGGCAAGGGCTCAGGTGTAGGCGCCGCTGCTGTCGCCGGCCTGCCGTCGCGCCACCGCCTGATCGCTGCTGTCCCGCCTTTCCCCGAGCCCCCCCACAGGCTGCCTGCGACGGGCACTGCTCCTACTGCAACAATGGAAAGTGCGAGTATTGCAAGGACAACTCTCGTCTGACGGCAGACGGCAGATGCGCGCCGTGCTCTGACGACTTCTGCAGGTGGGTGGGGGGGGCGCCTCGGCGCGCGCGCCGCCGTCGGCCCGGTGTGCAAGAGCTGGCGGGCGGGCATCCAGGCGTGGCAGCATGTGCGCTCCTGTAGCTTGTTTGTTTAGCTTGCATTCACGCCTCCTGCAGGCGATGCTGCAAAGACTCCCTGGTGCTGAGACGTGCGAGGATTGGTGAGCACCAGGCTGGCTGCCCAGGCCTGGCGGTGTTGGGGTCTGCTCCAGCGACCCCCAATAGCTCATGCACCCTCGCAGTGCGCCTCGCTGGCCCAGCACAACACTGCACTTCACGGGCCACAGCCAAACCGCGCACCCCAATGTGCGATGCATCAAAGGCAGCATCACGGTCGGTCCTCTGCATGCTGTGTCCTTGCTGGCACGTGCGCCCGCTGCTCATGCTGCGCCCGCTGTGCATCCTGCCCCGCAGCCTCCCCGGGTACGGCCTGGTGGACGGCAAGTGCAAGGCCGGTGGGGTGAGTGCGGAGAAGGGGCAGGGCTTTTGCACGCCCGAAGCTCAGCTGGGCAGGGAAACGTGCACGCGCCCGAGCGCCCCGTGGCGGCGCTTGCACGGCGCTCACCCCGCCCTGCTGCACGCCCGCTCTGCCCACCCTCTTGTCTGGCCCCGGCGGAGACAACTCCATGGTCTGCGATCTTGCCAACCCCAGGAAGTGCGAGCGATGCCAGTCTGGGAGCGCCCTGAAGGGCAGCCCACCCACCTGCAAGCTATGCGCTCCCCACTGCTCGCATTGCGAGGACGGCAAGTGCACCTCCTGTGGGCATGGCGCTTACGATGCCGAGCAATGTGAGTGGCTGGCTGTGTGTGCGCGCTGACCGTCATCGGGCGGGCCCCGGGCCGGCATCGCAAGGCCACTGGCATGGCGTGGCGTGGCGTGACGTGACGTGGCAAGCGGCCGGGGCGCTCACCGGCCTGCCCCTCCCTCCACTGTCGCCCCCTCTGCAGGCTTGCGGTCGTCAACAACAAGTGCAAGCCGTGCAAGGACCCGAACTGCTACGCTGCAGTCAGAACGCCAACACCCGACCCCGAAAAATGTGCGGCGTGCATGTGGGGCACCGGCCCGCAGCGCGGCATCGTCAGCGGCGTGGTGAAGGGCGCATGCCTGCCCTGCAAGGTGGCCAAATGCACCGCCTGCGCAGTACGCTACTCCGAATGCCAAGGGTGCGACGACGGCTTCTACCTCAAGAACAACCAGTGCCTGCCGGTGAGAGAGGCGCCCGAGCCGAGCGCCGGGCATGGCGGCCGGGCGAGTGGCACCACTTACAAATTGTGCATTATGCAACACGAGGTGGTTGAGGTCGAAAGCCTGCCACGCGGGACAATGTACAAGCGCATTTGCAAGCCTGCTCGCTACGCTGAGGTGCACGCTGTGAAGGGCAAGGGCAAGGGAGCTGCTTGTTCCAGCACAACCGCACCTGCTGGTGCTCTCTGAGAGCTCGCTACCGCTGCGCCGCCCCGACCCCTTCCTGCTTGCAGTGCGTAGCCAAAAACTGTGGGTCATGCAACACGGACCCGAAGAAATGCGACTACTGCAATATAGACTATGGGAAGACTAAGGCGGGGGTGTGTGCAACGTGCCCCCAAAACTGCAGGGTGAGGCGGCAACATGCGGGTGTTCGCCTGCCTGCCAGCATGCCCGCCGGCCCTCCTGCCAGCCTGCCGGCCATCCAGCCCGCCCGCCAGCTGATGCCATTCTTTGCTGACATTTGTATGGCCCCTACATCACTCTCGCCCCCCCCCCCCCCCACCCACCCACCCACCCACACACACACACACACACACACACACACGCACGCACGCACGCACGCACGCACGCACGCACGCACGCACGCACGCACGCACGCACGCACGCACGCACGCACGCACGCACGCACGCACGCACGCACGCACGCACGCACGCACGCACGCACGCACGCACGCACGCACGCACGCACGCACGCACGCACGCACGCACGCACGCACGCACGCACGCACGCACGCACGCACGCACGCACGCTCATGGCTGCAGTACTGCGATACCGCCTACACGTGCAGCCCTGTGTTTCTTTTTCAGAATACAAACAGGTGTAACACAGTACAGCAACCAAAACTGCCTCAAAGGGTTCCGTGTGAACTCCAAAGGGAAGTGCCAGAAGGTAAGTCCATCTCCCTCCCTGCCTGCCTCCCCGCTGCTAGCCTCTTTGCATGTGCTCGAGTTGCATGTCCTGCTGCCTGATGCCCCGGCTGCAGCCACTAACACATTTGGTAGTGGCGCCTCAGACCACCCCCTGCTCCATGCCCCTCCCCCCTTGCCCCCGCAGTGCCTCACAAGCAAGTGTGAAGCGTGCCACGGGGCGGCGAATCAGTGCGAGCGTTGTGAGACGGGATACTACCTGACCCGGGACCGCAAATGCATCCCGTTCCAGAACGGCGACGCCAACTGCAACTGCCGGAGCTCTCCACAGGCGTGCGACTCCTGCCGGAAAGGCTACTCGCTCCGCCTGGTGAACAAGAAGCAGGTTTGCCAGGTGAGAGGACCGGGTCGCGCTGAGCGCGGGCACAGCGGGGCCGCTCCGCAGCTCCGGCAGTTACGGCCTTGGCGGCCGGGCTGGGTGCCTCTCTGCCTGCGCGCCTTCCTAGCCATGATTTCCCATGCGCGCTTGGGCCCGGCCCGCGTCCCCACTCCCCTGCCCTGCCCCGCAGAAGCGTGCGATGCCTGGCTGCTCCGATTGCACCTGGTCCCCCAACACATGCGACTACTGCCTGACAGGTGCGCTCGCTCGCGATCAACTGCTCGCGACCTGCTGATGTGCGCTGTGGTAGCCAGGCCGCAGGCCAAGCGGCACCATGGTACGCCTAGGCTCGGCCTAACATCAGTATCGGCCATGGCCAGTCAACAATGCCCCCCCCCCTTTTCTTCCTCAGGCTACAAGTACGTGACCCTCACTGGTGGCTGTGCCAAGTGCCAGGTGGCATTCTGCGCTTCCTGCTGGCGGGCCGTGGACATCTGCGACTCATGCATCGACGGGTACAAGTCGGTGTGGCGAAATGGCAAGCACAAGTGCGTGCCCGCCTGGAGCTGACGTCCAGGGCCCCTCTGTCAGAACTGGACGGGTCTGGAGAGCTGATCCGTCCCTTGCCCTCGCCCTGGCCTGCCTAGCGCGGCGTGATGGCGCTGCGTAGCACGCCCCTGCGTCGTCCCTTTCCCCCTCCATACACGCGGGCCCCAGCTGTGCCTGCCGACGCTCCACCCACTAGCGACCCCCGTGCACCGCCCAGGGGGCACTGTTCCCCTGCGTGCTGCATCCTGCCACGTATGGATCTATGCATTCACCCAGTCAGCTGCCAGCGCCCTTTTCGTCAGTGACCCACCCTGGCGGCGCTCCACCCATCACTACACCTATTGGAGCCTGTTCGATTGGAATGCTTCAGCGCTGCACCACGCCGTGCGCCCATGAATGCCCTTTTATCTGGTGGCCTAGCGCGCTCCCCCCATTAACTGACAACACCTTGCACCTAGGTTTGAGTCGAATGCTTCTTGTGCCCTTTGCACCATCCTCAACCTGTTTAAGGTGATCGATCTTCATGTTGCAACGCAACAGCTTGCTCTCACAAGCAGCACACGCAGCTCACGCAGCACACGCAGCACACGCAGCACACGCAGCACACGCTTGCTCTCACACGCAGCGATGCAACGACACCTGAGCAGCGTGGCGACAGCAGCAGCGCAGCCGCAGCACACTCTCTTGCGGCACTACTTCTGTGTGGTGCGGCCAGAGGCCTGCACCCTAGACGGCTACAGCAGAGCAGAGTATGTGACAGGAGTGCGCGAACTGCGCTGCCGCCGCGGCCTCACGGAGCTGCGGACCGGCGAGCACTGGGGCGCCGAGGAGACGGGCCGCCACCGTAGGATGGCGCGTGAGCAGCGCCTGTGCCCACACTGCGTGGCTGCCGAGCAGCCTGGCGGCGTTGAGGATACTCACCACATTGTGTTTGATTGCCCCCTCTATGCCACCGAGCGCGCCCGCTGGTCTACCCTGTTTGAGCCCTCAGTTCTCGAGTCCGACCGTTCCCTGCATGCCCTCTTCCAGCAGCCAGCCGACCCCCTCTCCCGTTTCTGTGCTGCTCTGCGCCGCCGCGGGCGGGTAGCCGGAGGGATGGCCCCCTAATCAGAGGGCCCCGGCTACTCGGTGTCAGTGTGTCGTCACATCCCAACCCCAGGGCTCGGCCCCCCCGCACTGTGTGCGCGCGTGTGCCCTGGGCATGGTGCTTGCGCACTGGTGCTAGGGTTTTGGGGGTTTTACCTAGCACCACCCCATGACGACATGCCTCGATCACTGACACCCAGCCCACCTAGTTTCCGCCACTCCCCTGCCGCTCCCCTTCCCCCACCTCCCCTCCCCCTCACTCCCTTGCGCGCCTAGCTGTGTGCCATAACAGCCTCTCTCCCCCCGCCGCCCCCCCAGTTCCCATGTGCCTGTCTGATGCTCCCTCGTGCCCTCCCTCCTCCCCCTCTCTCTTCCCCGGCTCTGCGCATCCGAGCCGGGGGCCTGCGCATTCATTTGCTCTAGCAGGTGTAAGTCAGTCAGTCAGTCACAGCACCTGCCCCCAAACCACAGCTCGCGATGTCCAACTCGGCTCCCGCCCCACGCTTCCGCACGTGCGGCTGGCAGTCGGGTGGTGATGGTGACGTTACACGCAGTCAAAGGGGGGTGAGGGGTTGGATAGCATTCTTGAGACGGTCAGGACGGGGCCAAGGCGAGTTCAAAACCAGGGGGATCCCTGCGCGCAAAACTGCCAGGGCGGGCGGGCACGTGCAGGCGGGCAAGTGTGGGCCAGGCGCCGGGTTTGGTGGGCTAGCGAGGCCAGTCAACGGGGGGCTGTCAAATGGTACAACGGTATGCAGGGGGGGGGGGCTGGCTGCGGGGCGGGGCAGGCGCAGCGCGAAACCAAAAGGGTGGGTGCAGGAGAGGGGCCGAGAGCATGAAATGGGGAGTAGTAAAGCAAATGGGGAGGGGCAGGGTGCGCCGATCAGGTCGAGAGGGCAACGGGGGGGTTTGCTAGCATGCAGCATGCGTGCTCGGATGCTTTTCGCATGAAATTTGCGGATCGGGGCGGCAGGGAGGGGAGGCAGAGGGGCTACACAAAAGGAGGGAGAGGGGAGCCAGAGGCGGGAAAACCCAGTGGCTCGTACCAAGGGGGCGGGGAGGGGGTGGGGGTGAGGGCGAAAACTGGCACGCGGGCGGGGCCGGCAGGCACCAAGCGGCTGCCGGCGGGGGGGTGAGGGTACAGGGGGGGGGGGGAGGACAGACGGGATGGCGAGAGACGAGAGTAAAAAGGAGAGCGAGGTGTATTCCAGCGGCGCCGTCGAGCCCAGAAGGGCGGGCTGGCGGGCAGCGCAGCAGAGGGACCCAAGGGAGGGGGAGCGTGGGGCAGAGGGGGAGGGCCAAATGCGGCTGGCGCGGTCATACTATGTTGGTTCGTTCCACGCCAAAAATGCTGAGGGGGCTCCAGGTAAGCAAATGTCATTTTGAATTGCAGAGCGAGGGGGGTGGGCTGCGTAGTCATGCACCTGCAGGGAGGAGGGGGTGCGTCGGCGGGAGCAGAGGTGGGCGGGAGGAGCAGAGAGGGGCGGGGCGTGTGTGCGCGGGGGGCGCGCTGCTGTCGAGGGACGCGCGCTGCTGTCGAGGGGCGCGCGCCGCCGCAAGTTCACACTGCCTCCCGTTCTGCAGGCTTCATCCACCCTGCTCTGCCCCGCCCCCCGGCCCCCCCCTGCCCTGCCCCCCAGCCCTTGCCCCCTCCTAAGCTCACTTGTGAGGCCCCACAGCGCGCTTTCCCCCTGCTGCAGCAAGCTGCTGCGGCTGCGCGCCGCCGCGGCGTGCCGCTTGGCCGCGGTGGCCTCCTTGCGTGCGGCTTCCAGCTGGCTGGTGGTGGTTTCCAGCTTCACGTGCAGGGCGGCAGCTTCTTTGCGGGACGCCTTGAGCGCTACCTTCAAGTCGCGCTGCTCGGTCTTGAGGACGTGCGCCTCCTGCAGGGGGGGGGCAAGTGGTGGGTTATGGTAAGGCGAGGGCAGTGGAAGCAGGGGGGCGCGCACCGCCCGCTGCGGCGGTGCGCAGTTGTGCACAGCGACGTGGCGCTGGTCAAACCCTCGACACACATGCACTGTCTCCTGCCCCCTGCACCCCTGGCATGCTGCACACCCAGCGGCGCCCCCTGCGTGCTTGCACCCACGCACGCACCTGCAGCGAGGTGGCCCACGCCTTCTCCAGCAGAGCGCTGCGGCTGGTGGCGGCGGCGGCCTGCGCGATCGCGTTGCTGCGCTCCCGCCGCGCCAGCCCAAGCTCTTCTGCCAAGCTGGAGGCCTCTGCCTGCACGGTCGCCAGCGTGGAGGCCAGCACGCGGTGGTCGCCCTGGTTCGACTGCGGCAGAGGGGTGGGCAGGTGGGGGTGGTGAGGGAGCAGCGGGTGGTCAGGTCAAGGGCAGGGCAGGCGTGACGGAGCTTGGCAGAGCTTGGCTGGCCCTATGCTCAGTCCACGTGCAGCACAGCACAGGGAGGACCACAGCGCAGCGCGGCGCGGCGCAGCACGCACCTGCAGCGACTTGAGGTCCTTGAGCGCCAGGTTCCAAGCCTTCTCAACCAGCACGTTGCGGCTGCGGGTGGCCGAGGCCTCGGAGCGCGCCGCCGCCGCCTGCCGCTGCGCCTCCTCCAGCTGGGCCGCCAGCATGGCGGCGTGCTCCGCCAGCTGCGACGCCTCCACCTGCGCGGCGTACCGCATGTTCTCAACCTGTTGCATTGAGGCGTTGGGGAGGGGAGGCAGGGGAGGGCTGGGGCCAGGGCCGGGGCCGGCGCACAGATGGCTGGCCTGGCGCGGCCAGGGCAAGCCAGCGGCAAGCACAGCGCGCTGCTGGGCTCCCTCCCTCCCTCCCTCCCCCCCTCCCCTTCCCTCCCCAAAACAGCACTTCCAAAGGACAGCCCTTTGCCCCAGCAGCTCCCACCCACCCGCCCACCTGCTCGTGGCTGGCCGCCAGCGAGGCGGCCGCCGCCTCGTGCGCCGCGGCGGTGGCCTGCCGATCCCCGGGGTTCATGACGCCCTGGTACAGCAGGCTGACGCGCTGCGTCGCGCGCTCCAGCTGCTGCAGCACGGCGTTCTCCTGCGGGGGGGGGCAAGGGTGTGGCGGGGGATATAGGTTGGTTGCTGGTCGGTCGGCGACGCGCAAACCACCAACAGGCCACCGTGCTTTGCTTGCCGAGCCGGATGCTCAGCAAGCCAGGGCAGCTCAGAGTGGATCCCGACACTTCGACCGCTCGCCGGTGAGAAAACATGGACTGCCCACACTCTCGCCATACCCCACCGCGCCGCCACCCTTACCTGCTGCGCCGCCTTGGTGACCTCCTGTGCCGCCACGTGGAGCTCCGTTTCCAGGGTTGCAATCAGCATGTCGGCGGCGCTCTGCAAAGGAGCAGGAAAGGAGAAGGGAAGCACAGGAGTATGACACAGACACAGAGACAGACACAGAGACAGACACAGAGACAGAGACAGAGACAGAGACAGAGACAGAGACAGAGACAGAGACAGAGACAGAGACAGAGACAGAGACAGAGACAGAGACAGAGACAGAGACAGAGACACACACACAGAAAACATGCCTGAAACCTGTTTCAGGCCCGTGTCTGCACCCACCCATCACGGGCGGCGGCCCAACCCAACCCAACCCAAGCACACACCTGCGCCTCGGAGAGCTCGAACGTCAGCTGCTGCACCTGCAGCTGCGCGTACTCCAGCTGCTCCTCCGCCGCGATGCGCAGCGCCTGCTCCTGCTGCTGCGCCTGCCGCGCCACATCAGCCTCCTGCTGCACCAGGTGGAGGACGGACGTCGCCAGGCCGAGCTCCTGCGTAGAGTACAAACAAGGGTGGAACACAGTACAATTCAGTACAGTACCGTCAGTTTGCAGTCATGGAGGCGCACATCAGGCTGGCGGGGAGGGGGAGCGCCGCGGCAGTGCGGGCCTTGGCAGCATGCCACCGGCATGGCATTGGCCTGCATGCGCGCACGCCGAGCAGCGCAGACGTGCAGCCCTCAACCTATTGCTCGATCAAGCAATCAAACGATCAAAAATCACCTCCCTCAAACCGTTATCCACCAGCCAAGCCAGGGCACACCACAGTTGGCTCACCTCCTGTGCGGAGTCCCGCTCCTGCTGCAGCAGCTGGTTGCGCTCGCGCTCCGCCAGCACCAGCGCCTTTGCGGCATCGGCCATGGTGTGCGACTCCTCAAGCCCGGCAGCCAGCTCCTGCGGGGAGAAGAGAGGGGGCGGGGGCGAGGCAGGAGGGGGGAGGGGTCACGGCTGGACGGCAGCGCGCTGGCAGCGCCCCGCAGCAGGTTGCACAACGTCAGGGTGGTGACAGCTGGCGCTGCCCAGCGGAGCTCTGCATCAATGCCCACACCCCCGTCCCTGCTCACCCTGGCGGCGTTGAGCTCCTGCTGCGCCTGCTGCAGCTGCGCCGACAGCACGGTCACCGCCGCCGCCTGCTGCTCCGCCTCCTCCAGGCGGTAGCTCAGCTCCTGCACGCGCGCTGCGTCCGCCGCCGCCACCTGTGGCGCACAGAGGGGACAAGTTAAGGGGGCCGCGGTTTAGAAACACGGGCAGGCAATGCAGCGTGCGTTAGCAGCTGCACCTGCATGCTGCTCCACAGAACTGCATGAATGCATGAATGCATGAATGACCAAAAGGACGCAAAGTTGTTGACGACATCACCACCCACCTGCAGCTGCTCCGCCAGGCTGGCGACCTGCAACTCCAGCTCGCGCTCGCGCTGCTGCGCGGAGAAGGTCACATGGGACAGCTGCGCCTCAAGCTCACTGGCGCGCGCCGCCAGGCGGGACCGCTCCTCGGCGGTGGCCGCCAGCTGGCTCTCCAGCTTCACTGCACGCGACGCCAGCGCACGTGCCTGCAGGGGGGGGGGGGGGGGGGGGGGGGGGGGGGGACGGCTGCGGTGGCAGAGCGGTGGGCAGGCTGGGTGCACGGTGCAGGGAGCAGGCGGGGCTGCTAGCATGCCTACCACGGCGGTCTGTTCACATCCTCGGGCACTGCACGTGTGCTGTGGTTCATGCGCGGCGCCCCATGCTGTGCTGTGCTGCGCTGCGCTGCGCACACCTTGTCCAGCTCCGAAGAGAGGTTCTGGATGGAGGCCAGGTCGCGCTGCGCCGACGCCCGCGCCTGCACCAGCTGCCCCTCTAGCTCGCCGGCCCGGTGCTGCAGGCGCTCCCGCTCGCGCGCCGCCGCGGTCAGCTGGGCCTGGAGGTCGGCCGCCTGCGGAGCAGGCGAGCGGGGGGAAAGGGCGGTTGCAACGCGTGAGGGGCGGCAGGTGGGGTGCATGCCAGGTGGCACAGCAGGTGGCAAAACGCGCCGCTGCCAGCCAACTGGGAAGCGTGCCGACGTCACTGTGCTCTCAAAGCAAGCAACCTGCCCAGCACGAGCAGCAATGCCCCGGCGCCAGCACCCACCTTGATGACCGCCGACTGGATGGCGCTCTGCTTGGCGGCGGCATCCGCCTGCGCCGCCTTGAGCTGCGCCACCAGCGCCGCGCGGGCGCTGTCGGTGCTGCTCGCCACCTGCGACCGCACCTCTTGGAGTTCCGCCTCCAGCTGCGCCGACCGCTGCTGCAGGCGGTCGCGCTCACTCACGGCCGCCGACAGCTGGCTCTGGAGGTGCGAAGCCTCTGCCAGCTGGCGCCTGTACGACTCGATCTCCTCCGCCTGACGCTGGTACCGCTCCGCCTGCTCCCCCGCCGCCGCCGCCTGGCCCTGCATCGCCGCCACCGCCGCCTCGGCCTCCTGCTTTGCCGCCTGCAGCCGCGTGGCGGCTGCCACCGCCTCGTCCAGCTGCCACCGCAGGTCGTGTGCCTCCGCCATGGCCGCCTCGCGCGCCTGTGGTGTGGTGTGGGGGAGGGAGGGCAAGCAGGGAACGAGTGAGCAGGAGGGCGGGCGGGCGTGGGCAAGAGGAAGAGGAGCAGGCAGCCACGCACCGACTGGAGGAGCAGCTGGGCCACCATCACCGTCACAAGCATCTGCAGGCGAAGCACGGCGCGCACCTGCTGCAGCAGCTCGTTGCGCTCGCGCTCGGCCAGCACCAGCGACTTTGCGGCGTCGCCGACGGCGTACGCCTCCTCAAGCTGTGCCGCGAGCACGGCGGCCTGGCCCTCCAGCTGCTGCCCCCCAAGGGACCGCATCATCTCGAGCTGCAGGGAAGGGAGGGCACCGGCCTGCGGGTGAAGATGCAACAAGGCGAGGCGGCGCTGCAGCAAGTCGGCGGTTTGCTGGCTCGCTGGCGTGCTCGCGTGCAGGCAGGCGCGGCCCCAGCGAGGGCATGGCGGCGAGATGTCGAGCGGCGCCGCGCACGGTGCACTCAGTAGTCCAGCCAAGGGGAGCCAGTGCAGTGCGCAGCCGAAAACTGGCCTGGGTGAGGCTCCACAACCGTAAGCAACACCCCGGCCAGTGCAGCCGCCTGCAGCCTGCCCCGCCACCGCCGCACCTCCGACTGCTGGTGCAGGGTGTGCTGCTCCAGTGCCTCGCGGTCGGCGACCGTCGCCGCCAGCGCAGCCGTGGCGTCTGCTGCCGCGTCCTCCGCCGCCGACAGCCGCGCCTCCAGCTGCAGTGAGTGGCGGGGGGAGCGCAGGGGGGAGCAGAGGTGATACTGGTGCGCCGCAAAGGCAACGGACAAGGGGAGGTGACGGCGGCGGGAAGCGCAGACGTCTCGCCTGCCGGCTTTCAACCATGCGTCGAGCTGCTGCTGCTGGACCAGGCACGCAGGGCATCAGGGAAACCTGCTCTTCCCTGTCACTTTGCTGCCGCGCTGCAGCGGAAGCGGCACGACTTGCAACGTTTTGCTTGTGGAGAGGCACGCCCCGCGCCGCACCTGCGCCCTCTCCATGGCGCTGCGCGTCAGCTCCTCTTGCATGGACATGGCGTCAGCCTGCTTGCGCCTGAGCGCCGCAGTCACCGTGACTTGCAGGTCCTTCACCTCGTTAGCAAGCATCTTGGCAGCGGTCGCCGCCTTCTCGGCGTTCACGATCTGAAACAGCGCGAGAGGCGGGTGCAGGGAGGCGGGGCGGTGGGTGGCGAGGGGCACACTGCCTCGGGCCCGCCGGCTGCAGCAAGAGGCAGCCAGTTGCGGCGCCCACTGGCTGCGCTCGAGGGCGCAGCACACGAGGGCTCAGCACACGCGTGCAGCAGGCAGGCACGTCCTCCAGGAGATGTAGAAATAAAGCGCATGCCCTGCCAGCGTGCGCATGCTATTGCGCACGCGTTGTCGCCACTTCACTTGCCTCTGCCCGAAGTTCCTCCCGGTGCATGCGCTCCTGCTGCAGCTCCTCCCACGCCTCCTTGAGCTGCGACTTATACACCTCCAGCTCATCCTCCTGCTGCTGGAAGCGCGCCGCGTGCTGCGACACCGCCGCCGCGCGCTCCTGCGCCGACGCCAGCTCGCTGCGCATCGTCGCCGCCGCCGCCTCGGCGGCCTGCTTGGCCTCCAGCAGCTGGTCCGCCTGCTCCGCCTGCTGCGCCAGCTGGGCACGAACCGAACGGAACTCCTGCGCAGGTTAAGCGCAGCTAAGAGGGACATGGGTGATGAGGGGCAGGCAGGCTACACAGCCGGCAAGCCGACGCACGACGGAGCAGCAGGGAGCCCGCGCCGCTGCGCCAGCCGACACCCGCGCAAGAACCGTGCTCAGCCCGTCCGCCCTGTCCCGACCTAGGCCCATCCCCCTCGTGCTGCACCCACCTCCTCCTTTCGGTTCATCTCCTCCTCCAGCGCCTGCTGCTTCTCTTGGAGCGCCATGACCTGGGAGCGCAGCAGCTTCATGCGCCGCGGCTGCTTGTCGCGGTTTGCCAGCGACGCCGCCGCGCTGTTGGCCAGCGCGGCGGCCGCGGACTCGGGGTCTGCCCCCAGCGCGGCGCTGCCCAGGGCTGCCAGCTTGAGCATCAGGTCGTCCACGCTGGGAGACCGCTCCACGGGGGCTGCCGCCGCCGCCGCCGCCGCCGTCTTGCCCTGCGCGAGACGTGCGAGGGGTTGCGGGTGGCGCTGGGGTGCATGCACGTACACAAGTAGTATATAAATGCAAGCACATGTGCAGGAGGTCGCAATCGCGCATGTGCCAGGCCTGGCAACAGCAGCGCACGCAGGCCACAGACCGCGCGGGCGAGGCGCCGCCGCGGGACGCCGCCTGCCTCACCTTGGCCTGGCGACGCGGCAGCTCTTGCTGGCCCTGCGTTCGGCTCTCATTGCCTTCCCCGGTGGAGGTTGAGCGCACAAACACGGCGGCCCTCGAGGGGCGGCGGCTGCTGGGAGTCCAGCGGCCCCCGCCGGCGCTCCAGGCGCTTGCGGGAGCCTGGCGTAGCTGCATAATACGGCTGCTGTCGGGCCTTGCGTTTTGTGGGGTGGCTTTCGGAAGTTGTGCGCGGCGCAGGGCTATCAGGTGCGGCAAGACGTGTATGTCTGGAGGGAGGTCGTGCTGCTGGGCTCCTGAGGCTTTAATCAAGCACACATTGCCGGTCCCGGGTGGTCGCGACGGGAAATGCTGTGGTAGGAATGGCGCCTGCCCTCCCAGCCACCTCTTCCGCCGCCCCTCTTGTGCGCTCTGCGCCCTCCCAATGCTTGCCCATTGCGATCGCAACGTGAAACAAGGTGTTGGGTTTGGCAGAGACGCACCGAAACGGGCAGCCACTGTCTGCCGCCCGCAGGTCGCCCGCCGGCCGGCGCACACACCGGCGCCGCCGCCGCCCCTCCTGGCCATATCGAGCCTCCATTACAGGGCCCGCCGCCAACAACTTCGATCACTGCTTGTGCACCCTGCTGCCTGGCGCCGTCAGTGCCACACTGCGCCCGCCCAGCCCCTGCAGCCGCAGCGCCGCCGCCAGCAGGCTGCCGCCGCCGCTGCTGCGGCACACCGCCTCGTCTTTGGCCGCCCCTGCTGGCGCTGCTGGCGCTGCTGCTGGGCAGCGCGCTCGCACCGGAGACCCCGGTTGGCTGCGCCCGAACGCGACACCCCGCCGATCAGGCGAGCTCACGGCCTCCACCGTCATGCCGCCGTCGGCCGCCACGCTCACGCGGTTGAGCGACAGCTGCGGCAGGGGTGGGAGAGCGGTGGGATGTGTCGGCAGGCATGCCGGGCCGCCCGGTTTGAGATCAGGAGACGCTGGGACCTGTTGCATGACTGCATTTGTAGGTGGTGGGCGGCCACACAGCACTCTTGCGCGCTTTGTATGCTGCCAGATACCTCGCCCGCGCTCCATCCCAGCCCCGCATCCTCCTCCCTCCCTCGATCCCTCCCCTCCGCCAGACTTTAAGCTGTGTCAGAAGGGGACACCTTAATGTACTACCCCATGTCAGCTCACCTTGTCTACTTCGTACAGCGCCGCAGGGCCGCCACGCTGCAGCGTGCCGCTGGCCACCAGGTCCTGCTTCAGCGCTCGCACCTGGGGGGGGGGGGGGGGGGGGGGGGGGGGGGGTAGTGGTCACGACGTCCACGACACAGGGCGTGGGGCCACGAGCCAGCATGTCCAACGCGCGCTGGCTGTCGCTCCAAGGGTCGAACACCGCCCTGAACCACGCCCAGCAGCTGCAACTCACCATGGCGTTGAACGAGGAGCCGCCACGAACCAGCAGGCGGTTGCGCGCGTCGGGCGAGACCGCGCGCGATGCCAGGCGTGGGCTGCCGACGGCGTCGCCGGCGTCGCACGCCTGCAGGCCATACCGCTGCTGCAGCGCTCCCCCTGCTGCGGCCGCCAATGGTGGGGCGGTGGTGAGGCTGTTGGTTGCATCCACCAGAGGGCTCACGCCCAAGGTGGTGCTGCCGTCGTAGCCTCCCCCACTGCCCTGCCCCTGCCGCTGCACGCCTGCCACCAGCGTCGCCAGAGCGTCTCGCTCCTGCTGCAGCACCCGGCCCGCCTGCAGCAGCTCCTGCATGCGCAGCCGCCCCCAGTCCCCGCTGTCAATCACGCGGCCCAGCCGCTCCGCCTCCTGCCGCAGCGACGCGTTTTCTGCCGCCAGCCGCTTGGCCTGCTCGCTGACCCTGCAGGGTGCGCAAGGGGAGGGTGGGCAGCTACGGATAAGGACAATAACAGCACTGCCGGAAGTAGCGCGCTGCAGCAACAGCAGGAGTGCTGCCATGTTGGCCAAGAAATGCCACACCCCGCACCTCGCCAGCTCCTCGACCCGCCGCCGGGCCTGCCGGCCCTCAACTGCAGCCAGCCAAGCGGAGAAAGCAAATGCAGTCTGCTGCGACGCCCGAGCCGCTGCCAGGTTTACCAGTAGCGCTCTCCGTGCTACCGCCAGTGCAGTGCGCCGCCGCCATGCGCCAAACACCGCCGCTGCTGTCCTGCGCTGCCGCACCGCCCGCGCCTGCGCAGCTGTGCTGTGAAACCATGCCATGTAGCGCCAGCCGCGCACCGCTCGCTGCTGCTGCAACTGCTGTTGCAGCCGTTGCGCGGCGGCCTTGGCAGCAAGCCGCATCGCCAGGCTGCACACAGCTGCACGCCAGGCATGCACGGCGTGACGCAGCCGCAAGCGTGCCAGCACCCGCCGCACGCGCTGCCTTTCTCGCCCCTGCGCAGCTTTTTCTGCCGCCACAGCCTGCCAGCCAGCAAAGGCTTTGAGCATGTCTGAGCGCCGCGCGCTCTGCACCAGAGATGCCCACTCGTCCCTCTTGGCTCGCTGGCGCCAGGCTTCCTGCTGCCAGGCCCCCAGCCAGAGGCGCAGGCGGCGGCGCTGCATCAGCCACACGGGCCGGCTCTCCAGGCGCCTTACCTGCAGGGAAGGCAAGCGTGACGAATGCAGTGCAGGTGCAGAGTGCAGCACAAGAAGCAGGCCACGGCACATATGAAGTGTTGCAGGCAAGCCGGCGGGCTCAACGCATCTTCGTGAGAGAACAGCACTTGCCTGCACGCCCAGACGGTGGATCTGCTCGTCCCGCTGCTCGAGCTGCACCTTCCACCAGCGCAGGCCAGCCACGTGTCGCCACTCCTGCCAGCTTCGACGCAGCAGCGCGCGGCGCAGCAGCGCCTGCGCGCGCGCCAGAGCCTGCTGCCTCTCGTCGTGCTGCCCGCCGAGCCCGCGCCACGAGTGGAGGCAGCGGCGCAGGCGGCCCATCGCAACGTGGTGGCACGCAGCAAGCGCCGCTGCATGCTGCTGCTCCTGCGCAGCTTGCAGATGGCGCCAGGCCTGGCGTGGAAGAACATCGGGCAAGAGCAAGGGGATGCCCAATGGGATTCAATGTCGTGTTCGGGGGGGCTGGGGCTGCAGGCCTGCTCAGCTGTTGGAACACACACTGCCCTGCACTCTGCCCCACTCTCACATAAAAGGCACGTGCAGCCATTGCCTGCTCCACCACAGCCGCCTGCCGCTCAAATATCTGCTGGCTGTGCAGCAGCGCCTGCTGCGCACGGCCCAGCTGCTGCGCCGCCAGGCGCGCCGGCGCCGCGCCGTCTGCAGCCGCAGCGCGCAGCGCGCTGCCGCGTGGTAGCCGATGGTGCGGTGCGCCAGGGCGGTGGGCGCTGCTGGCGCCAGCGGACGCCGCCAGCTCCTTCAGTGACAGTGGGTTGACAATCGCAGGAAATGAAGCCAGAGATGGGCAAGTCGAGTGGATGCTCTGCTTATGGCCTGCATTTTATTTTGTGCAATGCATGCAGCTGTGCATGCTCGCTCACCCCAAACCACCATGCGCTCACCTCCAGAGCCTGCGCATCCCAATCGTCCGCACCCAAGTCCTCCTCATCGCTGTCTGCACTGAGGGGCCGTGGCCTGGACCTGGCGGGCCGGCAAGCTGCCCGACCCTGCCGCTGCTGCTGTGCCTGCTGCTGCTGCACCCGTCCCCCAGCCGCAGGCGCCCTAGCCATCTGCGTGCACGCTGGTGCACTGGGCAGCTGATCGGCAGTGCTGCTGCTGGTGTTTCCTGGCCACCCCGACAGCTCCACGCGTGGCGAGCTGACGGTGATGTTGACCGTGCGGCCGCGCAGCTCCAGCGGTCGGTGCGGGCTGGGCGGCGGCGGCTGCTGCTGCTGCTGCTGCTGCTGCTGCTGCTGCTGCTGCTGCTGCTGCTGCTGCTGCTGCTGCTGCTGCTGCTGCTGCTGCTGCTGCTGCTGCTGCTGCTGCTGCTGCTGCTGCTGCTGCTGCTGCTGCTGCTGCTGCTGCTGCTGCTGCTGCTGCTGCTGCTGCTGCTGCTGCTGCTGGGCCTGTTGTATGGCCTGCTGATTGTATGTCCCCGCCCAGCTCAACGCACCCCGCTCCCACTGCTGCTGTGCGCTCGGCGTGCCTGCCGTGTCTGTCCCAGCACCATCAACCGTCCAGGCCACAGAAGCGGGCCAGCTGCTGCTGCTGTACAGCTGCGGCGATGCAGGGTCGCTGCCTGGGTAGGAGGGCCGCATGCCAGGCGGCGCCGGCGGCCTCTGGGGAGCCGAGTGGCTGTTGGACTGCGCAAGCGGCGGCGGCGGCGGCGCTGCCGCGCCCACTGCGCAGCTGCACGCGCGCGGCGGCTCACAGCTCTCCTCGGCGTCGCTGGTGCCACAGAAGAGCCGCACCTGGGGAGGGAAGCTGCAGAACTGCACGCTGGGAGGCGACTTGCTGCCAGAGCGAGGTGTGCGGTGCGCTGAGCCGCCGACTGAACTGTGAGGGCTCACGGGGTCGGCTCGTGGGCTGGAAAACGCCTGGCGTGGGTCGCAGGGTGTCGAAGTCGCAGAGGCACCGGGCCCGCCAATTGGCCGGGCACAGGCAATGATGTGGATGCAAGGGTTTGGAAGACGACCAATTGAAGGGCAGAGGGTGGGGAATGGCGCTCCCGGCGCCCCTGCTGACCGTGCTCCCGGAATGGCGCCTCTGGCACTAAGCTCGATTGCTGAACGCTACTTGATCGAGCCTATCACTTCCCTGCTTTGCGTCAGTTGAGGGGCTGCTGAAGCACTCTCACCCAGGTCTGCTCCCCCGCTTGTCCAGCGAGATCGGCAAGCTCACAGAAGCTTGCAACATCGCCAGGTAGCGCGCAGGTGAGCTTGCATAGCAGGTGGTGCTGCAGAGACGCAATGCCGCATCGATCGGCGTTCTTCTGAACTTTGCACGCGTCGCCAGGGCTGCCCGACGTGCCGCAAGACACGCTGGGATAGACCATGCGCTGCACTGGATGCCGCTGCTGCTCAGTGCGCTTGGCCGCCGCCGCCGCCGCTGCCTCTGCTCAGGCGTATTCCGCAGTCACGCCCCCCCGACAGCAATGGTGTTCTTCCTGGAAGACCTGCTGACGGGGGACACCGCACACCGCGGTGTGGTGGAGGAGGAGGACGAGGCGCGCGCCACCGAGATCGCGCCGCAGTACGATGCGGCGCCAGAGGTGCACTGGGCCGAGGGCGCCACCTCGCCGAGCCACCCCTCGGTGGTGAGTTTGCAGCGCACCAGCCGGCTGGGGGTGCCGCTTTAAAAAAAAATTAAAAAAAAATGCCGCTTGTGCAGCCCTCCTGCACGCCTGCATGCATCCTTCCCTCGGTGCTTGCCTTCCCCCGTCTGCTGCCGCTCCTGTCCCTCCCCACCGTCCCCTCCCCACTCCCCCGCCTGCTCCCCTGCCTGCAGCTGTTCCTGGTGGGCCAGCCTGCCTGCCTGCTGGCCGAAGCCTTCTTCCCGGGGGCACTGGTGGGTGGGTGGGCGGGTCCGGGGCGCTGTTTGTTTGCAAGTCGGGTGACCGACCAAGCGTGTGGCGCTGAGCCGAGCTGGTGCTGTGCGCTGCCAGGCGTGCCTGGAGCCTGCCCTGCCCTCCTGCAGGCGCTCACTCCCCTCCCTCCGTTTCCCCCTCCTCCTCTCCAGCCCACCGGCACCATCGACGTGGCGGAGCTGGTGCGGGTGCGCTCCCCCTTGGAAGAAGAATACGGGCCCCTGCAAAAGCCGGTGCACACCTGCACGCTGCACGCCTGGTCGCCCGCAGCGGCGGCGCCCGCAGGCGCCGCCCCGCTGCTGCTGGTTGCCTGCCCGCGGGAGCTGGCTGCGGAGCAGGCGGGCGCGTGGGCTCGCGGCGTGCTGGCGGCGCTGGCGCCGGCACGCGCGGCGCTGGCCTGCACGCTGCCCGCGATGCACTACCGCGGAGCCGGCAGCCCAGCGGATGACGATCTGGTCTTCTCCCTGCACACGGCGGCAGCACAGGCAGCACGCGGTGGCAGCAGGGCCGCCGCCGACCTGCCGCCGCAGCTGCCAGCGGCAACCATGCTGGGCGGGCTGCCCGCTGCACTGCTGGTGGAGTGCGAGCTCGGTGGCCTGCCCGCCGCGCTCGTCGCCGGCGTGCAGCAGCAGCAGGTCCCCGACGCGGCCTTCCTCCTGGCCCTGGGGTGCGCCACGCAGGCGGCGCTAGGCAGCCTGGGGGCGTCGCCGCCAGCAGCGGAGCAGCAGCGGCGGCAGCAGCAGGGCAAGCACGAGCTGCTTGCGGCGCTGGGCGCTGGTGCGGATGCTGTGTACCGCTCCTCCGCCAGCAGCTCCATCTTCAGCTGAAGGGAACGCTTGGCTGAATCCAGCTGAGCACTGCTGGGCGAAGGCTCCGGCTGTGTTGCATCAGATTCAGACGCTGCTGTCATTGAGGCTATTTCCGACCTGCAAGCCCTGTGCACATGCGATTGTGGCCGACTGATGTGTTACAGCTCTGTGAGATCAATTCACAAAAAAATGGGGGTGCTGGGTGGGGAGCGATGAATCAAACGCGGGCAATGCATGTTGGCAGCTTGTGCCAGGATCGTCCCTCCACCTCGACGCCCAGAGCATTTACAGCTTGTAGTCCTTGCCGGCGCCAAACTCCCAGGCCTCCGCCATCCGCCGCATCATGTAGCGCATCCGAGCGGGCAGCTTCTCAATCAGCGGCTTGTATTTCTGGCAGCAGGGAGAGGAGACGGAGCGCGCCCGGTCAATGCGTGTGAGGAGGAACGCAGGCTTGAACGCCCAGGCTGCATGTGGCATGCAGCGCAAGCATTTTCTATTGCATTTATGAAGGAGCCAGCAAGCAGCAGGGACCGCAAAGCGTTGAGAACACAGCGGAGGAGGTGGAAAGCGTTACACTCGGGGCACCGCGCCATGCATGGCCCTGCCTGCCAGCTGGCACAACACTTTACCTGCACGTCCCAGTTGAGGAAAGTGTACATCGCCAAGCCCACGAGGTGCAGCAGCCAGTCGACCATGGCCACCGGGCCCACACGCAGCAGGATTTGGGGGACCATCAGCGGGTCTTGCACCATCTGCGTGAATGGGGGGGGGGGGGGGGGGGGGGGCGGCGCAAACATCCGTTCGTAAATGCATTGCGAACGCGCTCTATGCATCACTGCTGTGTTGTGCTGTGGTGCTTAGCAAACAAGCCCCGGCTGAGCAGTTGCATGCAGCGTCGACGAGGCGGTGCAGCCCTTGCACTTGCCTGCTTGGTGAGAGCGCGCAGGAGCGGCCCAAGCTGTATCACGTCCTGCAGGGGCGGACAGGGAGGGGGAGGGGCAACGCCGGTCACAAGCAGTCTTGAGGAACGCATGAGGTGTCGCGTGGCGCATTGCAGCAAAGCCCGCCATCACTCGCCCGCCAATCCTACCGCCCGGCTGCCGGCTACCTGTTCCCGAGCACCTGCAGGAAGGGCTTGAGCACCGGCTCGCCCAACTGCTCCATGGCCTGAAGGTAGGGAGGGCAGGGCAGGACGCAGTCTGTTGCCAGTCGTAAGAACAGCAGCAGTAGCAGCAGCGAAATATGCAGTATTAGTGGCAGCCGCCGCAGTCGCAGCCGCAGCAGAAGTGGCAGCAGCAGCAGCCGGAGGAGCAGCAAAGGCGGCAGCTGTCGAGTGGCGGGACCACCACAACCAGCAGCAGCCGCCACTCGCCTTGAAGTTCTCCGAAAGCAGGCGGTTTATGAAGGCGCGGTTGTAGGACTTGGCGTTGGCGTCGATGCTCATCGCGCGCTGCAGCATCCAGGCGCCGCTGAGGCCCGGGTTGTACGCGTTGATGAGGGCCAGATCTGCGTGAGAACAGCGGGCGCATGGGGTGCTTGCAAGGGCCAGACGTCTGGTCCTGCGCACTCTCTTGTGGTGGTGGAGCCCCGGCGAGGGTTGTGTGGAGCATCGCCACAGCGGCCTGGCGTCGACACAGCGCAGCAGCCCCACCTGAGATGGACAGTGAGATGGAGACGCAGCCTGCTGGCTCCCCTTTGGACTCCTACTCAATAATCATATTGTTCGACCGACTGACCAGCCCCACCTGAGATGGACAGGCAGTCCGCTTCCAGTGCCTCCCCGATAGCGCCAGCGAGGCGCTTCAAGTGGCGAGTCAGCGCGCCAAACCCTCCGAAGCTCAGCGGGGACTGGATGCCGCTGCAGGGAGGCAGGCGGGGTGGGGGAAGGGGGAGGGGGAGGGCCCCCAGACACGAGGTTGGGGCTGGAGTGAGGGAGGGGTGGCTACATGTGCTGGCAGCAAAGGCGGATGGACAGCGGGGCGGCAGAGCGCTCAGGCGGAGCCCTCCGGAAACCCTGCCCACCCTCACGGTGCCTGCGCGTGCCTCCCAAACCCATGCCGTGCCTGGCGTCGCCGACTTGCAGCACCCGAGGGAACGCCGGGCGCAGCGGCGACCTCCGGAAGGTGGGGAAGGCTCCAAAGAGGATGCGTTGCACCTGCAGGAGGAGGGAGGGCACGGTGACGGGTGTTGTAGCACGGGGTCAGGGCGGTGGAGTCCAAGGCACGAGGCCAAGGCTGTGGACAGGCAGCGGTGCACAATGCTGGTGGCAGCGTGGCCAGCATGCTGCAGCTTCCCCGGAGCGGTGCGCCCCTGCCCTGCCCCCACCTGCAAGTCGTCGAGGCTGATGCCCTGGTAGCGAGGCATCTCTCGCCAGTACGTCTCCATCAGGGCCTCAAGGCTGGGCCGGTTGGGCTGCGCGGCAGAATGCAGGGATGCAGGAGGAGCAAGGGGTGGAGCAGAGACATGCGGGCAGCAGGAGCGGCAGCAGGAGCGGCAGCAGCAGCGGCGGCAGCAGCGGCCAGCACAGCACGAGCTCACCTGTGCATCTAGATACGTAAACATGTACGACGTGCGGTCAGCAGGGCCGGAGCCAGCTGGAAAGGCCTCCCAATACAGCTGCGCGTTGTGCACGTCGCTGCTCCAGCCATCCCCGCCGCCGCCGCCGCCGCCGCCGCCGCCGCTGCCTGAGGCGGGCGGCGGGCTGTCGGAGCAGGTCCAGATGACGTCGCCCGTCGTGTTGGCGGCTGGGTCGAAGCCACGGGCGCAGCTGCCCACCTGCGGGCAGCACGCGCAGGCGGCACGGCCGGTCGGTGCTGCGCCACCAGCGTGCCAGGCCCTCGCGTCCCAACCGTCGGCGCTGCCACCTCAAAGACCGGCCCAGCAACACGCCGCCCCCACTTCCAGCCCGCCCACCACCCAGCCACTCACCACCAGGCACACGCCGTCGGGCTTGCGCCCCCACCGTATCTGCTGCACTATGGGCGACGCATGCCCCATGCAGTCCAGCAGCAGCCGAGCCGTCAGCTGCTGCTGCCCGCCGGCGCCGCCGTCGCCGCCTGCGGCGCCTGCACCCGCGCCGCCGCCGTCCAGCTGCAGGCAGACGCCGTCGCGGTGCACCCACACGCCCTGCAGCCCGGTGCGTTCCAGCACCTGCCCGCCTGCCGCCTCGAACCGCCGCCGCGCCGCCTCGATCAGCCGCGCTGGAGAGACGCCCAGGTTCAACACGTCGCGAGTCCAGACCTCTGTGCTGCCCCGGGGGGGTTCTCCATAAAACCCAATGCGCACTGCAAGATGCCAACGGCAAGTTGGGGATGCTGGTGGGCAGGCGATGGCAGGCACAGGCGGCTGGACAGGTCCAACAGCGGGCTGGCGCGCAGGCGGGCACGGTGTCACCGGACAGAGCCGGCGTCTTCTACCTCGCAGCGTGTGCTGTGCTGTGTGCTGTGCGCTGTGTGCTGTGTGCTGTGTGCTGCACAGCGCAGCGCACCTGGGTTGAACTCCACCGACACGCTGCCCTCCGCCTCCTCTTGCGTCAGCACCCCCTGCTCGACCTGCACGACAAGCAAAAGAGCGGCAGGGTGGGGAGAGGCGCGGATGCACCCGCCGCACACATCTGTGCGCTGCTGCGCTGGTGAAGGACCGCGCGCATGCCGGGCGGTGCACATGGTCACGGCCCAGCGACGGGGCACTCGCACGCTGTCGACCACCCAGCTTATGCCTACTCCTCTCCCACACACACACCCATTCACCCACACACACGCTCCCAGTCCCGCGGCCGCCAAGCCCCGCTCACCAGCTCAGCCAGCTCCTTGCGGGAGATGTTCCACTCTTGGGCGCGCCCCAGCAGGGGCCCCCGCTCCACCACCGCCACCTTGAGGCCTGCGGGGTTGAGTGGATGGACGGATGGGAGGGGAGGGGTGGGCACGGTGAGGAGGCCCCCGGGCGCGCAGCCCAGCTTGCAGGTGCGGCAACACAGCAAACCCCATTTGTCCCATGAGACCTCTGCTGGCTCCCCGTGGACTTAATTGATTGATTGATTGATTTGCTGCCTGTCCCACCCCAGCGCGGCGTCCGTGTACCGCAGCACCCACCTCGCAGCTGCAGCGCGCACGCCAGGAAGATGCCCAGCGTGCCGCCGCAGACCACGGCGTCGTACTGCGGCGCCGCCCCCAAGCTGTCCCGCGCCAGCCGCACGTACTCTGGCCGCGGCCCCCACAGCTTCCTCGTGCGCAGGGACTCCCAGCCGGCGTCTGTGCGGCGCAGCGCTTCGTAGCTGGTGGCGCCGCCAGCGCCCAACGCTGCAGCAGTGGTACGAGGTATGGGGGAAGTGAACGTGACGAGCCCTTTTGCGGCGGGGACAGGGCTGCAGGGTGAGGGCTGCAGGGGGGTGGGGATGCGGGTGCGGGAGGGCAGGAGGCGTGGTGTCGGCAGGCATGCGGGGCGGCAGCGGACAGGCGGCGCAGCGCGCTCGCACCTTGCTCTCCTGTGGCTGCGTTGCGCTCCATCTGCTTGAACATGCATTCCGACAGCGTCCCACCATCCTGGCTGCCTGTCGCGGCAGCGCTGGCGGCGGGAGTGGCGGCACTGGCGGCAGAGGCGGCGCCGCCCTCTGCTGCTACTGCCAGCCTGTGCCCTCGCCTGGCGGCATTTCGACTACTTGCAGCCGCCCATGCCCCGCTCCCTGGCTGGCCGGCTGGCCGGGCACAGCGCCAGCCGCGAAACGGCGAAGTGGCCTGTGCGCCTGCTTGCCCTATAGCGGTCTGCATTGCTGCAGGAACAGCACCGCCTCTGATCAAGGCCAATGCGCGAGCTTGTGGCCAAATAACTACGCGGTGCAGCGAGCAGCGCATTCCACTCACCCTGTGCTGTGGGCCCTAATTGCTCACAGCCCCGCTGCGCTTTCTAAATTTGTAGCTCCGAGCGATATGGCGCTCCAGTTGGCAGCCCTGTCCCAGCGCCTGGGCTTGCGTGTTGCGGCTTCTCGTGCCTGGGCGCCTGCTGCCGCCTGGCCGAGCGTTCGCAGCTACTCAACGGTTGAGGCGATGCAATCGGAGGTACGTGGACCAGCGAGGGGCGTTCCAGGCGGAGAGCAGGGCCGCTGCCGCCACCGCCGCCGCTGCCGCCGCCGCCGCTGCCGCCGCCGCCATCACAGCTCGCTGCCATGCCCCTCCTTCCCGCAGATCGATTCTATTAATGACGCTTTTGTTGAAGCTCGCGACGAGATTGAATACGCAAAAGAGGAAGCGGGTGAGGGACGGCAACCGGCAGCAGGGGCACAGCAGGCACGTGAGTCGGTTTTCACCCGGAGGAAGCGCTGCTGCTGCACGCCTGGCAACACACCACCTGCCCACTGCCCCCCGCCCCTCCCGCCCCGCTCACTGCAGAGACGGTGTATTTCAACGAGAGCTGCGACACAGCGCGGCAAGCAGTGGCGGGCGTGCTGGACAAGTATGCGGCGGTCCTGCAGCGGTTGAGGCGAGTGCATGGCGCCGCCACCCTGCACTTGCAGCAAGGGCGCGTGCCAGCCTGCGGCATGCATCTGCAGTGATGTCGATTTCGAGGAATGCTGCTCTGCATGTGGACGCTGCGATCTGGCGCCGCACTGTGAACGACGTGCCGCCGCCCGTCTGCGATCTCCCGCCTCCTGCCTCCGTGTGTCCCGCCCTGCAGTGAACAGGAGCGGGGCAAGCTGCAGCGCAGCATGGGCCTCAAAATGGAGCAGCTCAAGGTGGGCAGGGAGGCGTGACAGGCTGCAGAGGTGTAGGGTGTAGAGGGGCAGCAGTGCAGCAAGTCCCTTCGGGGTTGACAGCGCCCCACACTGCTGCGCCCCTGCTTTGCAGCATCCCCTGCAGCTGCGCCTTCCAAAGCTGCCAAGGCGGGCTCCTTTTGCACTGTCCTCCCTCTTACGCGTCAGGCTGCCGCCGTCTGTGTGCAGGCCGAGGTGGCGGATCTCGACACGCTGCACGACTGACCAGCACCGCAGCGAGCGCCGGCCCTGCCTCGGCCGCTGCTCAGCCCTGCCATTGGAGCCGCGTGCCTTGGCGCTGCTCAACCCCTGCCAATCCTGCTGCCCGCTTGCCCCCTTCCGCTCATCCCTACTCGCTGCCTCCCTGCTTCGCTCACCCCTTCCGGCCAACTTCTCTGCTGCTCTACCTTGCTGCCGTCCCCTCCTCGCTCCCTAACCACACCCTTGCATTGCAGTCACTTGAACCTCACAAAAGCCCCACATGCGGTGGTTACATGCGGCAGCTCAGGGTGTGTGACGGGGGGCCGCTAGGGAGCGGGCGGCGGGCGCGGGGGTTGCGGGCGCGGGCGGCGCCCTGTGCAAGGCGGCGGCGGTGGTCAGTGTTGTGTCAGTGTCAGAGGGGGGGGGCAGATTCGAGGGCGAAAGTACACGCGGCAGAGGAGCAGGGAGCGGGGAGCAGCGAGCGGGGAGGAGCGAGCTGGCAAAGGTGCAGAGGGGAGCGCAACCAGGGAGCCTGGCGGGACGGCGGCGTACCGCTGCTGCGCCGGCTGAAAGAACAAGGCGGGGCGCCAGGTGGGGGCGCCCCTTGGGCGTCGCGGCAGGCGAGCTTGCCGCCCACATGTGTGGGACGGCCGCTGAGCAAACAAGGGTGGCGTGCGGGCAGGCGGCTGCGCGCGGTTGGAGCACGCTCCTGTGGCGCAGCCGCCTGCCCGTGGGCCGAGGTGGTGGTGGGGGAGGTACACGGGTGGGGTGGGGGGGGGGCGGCGCCGCCAGCCGCCTGCAGGAGAGTGCAGGCAGGCGGGCTGGTCTTCGGCGGCCGGGGCTGACGAGGGATGGGGGAGTAGGGGGGAGGGTAGGGGGCAGTGCTTATGACGTGGGGGGCGCGGAGGGGAGTGCAGGGCCGCGCATGGCGAGGGGAAACGGTGGCACAGGGGTAGGGGGGGGAGTGTGTGTGGAGAGGCGGCACCTCCCAAAAACATTAGGGCACAAGGCTTTCAGATATTGGCAGAGCGATTGATTGTTTGATTGTGTGAGTTCAAGGGGCGAACCAGGGGGGGGGGGGGGGGGGGGGTCCTTGCTGTCTGGTGGCGGTGGCAGGACCAGGGCTGGCTGGCTGGCTGGCTGGCTCAAACGGAGCAGGGAGAAGAGGGAGTGCCTCTGATGCGGCTGCAGAGGCACCCGGCGAGCAGGCTGGACGTGCTGGAAGGCGGGGCAGCGCCGCGGGCTGCGTCACTGGACGCAGACTTGCGGCGGCACCGCGGGGGGCGCGCTGGCCACCGCCGCCCGCTGCGACTGCAGGCGCTGCACGAACTCGCGCATGCGTGCCTTGGAAGCAGACAGCTCCTGGTGCAGCACCCTGCAGAGCGAGGAGAGGACAACGGAACAGCAGGCAGGGCAGGTGTCGGAGGAGGGCACGCGAGTTGAGTACGCATACACCAGCTCGTGCAGCGGTGCAGCTGATGCAAGCACAGCCCAGGTTGCTACTGCGCTGCCCAACAAAACTTGGCGCCCGCCCGCCCAAGCCAACGCACCCATACGCTGCGTCCCAGCGCTTGGCCCGCTCGCCGCGCTTGCGGTGCAGACGCTCGAGCTCGGCGCTGTGCCTGCGGGCGAAGGAGGCAACGGGAGCAGCGTGCGGCGATGCGTGAGAGCAAGTAAGTGACAGGCGCTGCGCTGGGTTGTGCACCACGGCGTTGATGCTTGCACCAGCATACAGTAAGCATCCCTGCTCGGCTCCCGGCTGCCCGGCTCCCGGCTGCTTGCGCAGGAGCGCACGAGGCATGCCACCTGCCTCCCACCCCTCCCGCCCCTGCCTCACCGCTCGCGCTCCGCCTCGCTGGCCGCGCCCGCCATGGCGGCCCCCAGCGCCTCAAAGTCCTTCTTGTGCGCTTCGATCAGCTGGTGCAGCTGGAAGTAGAGCTGCACACACGCAGTGGGTGGAGAGTTGGGGGATGTCGATGTGTGAGGGAGGGGGAGCAGGACCTGGGTGCCTGGCTGGACGCCAGCTGGCCACCCACACGCACCCACCTCGTCCTACCGACCACTTATCCACCCGATTACCCGCTGCCCTTGCCCGCCCACACACACACACCTCGTATTTGGCGGTGAAGGCGGCCTCGCGCTCGCGGTACTCCTGCAGGCACACGAGGCGGCAGACGAGATGTTAGATGTGCCAGGTGGCAGGCACTGTGAAGACCAGAGGTCTGTGACCTGCAACAACATGCACGCGGCCAGGAATTTCTCTGCACCCCGAATAAGCCAAGCCGCTCCCAGCTGCAGCTGCCCTACCGCACCTCAGGGCTGGCAATGGGCGCCGCAGGCTCGGGCCGCCGATCCGCGTGCTCCTCAATCCAGCTGTCATCGGCGCGGTCGGAGCCGCGGCTGCTGCTGGTGCGCCGCACGGCGGGGCCCCCGGCCGCGGCCGCCGCGGCCGCCAGGCCGCCGCTGCTGCTGCTGCCGCCGGCGGGGCCGACGCAGACGCTGGGCGGCGACGCCGCAGAGCCGTGCGGCAGAGCAGCCGCCGGCTCTGATACAGACCTGTGGAGGCCCGTCGGCGGGCCCTGGCGCGGCCGCTGCGCCGCCGGCGCCCGCCCATCGTCGCTGTCGTCGTCGGTCCAATCCAGGCGGCCGCGCTTGCCGCCGGCGCGGGCCTTCTGCCCGCCCGCAGCCGCCGCCGCCGCCCCCGCCGCCGCCGCTTTCCTCTTGGCTGTCCCGCCCGAGCCGGGGGCGCCGGCATCGCCGCCGCTCTGCCCGCTGAGCGACGCGCCCTGTTGCTGCTCCGGCGGCGTGCGGCTGCGCCCGCGGCCGCCGGCGGTGGCTGGCGCAGCCTCCGGCACCGCCTCGAGCTCCTGCAGTACCATGTGGTACACGTAGTACATGCCAGGCGCGCGGAACTCTGCAGGCGGTGGGCGTTGCAGGGAGGGCAGGGAGGGCAGGTGAGAAATAGACAAGCGTCTGCCAGACGAAGCACAAGCTGGCACATGCTGGCCGCAAGTAAGCACTGGACGACATGCACGACAGCCTGAAGGCTCGGGTGGCAGCACTGAGCGGCAGCACCCACGTCAAGCGTGCCCACCTGCCACGGCCTTGGCAGTCAGCTCCTTCTAAAAGTTCGAACAATCACTTAATTAACCACATGATTGTCAGGTGATGCGAGGGAAACAGTGCAGAAGGCCCACCTGCCACAGCCTTGATGGTCCGCTCCAGCTCCTCCTTCTTGGGCTGCTTGAAGGCCTTGACCCGCGCTGCCGCGTCGCCCAGCACTGCAGGGGCACGCGCAGGCAGGCGGGTGAGGCAGGCAGGAGGGGTGCCAGACGCGAGGGTGCTCACGCCGGAAGGCTTGGCGCACGACGCTGCGGCAGCCAGCGCTGGAGGCACAGCAGCGGAGCAGGGGGCAGGGGTGTGTGAGGACGGCTGCGCAGCATGGGCACGCTGCCTTCCCGGCGGCACCCACCAGTTTCGACGCCACCCACCTGTTTTGACGACGTTGAAGGCCATGGGGCGCTCTGCCAGGATGGCAATCAGGATAAGGCGCAGCGGAAGCGCGGCACGCACAGCGCGCAGCACCAGGGGGCTGGCGGTCGGCTGCAGCGAGCCTGCGCCGGCGCTGGCTGAGGCGCCCCCCTTGGAGGAGAGGCCTATCTTGCCAGTGGAAGCAGACTTGTGCATGGGCTTGGCCGCAGGCGGCGGCTGCGCTGCCGCAGCAGCAGCGATGGGCGGCGGCTGCGGCGCCGTGGGGTGCGTGGGCGGCCGCCCCGAGGGGGCTGCCAGCATGCTGGCAGTGACCTGCTGCGGCGGTGGGGTGGGTCCCCGTGGGCGAGGCGGCGGTGCGGAGGTCCGCGCCGCGCCGGGCGGCGGGGTGGTTCGCTGCGCGCGCTGCACCGTGGTGGCGCCGGCACCGGCGGGCTTGGCGCCCACTGGCTTGCCGTTGAGCAGCTGTGCCTTGCGCTCGTGGGTGCGGCGCTCGGCTTCCTCGCCGCGGGCGCGCACCCTCGTTCGCTCGTCCTCCATTTTGCGGGCCACCATCAGCTTCTGGCGGACGGCGGCCAGCAGTGCGGCGCGGCCGCCTCCCGCCGGCAGGTGCAGCAGGTCGCAGCTGGGCTCCGCCGCCACGCTGAACTGAAAGCCGGCATCTCCAGCACAGATGGCCTGCATGCAGATGGGCGTCGGACAGAGATCAGGGGAGTGTCTGAGGATGCAGGAGAGCGCGGCTGGTCGCCGGCGCCGATGGCGGCGGCGCCGTGGCACTTGCTAAGACTTGCCCCTCCCTCCGCGCACTCACGTTGCCCTGGGGACCACCGCCAAACTTGATGCTCGAGCCCTGGCCACCCTCCTGCGCTCGCAGCAGCGATTCCAGCAGCGCGGGCGTCAGGCGCAGCTGGACGGCGTACGCGGCCCCCGGAGGATGCGCATCGAACTCCACAAAGCGTTTCGCCATCTGAGGCGGCGCCGGGACGCGCTCAGGGGCAGGGGCACATGGAGAGGCCAAGGGAGCGTCGGGGAGGTGTACTATGCTTGCTGATAACGTGTGGTAGGCTATGTCGATGTGCGAATGTGCGAACGGGCCGAGCAGGGCGCTGTAGAGTCCTATCGAGGCATGCGCATGTCTTGCGTGTCGCGCCCCGCCTTGCAATAAGCTCTCCACCGAGCTTGCCGTGTGCGCCACACGTGCTCACATCCACCCATCAAGGCGGAGGTCCTCCTGGGAAGCTCTCCTGTCGAAGCTCGCCGGTGATCGTCGCGCCGCTCTTCCATCCTCGCTCTCCTTGCACCGGAACACTCCCTGCGGCCTGCCGGTCAGCTGTACTAGGCAGCACGCGGCTGCGCCACCCAGGTGCACTTTGCCGCCGCTCGCCGCCACCGCCGCTCCGCCGCCGTTCCGGCTAGCTCTTTCGTGTCAGCAGCAGCAGAAGCAGCAGCAGCAGCCAGCATGGCAGCCCGCACTAAGGAGTCGGCGCTGGACCTGTCTAAGTTTGTGGACAAGAGCATTCGCGTCAAGCTGGCGGGCGGGCGCGAGGGTGCGCAGGGCTCGGCATGCGGTCGCCGCAGCGAGTCGCCGGTGCTCCTGCCGCCGCCGCTGCCTGCGTGCTTGCTGCCTGCCTGCCCGAGGCACCGCGCCATTTGAAAGTTACCCTTCTCGTTTTGTAGCGGTAGGCGTGCTCACATGCTTGATGACGTGGCAATTGCTCAATTGGACATTGAGCAGCGGCGCCGCCCCGAACTACAATCTTTTCGTGTAAAACGTCCACGTATCAAAGTGCCCCCACCTGCTCTCCCCGCCGTGCAGTGGTGGGCGTGCTCAAGGGGTACGACCAGCTACTCAACCTGGTCCTGGACGAAGCAGTGGAGTACCTGCGGGGTGAGGCGGCGGGGCAGCAGGGAGCGGGGTGTGCGCGGGCGGGGTGGCGGCAGCAACAGCAAGTGCGGCGTTCGGAGGCAGGCCTGCAGCCATGGAAGCGCGCCGCACGCAGCACGCCCGCCGCCGACCCATACCACCAGCTGCTCAACAGCGTGCATCACCTGCCTCTGCTCCCCCCCCCCCTCCTCCCCCCCCAGATCCCGAGGACCCCATGCGCGTGACCGACACGACACGGCCGCTGGGCCTGATCGTCGCCCGCGGCACGAGCGTGATGCTGGTGGTCCCCACGTCTGGAACCGAGGAGATCGCCAACCCCTTTGCGCAAGAAATGGAGGGCTGACGCAGCGCCCTGCGCGCCGCTGCACCCCCCGCGCAGCATGCTGCAGCCTCTTGCTTTGCCCTTGCGCTTTTGCGCCGACCGTTCCTTCCTTCCCGGCCCATCCCCGACTCTCCCTTCAACTGCTGCCCCCCCCGCTCCGTGCCACTGCCCTCCCGCCATGCACTTGCTGCTGCCCTTCGCACCCACACTGCTCCCCTGGCACGCCCTTGCCAGCCTTGCCTGCGCCTGCGCCTGTAATCCAAGTGCCAACCGGCAGTGGCAGGGGCAGGGCGCGATGAGCAGATTGAGATGAGGGCGCGTGTCAGATGCTGGGCCAGCAACAGTGCTTGAATGACTGGAGCAGCGATGTGCGAAGCGCGAGTGGCAAGGGGCTATGATTTGGTGTGCAGCAACGGCGGCCGATGGCAGCCTTGGACGCGTGGTGCCAGCGATGCTGCCACTGCAACGAACTCCCCTGCCGCTTTCGAGGCGCATCCGTGGTTCGCTTTGCGTTGTTGCTTGCTCTAAAGCTGTAGCTGGCTCACAGCGCAGAGAGCAGCTCACGATGGCAGCCCTGCTCCTCGGCTGGGGCAGCCAGGCGGGGTGCCGCCCGCGCAGCGCCGCGTACATGGCCTCCCCAGCACCCTTTGCAGTCGGGCTGCGCCCTTCTGCCACCTCTGGGTTTGCTGCTGCACGACAACGCACGTATGCCGCACCACGAGGCGCCTCAGCTGGGAGGCCAAGCTTCCTTTGCAGGGTGAGGCACGTGGAGCGTGGGGCAGAGGGCTGGCGGGGGTGCGTTGGTTAGCTGCCCGCCGCCTTCCCGCCTGCCCGCCCGCCGTCCGCCCGTCTCCTGTCGTGCTCTGGCCTGAAGCCACGGCCGCCCCGCCTCCCCTCGCAGGCTTCTCTGCACGAAGCTGTGCAGCGCGGCAGCACGTGCGAGCGCTTGGCGGGCATTCGGCGCTGCCTGGATGAAGGCGTGGACGCCAACAATCCAGGGGAGGGCCGTGTCAGCGGCGCCACCCCGCTGCACTTTGCGGCGACAGCCGACGACGGTGCGGCGGTCGAGGCGGCCATTGAGCTGCTCGTTCGCAAGGGAGCCACAGTGAACAGCAAAGACGCGTTGTGCAGCACACCGCTGCACTACGCGGGTTGGCGCGGCAGGCCAGGCGCGGCGGCGGCGGCGGTGCGGGCGCTCGTCACCGCGGGCGCAGACGTGAACAGCAAGACGGCGCGCGGCGAGACGCCGCTCCACTGGGCGGCGGGCAACCCCAAAGCAGCCGCAGCCACGGCGGCCATCCAGCAGCTCGTGTCAGCTGGAGCAAACGTCGGCGCTCGCGATGAGGAGGGTCACACCGCGCTGCATCACGCCACGCTGAATACAAACGCAGCGGCAGCGGCAGCGGCAGTGGCGGCGCTGGCAGCGGCTGGCGCAGACGTGCACACCGTGTCCGCTGCCGGCAAGCAGCCTCTGCACATGGCAGCAGAGTTCAAGTCGTGCCCCGCCGCGGCAGCGGCGGCGGCGCTTGCCCTAATAGCTGCGGGGGCAGACCAGCACGCACGCGACGCAGACGGGCGCACGCCGCTCGACCTTGCGCTGCAGCGCAGGGACGCAGGCGCCTGCCACCAGCTGCTCCTGCAGCTGCTGCCAGCTGGCGGCGGCGGCGGCGAGGCAGAGGCTAGCGGGAACGAGGCCAGCAGCAGTGGCGGCAAGCCGAGCGGTGCAAGCGATGATGATTCTGAAGACTGTGAAGAGCGCACAGAGGTTGATGTGGCAGCCGTGACGCGTGTGCTGAACCGGCTGGGCGCTGAGCTCCAGCGCGCACGCAAGCAGCAGTAACCATTCGAATACAGTTCTCAAGCCCATGGGGAGCTAGCAGCCGCAGTAGGTTCAGCTCCGGCATCGCCCCTTACTGGCTGCTGCACACATGTTTCTCTTGTTGGCTGTGCATCCCTGGCTGTGCATCCCTGGCTGCACATCACGCAGCCTGCCCAAATATCTCCGCTCCTCTCCAACCGTTGCACAGCTTGCTTTGCCGCTTTCCAAACCGACTGTGCTTTTTGCTAACAGTCGACAAGACATGTTAGATTCAATTGGCAGCGTGGCGGTTGCAGGGTGGCAGCACCGGATTCAGCACAGGCCACACAGCTCGCTGGCATGCGTGCTGGTCACATCACCAAGCCGCCGCTGCCGCTGCTGCCGCTGCCTGCTGCATTGCTGCCGCCAGCGCTGCCAGTGCTTTCCGCGTTGTTCTTCCCCTTGCCGCCGCCTTCTCCACTGCCCTCCTCCCGCGCGGCCGCCTCAGCCTCACCCTCCGCCCCACTGGCACCGGCCGCTGCCTCCGCCGCCGCTGCGTCATAGTCGTGTGTGCGCGTGTTGCGTGCAGCTATCCAGTCCAGGCCCAGTCCGTACTGCCCCTGCGGCTGCAGCTGGTCGCCGCCCGCCAGGGAGATGCCCAGGGTGGTGATGCGCTTGGAGTTGAGCTCCACCACCTCCTCCACCACCTGCATCCATAGGGAAGCCCTATGTGAAAGCCACGCAGGGAAACTAGCATACTAGGTGGTCAGGCATGACCACCGGCGAGGCCACCAGCTTTTCTGGTCAGGTAGGCACTGGCGGGCTCGCGCATGCGTGCTGGAGGTGAGGACGGGTGCGCGTCGGTGCCGCCGTGGCACACGCATGCACGCTGTTTTAAAACTGCCCCGCACCTTGCCCTTCCAGGTGAGCAGGAAGCGGCTGAGGGGGATCTCCACCTCGCTCCACTCGCCCTTGCTGCAGGCGCAGACGGGCAGGGGGAGGCAGCAGGACACAGAGGAGATGGTGAGCAGACATGTGACGAGGGGCCCCCACAGGCGGTGAGGCAGGCAGCCCCAGCGTGCTTGTGCCATCGGCCCCGGCCTTGCCACGCAGGCAACATGTTAGGTCGGACATGCCGCCGCCAGCCATCTGCGCAGGTAGCCGCCCCCCGCGCCGTGCAACCCAGGCCAGCCTGACACATGTCGGTGCCTGCGACACACACGCCGCCCCGCACACCCAGGCCCCACACCCCCACACACACCATGCAAACAGGAAGGCTTGCCACACGTCGTTGCTGCGCTCGTCCACCAGCCAGTTCTCGCAGCGGATGCTGGCAATGTACTGCCGCCCATCGCCGCGCACCCTGCGGCAGGGCGTTTGGCACCACGGCAGCGCAGCAACGCGGGAGTCGGGCGCCAGGCAGGGGGTGGAGACGTGCTGTAATGACGTGGTGGGTGTTGAGGCCACGACGATGCGTCATGACAACCGTGCAGTGCAACCAACATCAGCACATGCACACGCAACCAACAGCCCACCTGAAAACCAGCGCATCAAAGTCTTCCAAATCCATGGGCGCATCCTTGGGCGCGCTGCTGATGCCTGCGTAGCCGCTGCGCCGCAGGCGCGCGTGCGCCCCCTCCCCCACCTGGCAACAAGAGACACCGCAGGGAGCATGCAGGCGGTGGCTGGATGTGGTGGGACACCGAGTGGCACGTTTGTAGGGGGCCTCGACCACCGGCACCGCCACGTGCACTCAGCACGCGCAGCGTGGCGCTGCGGTTCACATGGGTATAACAGGAACCAACCCACCTCTGTGCTGTAGCTGCCGGTGAACAGCGCAGTACCCTGTGGCGTGACAGAGAAGCAGAGCAGGGAGGTCGAGGGAGGAGCTGAGCCGATGCAGGGAATTGGGGGCCAGCGGGTGATGGGCAAGTGTGCAAGCAGGCTGGCCGTGTGGGTACCAGCAGCTGGCCGAGCGCTGCAGCTGAACACACGCGTCACAAGAAGCTCTACCCGCTCAAACACCTTGGCAAGTGCACGACATAACGTCAGCCCGATTCCCCTCATGTGAGGCAGCCCCATCGCCCCCACCTTTGGCTCCTCTGCTGGCTGCAGCGCCGCCGTCGACTTGCCGCCCACCTCCGCGTCCGAAAAGGTCGACCACAGAGCCAGGTCCTCCGAATTGACAAAGCGGAACAGCATGCGAGAGCTCTCGCCGTAGGGCCCGCGCCGAGCTGCGGCAAGGGTCGAGGGTGGCAGATGCGGCGGCGGTGGTGGGCGGTGGGCGGCGACGGCAGGCGGCGGCGTTGGCGGCGGCGGCGGCGCGGAGGCTGTGACAAAGGCACGGCATGAAAGCCCTCCAGCTGCCTGCCTGCACCTTCTCCGCACCTCTCTCTATGAACTCGTCGGTGCTGCGAAGCAGGCGACGCAATAATGACATGGCGAGGCGCGCACACGGGCGTGGCGGGCGTGCAGAGCTGCTGAGAAGGTGCGCGATACGTGCTCGAGACGAGTGAAGGTGAGAATGGTGGAAGCAAACGCGCAGACCGCTGATCAAAGCAGGCAGGACACCAGAATCCCTGTGCTCCTCCCCTGCGGCGCACCCGTTAACGCTTTAACATTCCTCGCAATTCATAGCACTCATGTGCCATTATACAAGCTAGTGCGCTGCACCCAGTCGCTGCAGGGCTTGGGAGGGCTTGTCGACCACAGCTGGGGGTCGCTGGCGCGGCCATGGCGCTCACACCCATTTGCTCAGACTTCTGAGACCTTCTGAGCATCACCCGACAGAGCCGGGAGCGCTATGTTTGAGGCCACTCTGCACGAGCTGCTCTGCAACAGCCTAGGGAGCGTGCTCAACATCTCGCGGGAGCAGCTGCGCATCAGCTTGTGGAGCGGTGAGCCTGAGGGGCGCCTTGGGAGCCCTACCGCCGCCGCCGCCGCCGCCGCCGCCGCTGCCACGCCCGACCGTCTCTCGGCCTCCCCCCTGTGCAGCCTGGCGCACGGGCCTGACGCTGGAGAATGTGGGGCTGCGGCCAGATGCCTTCGAGCACCTGCAGCTTCCCTTCACGCTGCGCAGCGGCAACATCGGCCGCATTCAGGCGCAGGCACGCTGCTGGGGTGCAGAGAGCTGGCAGGCTGCCTGTGCTTGGGCATGCTGTGCTGTGCACACGTGGATCGTCCAGTGCCATGGCTGAGGCTTCTCTCTGTGTACCCGCTGTCTGCACAGGTGCCCTGGCGTGCGCTGCGCTCGCCTGTGGTGGTGGAGCTCAGCGACGTGCACCTCAGAATTGCGCTGCGCCGGGACGAGGAGCTCAGTGAGGGCGCGGCCGCAGAGCGTGCCTGGCTGACCAAGCAGGCTGAGCTGGCGGCCGCAGAGCTGGCGGCGCTGGCGGCCGCGCAGGGCGGCGGCGGCGGCAGCGATGCGGGTGGCACCCGTGCCGGCGGCGTGCTGTGGTCGTTTGTGCAGCACGTGCTCAGCATGCTGCTCAACCGCCTGCAGCTGTCGGTCAGCAAGGTGCACATCGAGTTCGAGGTGGGTGCTGGTGCAGGGTGTCAAGGGGCTGCTTGCATTCAAGGCTGAGCAACGATTTGTAGCTAGCGTGGGTTCTGGCGGCTGGCGTAAACGGCATATGCAGCAGTTTGAATACGCTCTTCTCCCTTCACCCCGCCCCATGCTCCTGCAGGACGCCGAGTCGGGCACGGTGCTGGGTGTGCAGCTGAGCCGCCTGCACACGTGCCGCCCCAGCGACGCCGAGCACGCTTCGCTGCTGCTGAGCGACGACGCCGGCCTGCGGGTGCACGGCTCGGCGGCTGCACGGGGCAGCATCCAGAAGCAGTTTGCTGTCGAGGGGCTGGCGGTCTACTGCCAGCCCAGAGCTACTGCGGCACCTGCGGGCGGCGCCGCAGCTCCGCAGCAGCGTCCAGACAAGCAGCAGCAGCCACGGCAGCTGTCGTACGTCCTGCTGCCCACCGACTTGGTGCTGCACAGCACGCTGCAGCTGTCGGCGGGCGTCGGCGGCGGCGGCGACGGCGGCGCCGCCGGCACTGCCGGCGGGATGCGCGTGCACGCCGCGGCGGTGGTGTCCCACCTTGAGCTGAGCCTAGATGGCGGGCAGGCAGCCGACATGCTGGCATTGTCAGACCGCGTGGCGTGGTGCGCAGCACGCAACCGCTTTGCGCCCTACTGCCCAGACGGCTGGCGGTCGCCGGGGCCACGCGCCGTGCCTTGGAGGTGGGGTGGTGTGTTCGCTTGGCTTGGGAGGGTGCGGTCGTGGTTCGTGCTTGGTGCTGCACATGCGTTGCCTACATGGTCTGCATCCCAGCTGCCATCACATCATATACCCTCCTCCCCCGGGTTGCTTCCAACACCCCCAAACTCTCTGTCCACCCTCCGCCCTCCCCCCGTGCTCCCCGCGTCAGGCACGTGTGGCGCTACGCTGTGAACGCTGTGCTGCACGACCTGCGCGGCGAGCGGCAGGGCTGCGTGCCCTGGGCCGATGGCGCCGCCCGCGTGGCGCTACGGCGGCAGTACATTGAGGCCTACCGGGCGCACCTGGAGCGCAAGCACCTGCTGGAGGGGGCGGCCGCCTCCTCCTCGGCCGCGGTGAGCGAAGCAGCTGGGGCAGGAGGGTGCTTTGGCGCAGGCCTGGCATACAGGAGAGTGCTGCAGGCGCAGCGCCTTGGCGTGGCTGTGTTCGACCGCCACCCCCTTGCACCTCCCCACGTTCGACCGCCGTCGCCGCAGGCGCGCCGTCGCGCTTTGGCAGAGGCCGACGAGGCCCTGCCTGCCCTGGAGCGGGGCCTCAGCGTGGATGACATCCTCACCTGCCGCCACACAGCGCAGCGCGTGCTGGAGGCCAGCCTGGCGGCCGCCAGCGGCATGGGGGAGGCAATTGAGGACGGGGCGGCGGCCGCCGGCAGTGTGCGCCGCCGTGCGCCGCCGCCGCTGCCTGCCTCGGTCGTCGGCGGCGTGACGCCTTCTGTGGCTGCCGGCGCCGGCGCCGGCACCCTGGTGGCGGGGCTGGCGGTGGCGCCGCCGTCCTGCCCCGCCTCCCTGGGTGGCTCCTCATCAGCGGCCAGCAGCAGCCTGCCTGGCGGGCCGGCGGCCACCGCGGGCAGCGGCGGGCGGCGCGGCTACCTGGCGTGGGGCCTCTCCAAGGCTGCCAGCTTCCTCCGCTACCTCCCCTACTCTGCTGCTGGCGAGGTAAGCGAGCACAGTGAGGGTTGGAGGCACATGCAGGCAGCTTGCTCGCCAGTGCTGCCGGCGTCATCGAAGCGCCGCAGCAGCAGCGCCGCCGTGCCAACGAGCCAGGCGCCTCGTCCCCTCCCTCGGCCTCCCTTCTTCATTGCTGCACTGCTTGTCGCTGCAGGCCGGCGCCGGCGCTTTGCCTGAGCCAACAGAGGCAGAGCTGGAGGAGCTGTACGAGGCGGTTGACTTCCACCCTGAGGAGCAGCAGGCGGCAGCGGCCGCCGCCAGCCGCGCCGGCGGCGCCGCCACGGGCCTCCACCTCTCGCTGGACGTGCTCGTCAGCAAGGCCTCGCTGCTGCTGCTGGACGCCCCTCCCGCAGCGGCGGCCATGGCCGCGACGGTGCCGTCGCAGCAGCTGCAGCAGCAGCAGAGCGGCGGCGGCGGCGGCGGCGACGGCGGCGCCATTGCCACCCTGGAGCTCGACAGGGTGAAGGTGGCAGTACAGGTGGCGCCCAGCCAGACCAGCGCCGTGCTGACGGTCGCTGATGTGGCGGCACATGACCTGTGCTCAGAGGGGCAGGGCGTGTCGTCGGAGCTGCTGCTGCGCGGCACGCCAGGCACACCGGCCGCCATGACCGCGGCGGCGGGCGCTGCGACTGCGGTGGGGCACGGCGCGGACGACGGCTACGTGCCTCCTCTGCTCAAAGTGCACTTCACTGCGGCGGCACCGCCTGCTGGCGAGTCCGCTGGAGAGGCGAGGCCTCAGTTGGATGTGCTTGTGCAGCCGCTGCTGCTGCGCCCGCGGCCGCCGTGCGTGCAGCGCCTCCTGGCGCTGGTGCCAGCCGCCGTGGCGGACAGCCTGCACGGCCGGCGGCAGGCGGCGGTGAATGGGCTGAGCGCTGAGGCGTGCTGTGCCATCAAAGCGCGCCAGGTGGCGGCGCTGGGCCCGCCGCTGAGCCTGCTGCTCAAGGTGTGGACCGGGAAGGGCTCAGGGATGGCTGCTGACTGCACGGTTGCTGCCTGCAGGTGGTGCTGGGCCGGGCTGGCTTGTCGGGCTGCACGAATTCGCGTGCTGCATGCTCTGCCCCAACGTGCGCCGCCACCTGGCTTGCAGGTGGTGGATGTCGAGGTGCACCTGGGCGCCGGGGACTGCCGCACCGCCCCTGGGGTGCACCTGCGCACCGGGCCCATCATGCTTGTGTCCGCCGATGGGGAGGAGGGGCGTGCTTCGCCGGCGGCGGCGGCGGCGGCGGCAGGCAAGGGCCCGGGGAGGAGCCACGGCGGGCGGCAGCGCGCGACGCACGCGCTGACTGCGGCGGAAGCGGCGGCGCACCTGTCGGCAGTCATCAAGCAGCGGCGCATCGCCGCTCGGCTGGGGGTGCGCACGCCCGCGGGCAGCAGCGGGCGCCTGGCAGGGGAGGCCAGCGCCGGCGGGCAGCCCAGCGGCAGCCTGCTGGACGCTGCTGCTGCGGTGTCGGCAGTGGAGCGGCACCTCCTCTACGCTCGCTTTGAGCTCAGCGTGGCAGAGCTGCAAGCGACAGCTGTCAACCTGCCGCTGCCCGCCGACGCCAGCGGCCGTGCCAGCCCTGCAGAGGTGCCAGGCGGCGGCCCGGCGGGCCGGCAGTGGCACCAGGTGCTGCAGCCACTGCGGCTGGGGGGTATGCTGCGCATGCATCGCGTGGCAGAGGTGAGGCGGGCGGGGCTGGGCCAGGGGCCACCCACAGTGCCGCCTTGATTGCGTGTGCTGCACGGGGCCACCCCATCCCTGCCGCCCCGAAACCCACCACCATCAGCAGCACCCCGCCTCTGCCCCTCCCCGGCCTGTGCAGGATTACTCCCTGCCACAAATGCAGGTGGGCCTGCAGGTCGACCCCCTCACCGTCTCCCTAACCCAGCAAATTGTCCAGCTGCTTGCTGGGGCGCTCGCGCTTCCCCCCCCGGCCGCCGCGCCGGCCCCCGCGCCGCCAGCTGCCGCGCCGGCCCCCGCGCCCCCGCACCCATCCGCATCAGAGGAGGCAGGGGTGCCCGCCGCGCTGGCGCTTGCGCCCTCGCCATTCGCTGGCAGCGCCGCCAGCAGCCCTGGCGCCCCCGCCGCTGCAGGCAGCAGCCCGCCAAGCGTCGGCAGCGCGGGTTCTGCCCCGGTGCTTGCCCTAGACCTGCAGCTGTCGTACATTGACCTCCGCTTTGCAGCAGACCCGCCTGTTACCGCCGAGGGCGGCAGCACCAGCGCTCGCACCTCCTCGTCTGCTGCAGCGGCGGCGGCAGCGCTGGCCACCCTGGAGGCGCGGCTGGCCTGCTCCGGTGCCAGCCTCAGCGTGCAGAGCATGCTGGATGGGCTTGCAGTGCAGGTGCGCAGGCAGGGTCAATGGAGACAAAGGTTTGATGCACCTGCGCCTGTGCAAGCGTGGGCGTGCACGTGCAAGGCACGTTAGTTGTTCCTGGCCTGCCCGCCCCCTGTGGCGCGCTCCTCAAGCTCACCCCTGGCCCCTGCTCCCCTGCACCCCTGTGCCTGCAGGCCTCTGTGTCCCGCCTGGTGCTCCACGACCTCTCCCCCGCCGCGTTGCAGCCGCATCACCTGCCGCCGGCCGTGCGGGGCCAGCCGCTGCCGCGCGTCGCACGCCAGCTGGCCGTCGACCGCCTCTCCCTGTCGCACAGCGTGGCAGCGGCGGCAGCGCCTCGCAGCACCACCCATGTGGAGCTGCACGATTTGCTGGTGGATGGGTTTGCCGGAGAGGCCGGCAGCTTCCTGGCAAGGTGCGTCAGGGGGTCCCTTCTGCTGCTGCTGCGGGTGGCGCTGCTGCAGGCCTGCCTTCTTGCTGCTGCGCTCGGCGCTGCCACACTGCGGCGCATGCTTCCCTTCTCCGCATCGCGATTCGCCCAGCTGGTCACTCTTCTGCACCCCCTGCTGCCCCGTGTGCAGGCTGCATGAGCGACAGGCCACACATGTGAGCGTGACGGTCAGCGACTCGCCCACCGCCATGCGCACTGCTGTCGCCGCATCCAACTTGCTGATCGGCCACGGCCTGCTGCTGCGCGTGGCGGCATTGGCAGAGGCATTGACAGAGCAGGCCGCGGCAGCTGCGGAGGACGGCAGCGGTGGGCTGGCGGCCGCGGGCAGCAGCGGAGTGCAGTTGGATGCTGACTTGGCGGCGCACGCTGAGCAAGCACACTCGCCGCCAGCCCTGCATGCTGTGGCGCAGCGTGCGGAGGCAGCGCAGCAGGAGGGTGCGGAGCAGGCAGAAGCAGGCAGTGCTGAGCAGGCCGCAACAGCTGACGCTCCAACCGGTGCGCCGGCAGCCGCAGCAGGCGCGGGCGGAGAGGTACCGGCAGCAGCGACAGGAGCGTCGGCAGCAGCACCTGCGTCAGCTGGACCATCAGCAGAGCCAGACCCAGGCGGAGGCGGCCCTGCAGATGGCCAGCAGTCGACAGGTCAGCAGCTCGAGCCGGCTGAGCCTGCCAGCCCTGAAAGCAGGCCGCAGGATGTGCAGCAGCCTGCCGCCGTCCCGCCAGCCGCGGAGGCGCAGCTTGCTGAAGGTGCTGCCGCTGCTGCGCCACCCGTTGCTGAAGGTGCTGCGGCAGCAACAGCGGCTACAGCAGCAGAGGCGACGCCAGCAGTGGCAGCAGCAGGAACGGCAGCAGCACCAGCAGCGGCGCCAGAGAAGCAGCTCTTCACCAGCGTGCAGCTGTCCGACTGCCGCTTGGTGCTGCGCTACCAGCCGGCCATGCACCCCTCGGCCGCCGGCGGCGGCGGCAGCGGGCATGGCGGCGCTGGCCTGGCCGGCCTGGGTGGCGGCGCCGGCATCCCTGCAGCCACGCACGACTTCCTCAGTGTGCACCCTGATCTGATGGCAGTCGACGTGCCGCTGCTGCGGCTGCACCTGCCGCTGCATCCTGCAGGTCTGGCGGCACATGCAGAGGCAGAGGATGATGCCGTGGCGGCAGGCGGCGGCAGCGAAAGCGGCGACGAAGGCATGGAGGCGGCGCTCTCCAGCCGGGGAAGCAGCCCGGCAGGTGGCAGCCCCGCCGGCGGCAGCAGCCCGCGGGGCGCCAGCAGCAGCAGGAGCGGCAGCATGTGGAGGGAACCCTCTTTGATGCTGGGTGCTTCCGAGGAGGCGCCGGCGGCGGCGCGGCCAGAGCAGGTGCTGGTGGAGGCAAGCCGGCTGACCGTGACCGTGGCGGCTGTGGGCTTTGCGCGGCACAGCATGCTGCCGCTGCTGCAGCTGCCGTCGCTGCGCCTGGCGTGCAGCCGCGCCCCGGCAAGCAGTTTCGCAGGCGGCAGCACGCGGCGCCGCCTGCTCAGCAGCGGCGGCAGCAGCCGCCTGCGCGCGGCGCCTGCTGGCGGCTCCCAGCCAGCGGCAGGGGTGGCGTACCGACTTGAGTTGGCGTCGCTCGATCTGGGCCTGCACCCCAGCCAGCTCAGCATGCTGACGTCAGCGGCGCAGCTGTGCCAGTACGAGCTGGCCGTGCTTGCCCGGGAGCCTGCCGACGCGTCTCAAGGCGGCGACGCCGAAAGCATGAGCGTCTCCCTCACCATCACCTCTGCCGGCGCCCTGGAGCAGCAGCTGCAGCAGCAGGCCGCGGCAGCGGCTGTGGCGGCTCACCAGCGGCGGCAGCAGCGGCAGCAGCAGCTGGGGTCGGCGCAGCAGCAAGCGGCGTCTGCAGGAGAGCGCCCTGGCACGTCTCTCGCAGCAGCAACCCCGGGGCCGCGCACTGCCCGAGATGGCTCTGCCGGCGGCACCCCGCAGCAGGTGGCAGGCGGCCCGCCGGCGGCGTCCCCACCCCAGTGGCGCCTCGACGCGGCCATAGGCTGCATCGGCGTCAGCCTGCTGGGAGCAACCCCCAGCAGCAGCTGCCTCAAGCTGGAGTGGCAGGACCTGCGTGCTTCCGCGTCTGCTGGCGGCCTGCTCCCTGGCGCAGCAGGCGCAGCAGGCGCAGCGGGCGGCGCCCTCAACCCAGCAGGCAGCACCGGCAGCTCTCCGGTGCACCCAGGGCTGGGGGGCGGCAGCCCGGCGGGCAGCCAAAGCAGCGCTCGCGCGCAGCCAGAGGGTGAGCTGTCACTGCGGCTAAGCTGGCGGCAGCTGGCGCTGCATGCGATGCACCCGCGGCTGCCCTACACCCACCCCGGCCTCACCCCGTTTGCATTCGCCGCGGGGCTGGCATCAGACCTGCGGCAGGAGAGGTGCGGTTGGTTGAGCTAGGGGTTTCGTGATGGCTGTCGGCTGCCTGAGTGCCTTGGTTTGGTGGCCTTGCCTGCTCAGCCGTCAGGCCCTCACTCCCGCAACCACACCCCCTCCCTCTCCCTCGTCCAGCCAACGCAACGGCCACAGCGGTGGCAGCCCGCCCGGCGGCGTCTCCCCTCGTGCCGCCGGCCCCGCGCTGCCTGGGCCCCTGTTCATGCGCAGCCGCAGCGGCCCGGGCAGCGCCGCCAGCGCGGGCGTGCGGCGCAACCTGTCGGTGGGCCTTGGCCTGGCAGGTGGGCTGGCGCCTCTCTGCAGGGCTGAGCACACACTGGTATTTGAGTTGTGCACGCAAGCGGCTGAAGTTGTTGCGATGAGCCGACTGCTCAGCCTGCCCTCTCCCAACTGCCCCTCTGTGTGTGCCCAACTCCTCGCCTGAATTTTCTCTACCCCTCGTTCCCTGCAGATGCCGGCAGGGAAGACTCCTTCCACGACGCCACCTCTGCCTGGCTCCCCCGCACCTCTGGCAGCAGCGGCGCCTCCCGCTACTTCAGCATGGCCGAGTCCGAGTTTGAGGACGCGGCTTCCGAACTGCTGGAAGGTGGGTGGAAGCTGGGCAGGGTTCGGAAGCAGGCAACACGCTCCTTGTTTGGAAAGCGCCGTACCGAGGTCCGCTGTGGCAACTCTGTGCCCAACCTCCTCGTCTCCTTGCCTGCAGGCGCGCAGTCGCCCACGGGGCTCGGCTCTGCGCAGCCAGCGCCGCTGCCCCTGCAGCTGGGCAGCCGGGAGCACGACAGCCAGCTGCTCCTGCTGCTGCACGCGGCGTCGCCGCCTCGCGGCGCAGCCGCGGCGGCGGCGGCTGCGCGCGCCGACGCGCAGTCGACGGCAGGCAGCCCCGGCAGCGCGGCTGGCGGCCTTGCGGCAGAGCGCTTTGATGGCGAGGATGGCGGGCAGCAGCGGGACGAGGGGCGCACCGTGATCGCGGCACAGCTGCAGCTGCAGGCTGCTCAGCACGCTGTGGTGACGATCAACACGCTGGCCCTGCGGGCGCACGCCGCCGGATGGGAGGAGGCAGCGCAGTGCCTGCACACCTATGCTGTGCTGGCAGAGCAGGCGCAGCGGCAGTACGCGACTGCCAGTGAGGCAAGAGCGGCCAGCCCATGGGGCCACCAGCAGGGCGGCGGCGGCGGCGTGCAGCCGGCGGCGGCGCGCGCCAGCGACACTGCGGCGCCGCCTGGCGCCCTGGCCCTGCGCCTGCACCTCCGCTCCCTTCTGCTGGAGGCTGTGGCAGATGGGGAGGGCAGCTTTGGCGGCCCTGGCTTGGTCCCTGCGCTCACGCTGCAGGCCCAGGTGCAGCTGGAGGCGGACCGTGGGGCCGACGGCGCCTCGCGGCTGCAGCTGGCTGTGCCCGGGCTGCTGCTGGCGGTGGGGACGGTGGCGTCGGCAGGCGCCGCACCCGGCGACGGCGGCGGCTGCAACGCAGGGCCGCCGGCGACGCTGGCGCTGCCCCTGCAGGACAGCTTGCTGGGGCTGCGGGGCCTGGAGCTCAGCCTCGTGTCGCAGCAGCAGCGGCGGCACAGCCAGCCCGCGGCGACCACCGCCGACGGCAGCGTGCAGCTGGGCGACGCGCACCAGGTGTCGGTGGGAGCCACCCTGGCGCAGGCCTCGGTGTGGGCTTACCCGCGCAACCTGTGCGCCGCAGCTGCGCTTGCTGGGCATGCGCAGGTGCTGGCGGCGGGGGTCGCGGCGCAGCTGCCGCTGGGAGAGCTGGATGGAGGCATGGGCGACAAGGTGCGTCGCAAGAATCAAAAGTGTAGGGTTTGGCGGCGTGCCTGTTCGGCTACCAGGTTGCGGCTCGGCCGGCGCGCCTGCAGGCGTGTGCCACTCCGTGTCTTATGCGGTCGTACCGGTCCTTTTATTTGTGTGCGTATGTGCTGCAGGCGCAGCCACCTGGCGCTCCAGGCGCCGCCGCTGCGCCGCCGCGGCAGTTCACCGCAAAAGTGAACGTGGGCAAGGCGGCGGTGCTGCTGAGCCTGCTGAGCAGGGAGGACGCCGGCTCGCTGGCGCCCGCCCGGCAGCAGCGCCTGCTCGCGGAGCCTGCGCCGCTGCTGGAGCTGGCGGCTGCTGCAGTGACAGGTGGGTGAGCGGCATTTCGAAAACGTGCTTCGTGCGGCTGTGCGTGCTCCCAGTGCAAGCGGACAAACTTGAACAAAAAAGGCTTGAAAAGTCAACATTTTGTCAGCCGTCTGTGATTTGTTTCTCATCCTGTGACCACCCTTTTGTGCCACTCTCTGCTCCCATGCAGCCGACGTGCGAGACATGGGCGCCGGCAGCGTGGAGGGGTCGGTCAAGGCCGAGCTTCAGGCACGTGTGCCCCTGTCTGGAAAGGAAACCAGAGTGGCTGGGCCTTCCACCCTGCCAGCCTGCCAGCCACTCCAGCCCCACCAGCCTGCTTGCCCGCCTGCCAGGCTGCCCAGCATGCCGCTGTGCCTCCCTCTCTTTCTTCCCCCACAGGTGGCGGTTTTCAGCGCCATCAAAATGGGTTGGGAACCGCTGGTGGAGCCGTGGCAGTGCCGGCTGGCCTTTGCGGCGCCCACCACTGCTCCGCCTGCGGTCCGCCAGAGGCTGGCCGTCAGCGCCACACAGGTGGGCTGCTGCAAGCGCCGCCATGCGTGGCTGGCATCGCCTTGTGTGTGCAGATTCTCGGAAGGTTGTTGCCTCGTCTGCCTGAGTCTGCCACGGCATGCTAGTATGGTACGCGCCACACCCCCTTGCTCACACCACACCAGGGCCTGGAGCTGACGGTCACTCAGGCGGCGCTCGAGGCGGCGGCGCTAGCGGGTGGCGCGCTGCAGGCGGCGGCAGACGTCGCGGCAGACCCGTCGTTGCTGGAGGCGCGCCTGGAGGCGGCGGGCAGCAACGCAGCCTACAGCGCAGCGTACTGGCTGCGCAACCAGACGGGCTCAACCCTCGAGCTGTGGCTGGCTGGCGCGAACGACACGGCTCCTGGGGATGGCAGCACCAGCGCTGGCATCGGCGACAGCGGCAGCAGCGGCAGCAGCGGCAGCAGCCCCAGCAGGGGCACCCCCTTTGCCAGCGCCGGCACCTCTGCAGCAGGCAGCGCGCGCGGCACGCCCCGCCTGGTGGCGGGCCCACCGGAGCTTGTTGTGCGCCCGGGGGCGCGAGTGGTGCTGCCCGTCGTGGCCCCCAGCAGCACAGCGCAGCAGGGCTTGCACGTCGGCCTGCCCTGCCCCCTCCACGGCGTGGCCGGCCAGGCGGCGCACCCTCCACACGACCTGCGCCAGAGCTCCGGCCGACTGGGGCTGGCGCCCGCCGGGGTCGCCACCCCCAGCGCGCACAGCAGCGCCGGTGGGCTGCACGGCCACGAAGCCCCGCCGCCGCGCACCCGCCCGCTGCTCTACTTCCGACTGGCGGAGCAGGCTGACGTCAGCGGCCCGCTGCACCTTGACAGGTGGGTCGGACGGGGTTGTTTTGGCCGGTCAAGGGGCTCCTGTGCTTTGCAGCACCTCTGGCTGGCTGCTGGTCAACTTTCTTGGCCTTGCGACAGTGTCTGGAGTGTGTGGAGCCGCTGATGGCGCTGTAGGGAGCTGCCACTCGGGCAGGTCATCCGACGCGCTGTCCTGAGCCCCCGCTGCCTGCAGGGGAGCCTTCCAGGGCTGCTCCCCCTGCCCTGGGGTGCTGTGCGACATGTCGGAGGCGCGGCACGGCGGCTACACCCTTGCCCTGCACTCGGGCGTGCAGGTGGGCAGCGTCGGTCCAACACGTGCCGACTGCTCGGGCGTGCGTCGACAGCTGCATGCGTATTGTTTTGCGTTGTTGCTGGGAGCGCAGGTGGCAAAAGGCGTGCCACCTGCGCTCCCCGCCGGCGGCGGCGGCGGGCTTGGTAGCCACACACCTGCGTATTGTGTGACGCAGGTGAACCCAGCCTGCTGCCTGCCTACAACCATGTTGCTACGCCTGCTCATCCCCTGCCCAACCGCCACCGACTCTCCACCCTTCCACGCCCCGCAGCTGCGCAACACCACGCAGCTGGCGCTTGACATCGGTGTGCAGACGCCCATAGGCCTCGTGATGGAGCCACAGACGCTGGGCACGCTGCGCCCAGGTGGCACCATGTGGCTGCCGGCGCTGCGAGCCCACACCGGCCTGCTGTGCCTGCGCCCCTCGTCCGGCTCCACCCCCTCCCTGGCGCCCTCGCCGCGAATGCCAGCACCAGTGGCCACCGCACAGCCAGCAGCGCCGCTGCAAACAGCTGCCACGTGGCAGCCCGGGGGCAGCAGCCGGATCCCCTCGCTTGCAGCGGACAGCCTGGCGGCGGCGGCGGCGCTGGTGGCGGGCACCCACGGTGCCGCGGGGGCGCCGCCGCCGCGCGCGCCTCCCACCAGCCCGCTTCTGTACTCCACCGCTGCCCTGGCCTCCCCCAACCGAGCCACCAGCGAGTTCCTGGACCTCGCTCCACGTGGCACAGCGTCCAACGGCGCCAGCGCCAGCGCCAGCGCAGCAGCAGCAGCAGCAGCAGCGTGGCACCCCTACGAATGGAGCCTCGCGGTGCCGCTGCAGGACCTGTTGAGGCAGGTGGGAGGCGGCGAGGGCGGCAGCGGAGGACGGTCGGCGGGGCCTGCCTTTGAGCGCAACCGCGGCGCGCGCACGCTGGTGTGCTCGGCGACGGCAGAGGGCCGGCAGTCGGTGCGGCTGTGCATGGGCGCGGTGCGCCGCGGCGGCCCGAGCGCACCGGGCGGCGGCACGGCGGGAGCAGGAACGCCAGCGGCGGCCGGCGGCGGCGCCGACACCCCCGGCGCAGGCAGCAGCTGGGAGGTGCTCCTGTCGGCGCCCCTGACGCTGCACAACGCGCTGCCTGTGCCAGCAGACGTCTCCCTTGTGGCGTGGGGCAAGCCCCACCGAGTGCTGCTGCAGCCCAACCAGGAGGCTGCTCTGCACGGCGTGGACGCGGCGCAGGTGGAGCACCTCCTGCTGCGCGCGCTGGGCTACCACCCCACCCGCCCCATCACCCCAGCCTCCCTGCCAGCGTCGGCCGAGCCGGGGGCGCGGCAGCTGACGGCGCCCGACAAAGATGTGTACCTGCAGGTGGGTGGGTGGGTGCCTCGCCTCAGTCCGACTGCCGCCTGACCGCCTGCATGCCTTTGCTTCTGACCTCCCTCCCCTGCCCTTCTCCCTCTCTGCCTGCCTGACTCTCCTTGGCCTCTGCTGACGTCCCTCGCCGTGAGCTCCTTTTTTATTGCTGCAGGAGGTGGGCCACAGCCAGTCTGGGGTGCAAGTTTTCCTGCGGCACTCGCTCGACCTTGCCACAGGTGGGCGGCGCAGGCACATGCCTCCGAAGCAATCCTTCTGGGGTATCAAACCCTGCTCGAGGTGGCGGCACAGCAGCATCAGCAGCAGATGAGCACATGAGGCGTGCCTGGGCAAGCCTCAGTGACCTGCGCTTCCTCTGCCTCTGGGGTGTTGTGCTGAACATCCCCCCCCCCACCCCCCACCCCCCACATACACCACCACCACCAACAACAGGCTCGCACAAGCTGCTCTTTGGCTGCGCACTGTGGGTGTTCAACTGCACTGGGGTGCCGGTAGCGCTGCGGCAGAGCGGCGAGGGCGGGATGCGCGGCGAAGGAGGGGAGCCGGGCTACCATACGCTCCTGGATGATGAAGAGGTGAGTGGCTGCTTCATGGCCATTGGCACCGGCTGCCGGAGCGTTCTCTAATCAATGCATGAGTGAGTGAGTGAGTGCCCGAATGAATGGATGCTGGTGACAGGCACGGCTGGGCGGGAATGCAGCTGCCGGTTCTGGCAGGTGCAGGATAGGAGGCACCGCAGGCTGGCGCCTTTGGCTGCGTGGCAGACGTGCACACCAAAGCACGTCAATGCATGTTGGCACGTTTGTCGCTTCTGCGTCCCCCCACGTATGCAGGTCCCTGAGTCGTGGCTGCCACCTCTGGAGCTGCCGGGGCAGGCAGCAGGGGGAGGACTGATGCCCAGCGGCAGCAGCCAGGTGCGAGTGCAACGGGGTGACGCGTCGGGGAGGGTCGACAGTTGGCTGCAGGCAGACATGGCTGGCTGTGGGCCTCTTCGATGCCCTGTCGCATGCGCCCAACACACCGGCACTCACCCAGTTGTTTGAGTTTCTCGTGCTGCTGTCCTCTCCAGGTGCAGTCCCCGATGGCGTCAGCCAAGCAGGCGCTGCCTGCAGGGCTGCGCGCTGTGTCACGGGAGGGCATGCACAGCGTGCTGAGCACGCCCACCACCGCCGCCCCCTCGGGTACGTCCGCAGCGCGCACCGTCGGCGCCGCCCTTGTGCTGCACAGCTGGTTGGTACTGGCCCATGCTGCACCTTCCTACCAGCCCCACCTGTCCAGCAGTCGGCACGCACCAGCACGTGCGGACGCTCTGCCACCCCCGCACCCCGCTGTTGCAGTGGCCACCGTCAGTCGCGGCACCTCCAATGTTGACATTGCGGGTCTGAGCGAGATACTGGAGGGCGCCAGCACCGTCAAGTTTCAGGACAACAGGTAGGGGAGGGCAGACCAGCTGAGATCGCATGTTGGTACACAGGAGCGGCCTGCCTGCTGTGCTGTGGCACAGGCTTGCCCTCCCTCCCCCGCTGGAGGCGCGCTCCCTCCAGCTGAGGCCCTCCGTGCCTGGCCCCCGCCCCCCCCCCCCCCCCGCGCACCACACCGTGTTGCTGCAGGCAGGTGCTGGGGCTCAAGCGCACCGTGTCTCGCGCGCGCGGCATCGCAGACAGCATGGAAGCCACGCCCGCCTTTGAGACCCCCTCCAGGTGCAAAGGGGATGAGTGCCACCTAGGGAGCCCTCTGTGTGGAGAAGGGGGCCCATGCACACGTGGCTAATGGACGTCATGCACCAGGCGCAGCCGCTAACCCCCGACCGCCCTGCCCCTCATTTGCCGCCATCAGTCGCTCCGCCTGCCTGCATGCAGGTGGCCCAGCATCCAGGGCGGGCTGCAGCCGCACCGCCAGCGCCTGCGACTGGAGATCCGCGCCACACAGGCAAGCTGCGCCTGCCTGCCTGCCCGCCTACCCGCCTGCCTGCCTGCCTGCCCGCCTGCCCGTCTGCCTGCCTGCCTGCCCGCCTGTGTGCTGCAGCTCGGTGCTCAGCACCCCATGCTGCGTGGGGAGGGCAACACAAGCCTGCCCACCAAATGCTTCCTGTCCACTATCCCTCTGCCATGCACTCTGTGCAGTGCCAGGCGCCGCCAGGCCGCACCTACTGGTCAGATCCAGTCGAACTGGATGCGTTGGGAGGCGCCGCCGTGGTGACCGTGCCCTCGCCCCTGCTGCCGCCCACCGCCGCCATCCCCGCCGCCAGGGCCGCGTACCAGATGTCGGGTGTGAGGGCAGGCAGGGGAGGGCGGCAGCTGCCGACGGGCCTGAGGCCTTGTGTGAATGCCTGCGTGGCTGCGTGCTGCTCGGCTGCGCCTGCTGAGCTTCCCAACACAACCCGGTATAGCTTGCCCGCTGCCTGCCTGCCCGCTGCCTGCCCAGCACACTCCGACCCCCGGCCCTGCGCAGTGACGGCGAGCCAAGTGCCAGGCAGCGGCGGCGGGCTGGCCCTCTACCTGCTGCCCCGCTACCTGCTGACCAACACGCTGGATGTGCCCATCCAGTACAAGCAGCAGGTACTGCATTGTACGCGCGGCGTGGTTACAAAGGGCATACCGGGCGGCGTCGGGCTGCAGCGGCGAACCCAGCTGGACAAATCCCATGCAGCGCGTGGTGCGTGTCTCCGAGGCCTGCCCTGTTGTGTTGCGTTGTGCTCTCGCCCCGCCCATCCATTCAACCGCGTGCCCGCCCGTGTGTGCAGGGCACGCAGCACGAGCGCGAGCTGGCGGCGGGGGCGTCGCGCGCGCTGCGCTGGGCCGACATGCTGCGCCCGCCGCGGCTGTGCGTGCGGGTGCAGGAGGCCGGTTGGATGTGGAGCGGAGGGTTCGAGCTGGATTCCCCTGGAGATCTGTTCATCAAGATCAGGTGGGTGGGGGGCGGCGCGCCGGCGAGCCATCTCAGGCGCTGCAGAAACCGTGGTCCAGTGCCGCTTGCTCCTGCGCCTCCCCTGCCACGGCCTGCCAGCAGGCCGACACGACTCGAAACATCACCGCCCTTCCTGCCCTTCCCAGGCACCGGGACCGGGGCGTGACCATGCTGGTACGGGTGGACGTCGCCACCTCAGCGGCATCCGGGGTGCTGCAAGTGACGCTGAGCCACCACCCCGCTGGGTTTGCGCCCTATCGAATCGACAACTGCTCGCTGGAGACGCTGCACGCGCGGCAGTACAGGCGCGTGCCGGCAGCAGTACGACTGGGCAGTGCACATGGGCGGCCGTGAGGCGTGCGCGGGACTCGGCGCACCCGCAGAGCAGTCGTCAGCCGGGGGCCGGCAGGCGCCTGCTAGCAGATAGGATGACAGCGTGCCCTTCAGCGCCCGTTCCGGTCTTCTCCACTGGACGTCTTGCCAACCCTGCCCCGTTCGCAGTGCAAGGGTGTCTACCTTGCCTGCCTGCTGACCCTGACTGCTTTTCCCTGCCCCCCTCACGCTTGCTCCAGGGTGCGCGAGCAGCAGGATGTGCTGCGGCCCTACTGCTCCCTGCACTACGCATGGGACGAGCCGGCGCAGCCGCACCGGCTGGTGCTTGAGCTGCCGGGCGCGCGAACGCTGGGCACGTTTGACCTGGACAAGGCGAGTCGGTTTGGGGGGGGACTGGCAGTATCGAGGGCACCACCATCCTGCTACACTTGAAGGCATGCACTCCGAGGGCTCGCAAGATAGGCGTCGCACCTGTCGCCCCCCCTCCTCATGACCACATCTGCCACCTCCCCGCCCCGCCGCCTCCCGCCCCGCTTTGTCGGCCCGCAGGTGGGCCAGGACGTGCTGCTCACGCTGCCCACCAAACGGGGCGAGCCGCAGCGGCGCGTGCGCGTGCTGGTGCGCAGCGAGGGACCCACCCGGGTGCTGACGGTGCTGGATGTGCAGCGGCACAGGTGAGGAGGGCAGCGTGGCGGCGGGTCGCCACATTGAGGCTGACCTGTGATCCCGCTCGAGATCTTGCCTTGCTGCTCCTCCCAAACTAGTGACTGATCTGTCCAATGGGCTTGGGGCGCATTGGCAGGGGGTGGACGTGGGGTTCCGAAGCCAGCCCGGAACTAAACATGTGACTGCCCTGCTCCCCTCGCTGCAGCTTGCTGGAGGAGATGGCCTCGGCGGCTCTGCCGCCGCCTGCAGAGGCGGCTCCCGCCGCCGCCGGCCGGCAGCAGCGCCCCTGGGACAACTGGGGGCTGCCCACGCTGCAGGGTTCGCAGCAGCAGGCAAAGCGCAAGAGCAAGCTGTCGGGTGCGCGGGTGGGACGGGGGGGGGGGGGGGGGGGGGCCTGCTGTGCCTGCTGCCTCGAGGCCAGTGGCTATCCAGGGCTCTCGCAGCCCCCGATGCCTGTGCATGTGCATTGCTCGCCACCGCTACGGCCCGCACCACCGACCCACCCATGCTCATCCCCCCCCTGACTCGTCCTCTCCGCTGCTCTCCCCCCCCCTCTTGCCTTGCTCGCAGGCCTGCTGTGGGAGGTCAGCGCTGACCTGGCGTGGCTGGGGGTGTCCCTGGTTGGGGCCACCAGCGAGGCAGCCTACCTGCGTGCCGGAGGCCTGAAAGCGGAGGTGGCGGGCACCGCGGCGCACCTCATCCTGGATGTGGAGCTGCGGCACCTTCAGGCAAGGCGCTGCTCGTGCTGGCGGTCCTCCTGCTGCTGCCGCCGGCGCCGTGCCGCCCCTGTGCCGCCCGCCCCTGACCCGCCCTCCCTCTCTGTTCCCACCGCTGCCCCTTGCAGCTGGACAACCCCAGCCCCTGGGTGGCGCTGCCTGTGACCCTCATGGTCCCCGCCCCCGTCAGCCGCCTGACCAGCACCGTGGCAGCGGCGGTGGATGTGGCGCGCAAGCCTGCGCTGGTCGCCCGCCTGGCCCTGTGGCAGCGGCGCCCCGCAGGGGTGCTGTGTGTGGAGCAGGCAGACTTGCAGCTGGCGCCTGTGGCGGTGTATGTGGAGCAGCAGCACGCACTGGCGCTCGCAGAGTTCCTCGCCCACCTGGCCTCCAGCTTCGAGGCAGCTGCCGCTGCAGCGGCGACCGCCGGCGGCGGGGCACAACATGCCGGTGCGGCGGTGGCGGCAGGAGGCGCCGCAGCGCCCGCCAGCGGCACTGGCGACGGCGAGGGCAGCAGCCGCGCGGGCTCCGAGGCAGCGTGGACTGCTGCCACCGGCAGCATCATGTCCCCAACAGCTGCTGCAGCGGCGGCGGCGGCGGCGGCGGCGCCCGCGCGCCGCCTGCCGGAGCTTCCTCCGGAGCTGGAGGCGCTGCTCAGCGGGCGCAGCGCGGGGCCGGCGGCAGCTGAGCAGAAGGTGTACATCGACGTGCTGCGCATCGCCACCCTGGAGCTCACGATATCCTTCATGCCAGCCCCCTTCCAGCCAGACCCGGGTGAGCGTTGCATGCCAGTTGAGTTGTTCGAATGTTCGAGCCTGTTGCCTGGTAGGCTAGGCCCCTGTCCGTAGACACTCAGCCAGCAGCGGGCATGGCAGGACCTTCAAGGCTTGTTGGAAGCCTGCAGCTTCTCTGCACGCTGTGGCTTGCGCTGTGGCTTTGCTCTGCTGCATGCATTCCGATGCGTTCCCTCAATCCTCTCCTGTACTGCTGGTAAGCACCCCTCCGGCTGCCCTGCCCCAACTTTGACGCAGGCCACCCGCGCCTGCTGGCGCTGCAGCGCATGCTGAGCCTGGCCGACATTGAGGATGCCCGGCTGAAGCTGGCGGCCCTAGAGCTGCACAACCCACTCATGGGCACCTCGGCGCTGGCGCAGCTGCTGCAGGTAGCTGCCTGCTGCTGCGCTGCGCTGCGCTGCGTGTGCACCTGAACTCTTGTGCGAGGTTGCGGTCCAATCCACGTCATCACCACGAGTCTTTGCCGCCCCGGGAACCCGCCCACCCCTCAACCCTTGGCAACGCAAACACCTCTGCATCCCCCCCCCCCCTGCCCTCCACTCCCGTGCGCTCCCTGCAGCGCCACTACACGCGCGCTCTGCTGCCCGAGCTCTACAAGGTCGTGGGCAGCGCAAGCGTGTTTGGCGACCCGGTCCGCCTCTTCCACCACCTGGGGCTGGGCGTGTGGGCCTTCCTGGCCTCGCCCGCTGCAGGCACGTGGGCGTTGCATAGTCGGTCGGTTTCCATGTGTATGTGCCCTGGTGCGCCCGCTCAGGAGGCTCAGGCCATCCATGGCTGGCCTGCCAAGTGAGGGCAGAAGCAGCACAGACGGTTGCGGTTGCAGACCTCTGTGCGGGCATGCCCCGCATGGTGCCCCCCCTCGACCTCCCCTGCCCCGACCTGCACGTACTTGCAGGCCTGGTGGAGAGCGCGCGGCAGCGGGGGCCCCGTCAGTTCCTGTGGGGCGTGGCCTCTGGCACCCGGGGCCTCTTCCAGGTGCCTGATAGGGGCGCTGGCAGGGCTGGGGCTGTGGCTGTGGCTGTCTGGCATGCACTTGCACCTGCCCCGCCCCGTATTGCCTTGCCTCAGCTACAGTATGCGTTGCCCGGCCACCGCCCCACCGCCTTGGCGCCCTTCCCTCCGATTTGCCAATTTTCCCGAAGAGTGCGGCGCGGTGTGACATACCTTCGATGCGGCAGCCAAGGGCTCCACTTCCGTGTCCTCCCCTCTGACCCACACCCCTCTGCGACTCACCGACACCCTTGCGCCGCCTCCCTGCTCATCGCCTGGCACAGAACGTGGTGTTTGCCCTTTCCAACGCCGCCACCAAGGGGTCCACCGCCGCTCGCAAGGCAATCACAGCCATGGGGCTCGACCGCCTGCCCTACCCTCAAGACGTCCGCTGGGCGGGCGCCGGCAGCACCTTCCGCCGCCGCCTGCAGCGCTGGGAGACGGAGGTTGTGGGAGGCAGCGGCGCGGCAGCAGCGGCGGCGCCCGGCGGCGGCGGCGGTGGAGGCGTGATGTTCTCGCCGCGCGACGGCGCCGAGGGCCTGCAGCACGGCGGCGACGGCGGCGTGCTGGGAGCTGTGCTGAGGGGAGTTGCTGGCCTGGCGGCGGAGCCCATCCGGGGACTGGATGAAGGTGAGGTGGGAGGCGAGGGGATGACGACTGGGTGGGGCGAGCGTGAGGGTGAGGGGAAGAGGGGCGCGAGCGCATGCTGCCGCCATGCCCCTCGTGCCGTAATGCCCCTGCATGCACCGTCGCCATGCCATGGCGTACCCTCACGCGGTCAACCCTCCACCCTTTGACTCCTCCAGGCGGCTTCCTGGGCCTGCTGGGCGGCATCAAGCGCGGCGCCATTGGCGTGGTGGTCCTGCCCCTGGTCAGCCTGCTTGAAATGAGCGCCAGCACAGCGGACAGCATCCGCCGCGCGGTGGCGGGCAGCAGCAACGTGGGGTGGGTGCGGCCGCCCAGGTGGGTGTGGTGGGGTGTGGTGGGGTGTGATGGGGTGGGTGGGTTTGAGGTGGTGGTAATGCACAGGTGTGGCTGGCTCAGGCTTCCTCGCATCTGCTCGCTGCCAAGCCAATCAACCCCTTTCCACCTGCCCTGCTTAACCCTTCCTAATGTCCACCCCCGCCTCCCTGCCTGCCCCGCCTGCCTGCCTGCCTGGCCCCCTCTGCAGATTTGTGTCGCCGGCGCAGCCGCTGGCCCCCTACAGCTGGCCTGAGGCCATGGGCCGCTGGCTGCTCACCGAACTCGAGCGCTCCAGCCTGCCGAGGGGGCACACCCCCGTGCGCATGCAGCAGGCGCCTGCCGCCGACTCGCCGCTGCCCGCCAGCGGCCTGGCAGCGGCGCTGCAGCGGCGGCAGCAGGAGGAGGCGCCGCGGTGGGGCGCCTTTGTGCTGTGCCTGCCGCTCGCGGAGCGCGGCTGCTTTGTGGTGGTGTCGACAAAGGTGCGCGCGTGGGACTGCGGCTGTCGGGGCCGTGCCAGGGGGGTAGAGTCCACGTGTTGCAGCGTGCGCAGGCAGCCTTCGAAGGCACCAGCGCTGCGTGCATGGCAAGCAACACGCTTCGCCCATCCCTGTGCCTGCAGCGCCTGTTCTACATCTGTGCCCGGGACCCCATGTGGGCACCTCTGGTGCGGTGGAGCGCTCGTGTCGCCGACCTAGAACTGGTGGCGCTGCGAGGCGCGCACGTCAGGTGCGGCTGGGGCAGGCGCAGCGGGTGGGGAGAAAGGTCCCCCAAGGCTTCTGTTGGGTGGGCAGAGAGGCGCTGCCCCGCCTGCGTCGTGGGCGCGCACGTCAGGTGTGCTCAAGGGCGCACGCGTCCCTGGCAGCAGCTACGAGGGGATGCAGAGCGACGTGGGGCAGTGCCAAAGCAGACAGCACGCCGCTGCCTCCAACTGCCTTGGCCAGGGCACCCGTGTGCAGGCCAGCGTGCTCGTCAGTCTGCCAACTCCCGCAGCCTCCACCTGCCTGGCCCCCTGCCCCGCAGCCTGGTGGCCCAGCAGCCCCTGCGCCGCCGCGTCGTGCGCAGCAGCACGGCACTGCCACGTGCGCTGGCCGATGTTCTCAAGGCGCCGCGCCCGCCCTTCACCTTCCTGACGGGTGAGATAAGGGGGCCATCAACTTGCTGCTGGTTGAGTATATGCTTGAGCTAGCTGCGTTGCTGGGTCTTGGCGGCGTCCTGGCAGCCGATGCCGTAACATGCTGTTGCACGCCTCACGCCTCACCACCGCTCCCCTGCCCCTCTGCCCTGCTACGCCTGCCCTGCAGTGGAGTGCCAGGCGGCGGCGGACGCGGCTCAGCTGCGGCAGGCGGTGCTGCGGTTCATACGGTGCCTCCCCCTGGTTGCCACCTACATCGGCCACTGCGCGGTGCTGACCCCGCTGGCTGACTAGACCCATACCCTGTTGCATCTCATCTCTCACTTGACGCATATCTGATTGTATCTCCCCTTGCCTCCATCCATCTACCTGCTCTGCCTGCTTTGTGATCCGCTGCCCTGCTCTTGCCACTCCTGCTGCCACGGCTGCTTCCCGGCTTGCTTTCCCCGCTCTCCGCTCCAACGCTGGCCATTCACTTCTCGTGTCTCGCATGCAACGGTTCACCAGTCACAGAAGGACGGCAGGAATAAGGGTTCAGTGATTTGCTGAGACGGAAGACCCGAAATGACGGCGGATACAAAGGAGCGGCGCCGTGCAACAGCAGCTGGCGCACCCCACCGTGCTGGCAAATGGCGGAGGATGGCTTTCCCGGCGCACAGTCTGTTGCCATGCCCGCCATGTCGGCCTGATAAGTCAGGAGAACCTTTTGACTCGAACGAGATGCGACCGCTCCGTCCCCCTGCATTGCTGCTGAATGGCCGCGGCGCCCTGCGCGTTTGAGCGCCGGCGCTGCGGTGCTGGCGCGCCGTGCTTGCAATTTCAGAGCTCACGGGCGCGCCTCCTCGACTCTTCACAGATACTTCAGACACCATATACGCGTCCTGAACTCGCAAATGACGACCGGGCAGGACCCGGTAGAGCGGACAGGGGCGCTGGCGCCTGCGGACCCGGTAGAGCGCCTCGCGGTGGCTCGGAGGGAGTTTGGCGAGCACGGGGGCGTCAACGCATCAACAGAAACGAGCACGACATTCACAGGCGAGTTCCCGAGGTGCTGGCGCTCGCGCCCCAACTGCCGTGCGCCCTGTTTCAGCTCTGCCTCGTCGCACACAAGACTGGAAAGGCGTTGCGAGAGTGTTGGGCGCACGGCGGAGCCGACGACGACGAGACGACAGCTGCCGCCGTCGACGCTGGCGGCGCGTCGCCAGCTTTGCCGTGTCGGCAAGCCCGCTTGCACCGTTTTGCTGGCCCTGTGTCGCCCGGTCAGCCTGACTGCCCATACGCAACCATTGCACAAGGCCACGCCCCGCAGTCTCCTTAGGACACCCCACCACCCTCTCGTCCACTCTCTGTGCGCAATCTCTTCCGGTAGTAGCCGGCGCAGGTCTTTGCAGGCACGCGGCACACAGACCACACACGGCATAGATAGCAACACGTGCAGCGCGTGCCCTGCCCGTGTACCCAATGTTACTTGCCAAGCAAGCCACTGAAGTGACACACAACACCCGCCATCCCCACCCCCAACGTTTGCAGTGCTGGAAGCGGACACCCTGCCGCAAATCTTTGCGGGCGAGAAGAACCCGAACAGCGGCGGTTGCTACCTTTATGGCCGCTCCTTCAACCCCACGGTGCGCTTCCGGGGGAGGGGCCGCTCGCATACCGCTCACAAACGGCGGCATGCTTGCAGGAAGCATGCGCAGCGGCCGGTCGTGACCTGCAGCGCTTGTGTTGGTGCGTCGGATGTGGATGCTGTGGCTTGCGCACGCTCGACGAGAGCCAAAATGCGCAGACCACACCAACCACAACCACAAACGGCGCCTCCTGTGCAGGTGCGGCAGCTGAGCCGACAGCTGGCGGCGCTGGAGGGCGGCGAGGCCGCCTACTGCACTGCCTCGGGCATGGCGGTGAGTTTGGAGCGGCCCCCCTGGACGTGCGCTTGCTTGCGGCGCTGCAGGCTGTGCTTTGCAGGCCGCTGCAGCACTGCACGGCTGCGCTCCAGCGCCTGCGGAACGCCCTGGCAGGTGTGACAAGCACCGTGCCGTCTTGCCGAAGAGCGCCACATGCCTGTGCTTCCCTGCTCTCCAGGCCATCTCCTCCACGCTGCTGGCGCTGTGCTCGGCTGGCGACCACATCGTGTGCTCGAACGCTGTCTACGGGGGCACGCACGCGCTGCTCAAGGTGGGGCCACAGGACAGGGCCACGTTTGCCGCAAAGGCGGGGCTGGGAGCGGCGCCGGTGCAGGGCAGCGTGCCGCCGCGTGCAGCTGCCTCTCCTGCTCCGTGCACACATGCTGCCCAATGCTGACCCCGCTCAGCATGCTTCAATCCAACACGGTCATCGCCCCCTCCCCCACCCTGCTTTTCCTCCAGGACTTCCTGCCCGCCAAGTGCGGCATCCGCACCACCTTTGTGCCCGTTGCCGACGTGGCGGCAGTGGCAGCGGCCATCACGCCCAGGTAGGTGCCGACCCTTCCCCTGCATTCCACGCGTCTGGCGCAGCGGCGCCCGCCCTGCCAGCCAGGCTGCTCACGCGCCCGCCCAAGCAGACAAGGCTCACTGCTCAACCCACCCGCCCACCCGCCCTGCAGCACCAAACTGATTTATACCGAGTCCCTGTCCAACCCCACGCTCGTGCTGGCAGACATCCCAGCGCTGTCACAGCTGGCACGCAGCAAGGTAACGATCTGCAGTTGCCGCTGCTGCTGCGTCCATCGCCGCCTCCGCCACCGCTGCCTCCGCTGCTGCTTTTTCGGGGCAACTGACGGCTGCCCTCACCGCTGCACCGCTGGCACTGGTGCACACTGGCAGGGCCTGAAGCTGGTGGTTGACAACACTTTCACGCCGTGCATCCTCTCCCCTCTGCGGTGAGCTTCGAGCTTCACGTACACGTCGGTCGCCCTTTTTGTTTTTGCTTTCCCTTCATGTACACGTCGGTCGCGCCTGGCCCTGTGCCGCCTTGCTTCTCTGCCTGCCCTGACTGTGCGCCCTTGGCCAAGGGCGCACAGCTGCTGCTCCCGCCAGCTGCCTGCCCACGTGGCATGTGTCTGCACGCTGCCTGCTTGCCCCCCTGCCTGTGTCCTTTTCCTGTGGCCTGCCTCACTTGTGCCCTTCCTGCAACCCCGTGCCACCCCCAACCGTGCGATCTGCCTGGCTGCAGGCTGGGCGCCGACATCGTTGTGCACAGCCTCACCAAGTTCATCTCAGGCGCCTCAGGTGGGCGCCAGGGCAGGCTCCTGCCACACACACGTATTGGGCGGTCGGTCGCTGGTGGGGGCGAGGCTCGCCACAGGCGTGTGGGCTCGAACCGCTTGCCGGCTGGCTAGCCCTGTACAGCCACCCTGCCGCCACCCTGGCCTCCCCTTGGTGTGCAGACATCATCGCGGGGGCGGTGTGCGCTGCCGACGGCAACTTTATCAACAGGTGGGCTGGGCAGCAGACTGCCTTGAGCAGTGTTCCCGCCAGCGCTGCTGCCGACAGCTGGCTGCTGCAGCTGTGACGGGCCTGCTGTAGGGGGGCGCTGTTAGGGGCTTTCCCGGGCGTGCTGCTGCCGCGGTTCGTTGCCTGCCACGCATCTTTGTGCCAGCAGTGCATGGGCGCCGTGCGCACCCTTCGGACGTGTCTTGCCCCGCTGCTTTCTGTCAACGCTCCTCTGCCCCCCTCCCTGCTGCAGCCTCATGGACCTTCACATGGGCCCGCTGATGCTGCTAGGTAGGGGCAATAGATGTGCGCCGTGCCCTTTGTGTGGCGCCTGCCTGCCTGAACGCTGATGCCCCCGTGCCTTTGGCCCCGTCAACAAATGCGTTCAAGGTCATCTGATAGTTGTTGTTCCAATGCCTGGTTTGTTCACAAAAGTTGAACTTGTATCTCAACCTTCCACTACCTCACATGCCCGCCACCCCAGGCCCCACCATGGACCCGAAAGTGGCCAGCGAGCTGTCCCTGCGCATGCCCACTCTGGCGCTGCGCATGCAGGAGCACAGCGCACGCGCACAGGTGCGGCGACCAGCCAGCCAGCGCCCGCCGGCAGCGGCCATCCGCTGCCGCTGCACCTCATGACTATGTGCTTTGCCTGCACCCTGCAGGGTGGCAGGACGCACACATGTAAGCTGGCAGCGCCCTCAGCGGCCCAGCATCGGCCGTTGGTGGCAGCTGACACCCTGCTCCCTCCTCCTCCCCCTGCAGTGCTTTGCGGAGCGGCTGGCGGCGCTGGGCGCCCGCGTGTGCTACCCCGGCCTGCGCTCGCACCCGCAGCACGCGCTGCTGCAGCGCCTGGCCAACCCAGGTGTGAGGGGTGGGGGTGGGGGCGGTGGGTGCTTGTGCCGATGGTCAGGGTTCGGGTTTGGAGGAGAGCGCACGGTGCAGCCCTGCGCGGCCCTGGCTGGTGGCCCGGGCCTCTTCGACCCTCCGTGGAGGCACCCGGCCAGCACATGCAGGCATGCCACCCTGGCACCCACTTCCCCGGAGCTCCCTCTGCTGCCCGTCCGCTGCCGCCCCAGCATCCTGCCTGTCCTGCCCCTGCCCACCGCCATCCGTCCGTCCATCCGTACCCGCAGGGTATGGCGCGGGCGGCATGCTGACTGTGGAGCTGGGCAGCCTGGACCGGGCAAAGTGCCTCATGGAGCGGCTGCAAAACAAGCACGGCTTTGGTGCGCGGCCCTCTGCCGCCGCTGCTTCCCGCTGCTGCCGCTGCCTCCCGCTGCCGCTGCTGCCGGCGGTGGCGCTGCTGCTGCTGCTGCTGCTGCTGCTGGGGCTTGAGCTGCTGCTGCCGCTGGTGGTGGTGCAAGTTGCTGCTTGCTGCCGCCGTAGCCGCTGCTCCTGCTGCGGCTGCCGCTCGCTGCCTCTCGTGCCCAACCGTCTCAACCAACCACTTCATCTCCTCCTGCGCAGGCCTCATGGCCGTGTCCCTGGGCTACTTCGACACGCTGATGAGCGCCTCTGCCGCATCCACCTCCAGCGAACTCAGCGACAGCGAGCTGGCGGCTGCAGGTGGCTGCACCAGGCGCATCGGCTGGGGTGCTGGGCACATGCGGTCTGCCGACCTTGCTTCTCCCATGCATCCATCACCCCCGCGTTGCGCCGTGGCGGCACGCCCACCTTCGCTCCTTCCCGCGACCTCCCATCACCCTGTTGTGCCTGCCGCCGCCTGTGTATGCAGGCATCAGCGGCGGGCTGGTGCGGTTCAGCGTGGGCCTGACCGGGTCGGCGGAGCAGCGCTGGGGGCAGCTGGAGGAGGCGTGGCGCAACGTTGCGCAGGTGCCCGCGTCTGTGAAGCCCGCGTTCCGCGCTCACAAGGTGGGCACCCAGGCGCACCGCGTTCCAGTATGCTGCAACTGTGCCGCCGCGCTGGTACAGAGGATCAGTGCGGGTGCAGGGTGGGGTTGCGAGCCCAGGGAGCTGGCGACGCTGTGCAGCATGCAGCTGCTTTGCCGCTCCTTTGCAGGCTGCGGCGGCGGCATCGCCACCCCCTGCTTGGGCAGTTGACTTGCTATGCTGCAAGTGAAAGGAGAGCTCAAGCGCACGCCCCTTTGGCATCCCTCACTATCACGACCTGCCCCTGTTGAGCCGTGGCTGTGCCGTACCTTCATGCTGTGCGCAGGTGACGCGCGATGCAGCGACAGGCGAGCTGAAGCGCACGCCCTCCTGGCAGTCGTTTGGATCTCTCGTTGAGGGGGAGAGCAGCGATGGCGAAGACGTGACGGCGGGGGCCTTTGCGGTGCGCTGTGCATGCTGTGCGCCGCGTTATTGGGAGGAGGGCAGGCGGCGGAGGGGAGAGGCATGTGGAGGGGGATGGCAGCGAAAAGAGAGGATGTGGCGGCAGGTGGCGCGCCTTTGCGGTGCACGGCGTGCAGCTGCGGCGCCGCCAGCAGCAGGGGAGCAGCTCCTCTCGCTCAGCTCCCTCCCTTCACTGAACCGTCGTTTACTACTTTGCAGGCCGCCAGCGGCGCCAGCCGTCCCGCCAAGAAAGTGCGCCGCCTGGATGATTCATCAGAGGTGGTGTACCGCCGCATCCACCACCGCAGCGCGTCACCTGCCACGGCAGCGGCGCACCGCCTGCCGCCGGCGTCGGCTCAGGCGTCGGCTGCACTGGAAGCTGGCATTGCTGCCACCGCTGCTGCCGGCGATACATTCGGCAACTAGGAGTCACCCAGGTAGCATGGATTATAGCTACGGGTGTGCCTGCACAGGTAGATACACTCAGAACTGAGGTAGAACTCACGACAACAACAGCACCTGACACCGATTTCTGATGATCCAGCGAGCGAGCAAGTGTGCTGCGCTGCCCCGCCTCCAAACCACCCTCATGCTGCATCCATCCAGTTCCTCCCCGTGTGACGCCCCTCATCCCACTTCATCCCTTGATCCCTGATGCTTCCCAACCGCGCTCCGCACATTGTACACTGTCCGACCGTGCGCCGCACATGTACCACCATTCAGTGCGGCCTGTATGTGCACCCACATACGCGCCCTTGGTTCCTGTTTCATGCCCCCCCACATGGTTGCCCTCGAGCTCCCAGCATGTATCACACCACCCCCCGGCCCTCCCTTGCCTGCTCCCTCACACATCGTTGTACACTAAGCCTGCTGTGAACAAACGGTGCCTATTTGCGCCCCTGTAACCAACTAGCCACTCGCGCATGTGCGCTGCCGCTCCCCTATATTCCACCTTCACCGCTGCTGTGGGCATGCTTTGCGAAGAAGCGCGGAGGTGGCTGCTGCTGGAGGATGTGCTTGCAGCGCTCGAGCGCTCGGGGAGGAGGGCGCAAGAAGCAACCCGGGGAGCGGGGATGTCCTGTGAGGAGGCAGTGTGCCGAGTGAGCCAAGGGGGGGGATAAGAGGGGGGGGGGGGGAGGGGGGGGCAAGGTGGAGAAACAGGTGGCAGGTGCAGGGCGCGAGTGCTGATGATGAGAGGTGTATACACATGCGGCGAACGCGGCGCAGCGCACGACATTATGCTTGGCTGTACGTGAAGAGTGGAAATGTGTGTGTGGGGGGTGGGGTGGTGGTGGGGTGGTGGTGATGGGGGGGGGGGGGGGGGGGGGGGGGGGGGGGCGCGCGCGCGCGACCGCGGTGCGTCTCGCCAAGGACATGAAAGAGGATGCATATGCGCGCAGGGGGTGTCAAAAAGCGCAGAGAGGGTTCAGCAAGCGGGGAAACGCGGGAAAGGGGCAGAGTATTCCTGCGCCGAAAAAGGATGTGGCATGGTTTGTTGTCGGGGGAGCACGGGCGCTCTTCTAGTGTCGTTGGTTGCTCGACGGATGGCTGGCTTCCGATGAAGGGGCCGTCGAAGGCCGTGCCCGCTGGCAGGCCAATCTGTAATCGTCAGGGGCTTGAAAACGTGTGGTTGGGCAAACTTGGGCCCGCTGATGCGGCGCACCGATGGGATCCTACTGCTCGGCTGGCTGCATGGGCGCCGGGTCGTGGTGCTGCGGGCCTGACGCCAGGTCGCCGCCGGCCGCCAGGTCGCCGCGCTGCAGCGCGGCAGCCAGGTCAGCCACGCAGTTGGCAGCGTACTGCCTCAGAAAGTGCGCCTGCCGCTCGCTCTCTGCCTCCTTCATGATGCCGACCTCTTGGGCGACCTGCATCAGGACGGCGGCGGCAAGAAACGGTTGCAGCGGCACCAGGAGCCGCACGCCTGGCGGCAGCGGCGGCTTGCACTGCGCCCTTGAGGTATCTGTATGCCTGGGTGCCTGAGCGTCGTGATGCACACGTCTTCGGCACCAAGAGCGGAGCAGGGGGCGGCGCGAGCGAGCAGCGCGCCCCCACCCGCACTGCCGCCCAACTTGCTGCGCTCCCCAATGCCTGCCATCGATGAAAGGCACCCAGAGCAGCGTGGTTACTCGCCTGGTGCAGCCGCCGTTCCAGAGTCGCGAGCTGCTTCCACACCGCGGACTGCACGTCCATTTCTACGCAAGAGTTCGAGTTGGTGCGAAATGTGCGTGAATGACGGCCCCGGAGAGCTTCACGAGGGCGCCCTGCAGAGATTCCTTCCACGTACTGATGCCTTGCAGCTCAGCGATGCCCCCGCTGCGCATGCTGCGGCCTTTCAGCCTGCAGGAGCGGCACTCCACCGGGGGCTCGCCACCAGCCCTGAGCAAGCAGTAGCACCACCAGCAGACGGCTACCAACCCGCCTTCAATCTGCGCCCTGCCCGCAGGTGTGTTCAGCCACGGGCGCAGCAGCGGCGGCGGGCAGTTTGCATCCTGCTTGCATATAGTCTGCACGCACAGCCAGCCCCCGGTGGCCCCCGTTTCCCCGTTGTTCGCCGCGCGTGAAGAAATCGCTGTGAGCCCGGGTGAGCCTGGTATCCCCGCTCAGCCCAACGTGCCGGCGCCCAACATGCATGGCGCTGGGCCTTGCCATGCAGATTCACGTTCAAGTAGCAGATGAACAAGGGCATGCAGCTGTGCGGGTTACACGCCACACCCTACACCGAGCACAATCGCCCCTTGCAGCGTTGCCTCCAATCATAACACCCAGGAGAGTCCGCTGATGTGAAGAATGATTGCCGTGCTCCCCTGGTTAGGCGAACAAAAACAAAACAAAACACAACGGCACTGGGGATTCCCGTGTGATCCCTCAACACAGTACTAATCCAGCCCAATCCAGCTCAACTTCGGAGTTCTGATGGGATCCGGTGTGTTCTGGATGGTATGACCGTTGCATGCCGGCGAATGTTTTGTAACATTTATAATAGTTGCACATCGTTTTTGCGATTCACCGATTTTTTGCGGACCACCTGTAAGACACACACACTTTTTGCTCCCTCTTGCTTGCGCTCTCTTGTCCCCACCGCCGCCGGCTCGCCCCCCGCGCCTTCTTGCTTGCCTGCACCCTGCGCTTGGGCTCCCCCGCCTGTCTGGCCGCTCTTGCCAGCCCCTGTGCCGGGGCGGGTACTCCCTCCGCGCTTGCGTGCTGCCCTGGCTTGCCTCGCGCCTGCACCATCGCCCTGCGGTTGTGCGTTTGTTTTTCCCGGGCGGCGCTGTGCCGCATGCGGTTGAAGGGTGTGTTTGATGCATCGATCCTGCGACCCGGCCCCCTTACTGCCATGCTGCCCCCCGCTTGCCCCTGCATGCCTGTGTTTTGGGAGCGGCTTCCAGGTGCCCGCCGCTCTCCCGCCCTCCTCTGCGCCCGATTAGCCAGCCTGTGCGTTGCTGTGCCGCTTTCCCCCCCCCGCTCCCTTCACAGGTATTGATTGCTTGCTCAGGTTAGAGGGCTCAGCCCCAGCACGTTAACGTGCGGACCCACCTGTAACCTCACAGTCACAGTCAGTTTTTGCATGCGGTTGAAGGGTGTGTTTGATGCATCGATCCTGCGACCCGGCCCCCTTACTGCCATGCTGCCCCCCGCTTGCCCCCGCGTGCCTGTGTTTCGGGAGCGGCTTCCAGGTGCCCGCCGCTCTCCCGCCCTCCTCTGCGCCCGATTGGCCAGCCTGTGCGCTGCTGTGCCGCTTTTCCCCACCGCTCCCTTCGCAGGCATTGCTCCTCAGGTTAGAGGGCTCAGCCCCAGCACGTTAACGTGCGGACCCACCTGTAACCTCACAGTCACAGTCAGTTTTTTGCGTTTCCCCGCTGCTTTTACAAACTTTGTCTGGCCAGGGCAGCACTAAAGAGTTAGGCGCGTCTGTAAACGCCGACAGCTTGGCAGGGCGTGGCACGGTTGTGCAGGTGGGGCGCATGCGCCATGCAAAGAAACCGATTTCAACCCGTCAGTCAGCCCTAAAAATGAGCCGACTATCCAAGAGGGTCATATCGCTCGCACATGCATGATGGAGGGCAGCCAGGCTCCTAACAATCCGTTCAGGGCTAGAAAACAGACTCGCAGCGCCGCTGAGTGAGCTGCGACGACGATGTTCTAGACTTGCCTGACGATGCCTGACAGCGTGGGCAGAGTGGCAGCGTGCGGCGGCACTGCACCCGCGACATTCCTCTGGCGGGCCGGCCTTGGGTAAGCCGTCCCTTTTCTCGTCTGTGTGATGCCCAGTCGCTCGCACTCTGATCTCTGTATCGGCAGCACAGGTTTGTGCTGAAACGACGTGTAACCCGCCCTCAGTCAGTCGGTCAGTCTGGCGGGGCACAGGCGCACAGCAGGGGGCGCTGGGCGCTGCCTGCCAACCAAAATGTGAACAGGTGCCTTCTAGACATCAGCATGCAATGCAACTGTTCTGGGGAGCTGCCGAACATCAGGGGGCGCAACAGCCGGATGGTAGCAGCTCGTGCCGGCACACAGCGCAGCGGGCAGGGGACTGACCAGAGCAAGTCGAGCTCGTGTCGCAAGTCACGCGTCAGCATATTCATCTGTTAAAGGTGAGCCCGTCAAACGACGCAACACAGGGAGTCGGAGCGCTCCAAGTCGCGCGGCTCGCGGATGCTGCTTTGCCGCCTGCCAGCCGTTCCCTTCCCAAACTACGCAGCATCAAGCGCGCGCAACGCGGCCCTTTGGGTTCGGCTCACCGCCGCCGCCGCCTGCCGCCGCCATCGCGGCCCGCCCGTCGCAGGTTGGAGCTTTGGCCTCGCCGTTTTTCTTCGTTCCCGCAAAACATGGAGGCCCTGGTGCCTCCTGCCGATGTGGACAGCGTCCCTGCCCACGCCCACCTGTGGCTGAAAGCCGAGGAGCAGGCCGACTGGGTGACATTCAAGACGCAGGTGGGTGCTCGGTGGCGCGCCGCCGCGGCTGCCGCCGCTCGCTGTTGCCCCCTCTGGCACGTGCGGTCCGTCCTGATGTCCCATCACCCCCCGTGCTGCACCTACGTCGGGCACGCTTACATCAACCACACCTGCTCTGCGCGGGTGCCGGCGCTGGCGCTGGGCCTGCTTTGTTGTTGCCGCCGATGCGCCGTGCATCGTCCTCTTGGCCCCTCTGCCGGCTGCAAGCGGCGATCAACCCTCGATGTTCACGCATCATGTGGACCCGCAGTGCATCCGCAACAGGGCTGTGCTCAACAGATGTGTGAACCGCCGGTCGCTCAGTCGGCACGCCGGTCGACCTCCCCCACTCCGGCGCAGGTGCCTGCACTAGTTTTGGGCTCGTTTGTGGCCTTCAACGTGCTGTCGGCCCTCTCCATCCGCATCATCAACCGCAAGAAAACCATCAAGGCAGCCAGCAACTGCGCGCTGCTGCAGCACGGGTGAGCAGCGGCGGGGTGAGGGATGGGTGCATGGAAGGGCAGGGCTGAGGTGCACGGTGGGCGGCGGCCAGCAGCTGCGCTTCTGCAGGACGGGCGAGGGGCGGACAGGCAGATGAGCGCATCTGGGGGAGGGTTGATCAGTTGAGGGGCACAGTGGTGGAGGCGGCCAGCGCATGTGCGCTGCTGCAGCATGGGCGAGCGGCGAGAGTTGGCAGGCGGAGAGGGGGGCGATGGGTGGGCACATTGGGAGGGGAGGGTCGGGGTTTGCCGAGGCGGCCAACAGCCGCGCGTCGCTCGCAGCGTGAGCGAGGCTCCGACGAGTGCTGCAGCCTGTGCAGCGTGCCGCCGATTGCGCCCCACTCGCTGCTTCGTGCCCCCATGCCAACACACCCTTCCTTGCGCCACCAACCTCCCCTGCGCAGCGCCACCGCCGCCACGCACGCCCTCCTCTGCCTGGCCGCCGCCTCCTACGCCTCGATGCACCGCGAGCTGGGGCGGTGCGGCGGCCGGTCCTTCTGCTGGGACGACATGGCGGGGCGCATGCTGACCGTGCACGCCGGGTTTGCGCTGTACGAAATCCTGTTCTGGTGGGTGCTCCTCACAGTCCTCAGCAGGGCCACTTGTGCAGCGCACACGCTCCCAGGGGGTGGGTGTGGTGCAGTGACTGTGCGCAGATGGCTGGTGCACGTGGATCTGCAGTGCATGAGATTATATTTTTGTGGGCAAGGTGTGCGGGGGGGCGCTTGTGAGGTGCCACCTGCAGCAGCAGCAGGTGCGGCTGGGTGCCGGCGCGGTGCTTCCCCCGCCCGTCCAACGCGCTTGCATGTGCTGCTACTGGCCCCCCCCCGCCTGCCTGCAGGCAGAACAACGCGTCGCTGGTTCAGCCCTGGAACGAAATGATCTTCCTGCACAACCTGCTCACGCTGCTCACCGCGCTGGCATCACTGGTGGGTGGCGCTGGTTTGGGGGAGGGGGCGAGGGGGCGAGGGGGCGAGGGGGCGAGGGGGCGAGGGAGGGAGGGAGGGAGGGAGGGAGGGAGGGAGGGAGGGTCCGGGTCGAGGGAGCCAGGTGCAGGTGAAGGTGGCAGGCTCTTCTCACCCCCGCCACCACGCGGGCATCCCTGGTGGGCAGCGATTCCCGGGGCGGGTGCAGCGCCGGCGCTGGTTGCTGCGTGCACCGTGGTTCTGGGGCAGTGCGACGCAGAGGGAAAGGGGTGCTGGCGTGGGGTACAGCTTCGAGCGTGCGGCTGCGCGGAGCCGCGCACACCCCGTGTGTTTCCAACCCGCTGCCCTGCCCCCCACCACCTCTTGCACAGATGTACCCCTGCCGCCTGACGCTGCTGGTGCTGCCGGTGCAGCAGATGCTGGCCATCGCCACGCTGGCCGACTGCGCGCGCCGCACCGCCGCTGTGTACGGCGCATCATGGGGCCTGCGCTTCAAGCTGCAGGCAAGGAGCACATGGGGCGCGCCGCCTGCGGCACACATTAGTGCGCTGCAGCAGCGGTAAAATAAACGATTTATTGATAGGTTGAATGCTTGCTGCACACGGGATATATTCCCCCCCTTCCCACGCCCCACCCCCCCGGTGCCTGCCGACCTCACTCCACACCTCCCTCCTGCCGTGCAGCTGGGGTTCATGCTGGGCCAGGGCGTGCGCGCCTTGGGGGGCATCGGCGTGTCTGCCTTCACGTACTGGTGGATCCGACAGAACAAGTGGGTGGGGGTGGGGGTGGGGGTGGGGGTGGGGGTGGTGGGTGGGTGGGGGTGGGGGTGGGGTGGGGTGGGGGGGTGGGTGGGGGGGGTGGGGGGGGGGGGATTGTTTCCCAAGCTATTTTCACCTAAGCTTCCATGAGGTTTTGGAGTATGCCTGTGGGGGCCAAGAGCTGCAACGGCAGCGCCAGTGTGCTCCCCCCACCCTCCACCCCCACCCACGCAGCCTGTGGAAGTTCGAGCTGCCCGAGGGGATGAGCGCCCTCAACTCGGTGTACGGCATGCTGATGCTGGCGGGGGGCATCATCCAGGCGCTGATCTACCTCAAGGTGGGGCTGGCAGGGCGGCCTTGCCAGGGGTTGCGGTTGTGACGGGCTTGGGGACGGGGGGTGCCTGGCATGCTAATGCTGGCGGGGGGCATCATCCAGGCAGTCATGCACCTCAAGGCAAGCGTGGGGCTTGCAGGGTGGTGTGGCAGGGTGGCCGCCTTGCGGGGGCTTGCCGGGCTGCCTTGCCGGGAAGTGCGGGTGTGGCAGGCTTTTGGGGGTGGCCTGTTGACGCTGTTGAGCATGCCAGCTGTCGCCTCGCTTGTGGCCGCTCAGCAGCCACCTCGCTGCCGCACTCGCACGTCTGCCCCTCACCCGCCGTTGCCTTCCATCCTTGCTGCCCTGCAGTGGGTGGGCGCTGCGCTGGCGATGACAAACGACCTGATCGAAGGGGTGCAGGGCGGCAAGAAGGGCGGCGCCGCCGCCGCCGCTGCCGGCGGCGCCGCCACACCCTCGAAGAAGAAGGAGACCCTGGTTGCCGGCGGCCGCACCAGGAGCGCCAAGAAGGAGCGCCAGCGGCGGTGAACGGCTTCTGCATGGCTCGGCAACCAGCAAATTGACACGGCGCCGCTGCGAAAGGCTAGGGCATCCGCAGCGGCACGCGGCACGTGGCGCTGCAATGATGCACACATGCCCGGCTTTCTGCTCTCTGCGTGCAATGATGCAAACATCCCCGGTTTTCTGCTCTCTGCGTGCATCCTGGTCACCAGCACGGCAGCGGCGGCACTGGAGCACTGCGGAGTAGCCGCTGCTGGCGCCACAGCAGCGGTGCGGCGCATCGCCCGTTCCACGCTCACATACAACACGAAGTTCAGGAACGCAAGACGCAAGCTGTACAGCATGCTTGATGAGCACCCACACGACTCGGGCTGATCTAACTGGCCGCCTGCGGGGAGGGTCTTAGCGGCCGCGCTCCGCGCCGCTGCGGCACATCTCCCGGGTGGCCTCGCTCCCGGGTGAGCCAGCTGGCATCCCGCATCTCCCCCAAAAGTCACCCACGCGTGTCACATCGTCTTCTTCTTCACCTGATCCCTCTCGTCTGTTATTGCTTGCTGTTGAGGGCTGGTGCGATGGTCCGCATGATCGTGGTTCTCGTGTTGTTGCTGGCGCTTGCGGGGAGCTCTCGCGGCTTGATCAGCCTGCGTGGACGGCCGCGTGGGCCCTGGAGGGGCAGCAAGGGCGGCTTGGAACGCGCGCAGGCGCTGGGTGCGAACGTCTCGCAGTGCGAGCAGCGCTGGCGCTCCACGAGGCTGGATCACTTCAGGCATGTGTCGATGAGAGCGATGCCCAGCTGTGGAGCGTCGCGGGACAGGCTTGCTTCCGCCGCCACCTCCACTTCCTCGCCTGCCCACCTGCTGCTGCCCCCACCCCCGAATGCAGCTGGGCCACCACCAAGACCTTTGAGCAGCGCTACTTCTTCTGCGACGAGCACTGGGCCCCTGGTGGCGCCATTTTCTTCTACCTCGGTAAGCGGGTTGTAGGGCGACATGCTTTTTCAACTGAGCCAGCAGAGGCAGCAAACCGCTCAGCCGTTGCATGTGCACGCTGCACAGCTCACCCTCCTGCTGTAGCGTCACGATGGGTCACCATGTCTGACAAAGAGGGAAGTGTGGTGTGCATCCCCTGTCGCTGCCTGCCTTCCCACGCTGTTAGCTCTCTTGCCGCGCACCGCCCTTGCATGGCAGGCAACGAGGCCGACGTGACGCTCTATCTCAACAACACTGGTGAGGGGCACGAAGGGCAGACAGCCTGGGAAGCTGCACGTCTACCGCCGGCGCCCGCCGGCGGCTCGCTGCCATGCCTGCTGTGCAAAACCAAATACCCAGCTGCCGCACCCCCTGCCTGCCTCCCCACGAACCAGGCCTCATGTGGGAGCTTGCGCCCCGGCACCAAGCGCTGCTGGTGTTCCCGGAGCACCGCTACTACGGTGGGTGGGTGCAGGGGGCATGGCTGACCGACTGACCGACGGCGGGTGACATGTTGAGTAATTGCCACCCCTGTGCGCTGCAGGGGAGCAGGCGAGGGGGTGTGTGAGCAATGGCGCTGCCCAGAGTTTGCACTAACAACAACCCCCCCTCCCCCCCCCCCCACCCACCCCGCAGGCCAGTCCAAGCCCTTCGAGCCCAAGAAGCTGCGCAAACACATGCACTGGCTGACCACCGAGCAGGCGAGCTTGCCATTGAAAACATGTAAACATGAAGACAAGTTGCACGTAAAGACAGCAACTAGGCAGCGTTCCGTTGGCTGACTTGTGCACGCATTGGCTGACCATACGCACACGTGCCGGCGGCTGGTTTGGTGCGTGGTGGGGGTGGCTGTCAAGGGTGGCAGTGGCTGGGCTGCTGACGAGGGGTTGGGCATGCAGTGTGCCTTCACCACGTGCTGCTCCCCGCTCGCCTCTCCCCCCCCCCCCGACAGGCCATGGCAGACTATGCACAGCTGCTTTGGGAGCTGAAGGAGGAGCTGGGAGACCCGGACGTCCCCGTCATCGGCTTTGGGGGGTAAGGCAGCGCGCGTGCTGGCTCAACGCCTGCGTGCACTGTGCAGGCCAAGCACAGGGAGGGCAAGCCAGCTGCCGCCCTGCCGGCCGGCGCGCCAGCTGGACGGCAAGCCAAGGCTACTCACCCGCCCTGCCACCACCCACCCACGCGTTGCGCCGCGCCACCGCGGCGTGCCACCCGCTGCAGGAGCTACGGCGGCATGCTGGGCGCTTGGTTCCGCATGAAGTACCCACACCTCATGGACGGGGTGATTGCGGCGTCAGGCAAGCGCTCTTGTGACATGCTGGCTACCCGCCTGTGGTTGGTGTACCCGCACCCGATGGGGTCGGCGTGCCAGCGGCGCATTACGGTGCACCCTCCGCTCCGCTGCCCCGCGCCGCCTCCGCTGCCCGTTGCGAGACCTCGCTCCAAGTCTATTTGACTTCTCAACGCTCGCAGCTCCCATCTGGACATACCTAGGCGAGAGCCCTCCCTCTGATTCCGGAGCCTTTGCTCGCATCGTCACCCAGGTGGATGCTTAGTTGGTTTGTGCGGTGGTGGCGTGAATGGTGGGGGTGGTGGTGTGGGGATGCTGGGGACGACTGCCATGAGACAGAGGGCGCCTTTCTGCACGGTCGCAGCAGAGCCGCCGGGCGCGCAAGCAAGTTGATTCAGGGAGGCATGCAGGCAAAGGGTCTTCACCCACGGCTGTGGCGGCAGCCACACCCTGCACCACGTCCCCCACCCCTGCGCCGCTCCCGACGCAGGACGCCAGCGCGGAGGGCGGCTCCGTGCCCGCCTGCGCGGACAACGTGCGCGTGGCGTGGAAGGCGCTGGCAGGCCTGGGCGGCACAGGTGGATGTGGGCGGCACAGGTGGGTGCGGGCAGCAGGTGGGTGCGGGCGGCAGGTGGGTGCGGGCGGCAGGTGGGTGCGGACAGCAGGTGGGTGTGGGCAGCAGGTGGGTGCGGGCAGCAGGTGGGTGCGGCGGCGCCGCCGCCTGTGCGCCACCATTGCAGGCGCTCCTCCCTGCGCCCCGCTGCCTGCTTCCTCCTGCCGCAGGCGACGGGCGCCAGGCAATCGCCGAAGCCTCTGCCCCTACCTTTACTAGAATAGCCCAGCTGACATGCCTGGGCCTGCCCATCCCTGACCTCAATGCCGCCCTGCTGCCAAAGCGATGCGCCTCTGCCCCAAGTCGTCACTAGACAGCCAGCAGGACGCGACTGTGGCGCGCTCTCATGCCCACCTCCCACTGCCACCTCCCCTGCCTCGCAGACGACGGCCGCCGGGCGATCGGCGTGGCGATGCGCCTCTGCCCCGAGTCGTCGCTAGACAGCCAGGACGACGTGACCGCCCTTCGTGACTGGGCAGCCTCTGCCTGGGACTACCTGGCCATGGGAAACTACCCGTTTCCGAGGTGCGAACAGCCGTGTGAGAGGCCCCGCCATGGTGCACGTTCCCTGTCCTCCTCCTGTGTGACTGCCTAGGAAAAAAAGAAAAGGGAAGGCGTACCCCCAGCGTAAGCGTGGATTGAGGAAGCGCGGTTCCTTTTCTGGCGGAACGTGCCTGTGTAGCAGGCCGTTGAGGAGTTAACCACCAGAGTCAACCACTCTGGTCCGGCTACCGTGTGACTGCCTGGCATGAGGCCGGGGGTCCGGCGCACGTGCGTGACGAGGTGGCAGGGAGGGCCACCACCCCGCCTGGGGTGCGAGCGCGGAGACAGAGAGGCTGCGTCGCGGCTCACGACCTGCCAGCACCGCATGGCTGCACAAAGGGTTGATGGTATGCCCGCCGCCAACCACTCCGTTCCACTCTCTCCGCCCTCGCAGCTCCTACATAGTCAACGGCGCCCTTCCGCCGCTGCCGGCCTTCCCCGTGCGCGCCGCCTGCGAGCACCTGGCCTCCCCCGACCTGCCCTCCGACCCCGCCGGCCTGCTTGGGGCACTGGGCAGGGCGGTGGGGGTGTTCTACAACCACACCGGCGACCTGGCGTGCCTCAGCTTCAAGGAGGGCCCCAACCCCGAAACAGGTGGGCTTTGGGGCGAGTTAGGGCAAGTTAGGGAAGTTGGGTGGCAGGCACGTGAGGTGTGTGGCAGGCAGTACGACGGCTGTGCCGGTACCGCTGGGCGGGGCGGTCGGGGTGGTCTACAACCACGCCGGCACCCTGGAGTGCCTGAGCTTCCCAGGAGGGACCTAACCCGGAAATAGGTGGGGCTGGGAGGGCAGGAAGTAGAGCAGAGGGGTGTGATTTACCCAAATATCCACCCACCCACTCACCCACCCACCTACTCACCCACCCACCCACCCACCGCTCACCCGCCCACCTGCCCTCCCTCTTGCTTCCATTCATTCGCTCGTTCACTTCTCCTTTCTTGCTGTGCAGACGAGGACAGCAAGTTTTGGGGGTACCAGTACTGCACTGAGCAGTGGATGCCCTTCAGCAAGGACGGCGAGCACGACATGTGAGGCGGGTGTTATCCACCTCCCCCCACCCCCCACCCGAGAGGGTCTTTTGTTTCATGTGCTGCCTGCATGAGAGGGCGTGCCTGGCCAAGGCTGGCGCTGCACAGAGCTTGCCCTTCAGCAAGGACGGCCAGGGCTGCTGCCACACCCTCCCGTCGCAATCCCATCACGCTGCACGACCCGCGTGCGCTCGCTGCATCGCCGTCGCTGCTGCCCCCTCCCGTAGACTCCTTACGGCCTCTTGTAAATCTGTTATGTGCCCCCTGTCGTCCAGGTTTTGGTCGGAACCTTGGGACAACGACGCCGCGGTGGCCGCCTGCAAGGAAACCTGGGGCGTGACCCCCCGCCCGCTGTGGGCCACCGTCCAGTGGGGGGGCAAGAAGCTGGGGGCCGCCTCCAACATTGTGTTCTCCAACGGGCTGCTGGACCCCTGGAGCGGCGGCGGCGTGCTGGGCAACGTCAGCGCGGCAAAGGACGTGGTTGCCGTGATCATCCCTGAAGGCGGGTGGCCGCTTGTTGTGCGCTCCCTTTGCTCGCTGCCGTCGCCAAGGCGTGCACGCTGTGCTGCCTGGGCGCTGCCTGCATCGGAACCTTGTACACCACTGCCGATGGTCCCTCTTTGCAGTGCAGCAGCACGCCACGTGACTGTTGCAACACCGTGCAATCAATCAATTTAATCAATTGGTGCAGTGTTTCCCACCCCGCCCACTCTTACTAACTTTGCTGACAAGTGCTGCCCTTTGCAACAGGCGCGCACCACCTGGACCTCATGTTCTCCAACCCCGCCGACCCCCCGTCGGTCAAGGAGGCACGGGCTGTCGAAGAAAGCTACATCGCCAAGTGAGACACAGCGCGCCTCATGCACCTCTGCACTGTGTTGGGCGCTGTGCAGGGGGCGCCACATGTGCGCCACGTGTGCGCTGCTGGCTGCGAGCCGCGCGGCGTGCTTGCCTGCGCTGCGTTGCGCCTGCGGCGCGCCCGCCTGCCTGCACCATGCCTTGCCCAGCCAACCCACTGCTCCGCCTAACCAGCTGCCTCACACCCACCCCCTGCAAATCCACAGGTGGATCTCTGAGGCACGCAACAGGCCGGCGTTGCCTCCGTTGCTGCACAGCGCTGCCTACATGGCGGCGCGCAGTAGTGAGGCCTAGAGGCGGCGAACGGGTGCAGGACGATGCCAGAGCCTAGCGCACGACACGCCGGTCGCTGCAGAAACCTCGTGTGTGCTTGCATACCGTTGACAAACTGCTGCGTGTAATGTATACAGCGACAGGCTCATCAGTAGAGCAGCCAGGGGTGCATTGCACAGCCGTGCTGTGCTGGCGCACCCAGCGCGCCGCCGCCGCCTCGTTGTGACAGCCTCTCTGCCGCAACTCGTGCACTCGTTTTGATCGCTTGGACTATAACAATGGCCTCCTCGGTTGCCTGCGCCGCCCCCGCGGCCACCTGCGCCGTTCACGCTCAGCGCACGCAGCCCTTCCGCCCTGCGGCCGCATGTACCGCGCGCCTGAGCGTGACTCGCGCTCAGCAGCGCGTGGGACGCGGAAGGGGTCGCGGCGTGCTCCAGGTCAGTGGCGGCGCTTCCGCCGCCGCCGCTCGTGGGCAGCACCGCTACCGGCTGTCACGGTAGCCCGCACGCCTGCTTCGCCGCGCCCGTCCCAAGTGCACAGCCAGACAATCCCCCCAAGCATGTGACTAGCAGCCGCCGCAGCCTCAGCTGTTCCCATTCTGACTTCTCGCTGCTCGCCCGCAGGTGGTGGCGGTCCGTACCGAGAATGAGGAGGTGGCACTGGGCTTCAAAGCTCCTGATTTTGAGGTAGGCCAGCCTGTGATCGACTCCTGATCAGATGCGGGGTGCTGCCTTTGAACTTGACAACGGTTTGCTGCACATTGCTGTGCAAGCCGCCACCGGTGGCAGGTACCTGCTCGCTGCTGTGTGCTCCGCGCAGCCCAGTGCTGCCCTGCTGTTCGCCCACTTGGCTGCAGCTGCGGGAGGCCCCCAACGGGCCACGGCATCGAGCCGCTGTCAACGCACACATCCCAGCTCTCCCACCTCGCCCTGCATCTCATATGTGGCGCTTGTCTTGTGCTCAGGATGGGCCGCTCTCCTCTATCTCACCTGCCTGCAGCTGCCTGAGCCCCTAACGGGCAAGGCAGTGAAGCTGTCGGAGTATGCGGCAGGCGCCCCTGCCACCCTCGTCATGTTCATCTGCAACCACTGGTGGGATTGACGGGCAGCATGCAGGGAGGATCGGGCAGCGAGTGGTGGCGCTGGGGTGCCAGGCTGCCGCATCAAGCCGTAAGCCGTCGAGGAGGAGCCGGTGCCAGGGGGCATGAGGCTGCCGCCGCTCGCTGAGCTGGCGCCTTCACCCGTCGGCCTGTGTTGTTCGCCAGGCCCAGCTCAGCCCAACAAGCGGCTCCCCTGCCTCGCTCAATCAATCAATCAATCTCTGTGCAGCCCCTTTGTGGTCCACCTGAAGCCTGCCATCACTGAGCTGGCCAAGGAGTACCAGGGCAAGGGGGTCAAGGTGGTGGCGATCAGCTCGAACAGCGCCGAGACCCACCCGCAGGTGGGCCTCGCCCCTGCTTGGTTGCAGGCGCAGTCGTTTGCGCTGCAGCACGCCTGGCAGGCCGCACGCCAAGCCGCAGCCTGCCACTGCACGCCTGGCTGCAGGCTGGGCCGAGCACCTGGCTGCACGCGTGCCTGCCTGCTTGGAAGCGCGCCTGGCTGTGCTCTGCTGCACGCCTCAGCTGTGTGCCTGCTCCCCCTGCCTCCTCCTGCAGGACGGCCCAGACAAGATGGCGGAAGATGTGCAGGCGCAGGGCTACACGTGAGCGTGCGCCCGGGTGGGCGGCGCACGCGGCGCGGCCGGCAGCACGACGCGCCTGCTGCTGCTGCACGACACGAGCGTGCCTGCACCACCCAAACCTGCAAGAAGCGTCCACGCTGACCCCGCCCTGCCTGCCCCTCCCCCTGCACACCTTCCACGCAGCTTCCCCTATCTCTTTGACGAGGCCCAGGAGGCGGCAAAGGCGTACCAGGCCGCCTGCACCCCCGAGTTTTATGTTTTCGGTGCTGACATGGGGCTGACCTACCACGGTGAGAGATGGGCTGGCCTACGAGACACTCGAGCGCAGCACAGGTGGTCGGAGCAGCAGCGGGGGTAATTGGGCATGCATGCTGCAGGGCCAAAGGCAGCTTTGGGCACGGCGGTGCAAGTGCCGCCGCAGCAACCCCTTCGTCTGAGCGCCCGTGCGTGTGCAGGCCAGTTTGACGACAGCCGCCCCAGCAAGTACGGAGGCGATATCCCTGTCACCGGTGAGGGGCTGTGCTGCCCAGGTTGGGGATGTAAGGCGTCGGGGGAAGGCAGGCAGGCGGCAGCTCGGGAATCGCTGCGAGGCCGCTCGTGCTTGCTGCCGGTTGTCTGCAGGCAGGTGGCGGCAGGCAGCTAATCGCTCTCCCACTTCCGCTCCCGCTCCTGCTCCCACTGCAGGCGAGGACCTGCGCAACGCCCTGGACTGCACCCTGGCTGGCCGCCCCGTCGACAAGCGCGTGCGGCCCTCCATTGGCTGCAACATCAAGTGCGCAACGCTGGGCCGGCCACTGGGGCAGCCCAAGCACAGCGTGCGGCGTGCATGCCTGCCTCTTGCTGCTGCCATGCCGACAATCCGTTGAACACTCCTTCCCCTTGTACCCTTGTCCGCTGGTGTGCTTGCTGACGGCGTGCGCATGCGCTGCACCTTCCCTGCAGGTGGGCCCCTGGAAAGGCGCCTGCCTGGTTCCACGGCTGAGACCACAGCGCGGCACAGCGCGCTCTGCTGCAGCGCAGCACAGCGCTTGTACCGGCAGTCGGATGCGCATTGCCTTCGACTGGTGCCCCGCATGCACCGCCCCCCTTGGCTGGCCCCTGTTGGCCGGGCCCCCTTGTTCGCAGCCCCCGTTTGTCTGCCTCTTGCTCCTTCCTTTTGATCCTCAGCCCCTGCCGTGCTGCTGGCAGCCTCTAAGGTTTGATGCCCTCTGATCAGTGACTGACGCGTGCCTTGTGTGAATCAGTTGCAAGCAGCCAGCACGGCCAACTCGGTGCAGCGCACGTGCAGCGCTCGCACCTACTGCATCGTGAGGCTGGGTTTGCGGCGCGCATGCGCGGCGGGAGCAGGGGACTAGAGCAGAGCCTCACCAAGGGATCGAGTGCTTTTGGCACTCAAATGGTCGAATTCAACTGTTGAGGTAAAGGGATGAACGGGAGGAGGCGAGGGTGGAGGGTGGGGCATATGTGGAGTGGGCAGAGTTCACCGTTAGTTCCTGCCCGTTTCACGGGGACCTGGAAGTATCAATACAACTACATGTCATGATAGGATTGGCGTTGACGCCAATCGCCATCTTCTTCGCTGCCGCGCAGCGCCGCCGGCGGGGCAGAGCGTGGTGCGCCGTCAGAGCACGTCTCTGGAGGCACGCGTCGCTCCAGGGCCCAGCCTTCTGGCAAGAGACCTCAACACACACGAGAATGGAGACAGCCTGTGGGTGCATGAGCACGTCGGCGGCATGAGCAGTACCGGCAAGGTGCGACTTGCATCATGCCGTGGCACCTCGCGACGCTGTAGTAGTCCCTGCGGCTCTCTTGTGCCCCGCGTCTTGTGTGCTGAGAAAGGCCTTCACATGGGTACGGCTCAGGGCTGGAAGCCTGGTGTGCAAATGTGCCACAGAGGAACAATCGAACGAAATCAGTTTCTTTGAAGGGGGGCATGGCGTCCAAGGGGGCAGGGGGCGAAGCAGCATGCAGGGGGGGCAGGCTGGAAGATCAACCGCGAGCTTACGCCGCCGCGCTGCTGCTCAGCTGCTGGCTGCATGCCTTGAGCGCCTCCAGCAGCGCCGCCTCCGCCGCTGCAGTCAGCCGCTTGCTTTCCGCGATCTCTGCCACCGCAGCGGGCGCAGCGGCGGCCACCGCCGCCGCCAGCGCGTCCAGCCGCGCCGCCGCCTCCTCAGGGGGGGTCCCGTCCAGGAAGCCCCGCTGCAGCGCCAGCAGCTGCACCACCTGCCCCTCCAGCGGCACGCTGGTGTGCGGCGCCTGCGGCAGCACGGCGGCGACCACAGCGGCGCGCAGCATGGCGCGCTCTGCCGCCGGGTCGTCGAACGACGTGGAGAAGCGCGCAGCGTCCACCGCCTGCGCCAGGTCCAGCCGCACCTGATTGTTGCAACGAGGAGGGGAAGGTGCAAAGGGAGGCAAGGGGGAGGCGTGGGGGCGAGCAGGTGCGTGGTACGGCCGGGCAGGCAGGCGGGCAGACAGGTGGGCAGGTGGGCACGCTCTCAGTCCCTCGGTCCCTTGCTCTGCTCGCTCAAAAGCTGTTACCCCTCCTCCCCAGCACCCTCCATCGTTTCCTGTACAGAGCGCACCTGCGGCGCCATCACCTCCATTGCGGGGTGGAAAGCACGGGAGCCGATGCGGGACACAGACAGGGCGGGGTTGACGCTCAGGCCCCCAGTCACTGCAGGCAGGCAGGCAGGCAGGCAAGAGGGGTCGCAGGCAGCGGGGCCGGGAGGTGGGCAAGAGAGAGGCTGCGGGTGCCTCGCAAGCGCCAAGATGGGCCTGGCACATGCACGCATGCACACACTTGCACCCGAACGCGCACACACTCCACGCATGCCCCAGCACCTGGGTCGCGCGCCACCCGCAGCACCACCTGGCCGTCGGTGATTGACATCAACTCCTCTACCACCTGCGCACAACACGTACGGGTGGGAGGAGGGACGGCGCTGGGAAAGGAAGAATGGGAAGGTTTGCAGCTGTGCAGGGAAGGTGGGTACATCCAGGCGCTGGGTCATGCAGGCGGGGGGGGGGGAGGGGCAGACGCGTCTGCCCATCAGTAGCAGACGCAACCTCCGTGCCGCAGGCCCGTGCTGCTTCTCCACAGCCCCCCGCATAGCGAATCGCATTCCCTTCCCTTCTGGAGGCAGCAAACCGGGCCGGTGCCCACCTCTGTGCGCAGCTCCTGGGGGCCCAGCTCCCGCCCGCTGCCCCCCGCCGCCTCCTTGGCGTCCACGGCCGCCAGCAGCTTGGCCTTCTGGTCGGGCGAGAGGTGCTTGTAGGCAGCGATCTTTTCGCGGGCACGCCGAGCCTCGCCTGGAGGGAGGGGGGGAAGCACGCGGAGGGTGGGAAACAGATTGCAACAGACGTGGGCAGAGGGCCGGCGCAAAGCCCGGCTCGGAGGCCAGCTCCAGGGTGCCCGAGGATGCGGTGCAGCGCTGGCAACGCTGAGGTTGTTCGTGTGGCAGCCCCGTGAGACACGCAGCCGGCGGCGCCTCGGCCCCGCCCCAGCCCCGGCGCTCACCGCTGGCGGGCACGCCGGGCGTGACCAGCAGCAGTGTCATGGTGCCGCCCCGCAGGCGGCGGTGCATCTTGGCGGCTCTCTGGATCAGGCTGGAGAAGAACCTGCAGGCATGATTCGTGGTGGTAACAACGCCAAGGGGGTGGGGGGATCTCCAGGAAGGCAATGGCAGCCAGGCAGGGCCCTGCAGGGGTGGTAGTGTTGCAAGGCAGCGGCAGGCACTGCCATCCCTGCCCGAGCGCGGCCCACCTCCGCCGCTGCGCCGCTGCCGCAGACACGAGCATGCCTTCGTACTCAACCAGCTCCTCCTCTGAAGGGGGCAAGGTGGGAACGAGTGTGAGTTTGGCGGTCAGGCGGCGGGGCGGGGGTGGGCAGCCGGGGCAGCGCGCCTCCGTGCTCAACCGGCTCGGCTGCTGTCCTGGAGGGAACAGGACGGGCACTGGCATACAGGGCAGAGGAACGGTGGGCTGAACGCGTGGCTGCGTGTTGAGGTTGACGAATTGAAGAGCAGGGCAGAGAGCAAAACAAACGTTTCGGGGGTAACAGTGGTACAGTGGTAACAGTGTAACAGTGGTAGTCCTGCTGCTGGTCCACCTGCCCCTCACCCGACGCCCCTTCAGCCGTGTCGCTGGAGGACGCCGCAGACGCCGCTGCCGCGGCGGCGGCGGCAGGGCCGCTCGCGCCCGCCTCCTGCGCCACCGCCCCTGCCTTCTGCAGCTCCTCCAAATCTGCCGCCGTGGCTGCACCAAGACAGAGCAAGCGTGGCGCAGTGTGTGAGCAGTGGTGCACAGGCTGGCCAGGCAGGCTGGCTGCAGCGCCTCTTGGGCAGGCAGGCAGGCAGGCGGGCGGGCAGGCAGCAGACCAACACACGTACAAGCCGCCGCCCAGCGTGGGTGCCGCCGCACGTGCTGCCGCGCGCCGTCGCCGTCGCCGCTCACCCGACTGCGCCGCCGACCCTAGGGTGGCCATTGCGTACGTGATCATCTCCCACATGCGCACCTGCAGGGGGACCGGCAGGGAACCAGGTTGGGGACGTCGACTGATCGGGCGGGTTTGTTGCAAGTGGGCGGCGCAACGCAGCAACGGAAGCCGGCATGCTGTGGTTGCGCAGCGGCAGCAGCAGCAGGAGCGACGGCAGCAGGAGCGGCGGCAGCAGCTCCAGCACGCAGCGGCAACGCAGACAGCGGCGCGCGTGGATGACCAATGGACGTGGCTCTCGGCGGCAGCAGCAAGTCAACTGGCAGATGGCGGCTCACCCTGACCGACGCGTCATTCAGCAGCAGGAGTGCCAGCAAGCAGGGGCAGGCAGCGGCGGGCGCTCACCATGACGGACGCGTCATTAAGCACCACCAGCGAGTGCCCGCCCTCGTCGCGCAGCCTCTCCCCGATGCTGCACGCCGTCAGCATCGCCGCGTACTGCTCCCCCAGGGGCCTGTCCCCTGTGGCGGCCACCACCGTGGTGTACTCCAGGCAGCCCAGCGCGCGCAGCGTGCCCACCGTGCGCTCCAGCTGCTCCTGCGTGCTGCCCACCGCGGCGTACACGCAGCGCACGCCCGTGCTGCGCTGCCCCAGCACCGTGTCGATGCACAGCTGCGTCTTGCCGCTGCCCTGGGGGCCCACCACCTGCTGCGCCTGCCCGCGGCCCAGCGGCGTGAGGATGTCAAAGGCCTGTCGAGGAGGGTGGGGCAGAGGGGGGGGCGGGATGTATGCAGGCCTGCGGTTGCAAGAAGCTTATGCAGGCCGGCAGCAGCAGCACAGCATATGGTCAGAACCCCCCAGCTGTCTCCCACCTAAAACGCATTAGCACATGCTTCAAGGCGCGCGCACACACCTTGATGCCCGTCACCAGCGGCTCGTTGATCTGCTCCCGGCTGTCCATGTCGGGCTGCCCGTTGAGCAGCGGCAGCTTCTGGTCGACGCCCAGCGGCTGCACCGCCGCCATGGCCGCCGAGGAGCCCGCCGCCGCCGCGCTGGCCAGCGCGTCGGAGCCGGCCCCCTCTCCGGCGGTGGACGCAGGGGTGTAGGGGCGCCCCAGGAAGTCCACCACTTGTCCCACCAGGGCGTCGCCCACTGCAGATGGACAGACAGTGAACGAAAGCAGGTTGGAGACAGGGCTCAGGTTGTACTGGAGCGTCGCTTTCAGCGGGCTGAGTTTTGGGGAGGAAAGCCTCGGAGACCCCCCCCAAAAAAAAACCCACCCCTCGACCCGCGAGGGCATCGCTGGCCCGCCCACCTACCCACCCCCCACCCCACCCACCTGGCACCATCATCTGCTCGTACTCCCGCTTGGTGGTGGGCCCCTCCTCGCCGTCCAGCACCTGCGCTCGTGAGGGAGGACACGCAAGCAGGGAAAGCAGCAACTGAGACGCCGCTGCGGGCTCCCGATCGGCACAGCTGCACGCCTGCGCGCAGGACGCGCGCCTACAGGGAGCCCAGCTGCCCCAGCCCAGCCCGCCGAGCCCACCGAGCCCACCGCTTGCCTGCAGAATGCCCTTGACCTGGCACTCCACGCCGTCGCCCACAGACACCAGCCCAGCGCCGCCCAGCAGCAGGGCGAAGACGACGTTGTCCGAGCGGCGCCACAGCATCACGCTGCAGCAAGGAGACAGGGGAACAGAAAAGACAGACATGAAGAGGAATGGCATGCGGAAGAGCAGCTTGACCACACGGCGGCAGCAGCAGCAGCGGAGCGGACACCACGACAGGGCGCGCCACTTCCGCAGCCTTGCTGCGCCGCGCCGTGACCCCCGCTGGCCCCTGCTCAAGCGGCGCCCGCCGCTCGCACCCGCGTGCGCCGCTGGAGAAGGCCAGGCAGGTGCCCACATCCGCGTCGTTGTTGAGCCCCTCGATAATTGCAACGTTGTCTTGTGAGTACAGCACCTGCAGCAGCGGATGGAGATGCGTGGGGTGCTAAACGGGCGTGCACGCAGCGCCCCGGCGGCACTGCAGCGGGCGGCGCGCGCACGTGCGCGGCCCCGCCCCACGGCTTGCCCCGCCGTCTCGGCGGGCCCTGCTCACCCTCCCCACGTCGACGTTCTCCGCCGCTATCTTGCGCTGCACCTCCATCTGGCTGGGCTTCAGGGTGCGTGCCTGCGCCACATGAAGGAAGGGGGGGGGGAGACAGGGGGGCATGTGAAGGTCTGTCGAGCGACGCTTGTCGAGCGCCTCAGCAGGCAGGTGCTTGGCGTGATGCCGGGCCCCTCATCGCCGCCCCTGCTGGCCCCCCCACCTTGAAAATGGACATCTCCGCCTCCCAGTCGGGCTCGCCCTCGCTCTCCCCCGTCTGCGCACGCAGCACGACGGCGCCACGCACTGCACGGCCCGGCAGAGCCTGCAAGTCGTGGCGAGGGGGGTCAAGCAGGGTCACGCAGGTCAAGCAGGGCGACGTTACATGCCGTTGCTTCCGTGGGCAAAAGCCGCAGGCGGCAGCGGTGGCGGCGGCGGCGGCGGCGGTGTCAGCCGGTGGCACCATCGGGCGGCGCGGCGCTCCTGACATTCAGCTCACCTGCGAGGATCCCCGGCGTGCGCCCTTGGCGCCGCCATGGCAAGCAGCAGTGAAGGGCGCAAGCCGCACGGCCGCTTGGGCCGCGCCTAAGGCCGTCTGCATGCTCTCAGTGAATGCGCCAGAAGTAGGCAGCAATGCGCGCTGCAGTTTGGCGGCAGGCTGGAGGTGGGCGTCAATGATGAGCAGGCGGCGGCGCAGCGGGGCATGCTGCGCAGCTGCGGTGCAGGTTGCCCGCGGTTGCGTGATCCACATAATCATCATCAAGTTCCCCTTCAGATATAACTCCGTGCGCATGCCATCACTGCATGTGTGCTGCCACCAGGGAGGGAGGGTTGCCGCATCATCATCATCAAGTGCACCACGCTCGTGACTCCCGACGTCACACGTGGGGCTGCTGCAGCGAGGCAGCAGTCGCCTGATGCAGCAGAGCAAGCTTGCCTGACAATCTTTGCCACTTGCAAATCACGGATTGACAGCAGACTGCGCAGAGGTGAGAGCTGGCTGCCGCGGTTTTCCAACCATGTCGTGCCGCCGCGTCGCCGCCGCCATGCCACATACCGGATTGGAGGGCCAGGCGATCGCCATTCTGCGTGACTTCCCTGCATCCGCCTACTTGTGTGTCGCCTCTGAGCTGCACGAAGGTCGCTCAATGGGGGCACTGCGCCAAGCCCCTCCCGCAACTGCGCCCTTCCTCGTCGTCAGCCTCGCACCGCGCAGCCACCAGGGGCGGCGAGCGGGCCTGTGTGTTCCATCGGCCACAGGACTGCGCGGCCCTGGCAGGTGGTCTGCTACGACAGCGGCGGCAACACCGTTTGGGCCGCCGGCGGCGGCGCCTGCTCCCCACGTCGCCCACCCACGTTCGCTCATGCCTGCCACCTTAACCCCTTTGCACATGCAGACGCGCTCTTTTGGCGGGAGCAGGCGGCCTGCTGGCGGGTGGCGCCGTGGTTGCAATGGCGGCAGCGGCAGCCGCTGCGGATCCCAACGCGCTGGTTCGCAGCGGCATGGACAAATTTCGAAAGGCGAGCAGACCGGTTGTGGGTGGTGGGCAGGGGGCGACGTGACGCCTGAGGGTCCACGTCCGACTGTTGTCGAGGGCTAGCTGGCTTGGATGCGTCCCTAGCTCCTGCCACCCACCGACCTCCTTTCACGCGTGACATCCCCCGCCGACCGCCGACGTTTGCAGAATGATGTCGAGGGGTCGGTGGCAGACTTTGATGCCGCCCTGGCGGCGCGCGCCGCCATGCGGCCCTACCTCTGGCAGCGCGGGCTCAGCCTGTACTACCTCCAGCAGTACGAGGAGGGGGCGCAGCAGGTAGGGGGGGAGGCTGGATGGATGAATGGATGAATGGAAGGGGGGGGGGGGGGGGGGGGGACAAACGGATGGAGCAACCCAAGTGCGTGATGCGGCACTGTCCACCCACGGGTATGGGGTGCAGTGGCGACGTGGCGACGGCCTTGCCCGCTGCGCTCCCCGCCTGCCACCAGCTGCGCGCCCCAACGGTAGCCACCCTGCACCGTCGTCCTGCTGACGGTCGGTCTGCTCGCAGCTCAGGGGCGGCGTGGCTGTCGACCCATGCGACACTCTCAGCTTGCCTCGGGTTGCACACCCCTAAGCCACCGCACCCTTCTTGCTGACGGTCGGCCTGCCTGCAGTTCAGGGACGACGTGGCGGTCAACCCAAACGACACCGAGGAAAGCATCTGGGCCTTCCTGTGCGAGGCCCAAATGGTGGGCGCCGACAAGGCGCGCGCGCAGTTCCTGCAGGCGAGGCACACAATGGCTGGCGGGCGTGGCGGGCTGTGCAGGGGGCTGCACGGGGCTGAAAGAATCGGGTTTGGAGGGGTGGGGCCGTGCCGTGGAGGCGGGGGGGGAAAAGAGCTCACGCCCGCTGCCGCCACGTGGCACCCCCGCCAGCCGTGCAGGTGGGACGCGACCCCCGCCCTGTCATGCGCGCTGCGTACGAGTGCTTCAAAACGTGGGCCCAGCCAGAGGCCATTCTGCAGGTGGGCCTGCGTTGGGCCGGCCAGGCTGGGCTGGCAGCTGAGCGGAGGTGTTGCCGGCGTGCAGGCTGCGCAGCCCGTATCGCTGGCTGCTACGGCAGCGAAGTGTCCAACTGGACCGCAACAGCAAAGGGCGGCACAGCCTGGCAGGCAGGGGGCGGCGCAGGGAGGAAGGGAAGGCGTGCCACGGCGCATTCCGTTTGCATGCACTCCTGTGTGCGCCCGCCATTCCCGAGCCTGCGCCTGCCGCGCCTCCCTCTTTCCCCAGGCTGCTGGCGGCGACCGCCAGGGGCACGACGCGTTTTACGCGCAGCTGTGAGTGGCGCAGCATGGCGCAGCAGCCTGCGCGCCTGCATGCACGGGGTTCGCCAGCTGCCACAGCGTGTGACGGTGGCTTATGTCGTGCGTTTCGCAGCCTGCCTAAATTTGGTGTGGGCGCTGAGCATGCGGCTCAGCTTGCCTGCTGCAGTTCTTCCACGCACGCTGCCGGTACGTCCCCGCCGCGTCCCTGCCACCCTCCCCGCAGCTATATGGGATTGTGGCACGAGGCGCACGGCAACACCGAGGCAGCGCAGGCAGCCATCACAGAGGTGTGCGTGCGTGTGTGTCTCTGGCAGGATGTGCCGTGTAGGGGTCTGTGTGTTGCCTGCTGCGGCTGCTCAGGAGACTTCAGCTGCTGCGGCTGCTCAGCCTGCTGTGCCCGCTGCACCTGCCCTGCCGCAGGCGGTGCGCACCCTCTATGGCCGCTCATCGGGAGACTACATGGCAGCGCTCGCAGCGGTGCATTGCCAGCGGCGCGGCTGGCAGGTGTGAGGCCGCGGCGGCACCAGAGGCATCGCCGCTTGGTGCCATGACGCACGCCACCCTTGCCTTGGGCACCAACGCACAAGTAGAGCTCCGCGGCTCTCACACGCTTCGGCGTGCCACCCTGCACATCCGCTGCGCACTTGCAGCCGCCCTTACGTCAATCCCCCCCACCCACACACGCACCCACCCACCCACTGCCAACTGCTGTTATCCTTGCCCTTGGGGCCTCCGTCTGAGCACTGCTGCAAGCCTCCCCTGCGTCTGAGCACTGCTGTAAGCCTGACCTGCCTCCTGCGCTCGCCTGCCAGCTGCCGCCTGTGCCTCGATTCGGCTAAAAGGGTTACAAGCCACCGGGCATGCTGCACGGGAGCCGCGGTTGCTTGCAGGGGGGGTGGTGCGCGCTCGGGGCGCGCCGCGACCAGCCGCCCCGCCGGCGTGACGCCTGGCCGACGGGCGTGGCTCGCCGCGTGGGAGAGTGTGGGGCGGCGGCGGCGCGCCGCCGCCCGCGCTGCTGAGGCTGAGGCTGGGAGCGAGCTGCTTACGCCTCCTTGGAGGCCACCGAGGCCATGCGCACCGCACGCTTCTTGGCCAGCGACTCGGAGCGGCGCTCGCGCTGCTCCTTGAGGCGGGTGACCAGCAGCTTGTGGTAGTCGGAGGCCTGCGGGCGTGGGGTGGTGGTGTGTGTGTGTGTGTGTGGGTGGGTGGGGGGGGGGGGGGGCGTGCCGCGACGTCAGCGCGCGCACTCCGGCACAACCGCAGCGCACTTCAGGTGCAGGTGGCCCCGCGGGTGCAGGCAAGGACGTGGCGCTGTCTGTCGTGTCGTGCGCAGGGACGCGACCGGCTCTGCACCGGCAGCCGCGCTGGCGGCGCGGCAGCAGGCAGCGGCACCCACCTCCGCCTTCTTGCGGGTGATGCGCTCCTTCTTGATGGCGGCCCGCCGGCGCTTGCGCTGCAGCACCTGCGGCGTCACCAGGCGCTGGATCTTGGGGCACTTGACGGAGGTCTTGCCGTTCTGCGGGCAGGGGCAGGGGGAATAGGGTGCGGGCGATGAGCGGGATGGGGGGGCAGCACAGCACGCGCAGGCTTGTCCCGCGGCACACCCACAGGCGCACCGCTGGCCTCAGCACGCACGCATGCTTCCTTTTCTTTTTTGCACCCAACGACCAAAGCTGCGCCCACGCGCACCTTCTCCACCTTCTTGCCGTAGATCTTCACGTAGTGGCGCACGTCGTCGTCCTTGGTCAGGTTGAACATCTTGCGGATCTGCAGTACCAAAGGGTTACGGGTTGGGGAGCTGTGAGGAAGCTGACGCACGGCGCCGCCCAAGCTGTGTGCAGCGACCGCCTGCCTGCAGCGGTGTCGCTGCCCCGCCGCTGCTGCTGCTGCTGCCATATGCCCGTCTGGCCTGGGCTTCCGTCCCTGTCCTCCGTCCCTGTCCCTACTGGCGTACCTTGGACGCGCGCTTGGGGCCGCGCTGGCGGGGCTTCTCCTCGTCAGTCAGGCCGGGCAGCTCCTGCTCGCCCTTCTTGACAATCACCTGCAGGCACACACACACGCACACCGTGGCGGGCGAGCAAGTCAGCGCTGAGACTCCCGAGACGAGCAACGGGCAGCGAGCAGCACGTGCTGGCGGCCGTGCGCGCGCCCCGCGCGCCGCGTCGCCCTCCCTGGGCACGTCGTGCTGTTGCTGCCGCCGCTCGGCCCTGTGCCGGCGGCGCTCGGCGGCGCTGCAAGAAGACCCCCCGGGCGCCGCCCCGCTGGCAGCGCCTGGACCTGCCCAAAGACACACGCCCTGCCAGCACCCCGCCGCCCCCACACCCACCAGGTTCAGCACCGACAGGTCCTGGCTGACGATGCAGCCGCGCACGGACTTGCGGCGGCGCTCGCCGTTACGGCGGCTGTACCCGCGGAAACACTGGTCCCCGGGGCTCATCAGCACCTGCGCAGACACAAGCAGGCACAGGAACGACGGGGGGAGGGAGCGGAGGAGGGAGGGGTGAGGGCGCGGGATGACGGGACGAGCGGCAGCGAGAGGGGTTTAGGGAGGAGGGCGACGGCGGGTGCGTGCCACCGCGGGGGCGTGCCCCCATGTGTGCCCGTGTTCCTCGTGCCGGCGCCGGGTGCGGCGGGCAAGCAGCCTGAATCAGCGCGTCACGGCGGCATCGGCCCGCGGAAGCTCCAGAGCTGTCCTTGTGCTGCTGAGCCGAGGTGCTGGCTAGAGGCGTGGCAGCGCTGCACAGCAGCAGCCAGGGGCAGCCCCTTCCATGCTTCTGCCGCAGCCGCCGCATGCTGCCAAGCTGCGCGCGTCGCTGCTGAGCCAGTGCTCCACCTGGCACGGCCGCGTTTCACCAGCGTTCTCCACTGCTGCATTGCCCGGTTGCTGCGCCATGCTGCCAGGTTCTGCCAGGCTGCCGTCGCCTGCATGGCTCCGCCCTGCTGCCGCCAATGCCGCTGCTTGCTCACCCACCGCCGTTCGTGCCTAATTCATTCAACGCACATGCGGCATGCAACGCGTGCCTGTGCCGCACAACACGCAGCTGCCACCAGAAAAACATGCCAGCACAGCACATGCAGCCGCCACAACCACCCTGGCAGCTATGTGTTCCGCTGGGCGTTGCCCGGCCCCGGCCCGCACCTGCACGCGGCCGTTGGTCAGCACGCCCTGCTTCATGGGGAATCCCTGCTTGTCCTGGCCGCCCATGATCTTGAAGACGTAGCCCTTGAACTCCTGCGGGGTAGCAGGATTTCGACAAAGCAGGGGGGGTGCCGCGGCCCGGGTGAGCGGGTGGCGCGGCGGCGGCGGCGGGCGCGCACAATTGCCCACATGCGCATCGTCTGCATGTGCGCTGCCAGCGCCGCAGCTGCTACCCCATCTCCATCTGCTGTGGCCCTTCAAGCCCTGGCTGCTGCCGTTTGCTGCCGCCGCCAGCTGCACGCGCCGCCGCCAGCCTCCGGCACGCCTCTCTCCAGCTCTCGCTGCCAGCTCCCCAGTGCTGTAATCACCAGATCCGACCCGCCCCTGCCACGCTCTGCCCTGCAACTTTGAAGCCAAGGGCCTGCACCCTACAGGCCAGGCCGCCCACACCCGCTGCTGCTTGCCGCCGCCCGGCCCTCCGCCGCCTGGCGCACCTCGCCCAGGCACTCGCCATCCACCTCCTGCGACACGCGCTTGTCATAGAAGGCGCGCCTGCGAGTCGAGTGGGGTGCGCGGGGGCGGTGAGGGCCCGCCGAGCGCGGGTCATGCAGCATGCCGATCGCCCAGCGCTCCCCTGCAGGTCCCCGAGCCCCTCTGAGCTCACAGCTTGGAGTCATCCTCAATTTCCAGCTTCTTCTGGCACCCCGTGGAGGGGTATGCAATGTTGAGCTGCAGGAGGAGGGAGAGGGCGGCATGTGGGCAGCCGAGCAGCCAGGGTGGGCTCCGAGTCCTGTCGCCTCTGCTGCAGGGCGCGCAGGCCAGCGAGCGGCGCCGCCATCGGCGAGCGCCCGCCCCGGTGCAGCCCGCACCTTCATATTGCCCAAGAACCGCGCCCAGCACCACTACCAGTGCCAGAAGCGGTGAAAGGACCGCCCCAGGCGCAATCCGGGGCCTTGCGGGGGAACAGCGGGGGCACCGCATGTGTTGCGTGCTGGGTCGACCCCTGCACCGGTCGACCCCCTGGCCTGCCTGCTGCAGGAGGCGCAGCGGCGCCACTTTGAACTTGTTACCTGGTCCACAGAGTGTCTCTAGAGACGCGAGGCCGCGCCGGAAAAGCTGCTGAGAGCGAGGGGATGGTCGGGTCCGCGCAAGCCAAGCCCCCTGGTCTCGCCCGCTGCAGTAGAGCGTTGTTACACCGCAATTGAAACGCAAGGCAGGCCGGAGAAGTGTGCAAAGCAAAGCGAGAATGTGGGACAGAGGGCAGGCTGTCGGGCAAGGAAAGCGTGAGCGGCGGCAGGAGCAGCGCGCATCACAGCGCAGCTGCTGCCCAACTTACCTGCGTTAAATGGCTGCCTGCTGCACCAGAGCTGACAGGAGGGGTCCAGGCTGTTGCAGGGCGAAGCTGGGTTGGCTGGAGACAGGTGGACTGCAGCCCACGGGCAGCGCCGCCGGTGCTTCACGTGCGGCGGCGTTTGCCGCCTGCCGTCACCAGCAGCTCTGCATTCACCGCCGCAGTGAGCGTGACCAGCGGCGCCTCAGAGGAATCCGCGTCAGCAGCAAAGTTGAGCTCGGCTGCAGACTCGGCGGGGGCCGGGCGCAGCACCTCGCCGCCGCCGTAGGTGCCCTTGAGGAGGCCGGTGTTGCACCGCAGGTGGTACTTGCCGGTCTGCTCTGCCACACCCACCACGCGGCACGTCAGCCGCTTGCGCTGAATGGTGCTGGTGCCGACCTTGCCCATGCTGGCAGGCTTCAGCAGCACGGCATCGCCGATGTCGAACTCAGCGCCGCCCTTGCCGCCCTGGCTGCGGATGCGCTGGCGGTTGCGCACGTGCAGTGCCAGCACCTGCTCCTGGTGAGCGCCGTGGTGGGCGGTGAGGATGGCTGTCGATGTAGGGGGAGGAGGAGAAGAGCAGCAATTGACATGCAGGGTGGAGATGGTGGGCGTGCGCACTGCACCACAGCCGGCCTGCCCAACTCTGTTTATGTCTACCCCAGCTCAAACAGCCCAGTCAGACTCACCCGCTGCCTCTGCATCAGCGCTGGTGCCAGCTCCATCGCTGCTGTCGTCCACCTTATCCAGCTCATCTGCAGCATGGAGGTACGAGCGCTCATGTGGGAGCAGCCACTGCTTCATGCGCCCCCATTTGCAGGCAGGCCCCCAACGAATGGTTTGCCCGCCGCTCCCAACATCACTCCCACACTCACCAGCAGCGTCGCACTCTGCTGCAATGGCTGCCAGCTGATCCAGCAGGCTCGTCGCTGCCCGCCGCTTGCCTGATGGGCTGCGCATGGCTGTAGCACGCTGCGGCAGCGCACGAGTGGGCACCTCGCCCGCCTCGTCCAGCAGCTCATCTGCCACCAGCTGGCTCAGCCGGCCGCCTGCATTAGTGCGGGTACTGCGCCGCCCCAGGGGAGAAGCGGTGGCAGCAATTTGCAGCGTTGCCTCGTCCAGCGCTGCATCGTCGCTTGCCTCGTCTTCGCTATCCGAGGGCAGCACCAGTTCTGACAGCGTGCGGCGGCGCTTGGGCTGCGCTGCGCTGCCTTTGCGCGTGGCAGGGGCTGGCGGGGTGTCGGCATCGTTCGCCTCAGCCGAGGAGGTGAAGCCCAGCAGGCGGACAATGTCATCCAGCAGCGGCAAGTTCATGTTGGAGGGCAGCGTGCCGAACAGCGCCTTGGTGGGGGCCATGCCGCCGAGCGCGCTGGTGGGCGAGTTGTTGACCATCTGCATCACTGTCAGGACGTGGAACGCCCAGCTGCAGAGTGCAGGGGATGGGTGTGGGTGGGTGGGGTGTGGGTGTGGGTGGGGTGGCGTGGGGGCGGGGGGGGGGGGGGGGGGGGGCAGCGCTGAACCACAGCACAGCACAGCAGCACTGGACAGGAGCGGCAGGAACACGACAGCAGCGTGCAAGCAGCACTGGACAGGAGGGGTAGCAGCACGAGCTGCAATGCACGCAGGCACAACAACACTGGACAGGTGGGGCAGCAGCAGAAGCTGCAGCGTGGAAACAGGAACCACAGCACAGCAGCACTGGACAGGAGGGGGCAGCAGGGGCAGCAGCACGAGCTTTCTGTACTCACTCGAACAGCGGGCAAGCCATCAGCAGCGCACGAATCTGACGAGGGACGGGTAGGGGATGTGCACACAGCGGTCAGAGAGAGAGAGCTGTGGGCTGGACCTGCAGCACTGCCGCTGCATCAGCCATACCGCTGCCACACACGACCACCTCCGACCACCTCAACGCCACCAGCAGCAACAACAACAGCAGCAGCACACCAGATTCCTCTTCGCACATTGCCCGGCTCCTACCTTGTTCTTGAGCTCGCGGTTCTTACGCTCCACGCAACCGTTGGTTTCAGGATGGCCGGGCATGCTCTTGGCGTGCCGCACGTTGAACAGCTCGCACAGCTCTTTGACCTCCTTGCCGCAGAACTCCAGGCCGTTGTCGGTCTGTAGCTTGGCAGGCACCTGCGTTCGCATGAATTGAAAGTAGAGCTGCAAGGGAACGACAGGGGTGCGTGGGGGTGGGGGTGGGGTGGGGCAGAGTGAAAGAGAGCGCAAGACGAGGCATGAAGCAAGCGAAGCGGCTGGTCGCTGGTCGGCAGCGCTGGCCGGTAGCGATGCCAATTAGCGTTGGCACCAATCAATGACAGCAAGTGCTTGCAGCAAAAACTGGCAGCAAGCGCTGGGAGGAAGCGCTGGCAGCAAGTGTTGGCAGCTCACATGCCGTGCCACGCCAATGGTCGTCTTGGAGGCCAGCGGGTAAAGCCAGCAATAGCGGCTGAAGACGTCGATCACCACCAGCACGTAGCGGTAGCGCTCGTCACGCCCTGCTCCTAGGTCGATCAAATCGGCCTGTGGGTGGGAGCATGCAGGTATAGAAGAGGTGGTTGGGTGTGACAGTGGTGGGCAGCACATCCCTGCAGCTTCATCGCAGCTTCACACCAGCTTCACAGCAGTTTCCAGGCGCTGCAACCCTGCAGCTGAACTGACCGCCAGGTGCATCAGGGTCATGATGGCCACAATGGGGTGCACGACGCGCTTCTCAGCAGGCTTCTTGGCGGCCATGTCGGCACGCACGGGGCACTCGGTGCACCACGCCTTGGCGGTCTCCACGGTGAACCCTTCAGCACCGTGGACCAGGCGCGGCTGGCCGCCTGGTGCAGGCATCAGCTGGGTGGGCACGGCGTGGTGCAGCTGCGCAGCAGCGGGTGGAAAGGGAGCACAGAGGTGTAGAGTGCGGGGAGCGGAGGCAGCCGGTGGCGGCCGCGACAGGCTGTACAATCGGCTGCCTCGCACAGGCGCAATGCTGCAGTCTGCACCACCACCATTGAGCACGCACGTGGTGGAACAGGCGGGCAGGGGAGTTCCAGCCCTGGCCCTGGATGCCGTGATGCTTGGCGAAGAAGGCGGGCACCTCCTCGGCGGCCACCACCAACACCTTGCGCGACACTGCGATGCCCAGCTCGTCGTTGCGGGACACCGAGCGCAGCAGGACTTCTTTGCCGTCAATTGTCTTTTCCAGATGGAACTGACGCAGCAACCTGTTGCTCAGCTCCTTGGGCTGCAATCGTGGGCAGCGCACAGCGGGGGATGTGTCCGTTAATGATGGGCACGGCATCAACAGTTCTGCCATGCCTGCTGCCCTCCTGCTGCCCTCGTGCTACCCTGCCCCGCTTCATCCAGCAACTCCAGCCCTGCTTACAGATACAGTATGCTCACCTCCACATCCCAACGCGGCAGGACCAGCTCAGCATCCTCCTGGTCCCCTCCCGCGCCCCGCCGCCGCCGCCCGCTGGCGGCAGGTGCCTGCGTTACCGTCAGGCCCTGCTGTGCCCGTTTGCGGCGCATGATATAATCGATTTGAGCAAGCGGAAACACATTGTGCTGGCGGCTGTTGCTCCAGTTGTCTTCCAGCTGCTGCTTGACTGCAGCTGCAGCAGCCATTTTAAACTGGGGGCGGGAGCGGGGCGCGGGAGGGTTCCACAAGGATGTGAGATGACCTTGAAGGATGTGGGAAGAGCGAAAACGTGATCAGGGGCCGCTACAAGCCGGGGGGTCCACGGGTGCAGAGGGCTGACGCAGCACGCAACACATGCTCTTGGCGTGCCGCACGTTGAACAGCTCGCACAGCTCTTTGACCTCCTTGCCGCAGAACTCCAGGCCGTTGTCGGTCTGTAGCTTGGCAGGCACCTGCGTTCGCATGAATTGAAAGTAGAGCTGCAAGGGAACGACAGGGGTGCGTGGGGGTGGGGGTGGGGTGGGGCAGAGTGAAAGAGAGCGCAAGACGAGGCATGAAGCAAGCGAAGCGGCTGGTCGCTGGTCGGCAGCGCTGGCCGGTAGCGATGCCAATTAGCGTTGGCACCAATCAATGACAGCAAGTGCTTGCAGCAAAAACTGGCAGCAAGCGCTGGGAGGAAGCGCTGGCAGCAAGTGTTGGCAGCTCACATGCCGTGCCACGCCAATGGTCGTCTTGGAGGCCAGCGGGTAAAGCCAGCAATAGCGGCTGAAGACGTCGATCACCACCAGCACGTAGCGGTAGCGCTCGTCACGCCCTGCTCCTAGGTCGATCAAATCGGCCTGTGGGTGGGAGCATGCAGGTATAGAAGAGGTGGTTGGGTGTGACAGTGGTGGGCAGCACATCCCTGCAGCTTCATCGCAGCTTCACACCAGCTTCACAGCAGTTTCCAGGCACTGCAACCCTGCAGCTGAACTGATCGCCAGGTGCATCAGGGTCATGATGGCCACAATGGGGTGCACGACGCGCTTCTCAGCAGGCTTCTTGGCGGCCATGTCGGCACGCACGGGGCACTCGGTGCACCACGCCTTGGCGGTCTCCACGGTGAACCCTTCAGCACCGTGGACCAGGCGCGGCTGGCCGCCTGGTGCAGGCATCAGCTGGGTGGGCACGGCGTGGTGCAGCTGCGCAGCAGCGGGTGGAAAGGGAGCACAGAGGTGTAGAGTGCGGGGAGCGGAGGCAGCCGGTGGCGGCCGCGACAGGCTGTACAATCGGCTGCCTCGCACAGGCGCAATGCTGCAGTCTGCACCACCACCATTGAGCACGCACGTGGTGGAACAGGCGGGCAGGGGAGTTCCAGCCCTGGCCCTGGATGCCGTGATGCTTGGCGAAGAAGGCGGGCACCTCCTCGGCGGCCACCACCAACACCTTGCGCGACACTGCGATGCCCAGCTCGTCGTTGCGGGACACCGAGCGCAGCAGGACTTCTTTGCCGTCAATTGTCTTTTCCAGATGGAACTGACGCAGCAACCTGTTGCTCAGCTCCTTGGGCTGCAATCGTGGGCAGCGCACAGCGGGGGATGTGTCCGTTAATGATGGGCACGGCATCAACAGTTCTGCCATGCCTGCTGCCCTCCTGCTGCCCTCGTGCTACCCTGCCCCGCTTCATCCAGCAACTCCAGCCCTGCTTACAGATACAGTATGCTCACCTCCACATCCCAACGCGGCAGGACCAGCTCAGCATCCTCCTGGTCCCCTCCCGCGCCCCGCCGCCGCCGCCCGCTGGCGGCAGGTGCCTGCGTTACCGTCAGGCCCTGCTGTGCCCGTTTGCGGCGCATGATATAATCGATTTGAGCAAGCGGAAACACATTGTGCTGGCGGCTGTTGCTCCAGTTGTCTTCCAGCTGCTGCTTGACTGCAGCTGCAGCAGCCATTTTAAACTGGGGGCGGGAGCGGGGCGCGGGAGGGTTCCACAAGGATGTGAGATGACCTTGAAGGATGTGGGAAGAGCGAAAACGTGATCAGGGGCCGCTACAAGCCGGGGGGTCCACGGGTGCAGAGGGCTGACGCAGCACGCAACACATGCTCTTGGCGTGCCGCACGTTGAACAGCTCGCACAGCTCTTTGACCTCCTTGCCGCAGAACTCCAGGCCGTTGTCGGTCTGTAGCTTGGCAGGCACCTGCGTTCGCATGAATTGAAAGTAGAGCTGCAAGGGAACGACAGGGGTGCGTGGGGGTGGGGGTGGGGTGGGGCAGAGTGAAAGAGAGCGCAAGACGAGGCATGAAGCAAGCGAAGCGGCTGGTCGCTGGTCGGCAGCGCTGGCCGGTAGCGATGCCAATTAGCGTTGGCACCAATCAATGACAGCAAGTGCTTGCAGCAAAAACTGGCAGCAAGCGCTGGGAGGAAGCGCTGGCAGCAAGTGTTGGCAGCTCACATGCCGTGCCACGCCAATGGTCGTCTTGGAGGCCAGCGGGTAAAGCCAGCAATAGCGGCTGAAGACGTCGATCACCACCAGCACGTAGCGGTAGCGCTCGTCACGCCCTGCTCCTAGGTCGATCAAATCGGCCTGTGGGTGGGAGCATGCAGGTATAGAAGAGGTGGTTGCGCGCCACGACCCGGGCGAGCCTGTAGGCCTCCTGCGCCTCCCCTCTCCCTCGATTTCGGATGCCCGCTGCACACACCCGTGCAGGCGTGCAAGGCGGAGCGGAACCCCCAGCTCACAGAACCCTGCTGAAGGTGTGCGAAGAGGGGCGAGCTGGGCAGCGTGTGCGTGCTGGCCAGCCTCCGGCAGCGATTTGGATTTTCGTGCAGAAACCCCTGCGGCCGTGCGAGCCCTCTGCGCCCGTGGCGGTCACCGCTCTCCGCTGCTAGGCCTCCACCCCTGCCCGAGGGTCGCCCACCGTGCTCCATTGGCGTCGCGTCAAGCGATAACTCGGCGTGCCCGCCTTTTGCTGTGCGCCACGCTCCGCAGGCAGAACCCCTGCTCTCCCAAGCGCCCCTGCGGGGCTCCTGCCTCCCGTGACGGGCCATCATGAGCCCCGAGGACCAGTTGGAAGGCAATGACGCCGCTGAAGAGCTTGCGGAAGGCGGCTCTGGCGTCGCGCCGGCGGCACCGCCTGCCGCCGCGCCCGTGGAGCCGGCAGCCGAGCCGCTTGCAGGCGAGCGCTGCATGCTGCTTCCGTGAATTCATGCTCATCCTGCTACTGAAGGTGGTTCCAGCGTCCCGGGATGCGCCTGCACCCTGCTGCGCTTACTCGCCTCCGCCTTGTGTGTACTTCCCGGTCCTGCAGGCCCGGGCAGCGCCGGCCGGCGGCAGCGTGCCAGCGCCGCCAAGGCCAGCGCTCTAGTCAGCAGCTGGGCCGACGACGAGACGGCTCCCTTTACCGACGTGGTGGGCGGCGATCTGTTTGTGACGGGGCGGCACCGCGCGGCGGGCGAGCGGCGGCGCGAGCGGGAGCGGCAGCGCGACGGCGGCGCCGCCGCTGCGCGCCCGCGCCGCGCGACGGCTGGCCACTCGCGGGTGCTGGATGAATATGAGTACGGCCTGCCCGCTGAGGAGCTCGCTGAGGAGGATTTTGATGGGGAGGACGAGGTGGGTGCTGCCTGGACGGCGGCAGAGGCGCCGCGCGCGCGATGCCCCAGCGGCGGCGCCGCCGGTCGGCGGCGGTCGGCGGTGCCTGAGACGGTCGCCGCAGGGCGGCCCAAGCGGCAGCGCACCACCAAGGCGGATCCAGACATGCTGGATACGGATGCGGCGTTGGATGAGGCTTTTGAGGAGGGCGGCAGCGCCGGCGGCGGCGACGGCGCGCAGCTCGAGGCGCCTCGCACCCGCGCCCGCGCCCCGCGGCAGCCCTCGCCGCTGCCCCCGAGCGCGGCGCCCCTGCCGACGCCCGCGCCGGTGGCGCCGCTCCTCCCAGCGGTGGCGCCCGGCACAGTGGGGCTGACGGCGCCGCTGCCCACCGCGCCACGGCCGCTCAGTGCAGGCGTGACGGCGGCAGCGGCGCGTGCCGCGCGTGCACCCTCGCCCGCCATCGCTGCCGCACTTGGCGCAGCGGCGCCGCGCGACGGCACAGCAGCGGAGCCTGTACGAGCCCCAGCAGCTGCCCAGGCGGCGCCGGCTGCAGCGGAGCCAGCAGCTGAGGCGGCCGCGCCACCGGCGGCCAGCAGCGCAGCAGCGGACGCACCGTCCGCCCTGTCCCTTGCGGCCTTCGACCCGGCAGCACTGATGGCGGCGCAAGCTGCTGCTGCGGCGGCGGCGGCGCGCCCCAGCGTGGCACTTCCAGTCATGATGGCTCCCAGCTTCCTCCCAGCTTTCCAGCCGGCGGCGCCGTTCGACGCCGCCACGATGTTCCAGGCAGCAGGCTTCAACCCGGTAGCAGCCTTCCAGGCGGCAGGCCTGGCGCAGCCCACCCAGTTTGCTGCAACGCACATGCTGCACGCAGCGCCGCTGGCGCCCGCAGCCCCTCCCGGCGCTGCGCCGGTGCCAGCGCCCGCGGCCAAGGTCGAAGCGGCGGCGCCGCCACCGATGCCGCAGCCGCAACACCGGCAGCAGCTGCCACAGCAGCAGGAGCAGCCCGCCGCGCCGCCCGTCCCCAAGGCAGAGCCGTGGGACTCGCCACCGCCGCCGCCGCCGCTGGCGGCGCTGGCCTCCGGCGCAGCACCACCACCACCTGCGGTGTGGCCAGAGACGGCACACAACGGCTCCCTGCCCGGCGCAGGCGCAGGCGCAGACCCTGGCAGCTCCGCGGGGCGGCGCACGCACAGCAGGCAGCCGGTGGATGTGCTGTACGGCTGCGCAAAGTGCCGCTACCTGCGCAGCGGCTGCACCGCGTGCCGCACGCGCGACCCCGCCTTCACGCGGCCGCGCATGCGGTGGAAGCCCGACCAGGGGCACCACCAGAGGGGTGAGGGGAGGGTGGGAGGGGACGAGGGCGGGAGGGGCGAGGGAGGGCGAGGGTGAGGGTGGGAGGGGCGAGGGAGGGGGAGGGCGGGCGAGGTTTAAGAGAGGGTGGGCGAGGGGCATCGCGAGGGCTCTGCAGGGCTTGGCGACGCAGCAAGCGCGCCCGTGCACGTCGTCACCTCGGCCTCCAACCCCCCCCCTTTGCTGCAGGCGTCGAGCCGGCGCCCGTGTTCCGCCCCACCCCCGAAGAATTCAGGGACCCCATCGCTTACGTCTCCAAGATCCGGCCGCAGGCAGAAAAGTACGGCCTGGCGCACATCGTGCCCCCGCCAGGTCAGCTGGTGGTTGTTTGTAGTGCCGCTAACCGTACAATTTACACGGCGTACAGCCAGTTTCCAGTGGGTGGGAAAACGGGCGGGGTTGGGGGGGGCAGGGCCGCCGGCGTGTTTACGCAGCTGGGCCGCTGCTGGCGCTGTGCCCGCCATGTGCGACAGGCTTGTGAGGGGTTTCGCTGCCTCCTGTCCCCTGCTGCCTGCGGGGCACCTCACTCACTCGCTGCTCCCACCGTGTCCATGCTCGTCATCTCGCCGCTCCGCTGCCGCCGCAGGCTGGGACCCGCCGTTTGCCCTGGAGCGAGGCACCAACGGGCTCAGCATGGAGAGCTTCCGCTTCCAAGTGCGGAAGCAGTACACCAGCCACCTGTGCTGCCGCGGCGCTCACGTCGCACCCGCGCCGGGCACACCGCCAGCGGGCGGGGCCGAGGGCGGCGCGGCCGGTGCAGACGGCCGCTACACAGGCCGCATGTGCAACTCGCTTCGGGGCGGCGCTGCAGACGCCAGCGAGGCGTCGGCGCAGCCCGACGTGACCCAGCAGCCCGAAGCGCAGCAGCAGCAGGGGCAGCAGGGCGGGGCGGTGCAGCAGGGCGTGGGGGCTGGCGTCCCCCCTCCGGCCGCCGCCGCCGCGCCTGCTGCTGTGCAGGCAGCAGGTGGCAGCGCCAGCGAGCCTCCGTCTCCGCCAACCGACTTTGGCTTCCCTCACTTGGTGAGCGGCAGGGCACAGCATGCAGGGCACAGCATGCAGGGCACAGGAGAGGCTGCCGGAAGGGCTGCGGTAGGGGCATAGGAGGGGCTGCAGTAGAGATGCAAGCGGCCGGCTGCGCTGCCTGCGCCCGCCTGGCTTCGCGTAGGCGCCGCCTGCTGCCTGTCCCCCGCCCGCCGGCTGCGCCTCTCTGCCACCCGCGCTGGCTTGGGATGCGGCCCGGAAGCTTATCTGCTGGCCTGACGCCTTGACTCTCCGCAGGATAAGAGGCACACGCTACGCTCGTTTGCAGCCTATGCTGACTGGGTTAAGGAAATTCATTTCTCAGGTGGGCGGGTGGCTCGTGACTCGTCTTCGCTGCCCTCTGCCCGCCTGCACCCGTGCACGCCTGCCTGTCGCGCATAGCCCATGCCTCTCTGAACAGTCGCTGCCCGCCTGCACACGCTCCCAGGGGTCCCCTCTGTACAACTCACCCCGGCGCTCCCCGTGCCCCCCCCCCCCCCCCCGCACCCACAACCACCACCCACCCACACACACACACACCACCCCCACCCCACCCCCACCCCCACCCCCACCCCCACCCCCACCCCCACCCCCACCCACACACCCACCCACACACACACCCCCACCCCCACCCCACCCACCCCACCCACCCACCCACCCTCCGCCGTTACTGCAGACCCGCTGCCGCAGCCCGTCCCCCGCAGCGCCGGCGCCAGCAGCCGCGCCACGCGCACCTCGCAGCGCCGCCCGCGCGCCCTCCCCAACCAGTCCACCCTGCCCGGTGAGCGGGGGCTTCTTCCGGGGTTCCTTCAGACAGGGGTTCTTTGAAAAAGGGGGGTTTCAGGGCGGTTTTGGGGCACAGGAGCCTTTCAGAGCCTTTCAGAGTCTTCCCCAGGCCCGGGCTCCCCTATAATGCGGCTGTGCCTGCGCCTCGCGCGCGCGTTCCGCCGGTTTGGGCCGTCGATCAGTCTCGCTGTTCCACTCGCGTGCAACGCCTGAGCAAACACCTGCGTTCATTCGCTGCAGAGCCGTCCATCGAGCAGATCGAAGCCGAGTTCTGGCGCATCGTGGAGAGCCCGGAGCAGCCTGTGGAGAGCCTGTATGGGCAGGTGAGGCTCTGCTGTGCCTGTGCGGGCTGCTGCAGGCAGGCACCGCGGCCGTGCCCCAAGCAGCAACCCAGCTGCCGTCGTCTTGCTGTCGCTGACAAACCCATCTTCCCGGCGTGCGCTGCTCGATCGGACAGGACGTGGACAGCGGGCACCACGGCTCGGGGTTCCCGCTGCCCCTGTGGCGCCGCCGCCTGCTGGAGCGCCACCTGTCGCGGCAGGCGCACCAGGCGGGCAACCCGGCGGCGGATGTGCGGCTGCCAAACTACTCTGATGGTGGGTTCCATTGGGTTGCGTTTCATCTAGGTATGTTTTTCAAGAGTGTCTCTTGCAAGAATGTCTCTTGGTGTCTAGGTTTGTTTGTTGGGGACTTTGTTTGTTTAGGGACTTTTTGGGGACCTTGCAAGCGAGCCCCCCCCCCCGAACAGGCGGGCTGGACGTCGCAGACGGGGCAGAGGTGGCCGCGTCCCGCACCAGCGATCGAGGACGGGGGCAGCACCGCCGGCCCGCCTCCTCCGCCTCCTCCTGGCACCGCCCTCGACTCCCTGCCCTCCCGCCGGCCCTCCCCCCCCTGCAGAGCTGGAGCGGCAGTACGCAGAACATCCCTGGAACATCAACAACATGCCCCGCGCCGCCAACAGCGTGCTCAGGCAAGCCCGGGGGGTGTCGTGCGCTGCAGCCAAGAACGTTCCGCGGGTTGCGCCCCGCCCGGCAGCGACCTTTGCGGCGGGCTTGGGGAGCAGCTGGGCAGGAGGCTGGGCTCGGGGGGGGGGGGGCATGCAGCTCCGGAGCCTTGCATGTCCCGAGGCGTGACCACACCGAGTGATGGCGCTCATGTTGTGCGCCGTCCCTCGCTCCACCAACGGACCACCCGTGCCCCGCCCACGACTCCCTGCCCCCGCAGGTACCTGCCCGGCACCGACGGCGAGCTGATCACGGGGGTGATGGTGCCCTGGCTGTACGTTGGGTCCTGCCTGTCGGCGTTCTGCTGGCACGTGGAGGACCACGCCCTCTGCTCCATCAACTACCACCACATGGGGGCTCCCAAGGTGCGTCTGCCGTCGGCGCTGCTGCCGCCGCCGCCGCCGCCGCCGCTGCCGCGCTGCCGCCGCCGCCGCCGCCGCTGCATGCTGCCCGGATGCCGCTGCCCAGCGTCGCATCCTACTCTGCATGCCCATCGATCGCTGCACCCCGCTGCCTGCCTGCCCACCCCCGCCACGTGTGGCACGGCGCGCCCGCCTCGGCAATCGGCGCGCTGGAGGGGGCGTGCAATGCGTGCTGCCTCGATGCTTGGCCGCGCCTCCCTCACCTCCTTGCCTCCCTTCCCACCTCCTCCCCCGTCCCAGGTGTGGTACGGCGTGCCTGCCTCGGCGACCGGCGCGCTGGAGGAGGCTGTGCGCGACGCGCTGCCCCACCTGGTGGCAGCCAACCCGCGCCTGCTCTACCAGCTGGTCACCGCGCTGGCCCCTGCTGAGCTCCATAAGCGCGGCGTGCCGGTGTACCGGGTGCTGCATGAGCCGGGGTCGTTCGTGGTGACCATGCCCGACGCCTACCACTCGGGCTTCAACTGCGGCTTCAACGTGGCAGAGGTGGGTGGGTGGGGCGCAGCACCCGGCCTCCCTCCCTGCACACCTCAAAAGGGCTCGTCGTCCGGCTGGCTGGCTGCATACAGCTGGCTGCATAAAAACACTGACCCTGCCGGCCGTCGCCACCGCACCTGCTCGGCTCCCAAGCCGTACCACGCCGGTGCTGCGCTTCCACTTCTGCGCAGGCCGTCGACTTTGCCCCCTCCGTTGGCGTCCCTAGGGGCCCCTCGTGCCCTGACGCACCTGGCCCGCTCACGCTCGCAACCTTCCCTCTCTGCTGCAGGCCGTCAACTTTGCGCCCTCCGACTGGATCCCCTACGGCGCCGACGTGGCAGAAAAGTACCGCGCCACCAAGAAGCCGCTCACGCTCAGGTGGGGGTGTGGGGGTGGTGTGTGTGTGTGTGTGGTGTGTGTGGGTGTGGGTGTGGGTGGTGGTGGTGGGGGGGGGGGGGGGGGGGCTCCTGGGGTGCGCACACCGCTGGCCGGTGCCTCGCACAGGTTGCTCGTACCCCATTTGGTCTGTCGATCCCTGTCCAATCGATGCTTCTGTTGTTGCAGCCACGACTCGCTGATGGTGACGTTGGTGCAAGCGGCGCAGCACAAGCCGCCGCCAGGCGGACCAGCCGGCGGCGCGCAGCCGGGGCAGCCGCCCGTGCAGCCGCAGCCGGTGGAGCAGCAGCAGCAGCAGGTGGCGGAGCGGCAGCAGCGTGTGCAGCCGGCGGCGGCGGTCGGCGGGCAGGACCCCCTGGGTCCCCTGGGTCCTGCCCCGCTGCATCAAGCGCCTCCTCAAGGGATTGCTCTTGCGGCAGGGGAGCTGGCGCTGCGGGCTGCCGAGGAGCGGCGGCGGCGCATGGTGGCGTTTGTGGGCGTCGGCGCGCTGCCGGGTAAGGAGGGCCTGGAGGGGTGAGGAGGAGCGGCAAGAGGGCGGGGAGGGCAGAAATCCAGCTGCTTGCTTGGTGCGTGCAAACGAACACGTTAGCAAGCTTGCATGCATGCTGTGAGCCACGTGGCCCGGCGCCCCTTCAGGCTGTTGGGCTTGAGGCTGCGCCCTGCTCAGGCCGTCCCCCTTCCCAACGTTCACTCACCACCTCTCCTGCCCCTCCCTGCTGTAGAGCGGCGCATGGCGTCAGACGCGCCACCCGGCGCCAAGGATGCGTCCGGCGTGCATGTCAACACCACAGGTCTGCTGTGCTGCAGGGGGGCTGGGCCATGTGCTCGACGTGCATGCCCGCGTGCCCCCTGCTGCTCGCCAGCCTGCTCGCTTGCCCAGTCTGCTCAACGCTGCAGCGGTCTCTTGGCATGCATATGCGGGGCCAGCATGCCCCGCTGCCGCTTGCCAGCTGTCACAGCCAGCTGTCACAGCCAGCTGTCTTCCCCAGAGCAGTCTCCCTGCTGCGCTCGCGCTCGGCTGACCCCTGCCACACAAACCCTGGCTCCCCCCTGCTGCAGACTGCGACTGCGCGCAGTGCAGCGGCGACCTGTGGCTGTCCGCTGTGGTTTCGCCCGCCGCGCCCGGCGTCGTGGTGTGCCCTGAACATGCAGAGGTGCGGGCTGCGGGGGGGGCCAGGGCAGCGCATGTGGCACGAGGTGACGATCGCTTGCGTGTGCAGCGAGCAGCTGCTGTGCTGTGCCTGCCGTGCTGCGGCCGTGCCCGCTGCCCCCTTCTCACCTTCTGCCTCCCACGTGTTGTGTCCTTCTCCCCCTGCTTGCCTGCCTGCCTTGCCTGGCCCGCAGGTGCTCGTGCGGCGGCACGGCTGCCCTCGCAGCAGCCTGGTGCTGCTGTACCGCCACTCCCCTGCTGAGCTGGACAGCATGGTGCAGCTGGCGGTGGAGCGGGTGCCGGCTGCGGCGGTGGCGGTGGCCTCGGCGCGCCAGCGCCGCGCGGCCATCGAGGCGGGGCGCATCCGCGCCGTGCCTGCGGGTGAGTCCACCTAGCTCCTATGCTTGCCCTTAAACTTCATCCAACCATCTACCGAGGAGGGGCTGCACCAACGGACAACCACGCAGTGCGTCGCAAACCCTGCTGCCTGCTCCTGCAACGTAGCGCCAAGCATGGCACTTCATGCAGGAACGGCCCATCACACTTATTTCAAGCTTTGGCTTACCTGCCACCCTGCTGCAGGCCCCATGTATCAGCTGCAAGGCCCCGGCCAGCCGGCGGGCGCGCTGCCCCTCCCTGACGATGGCGACGGTTGCTGTGAGGTAGGCAGGCCCGTGCATTGCTCCTACGTTGTTGCAGCAGCGCAGTTCGCAGCACACGGATGGCGGTGAAGGTCTTGAGGGGCGGTCGGCAGAGGGAAGGGAGACTGCGAAGGGACGGCGGCTGTGAGGCATGCTGGCTCCTGCCCGGCCCGCCGCCCGCAGAGGCACAGTGCATCTCTCATGCTCAGCACGCACGCACTCTGGTCCTGCTGCTGCAGAGCGACGAGGAGCGTGACAGCGACGGCGAGTGGGAGACGGAGCAGCACGCGCAGCGCGGGCGCAGTGGCGCCAAGCGGCGGCGCAGCAGCGGCGGCGCGCAGCGCCAGCGCGGCAGCGCTGGAGGCTCGATGATGCGGATGGCAGGCCGCATGGCCGGCAAGCGGGCGCGCACGGGGGAGGCGCCGGAGGCGCCGTCGCGCATGGGCGGAGCAGCAGCGCCAGCAGCAGCGGCGGCAGATGGAGAAGCAGAGGTGGCAGCAGCGGCAGCAGCACCAGCACCAGCACCAGCAGCGGCACCAGCACCAGCACCAGCACCGCCACCACCAGCAGCGGTGGAGGCGCTGTCGCCAGAGCTGCCGGCTGACGTGGCGGCACATGAGGCACCGTCCGAGGAGGCGCCTGCTGCGCAGCTGGACTCTCCGCGGCCTGCGCAGCCTGCAGTATCAGAGCCGGCGGCGGCAGAGGCAGCAGCAGCAGCGCCCCCTGCTGCAGTGGGAGCTGCGGCAACGCCTGCTGCGCCGGCAGCTCAGCCTACAGCTCAGCCAGCGGCAGAGCCGATCACGATGGGGGCAGAGCAGCCGGCAGAGGAGGCGCCTCAGCCTGCTGAGCAGCAGCTGCAGCAGCTGTACCGCAGAGCCGCACTTGAGGCGGCACCGCTGCAGCCCGACCAAGCTGCGGAGCCTGCAGCAGCCCCAGCCTGCCAGCCTCTGCCGGCACAAGGGCAGGCGGACGCAGCAGCCACGCCAGCGGCGGCAGCGCCAGCGGCTGAGACCGAGCCTGAGGCCCTGCCACAGGAGCTGCCTGGCGAGGCGTCGCCGCCGCCGCCTGCCGCTGCGCCTGCCCTGCCTCAGCCTTTGCCCGGCACTGCGGGGGTGGCACAGCAGGGCGAGCCGACGGGTGCTGCGGGTGCTGCGAGCGGCCCGGCGTTGGCACTTCTGCCCGCCGTGCATGCACCGGCCGAGCCGCAGGCGGGCGCCGCGGAAGCGCCAGCGCGGCAAGAGACCAGCCGCGCTTGACGCGGCAGACATGCTGGCCTGAGGCAGCAATTATTATACACAGCACCTCAAGTTGAGCACTTTCCATACCTTACCTTGTTACCACGCTCTATGTACACCAAGAGCCCCTCCGGCGCGGCCCATTGGCCCGTCGACTGCCCTGAATCATGAAGTGCTGTTTTCGGCTGCGTACGACCGACCCACCCACGCACCCCGCTTGTACTAGACTGTTTGTTGAATGGGCGCATGTAATGCACGAGTGTCTGGCTTGCCAAGGGAACGAGTTGCGGCGTTAGGCGTATCATTATGGGAAGCGGCTGGCACGGCACCTGTGAGGAAGTTTCGCCTTGCTGCACTGGCAGTTGGCAGTTGGCACAGAGTGTTCACGAAAGGAGGAGCCTCCTTCTGTAAATAAGGTCGGCAGAGGAGAGAGGGAGCCAATGGGAATGGGTTGGCAGCGCTGGGGCCACGTGGCCCCAGAAGAAGCGCTGGGGCTGCAGGTGCGCCCTCCGGCAGATGGGTGGGGTGGGGGGGGGTGGGGGGGGGGGGGTGGGGGGGGGGGGGGGGGGCGGCGGGGGGGCGGCGGGGTGGGGTGGGGGGGGAAGGGGGCAGTTCGGTTTCCCAGAGCGGTCGGCCCTTGGCCTGGGAAACCTTGCGGACTAGCGAGGAGTGAGGGTACTGTTGGATACTAGGTTGGGGAACAATAAGGAGTTGCGGTCACGATGGAGGGCTGCAGGGGGCCCTGTGAAGGGGGGCGCCGCCGCGCCCCCCCCGCTGGGCTGCACACACACACACACACACACACACACACACACACACACACACACACACACACACACACACACACATGAGCGCCGTCGGGGCGCCTCACGCCGCCGCGCGCTGGGCGCCGCACCCGCCGCGCAGGCGCAGCCAGGCCAAGCGCCTGACGCCTGCGGCCGCACCGGTGGCGTTGATCGCCAGTTGCAGGGACGGCTCGTGAAAGAGTAGCGTGGCCATGTCAGCCGTGGACTCGGCGCCAGCGCCAACCAGCCAGCGGCCCATAGCCACGCGCGCCGCCGGCGAGCCGGAGGCGCCGCAAATGGCGCCGCAGACTGCGGGAGGGGGCAGGGGTTGAGGTTGGGCAATAATTGGACGGCAAGGCAGCCTGGGTGCACGTG